>CM021104.1:547209678-547624457 GCA_007115665.2 Sequoiadendron giganteum | reverse complement strand
CACTACATCCTAGTTCTAATGCACACTTTCTCATTGTCCTTGATCTTGGTTCGTCATCATTGAATTAGTTCAAATAGAGGTCTAATTGAGGAGAAAACCACCCTCACAATTCAATAGATTCTTTAAAAGTGTTCTAAATATCATCAATCCTTACAACAATTCCGGCATCAAAGAATCAAGGTGTGTGAATTCCAACAATCCAAATCTTATCATTTTATATCCATTTGTTAAAGTTTAGATCCACACTCCTAAAGATTAGGTTTGCACTCGCATAAGTGAACATAGGTGAAAAATAATAAATTTATAGAATCTAAGATTCTCACTTAAGCCAACCCTAAAATTCCAATATCTTGATAAATTTGTTTCTAACATATGCCACAACATATTTTCATTAAACAGATAAAATATGGTGGCTCTCATTTATGCTTTCTTCCCTAGATCCCTAGTGCTCAAATCTCTTGTACCTAGCTCAACTTATTTCTCTTCATCATCATGCCCTAATGCCTCTATTGCATGCCCTTATGTTGATGTCGATCTAGGTGTTGTTCCTCCCTTGGTTGAGGACTTCATTCTCAAGGGTTTCAAATCATCAATATTTGCACTTAGTGATGGCTTAACTTCAAATTTCTTAGATTGGTGGTCAAGTTTCTAGCAATAGCATTAGATTTGTCATTAATAATGATACCAATTCCTTATCTTCTATAATGATGGCCTCTTGATCACCCTTTTGGTGTTAAAGATATTATGTGCTCATTGTTAGTATCAAGAGTGTACACGCTCAAGTGGATAAATTACAACCCATCCCATGTGCACAATATTCCACTATGGTGATTTATGAGCAATGTATGCTTGAAAATGAATATTTTTATCTACATAGGGGTTTGGTTTGTATATTTAACAATATTTGGCCTTCCCTTCTTGATTTACACAAATGGGTATTGGATTATTGGAAGCCCCTCATCAAGGGCAAGATCAAGCTCTTCCCTTATGCTAGGGAGTTTTTCATTGCATCTTTTGACTCTTCAAAGACAAGGATTGGGTGCTTGACAATGGGTTAGGGATGTGGGGATAGCACTCTCTCAGACAAGACTTGGACTACCTCTATCAAACCCTTTTCTAAACCTCTTAATGTTATACTTCTATGAGTTCACCTTCCAAATATTCCTCTCTAGTTATGGAAGATTAATGTTATGATTCCATAGGCAACACTATTGATCTCATCTTAAAGGTTGAATCTACTACTTCCTACATGGGTCACTCTGTGTTTTCTCATATTTTGGTGGATATCAATATCTTCAAGCCTCTTCATGCAAATGTTATTTTGATGCTGGGGGATAGGCCTTGGACACAACCACTTGACATAGTGAGGGTCTCCCCTTTAAATATAGATGTTTTACATTTTCTACCTTGCTGAATTGATTGGGCCCACTCTCTTAGTGCAAGGGCATGATGATATGGTTGAATAATACCCTTGAAGATCATTTGAATATTCATGCCTTAACTCTCTAATTTATGATTCTTCTAAGGATGACAGGTTTTCTTAGGACATTAGATCTCTTGTGATAGGAACAACTTTGGAAAGTGTCACTTCTATTATTACATGATCTCATCTTGGTTAGCCCCATTCACCTTTGCTTTAGTTTTTTAATATGTTATGTTGTTGGATTTTACCTGCTCAAGAGGTGGTCATTTGATAGTTGGTTACTCCAACTCAACATTCCTATGTTACTATTATGCACATGGATGGGCCCTCTATGGAGAAATCCCCGATCCCCCAATTCTCCTAGTTTTAAGGATTTGGAAGATAATATTTTTTATACAAAGGTGGAAGAAAGGTCTTCCCAAATCTATTTCCCAATCTCGTACTGATGTGTTCAAGGGTATGGGATTAAATAGGGCCAAATTTAGCATTGTTTAGGTCAGATCCTTGGGAACCTTTTTTTTTTCTTTATGGTTGTTGTTGTTGTGTTGGTTTGTGCTTGGTAGCTTGGCTACAAACATATCTTACTCTAATTTGATTTGATGGTTTATTTTTCTTTCCATATCTCATGTTACTTATTTTGTTTGCATGTTAGTTGCTTCATTATAAAGGGTTAAGATTGTTTCAAAACCTATTTTTTATCAATACCAAAAACATATTTCAATTAACTTATTTTGAGCTAAGTATCACATTTAATTATTTCAATTTCTATATTTAGTTCTCAAACATTTCATTTGCACTGTGATTACTTTGATTGTTTGATTAGCATGTATAATTTGTGTAAGGGATTTATTTACCTTTGTATTTTTGTGAGTTTGTAATTGTTACATGGCCTAGGGTTTTAACCATAGGGTTTATCCTTCTATGTCGAGGTTTTAGATATATGTTTTAATATGCCATTGATTTTATATTTTATTAGGTTTATATTTGCCCTTTTTTATGTTCCATTGCCTTATTTAGATTGGGGTTTGGGTTATTGTTGTTTATTATCCCTTTGATCCTTAACCCATCAACCTTTTCTTGTACATTTTCATTGTGATATTTTTCATGGATGTTTTTTGCCTCTTGCTTACCAATCTCACTTCATATGTTACCACACTTTATAATGATACATATTTCATGGCCTATGATAGTGACTTATCTATTACTTTGTCCCTATATTGACATCATACATTTAGGAATATTTCAATCTTTATGATTTTTAACACCTAACAAGCACATCCTTCATGATATTTTATTCATGTACCTCTCTTGATCCCTCCTTCATTTAGGAATGTATGAATGTGCCTAAACATGATACAACTTATTCATGTTTACCTGTGCATGAGATCATTATCCCCATACCTCTTATGATAATATTTCTTCTCTATCTTTTGAATCATGGTTTATTGATGATATATTTACTAATTTAAGCATAGAGACATTATTTATCTTCTCATGATGAGGCTGTTGACTTTTTGCTTTATAATGATTTGGTTTATGATGTATTTCCTTTTGATGCACTTGTGATAAAATTCATTTAATGGTGACAAAGATGTAGAACTATATGTTAGATCATTCATATCTTTGTATTAATCTTATATACACGGTGATAGTATTTTGATATGTGCATTTAGTGATACTTTGGCTGATGTGGGTAAACAATGGTTTGATTAATGTCATACTTATTATACAATTTTCCATGATTTATCATGCAATTTCATAGATTGCTTTGTTATTGGACCTAGACCATATTTTACTTGTGATTCACATTCCCCTTCAAGTGGCCCTCTCTTAGCGAATATCGTGGCTTTTTGTGTATCATGATCATCTACCATTTTATGGAGACCACATTTAGAATGTTCTATATTTTGTTATGATATATTTGTGAAAGATTATTAAATTTGTTCTTATATACATTATATTAAACAAGCATGTGGTTTAGACATACATGTGGATAAAGCATGACACAAGGATAATATACCACTAATTAATGATACATCTTCTCCCACTATAATATACACATGATAAGAAAACACATATGGATATGACACATGTTGAGAATTACATTTCACCTTATTTGAACTACCTCACTACTAATATTGGTCATCTTAAAAAGTGCATTTATAATTATAAACAAAGATTTAAATAGAAAGAGCATATCAAAGTGAAATTGCACAATCCTTTGGCCTTAGCCATTTCTACTTATCCTACACTAAATATATTTGTGGTACCTCATTTTTTAAAATATGATGGTAGAGGTGATTAATTACTACATCTACAATACTTCCAAACTATATTCTTCCCTTACGTTCATGGTGTTGATAATCTATGTAAAACTTGTTGGAAAATGAAGGTAGTATTGTAGCTTAAAACTTGTAAAACTATGAGACTATAGATCTAATTAAGTGTTCTTTGTAACAATTCTTTGTGTATGATTAGGTTGTTTAGATCAATTCTTTGTAAATGATTATTTTGTTTAGATAAATTTTACCGATTGTGGAAAGAGACAGAAAATTGTAGAAGAATGAGATAGAAGATAGAAGTGAAACAACATATACGTGGAGAAACCCTTTCGAGAAAAAACTCACCAAAATCAATAGTGATTGTATTATTTAACCTTAGAACAAGATTAAAATAACACTGTATCAATCCTTGATTGATATTCTTCTTTGCCTTCAAATATATTCCTCTTCACAACCTGTAATAAACTCTCATTGAACTCTCATACACTTGCTGCAATAAATAGACAATTATGAGCATGTAAACTCACAAGAGTTATACAAATACAAGAGCATAAAGCTCCTCTAAAAAACCTACGCCTAGATTTGGAAAGTAGATTCCACAATGTAATATAAAGTGAAACCAAAGTCTTCCTCAATTTAGGCGCCCCAAACTGAACTTTAGTCAAGAAGACACCTTGTAAATATCACCTCAAAGTTGGTGCCTGAGAATGGGTCCCACTTGACTGAGCCTTGTAAAAATCTTCTCATGCAAAAGGTGTTAACTCAAAGATGCCAACTTGGGCGCCCAATGTGGACCCAATTCAATCTTAGTTAACTAAAACATATCTCTCCATCAATTCATGTAAACAACATGCATGATTGATCATCCCCACTTAACTGAAAGTATCCACCTATTATCTATCATGCAAATGAAGTCATTATTCATCCAAATCAAGTCAACTAACATGCAACTCAAGTCAACTAGCATGCAACTCAAAATAACTACATACAATTGAAGATAACTTAACCATAACTGAACTGAATTAATACTGAACTGATAATGCCACTCCACTCTTGTAAATATCAATCCCTATTTTGTAGGAACAAGACATGCATTACTGAAGTGTTATCAACCTCCAAATAGTTAATTGAAGCAAGGTGGGTTCCACCTTCCATGTGGGCGCCCCATGTGCTCCTATCTTGTAGGATCTCTTCTTGGATGTCCCCACATGTTCCTATTATTTAGGAATAATTACAAATTTTAATTTACATGTTCATTTCATTCGAATTTAATCTCTTTCTAATCCTAGTGTTGGGGAACACTTTCCAAGGACTTAGGAGATACATGAAATATGTTTAGGATTGAAATTAAATGGCATCCTATTCCCAACATTCTCCCACTTGACATTATACATTGCAATTATTTTAAACAAGGAATTATTATTATAAATCAAGTACAGGACTCAAGGCCAGTGGCCTTCCTGCACCTAGAGACAGGAGTAACCATCTCAACACATGTTTCTAACCATAAGAGAACTCAAGACTTACCTATGTATCCAAGTGTCCATGAGTACCTATAACCAACCAATCCATGCCAAACTCCAAATACAACATAGCAACATCATGAAGTAATCAAGCAAATGATCAATGCACCCAATACAAAGAGAATTACTATGATCAATGTCGAAGCTCCAATCATAAATCAAGAACATAAACATGACATCCATGATCTAATCAATATGAATATAACCATAATATCAAAAAAAAAGCATGACACCTCAACCATAGACTAAAGAAGTCTTGCATGGCAACCAAAGATGTCAACATATCCAAACCACATGAATATAACCATCCTCTATCAATGAAAACAAAAATGCTAATGAACCCTCACTGCATAGAAGTAGAAACCAAGAGTCCATCCATGACATCAACAATCACTGTAGAAGATCATTCACTATCAAATGGTGAATCCACATTACTGCCAACAACCCCCACTAAAATGTGATACCGAGTCACACATGGCATCATGACTACCATCCTCTCCATGAAGATCATCCAGGTCTACACACACAACTACAATGTCAGTAACATAACAAGTAGAACCAAAATCTCCAAGCCAAGAAGATACCTACAACCGCCAAACCATCATAAACAACAATGGATCCACATCATTGCCAAATACTCCCACTGAACTGTGATACTGAGCAATCCCATGGCATCATGATGCACACAACCAACACCACATTACTGTCATAAGGTCACACTAAACCTGTGAATCCAATCTCTCAATGAAAACATGATAACACAATAACACAATAGTAAAAGCTTCCACTACATCCAAAAAAACCTTCAAACTTTCAAGAGAAAGGCATCCCAAACCCTAACCAACCATTAGCTCTAATACCAAATGTTGGAAAATGAAGGTAATGTTGTAGCTTAAAACTTGTAAAACTATGAGACTATAGATCTAATTAAGTGTTCTTTGTAACAATTCTTTGTGTATAATTAATTTATTTAGATCATTTTTTTGTAAATGATTATTTTGTTTAGACCAATTTTACCAATTGTAGAAAGTGACAGAAGATTGTAGAAGAATAAGACAAAAGATAGAAGTGACACATCATATACATGGAGAAACCCTTTCGAGAATAAACTCCAATAGAATCAATAGTGCTTGTATTATTTAACCTTAGAACAAGATTACAATAACACTGTATCAATTCATGATTGATATGATTCTTTTCCTTCAACAATCCTTCTTCACAACATGCAATAAACTCTCATTGAACTATGATACACTTGCTGCAATAAATAGACAATTATGAGCATGTAAACTCACAAGAGTTATACAAATACAAGAGCATAAAGCTCCTCTCAAAAATATATGCCTAGATTTGGCAAGTAGAGTTCCACAATGTAATCTGAAGTCAAACCAAAGTCTTCCTCAATTTAGGTGCCCCAAATTGAACACTTTATTGAACTTTGGTCAAGAAGAGATCTTGTAAATATCACCTCAAATTTGGCACCCAAGAATGGGTCCCACTTGACTAAGCCTTGTAAATATATTCTCATGCAAAAGGTGTTAACTCAAAGATGCCAACTTGGGTGCCCAAGGTGGACCCGAGTCAATCTTAGTTAACTAAAACATATCTCTCCATCAATTCATGCAAACAACATGTATGATTGATCATTCCCACTTAACTGAAAGTATCCACCTATTATCTATCATGCAAATGAAGTCATTATTCATCCAAATCAAGTCAACTAACATGCAACTCAAGTCAACTAGCATGCAACTCAAAATAACTACATGCAACTCAAGTCAACTAGCATGCAACTCAAAATAACTACATGCAACTGAAGATAACTTAACCATAACTGAACTGAACTGAATTGAACTGATACTGAACTGATAATGCCACTCCACTCTTGTAAATATCAATCCCTATTTTATAGGAACAAGACATGTATTACAAAAGTGTTATCAATCCTCCAAACAATTAATTGAAGCAAGGTGGGTTCCACCTTCCATGTGGGCATCCCATGTGCTCCTATCTTGTAGGAGCTCTTCTTGGACATCCCCACATGTTCCTATTATATAAGAATAATTACAAATGTCAATTTACATGTTCATTTCATTCGAATTTAATCTCTTTCTAATCCTAGTGTTGGAGAACACTTTCCAAGGACTTAGGAGATACATGAAATATGTTTAGGATTGCAATTAAATGGCATCCTATTCCCAACAAAATTATAATAAAAATCATTGGTCCTTAGTGATTAAAAATTCATTTGATAATTATGAAACATTTATATAAATGGAAATAACATTAAAGAAATTAAGCACACAATATCATAAGAATATTGATATGTAGAGGAAAACTCTTCCAAATAAAATCTCTACTACCAAAGAGATTACAAGCTTGTAAATTAATCTCAAATCTAGAGTGCATTAACACAACTTCCCCTTTAGCTTAGCAATATTTTGGTAGCACGACAATATTATCAATAAAACCATGCAATCCACTACCTCAAGACCTCAATTTACATGTAAAATTAATAGAAAAAACAATAGATGGTTTCCAATAAATTAGACTAAAACTATGAGCCAAGTAATCAACATGCAAAAGAGACCTCATGTCATGTGGACCTGGGAGTTACAAACTGTTAGTGTAAACAATGTCTTTATCTATCTAGATAGGATATCACCTTTCTAGGATTGACCTATTCACACCTAGCTTAAGTTTACTTAGGTTTCTTTTGGTTTTTTCTTACTTCATATGGTTGAGACATGTGTCCTTGTGACTTGAGACACCTATTGCATGTACACTTTCCACTTGATCACCCACTTGTCAAGTGAGCTTACAAGTGTCCCATCTTTGGAGGGGTAGTCATATTTTCACTCCTACCTTCTCACCTCTTCATCCTTGCATATATATGCAAGGCTTGATCATTGTATTTACTCACTCTTCGTTTTATATTTGATAGATATACTATTGTGTATATTTTATTTACTTGGGGAAGTTGTTTCATGCTCTTGATCTTGGCATTCTCCAACACAATTTTTTTTCTATAAGATTATAAACATTTCTCATGAACTTGATCATCTAGCTTTAGTAGAATACAAAAAACCCATTAGAGGACAAAATAAAAATTACCCAAGTCCAAAAAATGGCAACCAACTTTTATAAATTGTTACAGGCGATTTCTTACAACGATCATCAATTAATGCTTCTTACACATCTTACAATGTCATGAATTATCATAGATTTCCTTCCACTTCATGTCAAGTGTCTAATGATGCCTTCCATTTATTTCTTGTACATTATGCCCCTTACACATATTCCAAGTAACCTATAAAATAATTATCAATCATAAACACCCCCTAACCTCATGTGGTGTCTAAGTTGGATCTTTCCATGATCCTTGGAGATTCAGACACAATTAACTAGCTATTAGATAAATAAATTACAATGGTCTAAAAAGGATTTTAAGGTGAATATTACCCTTGGTCCTAACATTTTTCCACTTGATGTATGTATTGCAATGTCACAATAAGAAACATCAAAGGAATGATTGAGTGCTAGGAGGGGAGAGGTCCATAGCCTTCTTATACTGTCAAAATTTCCTCATGCTTACTACTTGATGAGTGGATATATAGCATTCTATAAAGGGAAATTTAAGTATTATGAATTTTTCACTCCCTATCATCTCATTAACAAAGTGATATTGCACATAAATATATTTAGTATGAGCATGATACTTTGGGTTCTTATTCAAAAAAAATTCACTCTAACTATTATATCTAGTAGTCACCTCCTTGTAAATAAAATGAATACCCAAGTTAGTCTCTCTAGCCATGCTATCTCTTTATAAGCTTGTGTTGTAACCATATACTCTAGTTTTATAATTGAAAAAGAGAAATTATAGGCTATCTTTTACTCATCCAACTAATTATACCACCAAAAAGAGTGAACATGTATTTGATGGTAAACCTCCTATTGTATAGATCTCAAAAATAATTAGAAACAACGAAACCTTGTAAACCAAGTACCTTTCCCATATCATCAACCTCATGATAACAAATATAGTAGTTTGGAGTTCCTGAAAAATATTTGAACACTCTATTAACACACATCTAATGTTCCTTAACAATGTTTGACATAAACCTACCTAGAACCCCTACTACTTGGGAAATATTTGGTATTATATTGCACAAGACTTCCAACAATAGTAGAACAAAGAGACTTATACATCTTCAAAATAATCATCAAATTTAGGATACTATTTTAAAATGAAATCCCAATGCCCATAGGTAAGAGAATACTTATTGGTTTATAATATTATATTTCAAAATATTATAAGAACTGTCAACACACTTCCTCTGATTGAACCAAAGATTTTTATTAACATGGTTTGTATAAATTTTCATACCCAAAATGTACTTATCAACCTAATATTTCATATTACATGTACTTGATAGCTAATTTTTAAGGTTCATAATCATCCCCTTGTTCTTCCCAGTAAATAACATATGAAATACACATAAGATAATGATTAATAATTGATCATCAATTAATTTAAAGTACACACAATGATCTACTTCACTTCTAACAAAACAAAGATCTAATGTAAATATATCAAATTTCTCAATACCATGTATGTGGAGATTTCTTCAACTCATATAATGACTACTTCAACTTGTAAACTAAATGATCCTTCCTCTTTACCACAAAATTATCAAGTTGTTTCATATAAATCTCCTCTTCAAGATCCCTTTGCAAAAATATTATTTTCACATCCATTTGCTCTACCTCTAAGTCTTAAGTATCAATAATAGATAAGAGGAATCCAATGGAGGTTAACTTATCCATGTGATGAAACATCTCACAAAATTTCGTTCCTTCTACCTAGGAGTAGCCTTAAACCACCTATCAATCCTTGTATTGCTTCAACATACCATCTACTCCTTGAACTTTTTTTTTAAATACCCACTTGCAACTATTGACATCCAGAATTTACCACTAATTTACCATACTAAATTTCTCATAAATTAATTAAATAAATCATTATTTAATTAATTACCTTAACTATTCATCATCAATTAATTCTCCCACGAGGCTAATTAATTCAATTAACCTTAGTCCCAAATTCTGCCAACTTAATTAATAAATTAATCCCTAATTAGTTAATTAATTGACATTAATTAATTCCAATTACCTATTCTTCTAATATTTAAATCCACGTCATCAAGATCCACATCCTTTTTAATTCTATCCATTAAATCCATCTACATGGATTAAAATCTAAACTTTTCATCATTTGCCACGTTTCTCCTCTCCTCCCATGCTCCCTCTCGTGTGAGCATGCCACCGTTATCTTTCCCCTTGACCACACACATGTGAGCATGTACTCTTGGAATCCTCTTTAAAATATACCTCAACCCTCCATGCTCACACATGTGTGAGCATGCTAACCTTATCCAAACCTTATTCACACATATGTGAGCATGATTTCTTAGAGGGCATGCTAACCCTACACCTCACCCATTGATATTTTGACTTATCTCAATTCCTTTGCTCACACATGTATGATAATATCTCCCACACTCACAAGGTTAAGCCTTCAATCCATGCCTCCATCTTCAAATCCCAACCCTACATTATCCAATGCATCTTGGCCCTTGATCTTCCTCATGGAAAATATTACTCTAGGGGGTTTGTTATTCTTAATGTGGTACATGTAGTGAACTAGGGAGATGCATGATCCCCAGTGTACCAAGGGATTTCTTAGTGAATGTTGGATATACAACAAATTGAAAGGTTTTAGGCATATAAATATATTTAATTTTATAAGGTAAAATTAGAACATAAAACTTAGTATGTGTACCAAGAAAATGAACAAAGATAAGAAGGAATAAAAGAGAAGTTATGGATCTTAGAGCTAATAGTGAGTGTAGAAATCTATAACAAGCTTCAATAATGGTGAGGTTACAAGTATATTTAGAAATGGAGATGTGATAGAATGTTGAGGAGAATTATAAAACATAGTACCAATAGCATTCTTGAGAAAGAAAAACCACAAGGAAATTAGATGAAGCTACTCTAAGATATTTGAGTTTTAAAATGAATGGTAGATAAGGTTTTATAAGGTAACTAGCTATTATATACTTATTAGGGTGATCAAATAGGGTTTTAGAGGGGCATGGGTTCAAAATTGAACTAGACATTGGCATTTGGGGGCATTGTTGTTGTATCACAAACATTAGGAGTAGTAGTGTCTTTAATGAATTATGACAAGATTTTAGGGAAGGGTTGTTAATAACAAAGATAATTTGAAATTAAGCTTTCACGACACACCAATGATGAGTTTAAGATAAGAAACCATCAAAGTGAGCCACAAACACGAAACTTAAAATTAAAGAGTTGGTGTTCTTTTTGTTATTTGAGGGTTTAAATGCCCCAAATGATAAATAATACACTAGTTATTTAATATTTACAAAATATGACTTGGGTAGAGAACACCAAAATGAGGTTAAAGTGTAAAGTATGAAATTTTTGATCTTTTGTTGGTTATGGAATCTGATCTTATTGGTTAATATATAATTGTCCATTGTAAATTTGAACCGTTTATAGTTAGGTTATAGATCTGACGGTAGATATTCTGCTAAATTTTTTTACCCTGGAAGGAAACCTTTCTTTATATGAGGGTATTTTCTTATGGTTGATTGTTACATTGTATTGAATTGTATTTTGAGAGGATATTGTCATAAAGAGAAGAGGAAGTTATAGTTGATGTGTTGTAGGTTGTATCTCTTCATATTGTTTGATGGAATAAAAGAAGGATTGGATGTTTCTCCATGGATGTAGTCCATATTGGGTGAACCACGTATATTTATGTCTCTATATTTTTGTGCTACTTCATATTTTATTTTTGCATTCATTTAAATGCAATACCACTTTGTGATCATATTCCTAACATCTTTTACCAACACATTTTTTGACTCTAAAATACCTAAGGTTTGATATTACCCTTTAATGAAAATACCCAACCAATTTTTTAAAGCCCTTGGTGGATAATAGAAAACCCATTACTAGCAACTTTAAAGGATGGGCAATGATAAATAATAAGAAAGATAACTTTTAAAGCCACTAGATTGGCTTCTAGTCCTCTTAATAAACCAATTATTGACATCTCTTCAAGAAAACCCTCATTGAACCAATTAGCTCCAAGGTCCTTCCCCAATTTTCAATATTATTTAAGGTTTCCATTATTTATTCCAACTCACAAGAGACAAATTTAATTTATTAAGTCATGCAAAATTTAAATTATGTGAGCATAGATAGGCATGTGGCCAATCTATTAATCTTCCCTCATCATGTTTAATTTTCCATGCATGTAATCCTTCACCACCTCTAGAAGAGGTGATTATGTTACAGACATGTGTCATTAATGCTAGAATAAAGTTTTCAAATGAGGATTAAAAAAGCTAGAAGTCGCCTCACCCTCAATCATTTCCACATGAATAAAGAAGATAAGGTCATTATATTGTTATGATATTTTCTTGATTAATTAGATAACAATATATGTCAATTAGTAGTACCTTCACTAAGTTGAATCTTGGCGAGGTTGTCACAACCTTCTTGTCATAAGATATGAGGTAGTGAACGATTCTTTAAGGGATAATTTGATTATGAGACTTCATTCTCATGATAAAGGTAAGAACAATTTAGGAGATAGACCATCAAATCCTAAAGGCCAATCTCTTGGAATATCTAAGATGAAATGGTTTAATTTTCGTAAATTTGGATATTAAAAAAATAATGTAGGATTAAAAAGACTAATAAAGTTAAGGCATTTGTCAATGCTTCTTCTTTGGAACTAGAGACCTACACTAAATAAGTAAATATTTTTGTTGTGGCTCTTCATGTACACATGAGTTCCACAATGCATGTTTGATTGATTTTGGTATATATTTTCATATGACCACTCAAAGAGCGTTTTCTAAATGTGAAAGGTATAAGGGAGGTGATGCATTCTTAGGCAATTACTCAACTCATAATATCATTAATCACCTATCCCACAATTGTTTGTCCCACTTTTGGGATATCCTATTTTTTATCGAGAATCACTTTTTTTTTTAAATTATGTGGTTTAAGCTTGGAGGGGTTCAATTGAAGGAGATTAGATCAAATCCCCTTGGATATAAACCCTCAAGATTAAACAATGTTGATGTTGTAGCTTTAGGCTACATACTTATGCCTTAATTATTGGACAATAAATTCATATAGCCTAGCGGCTATTCATTTATTTATTAAAGTGAAGAGGTGCTTCACTTGGCAACATAATATAACATTTAATTATTGTGAATAATTAAATGGGGCCGACTTAAAGAAATAATATTTATTATTTATTATTTGTCAATCCTTTATGAGGCCGACCTACTTGAAGAGTCACATCATTTTGTATTTATACAAGGTGGAGTTTGCTCATTTGATTATCAAGTTCATTCATTCTTTCACACTCCTTCAAGAAGTTTGCACTAGAGTAGCAGATCATTATTTTGAGTAGCGATCATCATCTTGAGTAGCAAATCTTCACATTGTTGTAGTGAATATATTTCAAAGAGAAATATATTCATTTTGTATCTTCGCATCTAGGAGAGGTGCTATTATTCATTGTATCAAATTCGGCCTTGTGTTGGGCCTGAGTTGTAAGCAAATTTTTGCTTTTCTTCCTAAATATATAAGCGATATATTTGTTGGGTTTTTCCCCTCGAGTTTGGAGGGGTTTCCCAGGGTATCTGGTGGTGTTCATTGTCTTATGTGTTGCATTTTCTGATTGCTTTCATTTATGATCATAAAACTAACAAACAAAACCCCTCATGTAGTATCCTTCACACCTATTAAAATTCTAGCAAAAAGTAATTTTGACTCATCTTTTGGGGATAGAATGTGTTGGCACCCCAAAATTTTGAGCATCTATTTGTGTTGTTTTACTTTGTTAGTTTGCCGCATGCATTTAAGTGACCATTACTGATAACTAATCTAAGATATCTATTATGGTTAGTCCATTGTAAAATTCATTAGCATTAGTGAGTAGAGCACTAAAAATCAGGTCCAATTGCTTTTTCAAGTTTTATAAAAATTGTTGAGCAGAAGTTATGCCCTTGTGGTTTTTCTTAGACTCATCTTCCTGCAATGTTCCATCTAGTGGGTTTTTTTGCAATGTTCAATTCAGATTGAAATCTCCATAATAGGCTTTAAAATTTGAAAAAATGATTAAGTATGTCTTGCGGGATCTTGATGTCCATTTGAACCTCCCCATTGGCTCATTTTTGTCTAGTTCAAATAGGGTTTTTCACATCTTATATTTTTACAGCTATTTGGTTGGTTATCGATTTGTGGAACTTTGGTGTTGAATTGAATGTGTTTGTTTTTGTTCGATTCGCTTGCATTTTCCCACTTTACAGGAAAATGGTGCCCATTCAACTTTGCAATAAAATGGTGCCCATTTGAATTTGTAGGTTTTTTGTGTGAATTGTCCACTTGCTATTTCCAACAATTTTTCTGCATGTCTACATGGTAACCATTCCCACATGCATAGTTAAACTCAAAACTAACTAACTTAAATTTTATAGGCAGATGGAGCCCATCTTCTTGCACTCACTATGGTGGTGTCATCTTCCTCTTTGCAAATATTTTAAGGTGGACTTATCCTTTCAAGTGCACTTGTCTGATTCACTTCAATTTCTTGCTGCAACATTCCTTTTGTGGACTTTTCCAATCCAACTAAACTTTTATTTCCAAAGTCCATCTAGTTCAGATGCTTTCATCCACAAGCTAGTTTCATTTTATCTCCCCACTTTCATACCTTAATTATGTCATCCTACATCATTCCATCATGCTTACATCATGACATCAACCCACTCCAAACCATCCCATGACATCATCTTTCTTGTTGACATTATCATGATGGCATGCTAATGTCATCATCTATCTATCTCATT
This sequence comes from Sequoiadendron giganteum, assembly GCA_007115665.2. NCBI lineage: Eukaryota > Viridiplantae > Streptophyta > Pinopsida > Cupressales > Cupressaceae > Sequoiadendron > Sequoiadendron giganteum. The sequence goes on along the minus strand of CM021104.1, from coordinate 547,609,264 downwards.
TGAACCATATTTTGAATCATTAAGGTTGGTTGGTGGTCTTATTCTGATGGCTTTTTCTGTAGGTTTACTTGTGGGTGTAATCTCTTTGTAAATGATGTCAATGCAATTAGCAAAATTCCTAGGAGGAGGAAGTGAAGTGAATTGATCTAGTTTTGAGTGTAGTTTACTTGGAGCTTCCTATGCAACATGAAATCAATAGAAGTCTAAGTTCTGTAAAAGGAAAAAATAAAGGAAACTACTTGTGGATATTACTAATTGAAATGGTTGTCTATTCAAAGGGTGTATTTGTGATTTTTGATTAAATTTCCACATGGGCTTGATGAACATTGGATTTCTAAAAGGTCTTGGTGAGGATCTTCTCTTGCATATCCTGATGATGATCAAGTTTTTGCAACGAAACTTACATTTTCTAATGGCCTCTTAGAGGTTGGAATTTTAGCATCTCTCCTTCTCTATTTCCATTTTAGTATCACCCATGACATTTTTCCACTGTCTAATTAGAAATTTTCTTGTTATAACTTCATGATATTTGATTATTATGCCCTTGGTTTGATGGTCAAGGCAATATGCGATGAGCTAAAATAGTTGGAAATCCAAGGTAAAACTTGTAGCAATAGAACTCAATAAAGTGGTTTGTAAATCTAAAATTATGTTCATAAGATTACCAATAATGTATTATGTGATTAAAAATTCCAAACATGAAAGAAAATCAGCAATACCACAAGTTGACATCCACAAGTGACATAAGATATACGTGGAGAAACCCTTGCAAGAAAAAACTCCACACCCAAAGAGATCCAATGTTTGTATTAATCTTCAAATGAGATGCAACAATACAACACTCCTCTCTGAATTTTGATGGCACTTTGTAACTCTAACAACTTGCAAACAAGCTCTTCAAACCACCATCTCAATGCTCTAATATATAGAAGTTTGTGGGAGAGAATACCACAAATGGTATTAAAAAACAACAAGAAAAATCACTTGGAAAAATCCACGCACCTCTTAGTCAACAAACCATAAAAATGGTGAAAATTATTAAATGATCACATGGCCTTCACATTGGCGCCTAACCCATAGCCAACCAAAATTGGTCAATATCGAGTGCTCCATAACTCTCCAACGGCTTCATACAAGAACATGCACCAACATACAAACTTGGGTGCCCCACCATGCAAAACATGTAAATGGCATGCAAGGACATGCTTTACAAAGTATTCCCCTCCCAAAAGTTGGACACCCAAAGGGAATATTCTCTCGGGAGGCTCGATAACCATCACCGTAGTGGGCCCACCTCTATGAATGTAATTAAAATATCATAGGAAAATAAATAAAAATATATTTTGCCCCTCATGTCCTCTAGGACACTTTCTAAAGAACATGGAGACACATAATTATCAACTTAGGATAGCAATTATAATGTCATATATCCTAACATTCTCCCACTTGACATTATACATTGCAATTATATCTATGAGATACAAATAAAAAATATAATCAAGTATAGTGATCAAGGGCCATGGCTTTCTTGCATCAAGAGAACTTATCTGTGGCCACTGGCTTCATGAGAGAATCTACAACATTATCCAAAGTGTCAACCTTCTAAATCAAGACCTTACCATTCTTAACCATATCTTGCAAAAAGTGATATTGAACATCAATTGCTTAGTATGAGCATGATACATAGGATTTTTGGCTAAACATATGGCACTCTAACTATCACACCCAATCCTAACTATCTTGCAATCAAAACCAATACCTTTACCAAGTCTCTGTAACCAAAAAACCTCCTTAGAGGCATGCATAACAACCATATACTTTACTTTGATGGTGGAAAATGCAATTGTAGGCTGTCTCTTACTCATCCAACTCACTACTCCTCCAAACAAAGTAAAAAAAATAGCCACTAGTGGACCTTCGACTATCCAAGTCACCTACCCAATCTACATCAACAAAACCTTGTATGTCCAATGACTTAACCACGTCATCAGTACCATGGTAAACCAAATAGTAATCAAAAGTATCATGCAAATATCTAAACACCCTCTTAACAAAAGTCTAATGCTCTTTACTAGGGTTAGATATAAACTTGCTCAAAAATCCCACTACTCGGGCTATATGTATTCTAGTGCAAACCATTGCATACATCAAACTTCCAACGACACAGCATAAGGAACATTAGAAATCTCTTCAAAATCATCATCTGAATTAGGATGCATGTCTAAACTCAACTTAGTACCAATCAAAAATGGAATATTTATAGGTTTACAGTCATGCATACTAAACCTCTGCAAAATGGTATCAACATACTTATTCTGACTTAACCAAAACTTTTTGTGAACCTGATCCCTATGGATATCCATCCCAAGGACATATTTTGTAGCCCTCAGATCCTTCATATCAAATGTGCTAGAAAGCCGAGTCTTAAGCTCCCTAATCATCACCTTGTTGTTGAAATGCACAAGACAACTGAGGGGGGGGTGAATCAATTGTATAAAATCTCTTTAATTATAAACTTAATATTTTCACCTTAACTTCAATCTGTTATTAAGTGTAAACATGAAATACAAATAATAGAAAGCAAACACAAGAGACACCAGATTTACGTGGAAAACCCAATGAGGGAAAAACCACAATGAGGATTAATTCACAATATAGTAGTAATGCAATACCGAATACAAAGGCTCATTGCCCAAATACAAAGGCTCACTACCCAAATGCAAGGGTTTCCTTGAAAGGACTCACTATCTAGAAAGGAGGCTCACTGCCTACAGAAAAACAAAAAGATATAAATGAAGATCCACCACTAGGGTTCCACACATTTGCAACCTAATCAGAAGATTGTAGATGCCATTAGCTCACTGCTTTCAAGAATCTAACACCTTAAAGTACTATTGCCTTAACTCGCTCTTCCACTCTCTACTTTTTGCACTTGTTCACTCACTTGCTCGATTCATGGATGGATGATGGATGGATATTAAATTCGCCACAACTTGATTTGCTTTTATACCATCTTCAACCTTAGAAAAATTCACCAAAGTTGGCTTATGCAATTTCATATTACAATTTCAAACTAGGTCGACTACTCAACATTCTCACGGTGGATAAGAATGAGAGAGGACCAATTACATATTTAATTTAGGACCCAAACAACATCTTGAAGCCCGCACATGCTTTCTCAAATTGATGCAAAAGCCAAATGTAACGTGTAAACACTAGGTCAGCCAAACCTAATGAAAACACCAATGATCTTTGAAGTACACACATCTCTAGCAAGATAATCACACGTAGATCACTCAACACACTTCACCAGTCATTTCACCATCTCTAAGAACACTTCAAGTACATCTGTAACAATTACAACCAACTTCATTTTCAGAGAACTCTTCACCAGTCCAATGAGACCAACTAGTAAAAACACAGGAGCTCTGGAACAGGTCTTTCAAAGCACCAAAATACAAGAAAATTTGTTAGAACACAGAAACCACCAGAAAGAGTCATTTCCCAGATCCGTCAGATCTAAAACCAGATATCAGAAGACTGTGGAGCTAAAACATTTCTCCCAGTCCTCAAACAAATAGTTATGACAAACCAGTTCACACACCGGTGAGCATATCTTCTACTCTCCATCAAACCAAAAGTTGAAACTCAAGATATACGATCCATTAAAGCTTATGAAAATACCTACAGATCCACATAGGCATAATATACACATAGGAGAAATGTGGAGTACTATACCAAAGCACACTCAGAACACACTTTTAATTCTACTTTCATTATTTCTAAAATTTTCTCAAAAGCACTTGGTAAATACACAACTTACTCAACCTTAACTATGTTGACATCAATGACAACATTAATGGAAACACCACCAGATACATCCATACTTGCAACACTTGTTGTTACCCATAAGCAACATTTCATCAACATATAAGAAAATGACTAGTATCTGATCATCAATAACCTCAACGTAAACACAATGATCCTCCTCACTCCTAACAAAACCCAAATTCAATGCAAAGGCATCAAAATTTTGGTACCACATCCTGGGTGACTTTTTCAAACCATATAAAGATTTGTTTAACTTGTAGATGAAGTGTTCTTTTCCTTTCGTAATAAAACTGCCAAGTTGTCGCATATAGATCTCTTCCTCAAGATCCCCATGCAAGAAAGATATTTTAACATCCATTTGCTCTATTTAAAAATTATAAGCAACAACAATAAATAATAGGAATCTAATAAAATTTAACTTAGAAACAGGAGAGAAAATTTAATCGAAATCAACTCCCTCTCTCTAGGTGTAGCCCTTGGCCACCAATCTGGCCTTGTACCACTCTAACCGGCCATCTGCTCTAAATTTATTTTTTAAATACCCACTTGTAACCAATGGGCTTCCTTTGTGAAAACTCACAATATTTTAGGTATCACAACTATCCAAAGCCATCATTTTCTCTTGCATGGCTTGCATCCAAGACTCATTTTCTTCTAAAGAAAGAGTCTCCCTATAGGATCTAGGTTCATCATTAGTACTCAACAAAGAAAATACACAACGGTATTTAGATGGGCTATACCAATAGGATTTAATTGTCTTGTGGATCTTCTCAAGGAAGGAGTAAGGGGCTCTTGCTACTCCTCTTCTATATGCTCATCTTACACATCATTTGAAATCTCTGAACCCTCTTCTTCTTCTCCATCCTCAAATTCATCTAATTGTTCTTCCACATGTGCATCTTCTTGCTTCTCAATCTTTGTCTCAAAATGCATTGTTTTTGTCTTTTCTTTCTCCTTTAGTTGTTCTTCACCTGAGTAAGCTCTAAACTCCTTGAAAATCACATCTCTAGAGAAAACCATTTTACGAGTTAGTGGATTCCAAAGCTTATAACCTTTTACATTCTCACTATAACCAACAAAGATGCATTTATGTACTTTTGGATCCACTTTATAATGCTTCTCTTAAGGAACATGAAAAAAATTCTCACAACCAAAGACCCTTAAATATGAAACAAAAGGATTTCTACCTATCCACACTTCATAAGGAGTTTTATCAACAAGAGTTAAACAAGGAGATCTATTAACCAAATAGCATGTAGTGCTTACAAATTCTACCCAAAAGCATCTATCAAGATTAGCACCACTCAACATGCTCCTAGCTCTTTCCATCAAGGTTCAATTCATTCTTTTTGATACCCCATTTTGTTGGGTTGTATAAGGAGTAGTCTTTTTTCTAACAATACCTGCATGCTTAAAGAACTCATCAAATTCCCTAGAACAATATTCATCCCCATTTTCAGATCTCAAAACCCTTATCTTATAATTTTTTTGCTTCTCAACTAACTCTTTAAACTCCTTAAACTTAGTGAAAACCTCAGATTTTGCATGCATAAAATAAATCTAGGTGTATCTTGAGACATCATCAATGAAAGTAACATAATAGCGAGATTTTCCAAAAGAGTCAACATCCACTAGTCCAAATACATCCAAATGAATGATCTCTAATAATCTCTTAGCTTTATTAGTTCCATTAGGAAATGATGATCTATTATGTTTACCAAACACACAATGCTCATAAAATTCATTTTTACCAATAGAATAATCAAAAATACCATCAACCAACTTTTTATTCAAAATGGTCTTTTAGACCATTTTCACTTATGTGACCCAATTTATGATGCCACAACATACATGCATTTTCAATGCCAATTACATTGGAAAAGTTAAAAAATATGGAGGCATTAAGCCTAAACAAAGTCCCTATCGGAGATCCTTTAGCAATCACCAAACTCCCTCTTACCAACCTGCAAGCAGACTTGTCAAATGTCACTTGCATTCTAGAATCATTCAATTTGGATACTGAAAGTAAAGTTCTTGCAAGTCTTGGAATATGTAAAACATGATCAAGGATTGTAACCCTTACATCATTGAAACACAACTTTACCTTTCCCTTACCAACAATCTTCTTCATGTTTTTATCACCAAGAAAAACTTCTCCCCCATCATAAGTTGAATATGAAGTAAAAAACTCCTTGTGAGGATTCATATGATAGGAGGAACCATCTTCAGTTCTATACCATCACCACTTATGACAACAATTAGATTTTCCCAAGATTCAGGTAAAGAACAAAGCAACAAAATACATTTATCTTCTTCTTCTTTTGTCTTAACATCTACAGATGTAATCTGACTTATAATCATATTAAAAGCATTTAAATGTTATACAATAGAATCACCATCCTTCGTTTTCAAAGAATACAAACATATTTTAAGATATAATTTATTTTTTAGACTTTTAGTTTGATAAATTTCACCTATCCTCCTCCACAAGTTGTATGCGATAGATTCCTCTTAAATATTTAGGAGGACAAAATCTGCAAGACACAATCGAATGGTTCCTTGTGCCTTCTTATCCATTTTCTTCTAATCTTCATCAGACGTTGATTCTGGTTTATTTTCACTTGAAGCTGCCAACCACTAATCTCTCTCTTCAAGGAGATCCTCCATCTTAAACTTCCACATCTCGTAACCAGTGTCATTGAATTTCTCAATATCTAGATGAGAGGTAGAAGCCATGGTTTTCAATCTTCTTCATAAATTTTCAAAACCCACAATGCACAAGCTCCCACTGCAACCAAAAAACCTTCAACACTTAAAAGAAAGGCATCCCTCCATTAACATAACTGTTAGATCTGATACAAAATATTAAAAATCCAAGGTAAAAACTGCAACAATAGAACCTAATAAAGTGGTTTCAAAATATGCAATTATGTTTGCAAGATTACCAATAATATATTATGTTATTAGCAATTCCAAAGATGAAAGAAAATCAACAATACCACAAGTTGAGATCCATAAGTGACACAAGATATACATGGAGAAACCCTTGCAAGAAAAAACTCCACACCTAAAGAGATCCAATATTTGTATTAATCTTCAAACGAGATGCAAGAATACAAGACTCCTCTTAGAATTTTGGCAACACTTCATTACTCTGACAACCCGCAAACAAGATCTTCAAACCACCATCTCAATGATCCAATATATAGAATTTTTTGGGACAAAATACCATAAACAGTATCCAAAAACAACAAGCATAACCATTTGGAAAAACCCACACCCCCTTAGTGGACAACCCAGAAACATGGTGAAAATTATTAAATGATCACATGGCCTTCACATGGGTGCCTAACCCATAGCCAATAAAAATTGGTCAATACTGAGTGCTCCATAACTCTCCAACGGCTCCAACGACTTCATGCAAGAACATGCACCAACATGTAAACTTGACCACCCCACCATGCAAAATATGCAAATAACATGCAAGGAAATGCATTACAAAGTGGTCCCCACCCAGAAGTTGAACACCCAAAGCGAATATGCTCTTGAGATGTTCAGTAACCGTCACCTTAGTGGGTCCACCTTTATGATAGCAATTATAATGTCACCTATCCTAACAAAAACCCTATGTGTGGGCTATGGTATGTTCGAAATATGTTAATACAATATGATTGGCACAACTTCGTATGCCAATCTCATTTGTGGTGTCATTAATGATCAAGCTACTATTTCACCAAATAGATTTCAATATGTAAAGCTCAAGGATAGATTTTTAATGGAAATAATCTAGATAAAGACCGTGACACCCATACTTAATTTAACCATTTGTAGGCTATTCCTCTGATGGACACCTCCTCATTTAGCGATTTAAATGGATTTTATAGGTGATTTCCTCTTGTTTCTTGCACTCCAACAAACAAATCATCCATACACATGCATGGCATAGGTCAGGGAATGTTCTTGCATGCCATCCTAATAGTCAGATCAAATTTACAAAAGCTATTGGGTTGTTACATCATTATTAGGGTTGTCCTTGGTCCAATGACTTACAGATAGCCTTGGATGCCTCACTTTGTTGGGTGTATATTAGAAAAATAATTTCATTTTGAAAAGAGAGATAAGAGAATATAATATCTTCACAAGGAGAGGAGCATAGTAAAGCGAAAAAATTACACAACAAAACTAGAGGGTTCATAGTTTCTAGCTTTGGGTTAGTTATTTTTCATTGTAATGATCTAGGTTCATACAAAAGTTTATAATAACATGTGTAACATTTGTAGATTAACTAAGTAATGGTACGTTTGACCTTGGTTGAGTGTTTTCTTATACATGCTATATGTTTCTGGATGTGTTTTTGATTAGTTAGTTAATGAAACAATTATAAAATTCTTGTAAAACTTTTGCAAGATATCCTTTCAAAACAAAAAAGGAAGTGTATGAATATTTTCATGGATAAATAAGTACACTCATTTAATATTATGCAACTAGTTGTAGTTTTCTAAATGTATGTGTAGAGCCTAACTTGCATGGGCATTCAAAAAAATGTAGACTTTTCTATTAGGATAGGTGACATTATAATTGCTATCCTATGTTGAATTATGTGTCTCCACATTCTTTAGAAAGTGTTCTAGGGGACATGAGGGAAAAAATATTTATTATTTATTTTCTTATGACAAATCTTAATTGCATTCAAAGAGGTGGGCCATTTATTGTGGCAATTATAAAGCATTTTGGGAGGATATCCCTCTTGGGCATCCAACTTTGTGAGTGGGGACCACTTTGGTGTGCATGTCCTTGCATATTATTTGCATGTTTTTCATGCTCTTGCATGGTTGGGTGCTCAAGTTCACATGTTGGTGCATGCTCTTGAATGTAGTTATTGGAGTTGTTGAAGATGTCAAAGTTATGGAGCACTCGGGTTTGACCAATTTTGACTGGCTATGGGTTAGGTGCCCATGTGAAGGCCATGTGATAATTTAATATTTTATTCCATGTTTATGGGTTGTCCACTAAGAGGGGCATGGGTTTTTCTAGTTATTTTTGCTTGTTGTTTTGGAATACCATTTGTGGTATTCTCTCCCATAAACCTCTATATATTGGAGCCTTGAGATGGTTGTTTGTAAGAGTTTGTTTGTAAGTTGTTAGAGCAACGAAGTGCTGCCAGATTACAAAGAATATTTTTGTATTGATGTACTTCCTTGAATACCAATACAAACATTGGATCTCTTTGGGTGTGGATTTTTTTCCAATAAGGGTTTCTCCACGTATATCTTGTGTCACTTTTGTTTGATGACTTGTGGTATTGTAGATTTTCTTTCATTATTGTAATTTTCAATCACATAATCTTTCTATGGTAATCTTGAAAATATAATTTTAGATTCGTAACCACTTTAATAAGTTTGTATTGTTGCAATTTATACCTTAATTTCTAACATTTGGTATTAGAGCTAACAGTTTTGTTAAGAGAGGGACGACTTTCTTTTGAGTGTTGGTTTTTTGGTTGTAGTGGGAGCTCGTGCATTGTGGGTTTTGAAAATTTGTGAAGAATACTATAAACCATGGCTTCTATCTCTCATCTAGATATTGAGAAGTTCAATGGAACTGGATACAAGATGTGGAAGTTGAAGATGGAGGATCTTCTTGAAGAGAGAGATTAGTGGTTGGCAATTTCTAGTGAAAAGAAACCAAAATCAACATCTAATGAAGATTGGAAGAAAATGGACAAGAAGGCATGAGGGACCATTCAATTGTGTCTTGCAGATTACGTCCTCCTGAATGTTTCAAAAGAATCTACCACATTCAAGTTGTGGAGGAGGATAGGTGAAATCTACCAAACTAAAAGTCTAACTAATAAGTTATATCTCAAAACACATTTGTACTCTTTGAAAATGAAGGTGGTGATTCTATTATAGAACATTTAAATGTTTTTAATATGATTATAAGTTAGCTTGCATTTGTAGATGTTAAGATAGAAGAGGAAGATAAATGTATTTTGATGCTTTTTTCTTTACCTGAATCTTGGGAAAATCTAATTATTTCCATAAGTGGTGGTGGTGCAAAAATGAAGATGGATAGTCTCATTGCTATAGTTCTTTCAGAAGAGATGAGGAGAAATGCGGGCTCCCAAGATGCCTTGCATGTGCAAGGAAGGTCTGAAGAAAAAGGAGGGGATAAAGGGGACAAAAAGAGAGTCAAGTCTAAAGAATGTTCTAAAACCCCCGAGAAGAGAAAAGTAAAGTGTTGGAATTGTGGTAAGAGAAGACATGTGAAGGAGTGCATAAACAAGAAAAAGAGTTCAGATGATTCCATAAAAAAGTCCTCAAAAGATGGTATTTTTGATGCTTTGTTTCTTTCTACTAATGATGTTAGTAATGATGCTTGGATTATTAATTTAGGTTACTCCTAGCATATGAATCCTCACAAGGAGTGGTTTACTTCATATTCAACTTATGATGGGGGATAATTTTTCTTTGGTGATAAAAATACAAAGAATATTGTTGGTAAGGGAAAGGTAAAGTTGTGTTTCACTAATGGAAGGGTTAAAACCATTGATCATGTTTTACATATTCCAAGACTCGCGAGAAATTTACTTTCAGTATCCAAGTTGAATTATTCTAGAATGCATGTGACATTTGACAAGTCGAGTTGTAGGTTGGTAAGAGGGAGTTTGGTGATTGATAAAGGATCTCGGATAGGGACTCTGTTTAGGCTTAATGCTTCCATTTTTTTGTAACTCTTCCAATGTAACTAGGATTGAAAATGCATGTATGTTGTGGCACCATAGATTGGGTCACATAAGTGAAAAGGGTCTAAAGACCATTTTGAATAAAAAAATTGGTTGACAGTATTTTTGATTATTTTGTTAGCAAAAATGATTTTTGTGAGCATTGTGTGTTTGGTAAACATAATAGATCATCATTTCCTAATGGAAATAATAAAGCTAAGAGATTATAGAGATAATTCATTCAATTGCATTTGGACCAGTGCATGTTGACTCGTTTTTAAAATCTCATTATTATGTTACTTTCATTGATGATGTCACAAGATACACCTAGATTTATTTTATGCATGCAAAATATGAGGTTTTCACCAAGTCTAAGAAATTTAAAGCCTTAGTTGAGAAGAAAACAAATTATAAGATAAGGGTTTTGAGATCTGACAATGGGGATGAATATTGTTCTAAGGAATTTGATGAGTTTTGTAAGCATGCAGGTATTATTAGACAAAAGACTACTCCCTATACACCCAAACAAAATGGGGTAGCAGAAAGAATGAACTGAACCTTGATGGAAAGAGCTAAGAGCATGTTGAGTGGTGCTAATCTTGATAGATTCTTTTTGGTAGAAATTGTAAGTACTACATGTTATTTGGTTAATAGATCTCCTTGTTCAGCTCTTGTTGATAAAACTCCGTATGAAGTGTGGATAGGTAGAAAGCCTTTTGTTTCACATTTAAGGGTCTTTGGTTGTGAGGCTTTTATTCATGTGCCTCAAGATAAGCATTCTAAGTTGGATCCAAAAGCATAGAAATGCATATTTGTTGGTTACAGTGAGAATGTAAGAGGTTATAATCTTTGGAATCCACTAACCTGTAAAATGGTTTTCTCTGGAGATGTGATTTTCAAGGACTTTAGAGCTTACTCACATGAAGAACAACCAAAGGAGAAAGATAAGAAAAAAAAGTGTACTTCAAGAAAAAGGTTGAAAATTAGGAAGATGCACATGTGGAGTAACAACTAGATGGATTAGAGGATGGAGAAGAAGAAAAGGGTTCAGAGAGTTCAAATGATGTGCAGGATGAGAATGTATAAGAAGTAGAGTAGCAAGAGCCCCTTACTCCTACCTTGATAAGATCTACAAGACAACAAAATCTATTTGATAGGTATAGCCCATCCAAAAAAATTTGTGTATTTTTTTTGTTGAGTATTAGCGATGAACCTAGATCCTACAACGAGGCTCTTTCTTCAAAAGAAAGTGAGCATTTGATGCAGTCCATATAGGAGGAGATGATGGCTTTGGATAGATGTGATACCTAGGATATTGTGAGTTTTCCCAAAGGAAGGAAGCCCATTGGTTTCAAATGGGTATTTTAAAAGAAATTTGGTGCAGATGGTCAATTAGAGTAGTACAAGGCCAAATTGGTGGCCAAGGGCTACTCCAAGAGAGAGGGAGTTGATTTTAGTGAAATTTTCTCTCCTATTGCTAAGTTAACTTCTATTAGATATCTATTATCTATTATTGTTCCTTATGATTTCTAAATAGATCAAATGGATGTTAAAACTACTTTCTTGCATGGGGTCTTGAGGAAGAGATTTATATGTGATAGCCTGATAGATTTGTTGTGAAAGGAAAAGAACACTTGGTTTGTAGGTTACAAATATATTTATATGGTTTGAAACAATCACTAGGATCTGGTATCAGAAGTTTGATGCCTTTGCATTAAATTTGGGTTTTGTTAGGAGTGAGGAGGATCATTGTGTTTATATTAAGGCCATTGATGATCAAATACTAATCATTGTCTTGAATGTTGATGACATGTTGTTTATAAGTAATAGTAAGGTGATGATTAGGGATCTTAAGACTCAACTTTATAGCACATTTGATATGAAGGATTTGGGGGTTACAAAATATATTATTGGGATGGAGATCAATAGATATCAGGTTCATAGAAAGCTTTGGTTAAGTTATAGTAAGTATGTTGATACCATTTTGTAGAGGTTTAATATGCATGACTGTAAACCAGTAAATATTCCATTTTCGGTTGGTACTAAGTTGAGTTTAGGCATGTGTCCTAATTATGATGATGATATTAAAGAGATGTCTAACATTCATTTTGTTAGTTTCGTGGTAGTTTGATGTATACAATGGTTTGCACTAGAACAAATCTAGCCCAAGTAGTGGGAGTTTTGAGTAGGTTTATGTCTAACCCTAGTAGAGAGCATTGGACTTTTGTTAATAAGGTGTTTAGATATTTGTGTGGTGTATTTCAGATTATTGTTTGGTTTATCATTATACTGATAATGTGGTTAAGTCATTGGAAATATAGGGTTTTGTTGATGCAAATTGGGCAGGTGCCTTGGATAGTCGAAGGTCCACTAGTGGTTATGTTTTTACTTTGTTTGAAGGTGCAGTGATGTGGATGAGTAAGAGCCAACCTACAATTGCATTGTCCACCATCGAAGTAGAGTATATGGCTGCTACACATGCCTCTAAGGAGTTAGTTTGGTTACAAATACTTGGTAATGGCATTGGTTTTGATTTAGGACAATGAGGATTGGATGTGACAGTCAAAGTGTCATATGTTTAGCCAAAAATCCTTTGTATCATGCTTGCACTAAGCATATTGATGTTCAAGATCAATTTTTGCGATAAATGGTATAGAATGGTAAGGTTTTGATCGAGAAGGTTGACACTTTGGATAATATTGTAGATTCTCTCACGGAGCTAGTGACCACAGATAAGTTCTCTTGATGCAGGAAGGCCATGGGACTTGATCACTATACTTGATTATATGTTTTATTTGTATCTCATGGATGTAATTGTAATGTATAATTTCAAGTGGGAGAATGTTAGAATAAGTGACATTATAATTGCTATCCTAAGTTGAATTATGTGTCTCCACATTCTTTATAAAGTGTTCTAGGGGATATTAGAGACAAAATATTTATTATTTATTTTCCTATGATAAATTTTAATTGCATTCAAAGAGGTGGATCCTTTATGGTGGTGTTTACAAAGCATTTTGGGAGGATATTGCTCTTGGACGTCCAACTTTGTGAGTGGGGAACACTTTGGTGTGCATGTCCTTGCATGTTATTTGCATGTTTTGCATGCTCTTGCATAGTTGGGTGCCCATGTTTGCATGTTGGTGCATGCTTTTGCATGCAGATGTCAGAGTCGTTAGAGAATTATGGAGCACTTGGGTTTGACCTATTTTGATTGGCTATGGGTTAGGTACCCATGTGAAGGCCATGTGATAATTTAATATTTTATTCCATGTTAATGGGTTGTCCACTAAGGGGGTGTGGATTTTTCTAGGTATCTTTGCTTTTTGTTTTGGAATACCATTTATGGTATTCTCTCCCATAAACTTCTGTCTATTGGAGCCTTGAGATGGTGGTTTTTAAGAGTTTGTTTGTAGGTTGTTAGAGCAACAAAGTGTTGTTGGATTATAGAGAGGATTATTGTATTGATGTACTTGAAGATTAATACAAACATTGGATCTCTTTGGGTGCGGAGTTTCTTCTCTCAAGGGTTTCTCCATGTATATCTTGTGTCACTTTTGTTTATGACTTGTGGCATTGCATATTTTCTTTCATTGTTGAAATTGTCAATCACATAATATTTCTATGGTAATCTTGAATATATAATTTCAGATTTGTAACCACTTTGATAAGTTCATATTGCTACAAGTTATACTTTGATTTCCAACATTTTGTGGCATGTTGATGAATGCATCACCTTGGTTTTAGTTGTTACATACTTTGTGTGAATATAGACTTTGTTGCCCAAATAGATAAAGGCATTGGTTTGTTATTTGCTTGCTCTCCCCATCATCCTCAATACACTCAAAATCAATCAATTTAAATATCTTCAATTTTTATTAGTGTGTATGTTCTGCTACCATGTTTGAATGCTTGTAATTGTTAATAGGGATTATCATAAGACTCATTCATTCACAAGAATATGGAAGATTGTTTGTTTAAGATGTGCTTACCTTTACATTTCAAAACTAGTAAATAAGTATATTGTGACACCAATATTGGGATACACTATGCAATGGGTATAATTTGTTCTAATGTTATTGTTTAATCTTTCAATCATCAACCCAACATCTTAAGCAAACCCCCTTGGTTTTGCAGAGCTAAAAGTAAAGGAGACCTTACCCATCTCAACCATTGGTCCTTAGTTGCCCAATTTAAAGACAAGCTTATGGTAATCCACCCAATTTTGAAACCCCTAACACTTAGGATATTATCATACCTTAGGGATTTGGGGTCTATAACTCAAATCACCAACATAACAAATTAATTCAAAATACGATTTTGTAAGAATTCAACCCTTTGTTAGCTTTCTAAAATTTTATAATATAAATTATATTATAATATGTGTGTGTGTCTGTATTTTAATTTTATAATGAATGTGGGTCCATCACAAAATAAAATCTATTTAAGACACTAGGAAAAATAACAAACATTAAAAAAATCCAAAAAATGTTCTACACTCTGCATGGATGCCCTTGCTTCAATAAAAGGGAATTTTTTTTGACATATATGCTGAGTCATTTGTTATGAAAAAATACAATTCATAGACATTTCATATGGAAATTATGTGTTTTTGACACTTGAATTAGGATGATAAAACTTGGCATCCAATTTCACGAGTGACTTTAAGTGTGACCTTCAATTGTTTCCTTAGATCATGATAGTTGATGCTTATTATGGAATTTTAATTGACATAATTTCATAAAGAATTGTTATCCCTCTTATGCTTGGAACACTAATCAACAACATGACAAATGTGGAAGCATATATGACAATGGAAGGGTAAACCCTTAATATTCAAGCAACTATTCTCATTCATCGCCTAAAAATTTCAAGTATGCATCAACAAGGAGGTCTTTTGTAATATCCATTTCAACCAATATACGCACATAAGTAGTATGCAGAAAATTCAAAGAACCCTCATCCACCCCCAAAAATTTCCCCAACAAGTTTCCAATGGCTTTGAAGCATGGTTCAAACCAGAAGTGTAAAGGGAGATTTAGAAGCCTTACCCAAAGTGGTGCCAAATCAAAAGATTCAAAGAGTGGATTAAAAGCAGGGTGTCATGGCTTCAACATTAAAAAAAATTGTATTCCCAAATCCATTGGTAATCCTTCATATTATCGAACACCACCATGAAAAACCCCCTTGCATTGGGGTATATCTGCACTTCACCATCCAAAATGGGTTGTCAAGTTTCAGTAATCCAACAGTGTAAATTAGCCAGTCATGGTCAGAACCCCTGAAACCTCCCAACCAGACTCAACTCCTCAAAATACTTTGCATTCTTCGAAACTTCAGCTATAATATCCCCATCGAATGAAACTAAGGGGGTTGTACCTACACAACACAAGGGTATATGCTCTTTTTCTCCTCCATTATCCATTCTTATTTCCCCTAATCTCCTTGCATGATTCTCCTCCTTTTTCCAAACCTCTTTTAGAGCAGACACCTGACCACCAGTCGCCCCCTGTGTGTGGTTTCAAAAATACCCAAACCCCTCATACTGCCCTCCCAAAGAATGCCCACAACCCAGCTCCAGGTAATCCCTCACAACCTTTGTGTATGGTATCGACCCATGACCTGCAAAATAATAGACAACAACAAACCCTCGCTCATATTGGCCGCAAGAAACCCTAGTCGTGGAGGGCATAGATAGGCGCAATGACGACATCTTGATCCCACATATTAGAAAACTTATTTCTTATTCAAGAAACATATTAATAATTTTTACAAGGATCTTTAAGACATTTTCAAGAAAGATGCCCATTCACTTGGCTATTAAATTATGCACTCTAATTTATTTTACATTATTCAAGGATTGGCATTGGCTATATGTGCATCATTTCTCATTTTTTTCTTTGAAGCAAGTTTAACTCCATCTTCTCCCTACTTTAAGATTAGTTCCTTGACTTGATATAAAATAACATGCATATTTAGTCATAAATATTGGACTAAATTGACTTGTCAAATTTGAAAATTTAAAGTAGATACAAAAAATGAAATGGTTGCTTGGAAAATTTTACACTTTAAGTTGCCAAGTGATGATTGATTCAGATTTTTGCTTGTTCAAAAATTTAATATCCTTATTATTGTGTTGATGAAATTGTGATTGATTTACTTTTGGATTGATCATTTGCTAAAAACACTAGTATGTAATGTTTAAAGATATACTAAACTTATTTGGACACCAACTTAATTGGAAAGAGACTTTACTTTGTCTTGAAATGAAAAATAGTGTTGTTACTGACTTTGTGAGACATGTCATTCATTTACATCTTTGGAGGCTCAATTGTACAACTATTTTTTCTAATGTTTATATTCATTCATCAAGTGGAATATTAAAATTTTGTGCCCTAATATTGTTAGAAATTCAAGGTGAAACTTGCAACAATATGAACTTAAATATGTGTTTGTAAATTTGAAATATGTATTCAAGATTACCAAATATGTGATTACGTGATTAGTAATCGCAACAATGAAAGAAAATTAGCAATACCACAAGTTGAGAATCACAAGTGACACAAGGTATACATGGAGAAACCCTTGCAGTTGAAACTCCACACCCAAAGAGATGCAATGTTTGTATTAATCTTCAAATGAGATACAAAAATACAACACTCCTATTTGAATTATGATAGCACTTCATTACTCTGACAACCTACAAACTCTACAAACCACCATCTCAATGCTCCAATATATAGAAGTTTGTGGGAGAGAATACCACAAGTGGTATCCCAAAGTAATAAGCAAAACCACTTGGAAAAACCCATGCCCCCCTTAGTGGACAACCCAAAAACATGGTGAAAAATATTAAATGCTCACATGGCCTTCACCTAACCCATAGCCAATGAAAATTATTCAATACAAAGTGCTCCATAACTCTTTGATGACTTTGACATCTCAAACCCAAAACATGCAAGTTTGGGCGCCCAATGTAGGATAAATTCAAATAACATGCAAGAACATGCACTTATGGGTGGTCCCCACCCAAAAGTTAGACGCCCAAAAAGAATATGCTCCTGGGATGATTTGTAACCATCACCATCGTGGGTCCACCTCTTTGAATGCAATATAATTTGTCTTAGGAAAATAAATAATAATATTTTGTCCCTCATGTCCTCTATAAAACTTTCCAAAGAAAGTGGAGACACAAAATTATCAACTTAGGATAACAATCATAATGTCACCTATTCTAACATTCTCCCACATGATATTATACATCACAACTACATCCATGAGATACAAATAAAACATATAATCAAGTACAGTGATCAAGGCCCATGGCCTTCCTACACCAAGAGAACTTATTTGTGGTCATTGGCTTCATGAGAGAATTTGCAACATTATCCAAAGCGTCAACATTCTCAATCAACACCTTACCATTCTCAACCATTTCTTGCATAAAGTGTTGTTGAACATCAAAATGCTTAGTACGAGTATGATACATAGGATTTTTGGCTAAACATATGGCACTCTGACTATCACATCCAATCCTCACTATCTTGTAATCAAAACCAATTCCATTACCAAGCTATGTAACCAATCCACCTCCTTAGAGGCATATGTAGTAGCCATATACTCTGCTTCGATGGTGGATAATGCAACTATAGTTTACCTCTTACTCATCCAACTCACTGCACCTCCAAACAAAGTAAAAACATAGCCACTAGTGGACCTTTGACTGTTTAAGTCACCTGCCTAATCTGCATCAACAAAACCCTGTATGTCCAATGACTTAACTGAATCATCAATACCATGATAAACCAAATAGTATTTTGAAGTACCACACAAATATCTAAACACCCTCTTAATAAAATTTCAATGGTCTCTACCAAGGTTAGACATAAACCTGCTCAAAACTCCCACTGCTTGGGTTATATCTGGTCTAGTGCAAACCATTGCATACATCAAATTACCAATGATACTAACATAAGGAACGTTATAAATTTCTTCAAAATCATCATCAGAATTAGGACACATGTCTAAACTCAACTTAGTACCAATCGAAAATGGAAATTTATCAATTTACAATCATGCATACTAAACCTCTACAAAATGGTATCAACATACTTACTCTGACTTAACAAAAGCTTTTTGTGAACCTGATACCTATTGATCTCCATCCCAAGGATATATTTTGTAGCCTTCAAATCCTTCATATCAAATATGCCAGAAAGCTAAGTCTTAAGCTCCCTAATCATCACCTTATTGTTACCCATAAACAACATGTCATCAACATAGAAGACAATGATTAGTATTTGATCATCAATAACCTTAATGTAAACACAATGATCCTTCTCACTCATAACAAAACCCAACTTCAATGAAAAAGAATTAAAATTATCGTACAACATCTTGGGTGATTATTTCAAACCATGTAAAGATCTCTTTCACCTATAAACCATGTGTTCTTTTCCTTTCACAACAAATCATCAAGCTACCGCATATATATTTGTTCCTCAAGATCCCCATGCAAGAAACAATTTTAGCATCCATTTGATCTATATCAAAATCATAAGAAATAACAATAGATAATAGGAATCTAATAGAAGTTAACTTAGCAACATGAGAGAAAATTCCACTGAAATCAACTCCCTCTCTCTAGGAGTAGCCCTTGGCCACCAATCTAGCCTTGTACTGCTCTAACCAACCATCTGCACCAAATTTATTGTAAAATACCCACTTGCAACCAATGGGTTTCCTTCCTTTGGGAAAACTCACAAGATCCCAAGTATCACAACTATCCAAAGCCATCATCTCCTCCTGCATGGCCTGCATCCAAGACTCACTTTCTTCTGAAGAAGGAGCCACCCTATAGGGTCTAGGTTCATTTTAAGTACTCAATAAAGTAAATACACAATGATAATTATATGGGATATACCTATCAATTGGATTCCATTGTCTTATGGATCTTTTCAAGGTAGGAGTAAGGGGATCTTGCTTCTCTTCTTCTTCTACATGCTCATCCTGTACATCATCTGAACTCTCTTCTTCTTCTTCTCCATCCTAAAATCTATTTGATTGTTCTTCCACATGTGCATCTTCCTGCTTCTCAATCTTTGTCTCAATGAGCTTAGAGCAGCATCATAAACTTTATGAGAAAGTTAGAGCTAAAATTAGAACAAAAGATGGTATGTCTGAATGCTTTGGTAGTGACATTGGGGTCAAGCAGGGTTGTCCCTTGTCTCCCACGTTTTTTGGCTTATATATTGATAATCTTGAAGAATGGTTAAACAAAAATTGTTGGAGAGAGTATTCATCTAGCTAGCTATGTGGTGAAGTTACTTTTATACGCGGATGATCTTATCTTAATTGCAAAATTTGCACCTGGTTTGAGAGATCATTTAAAGGCTCTCAAACTCTTTTTCCAGGAGGTTGGGATGCAATTTAACACTAGCAAAACCAAAATCATTATTTTTTCTTTGAAAAGGAAGAAGCAGTAGTTTAATTTCATTTTTGAGGGAAGCTCTTTGGAGGTGATGGAAGAATACAAGTATTTGGGTATTGATTTTCATAACAAGCTTAGTTGGGAGACTTTCAGAGTGAAAAGGATTCAAGGTGGTTGCAGGGTGTCTTATTTACTACATAATAGATGTAGGACACCAGCGTTATGAGATTGGAAAATAAAGAAAACCCTTTTTGGTTTGTTGGTGGCGCCAGTTGTCATTTATGGGTGTGAGGTTTGGGGGGGTAGCATGTCAAACCACAAGTGGAGGCAGGTTGAAAGAATTAAAAAGAATTTGATCACTACTAGCATCAAAGTCAAATCCTCAGTTCGGTATGAGATTCTCTTGGTTGAAACTGGTACGTTCCCGCTGGAGGCATCCACAATCATTCGATTAATAAGTTACTTAAAAAAAGTTGAGAACATGGATAAACATCACTAGCCTAAAATGGTTGTTGGGGAGGAGCTAAACCGTAGAAAGAAGACTTGGATGAAACAAAATAGGAAATGGTTGAGAAAATGGAACATTAAGCTGCATGAGTGTCCCAACACTAATGCTGAGATAAAAAAGTATGTGCTAGAAAAGTTTAGGTCTATTATGTGGACTAAGCAAGTTGGCCATAAAAAGACACATTATATCTAGGAGTTAAACCCCATGTGGGAGCACAATGAGAAAGACTACCTAAAGGTTGAAATTAAAGGCAAGGCTAGGATTTTGATCGCTCAATTGAGAACTGGGTTGCACCATCTTTGTTGTGAGACGGGTAGGTGGGTTGTCCCCAAGGAAGCCTAGGAACAAAGAACTTGTATTTTTTGCAGCAAAGGGGTCATTGAGACTGAATGGCACTTCATGATTGAGTGTGTTGCTTATGATGATATCCATATCTAGTATGAAGACAATTTGAAGGTACACAATCTAAATGAGCTCTTTAAGGAGACTAGGCTCCTCAAAATTGTGGGCTTCCTGGTCAAGATCTATAATAGGAGGGCGGACATGGAAAATAACTTAAAAATGGTTAAAGTTCCAATGCTTGGTCCCATAGACTGATGGTCTTGTGGACTCATTAAAATCCATTCATTCATTCAATCATTCATTTACCTGAGTAAGCTCTAAACTCCTTGAAAATCACATCTCTAGAGAAAACCATTTTGTGGGTTAGAGGATTCCAAAGCTTATAACCTTTTGCATTATCACTGTAACCAACAATGATGCATTTCTATGCTTTTGGATCAAATTTAGATCACTTCTCTTGAGACACATGAACAAAATCCTCAAACCAAATACCTTAAATATGAAACAAAAGGCTTTCTACCTATCCACACTTCATAAGGAGTTTTATCAACAAGAGCAGAACAAGGAGACCTATTAATCAAATAACATGCAGTACTTACAATTTTTTCCCAAAAGCATCTATCAATCTTAGCACCACTTAACATGCTAATATATATTTCCATCAAGGTTCAACTCATTCTTTTTGCTACCCCATTTTGATGGGGTGAATACGGAGTAGTGTTTTGCCAAACAATACCTACATGCTTACAAAACTCATCAAATTCCCTAGAACAATATTCACCCCCATTTTGTGATCTCAACACCCTTATCTTATAATATGTTTTCTTCTCAACTATGGCTTTAAATTCCTTAAACTTAGTGAAAACTTTAGATTTAGCATGCATAAAATAAATCTAGGTGTATCTTGAGACATCATTAATGAAAGTAGCATAAGAACGAGATTTTCCAAAAGAGTCAACATCCACCAATCCAAACACATCTGAATGAATGATCTCTAATAATCTCTTAGGTTTATTAGTCCCATTAGGAAATGATGATCTATTCTGTTTACAAAACACACAATTATCACAAAAATCATTTTTGCCAATAGAATATTTAGAAATACCATCAACCAAATTTTTATTCAAAATGGTCTTTAGACACTTTTCACTTATGTGACCCAATCTATGGTGTCACAACATACATGCATTTTTAGTGTCAGTTACATTGGTAGTTACAAAAAATGGAGGCATTAAGCCTAAACAAGGTCCCAATCTAAGATACTTTAGTAATCACCAAATTCCCTCTTACCAACTTGCAACCAGACTTGTCAAATGTTACATGCATTCGAGAATCATTCAACTTAGATACTAAAATTAAATTTCTCACGAAACCTAGAACATGTAAAATATCATTAAGAGTTTTAACCCTTTCATCACTGAAACACAACTTTACCTTTCCCTTACCAACAATCTTCTTCATGTTGTTATCACCAAGGAAAACTTCTCCCCCATCATAAGATGAATATGAAGCAAACCACTCCTTGTGAGGAGTCAAATGGTAGGAGCAACCTGAATCAATAATCCAAGCATCATCACTAATAGTGTTAGCAAAAATAAACAAAGCATCAGAATCACCATCTTCTAAGGAATTTTCAATGGAAGTATTTGAACTCTTTTTCTTATTTTTGCAATCCTTCACATACCCTCTCTTACCACTATTCCAACACTTTACTTTTCTCTTCTTGAGGGTTTTAGAACATCCTACAGACTTGTCTCTCTTTTTTTCCCCTTTAGGCCCTCCTTTTTCTTTGGACCTTCCTTGCACATGCAAGGCATCTTGGGAGCCCACTCTCATGTAATTTCTCCTTATCTCTTCTAAAAGAAGTATAGCAATGAGACTATCCATCTTTGGTTATATACCACCACCACTTATGACAACAATTAGATTTTCCCACGATTCGAGTAAAG
Organism: Sequoiadendron giganteum; assembly: GCA_007115665.2. Lineage (NCBI taxonomy): Eukaryota > Viridiplantae > Streptophyta > Pinopsida > Cupressales > Cupressaceae > Sequoiadendron > Sequoiadendron giganteum. The sequence goes on along the minus strand of CM021104.1, from coordinate 547,586,480 downwards.
AACAAAGCAACAAAATAAATTTATCTTCTTCTTCTATCTTAACATCTACAAATGCAAGTTGAATTATAATAATATTAAAATCATTTAAATGTTCTGTATTAAAATCACCATCAAGTTCATTCTCAAAGAATACAAACGTCTTTTGAGATACAAATTATTTGTTAGAGTTTTAGTTTGGTAAATTTCACCTATCCTCCTCCACAACTTGAATGCAGTAGATTCTTCTGAAATATTCATGAGGACAGAATCTGCAAGACATAATCGAATGGTTCCTTGTGCCCTCTTGTCCATTTTCTTCCAATCTTCATTAGACATTGATTTTGGTTTCTGTTCACTTGAAACTTCCAACCACTGATCTCTCTCTTCAAAGAGATCCTCCATCTTCAACTTCCACATTTCATAACCAATGCCATTGAACTTCTCAATATCTAGATGGGAGGTAGAAGCCATGGTTTTAATCTTCCTTACAAATTTGCAAAACCCACAATGCACAAGCTCCCACTACAACTAAAAAAACTTCAACACTTAAGAGAAAGGCATCCCTCTCTCAATAGAACTCTCAGCTCTTATACCAAATGTTGGAAATTCAAGATGAACTTATAGCAATATGAACTTAAATATTTGTTTACAAATCTGAAATATGTATTCAAGATTACCAAATATGTGATTATGTGATTAGCAATTACAACAATGAAAAAAAATCAGCAATACCACAAGTTGAGAATCACAAGTGACACAAGATATACATGGAGAAACCCTTGTGGGAAAAAACTACACGCCCAAAGAATGCAATGTTTGTATTAATCTTCAAATGATATACAACAATACAACACTCCTCTTTGAATTTTGGGAACACTTCGTTACTCTGACAACCTGCAAATAAACTCTACAAACCACCATCTCATTGCTCCAATATATATAAGTTTGTGGGAGGGAATACCACAAATGGTATCCTAAAACAACAAGTAGAACCACCTGGAAAAACCCACGCCCCCTTAGTGGACAATCCAAAAACATGGTGAAAAATATTAAATGCTCACATATCCTTCACATGGGTGCCTAACCCATAGCCAATGAAAATTGGTCAATATTGAGTGCTCCATAACTCTCCGATGAGTCTAACAACTCAAACCTAGAACATGCAAGCTTGGGAATCCAACCCAGGATAACATGCAAGAACATGCACTTCTAGGTGGTCCCCACCTAGAAGTTGGACGCCCAAAAGGAATATGCCCCTAGGATTCTTAATAACTGTCATCATAGTGGGTCCACCTATTTGAATGCAATTACAATTTATCATAGGAAAATAAATAATAAATACTTTTCCCCTCATGTCCTCTAGAACACTTTCCAAAGATTGCAAAGACACACAATTATCAACTTAGGATAGTAATTATAATGTCACCTATCTTTACACAAATATTTTTTTTTAAGTTGCCTCGTTGTGCTCTCAAACATAGGGTTTTCCTTAGAAAAACTAAGAAATTTTGCATCATTTCGATCAAATTAATCTTCAAATAAGTAATATCCAAAATAATCTTTGCAACCAAAATATAACTACAATCTTCCTCACATGTAACATAAGCATGTCATTGCAAGGAAATGACTTACATGGTCCAATGTGTCTTAATTAGTGGTCATATTTTCAACATGAATACTTGGTATTATTTTATTAGAACATAAAGGTAATTATTTTTTCAAGATGTTCTAAGAATTTTCATAGTATTTGGTGATTTGTTTGAGTTATCTTTATTGGAAAGAAAATAAGGATGATGTGTATAAATTCTAATCTTCTAGCCATGTCTAATGTGTCCCTTTTTAAATATAATAATAATAATATTTAAAGTGGTTCTATTTATCTCATTTAAAAAAAAAAGGAAACTTAAATATTATTTAAAATATAACTTAAAAAGGAACCCTTTGATGTAATTTAAAAGTTTTTTTTTTAATACTTGGAGAGAAAAAGAAAAAGAAATTAAAATTAAAATAATTAGAGGGTTCAAGGTAGAGCACATATAAGAGATAATCTCATTATTCATCATCATGGTTCATGTTCATCACTTTTTACTTTTCAAATTCTAAGTGAATCAAGAACAAAAACCCTTGGTTGTCAATTTCTACAAGACAAAAAGCCTCTTGGATTTAATCTTAGATTTGGGACAAAAATCCTTGATCTTTGAGGAAAATCTATATAAGGATCACACTTGTGCTTCAAGTGGAAACCAATTTAGATCTGAAGTAAATTTAGCAACATTATTGAGAGTTTGAATTTCATATATCCCTTACTGATCTCCAATCGTTATATCTATTGTTACTAGTTATAATACTATTTTTAATGCTTAAGGTTTTCAATAAGTTAGTATTGTTCTAATTAACAACCTAATTGTGAAATATTTATTATATTGTAATGTCCCCTTCTTTGACCTAGACGCTTGGGGAGGTATTATTATCCTATTTAGTTCCTATAGGCTAATTTGGAGAATTTAGAAGGGAGTATTTTAAATTAATTAAATTAAGTGCCCTTAAGGTGTTGGTAACTTTATTTAACTAATTTCTATTAAGTGACTTACGTTAAAAATAACAAATAAAATAAATTCACTTTTTGGGGCCAAAAGGTTATTATTTTAATAAAGGTGAATTTAAAATTATTATTTCTCAAAAGTTCTATTGGGAGATATAAAAGTAAAATTGAGGAGGTTATTTAAATTTCTTGGATATTTTATTTTTCTCATTTGTAAAGTTTGGACTGCAAGTTCAACTTCAAACCATAGGAAGAAAACGCTAAAGCTATTTGGCTTCGAAGATTAAAGATTTTTTCCTAGTCAAATTCATGGTGAATTCACTCAGAGTTCATGGTTCTTCTTAAATGAAGAATAGAGGATTTTATTTATAGTTATCATTTACAGATTCCTAGGTACAAATTTCTTGAGATTGTAGAAAAAATAATATTTTTTTGTATATTCAAAGTGTGTGAGTGAAAATAAACATAATTATAGTGTTGTGGAGAAAAGAATTGAAAATATTATATTTTTTATATACAAGTTGAGTCACTTTAGTTGTACCCCTTTTTGAATTCCTAAAGGTTGAATATTTATTAAATACCATATCAAATGGGAATTTAAGCACTTCTACTAAGGCATTAAACCCTCCAATATCTAGCGCTAACCAAGGAATAGCTAAGATAGATGTGACAAAGAATAAAATCAACACAACTATCATATTAGTTGTCATACCACTAGTCTAAATTGCTATTTCATGCACAAGGGTGTGGTACCATGCCAAGGAGGTGTCATACAAATCCTAACAAAAATTTCAAGCATTAAAATGTTGTTGATTGTATTGTTGAATAATCCCTAGGTTATAAATAGTAATATTTAATTTGCATAATTAAATTTGAGTGGTATTTCTAATATACCTCTTGGTATAAGAAATATGATATTGGATGCACGTAATAATCAATATTTTAGTTAAACAAAGTTGTTATTAGCATGTGAATTTGGAAATAGTAGGTTCTATGATGGTCATTTATAACAATTTGTCAAAAAATATTGAATTACAATATCGAACCAGTTGAATGCAAATTGTTTGATGAAATGTCTGCATAGTAAAACTATGAAAAAAATTGCAAAATTTGGTTTAAAAAATTTATCTAGCATATTAAACTATTATTAGAGTAGATTGTCCTACCAACTTGTGGAAATTTGAGCCACCTTTTGTTAGAAAAAAAATATTATGCAGTTAGGGATTCTCACATATATTACTTTAAGAGAAGGCCAAATGATCCACTAGAGCAATCAAAAAATTGAAGAGGAAGTTTCTATTACAATTTTGTTTTGTGAAGGTGCAATTGGGAACATGGGTGATAGGAGAGAAAACAATGAGGGTAATACTATGCAGATTTTAAATGATCTAGCTAGAGGATAACAATAGTTAGTGCAACTAATGACATAAATGATGCAATATATGAACATAAATTAGACCAATGGAGGCAACAATGGTACTTAGGAAAATAATATGGAAGGTAGTCACACAAACATATTGTAATGGCATAAATTTTTACCTTGTGCTATTTCCCATTAATTTACCTTCATTTTAGCATTACAAGTCCGATAATGCAAAACCCGCCACTTTTGCTCTGCCTTTTCTGGTGTCCCTATCGTCTAGCGCTGATGAAGGGAATTTATGTTACGGACGCGCATGCGCCACTTAGATGTTTGTGTGCTGCGCTAGCATCCTGACAAGATTCCTACATCAGGAAATGATAAATATATTATGATTCTCTATTGCCTACGAGCACAATGTCCCCTTGTAGAATCTTAACTACTAGGAATGACTATTTGCCTCCAATTTTCCCATTTGAACTCTATTATTTCATTGTTTCAAGCTCTCTCTCAATTCTATCACTCATTCTCACTTTCTAACACTTCTTGCTTTACTCTCACTCTCTCTCTTTCTACTACCAACTCCATACTTGGATTCTACAACCCCTCTTTGGTCCAATGCCATTGCTATTGTAGGTTCACCAAGCTCTACCTCGGTGTGGTGATATCATTCTTCTTCTTTCTCTATCGACCTTGAGCACTTATATAAGGGAATGTGATATTGCATCTATTTGATTATTTGCATTATCGTTCTTGTAGAGTAACATCCAAGTTGTCATTGCTCTCTACTATATTGTGTATTTTCTATCTACTTCTCTATCATTTTTCTCAATCTTTTTATCTATTGGCTATTCGTGGAGGTGGGAAAACTAAAATAAAGGTTTGACTAAGGTAAACCTCAAAACACAACCCCAACATTTTTCTTGTTATTGTGTGTGCACATGCTATTCGATTGCTTGGAGTTAGCTGGAGAATTGGACCTTGAGTAAGTCAGTATTCTTCTTCTTTCTTTGTCATTTCCCTATTGGAGTAGCTTTCTTAGTATTCTTCTTGTTATAGTTAGAATTTTTCGTATCCTTTTGTCAAACTATGAAACTACAACATTCAAGTTGTCAGTAGACCCTGTTTGTTTCTGATTGCTACTTGAACCTTTGTCCGTATAAGATATCAACACATCTATGAGACTCTAGTGCAACACACTAAAGTCTGACCCCTGCACTATCATCCTCTAGTAGAGAGCCATTTGGCTTGCAATCTGAGACCTCTGTGGTTGGCTCACCTAGTTCCAAAAATAATCTGTCATAAGAAAAAGGGAAACAAAGTATTGTTTTCCATTCCTTTTCAACTTATCCCTTCCTTTTCAACTTATTAAGTAGTTTGAGGTAGTTTAGGGTAGTTCACTCACTTAGGATCTTTCGTGACCTAAGAGTCTCAGGGGTAGCGAAACCACCCTCTCTACACATACCTATTGAAAACCATTCTCGAGCTATTGGTGGAGCTACTTCTAAACCCTTGATGCCTAATTTCTTGAAAAATGATGCTACAACAAGGGGAACTTGTAGAATGTAGAATATAGATTTATAGATTGGTTACATGAGTATGAGGCATTAGGTGATGAGTTTCATGTTGCTATGCCTCTATAGGATTTTTATCATCTCATGTTAAGGAATAGGCCTAGGAGAGATGGGAGCCCTAATAGCCAATATTTATAGAAGATGTTGTGTAGGCTCACTAGTCCAAATTTGATGGCTCCAACAAATGCATAACTAGATCAGGGGTTCATAAATTGGACACTTCTCATTAAATACTATGTTAAAAAATGAGGCTATCAAGTATGCTACCTTGTAGTTGAATGGTGAGGCTCATGAATGGTGGTATCAAGGATTAGTAACACAAGGACACAATTTAATTAACTCCTATGTAAAATTTAGCTAGAATCTCATAGATATATTTGATAAGAAAGATACGAAGCTATAATTTAGGGAGTTGACACAATTGAAGTAGAGTGGTACTTTTGATGCATACATTGTAGATTTCTAGAGACTTGTTTTTATGGTTCCAAATGTAATAGAGAGAAGGATGGTAGTGCTCTTCATTTAGGGGTTATCAAAACCTCTCCACGGTTGGGTTAAGGCCTTCGATCCTCCCACTCTTCAGGATGCTATTAAGAGGGATAGGAACATGGAGTTTTGATTCTTATGTAAAAATTTCAATCTAAATTTCCTCCATCCAAGAAAGACAAAATATATTTTTAAAAGGAGTGGATTAAGAATCCAAGTTTGTCGAATGAGACCAACAATGAGTTAAGGAGGAAGAAGCTATGTTTCTCCTATAAGGAGCCATGTGAACTAGGACACAAGTTCCTTGGAAATGATAAAGTACGTTACATTGAGGTGATTTTGGATAGTGAAGAAGAGCACACAAAAAAGGGAGCAAGTAGTGGCCATTGTAACTTGGAGGAGGAAGAGGTTGATACAAAGGAGCACACTTTAGGGAGAGTTAAGGAAGGCACTATTAGTGCACTTTCAGGTACTCCTAGTTATAACTCTTTCAAAGCTAGAGGAGTCCTATAGGGGAAAAAAGTTACAGTCCTGATAGATAAGAGGCAACCCACAATTTCATAGATAAGGCTTTGGTAGCTAGGAAGGGATTAGAAGCATAGGACTTTGAGGGATTCAACGTGATGTCGATGACATATGGGTTTACCATGAATTTTACCAAGAGGATTCCCTAGTTGAGCATTGGATTGGGAAATTATATGATGAAAAATGATTTTATGTGGTAAGCATTAGAGAAACTAATGTTATTTTGGTAGTTCAATGGTTTCATTCATTAGGCTAATACTCTCACAAAATAATTAGACCATGGAGGTAAAATTTATAATAGATGGCAAAAAGGTTTTTCTCTGAGGAATGTCAAATGGTGCATCTAGGATCATTACAACTAAGAGGATGGAGAGCATCATTTGACATGGCGAGCTCTCTTGGGTAGCCCGGTGCTTCATTTTTTCTAAGGATCCTTCAAATAATATAAAGGCTTATCATTCACATTCAATATATTATGGACAATCATGGTTTCAATGATATTCATCTAAGTAGACCACTAGAGAGTATTTGAGCATGTGATAGAGCTTGAGGAAGGGCCTGAGCTAGTGATTACTACTCCTTACCATCACCCAAAGAGACATAAAGAGGAGATATAGAAAAGGCCATCTGAGAGCTACTAGATATGGGGTACATTAGGGCTATTTCAATTCCTTTCACTTCTTCTATAGTGTTGGTTACAGAGAAGAATGTAATAATGAGGACACGTGCATTGATTATTATGAACTCGACAAGAAAACAATTAAGAATCGATATTCGATTCAGGCAGGTGTAGAAAGATGGGGGGCCAAAAAGTGGCCAACCATCTTTAAATTTTATATAAAGTCATAACACGAGCTTGTTATAATACAATCGTGTTATAACACACTCACATTATGACTTGGTGTTGCTAAACCTAAGGCTCGACAACACCAAGGGAATAACACACTCACGTTATAATGCGAGTGCGTTATAACTTGTTATAACAAAAAAAACAAGTTTTCATCATTTTTATTTTTGTGTTTTCCTGCAAACCCATGGCCTTCAAACCCTCAAGATTTCTCACTTTATTGGATACCAATTCCTTCATCAGATTGCTGTTGAATCTTTGGCAAAATTCCACCACGACGTTGGGGAGGTCAAATGAGTAAGCTTTGTTTGTTTTTTGTGTGAATTTGTTTCTAAATAGGTAGACACAATAAGTTTTTTTATGTAAATTTATTTAATTTATAGGAAATGATAATCATCCTCCTAATCCTCAAAATCCTCCTTCACCTCAACTCAAAATACCTGTTGAACAACCCCAACAACAAACTCCTCCAAAAATTCCTCAATATGCTCTAGAAACTTGATGAGGGCCACATCGCCCGAAACTCACACAACTCACAATAATAGATACCGACACAGAAGATGTGAGACAAAAAACAACTCACTCTGAGATTCGATTTCTCCATCCTCAATAATTACTAATTTCTCCTCAGTGTGGTGATTCTTTTTTTTTTGTCAGTTCTTTCCTTATTTTAGAGTCTTGAAGATTGTTCACATTAGGATTCTTGTTTTTACACTTATCACTTTCCTCTTTAGTAAATTCATTCATTCTCTGGGACACCACATGGGCCTTTGGATTTAGTTCTTCAAAAACAACAACACCCTCCCCTTCAATAACAACATTAGTAATTGTCTCTTATCCTTTTGAGACTTGTTGATTTCCTAACAAAGCCTTAGGAGAAGTATTTACCTAGAGTTTTCGAGAGTCATTCGAAGAAACAATTTTATCTTTAGGCTCTGAAACTTGGATAATCTTTGGGAAAATCCTCATTTTATTATTAGAAACCTGGCCTTGATAGGTTTCCTTGAAGTAACCAAACTTCCTACAAACTTGACAATATGCTTTCGCATTTTAATATTCAATAGGTTGAATCCATTTCCCATATTTTGACTTCAAGGCAACAAAATTAGGAAGAACATAATCGACCGCCACATTAACACAGATCCTAGCAAACACCAATTAGGACTTTCGTTGAGTAACTTTATCCACAACCAACAAGTGGCCAAAGGAATTTGTAACACCTTGAAAAATATCATAGTTCTATAATTCTAATGGGAGCCCAGGAAGGCGGATCCAAGTAGGAGCAACTGTACCCAGATCTACAGAGGGGTCGAACCCTAGCTTCCATTTACAAAGCGACAAAAAAATCTTATAACTATTATCAAATTCCCATAGCCCCCCATGAGCACCTTAATCAAATCATTTCACATCACAAAGCTAAAAAGGAAGAGACCTTTAGCCATTTCATTAATGTTAATGCTTCCTTTTAACTTCCAAACAAAATCAACCCACTTTCTTACCTGGTTGATATTTGGGTGAAACATAAGAAACTTGCCAACCAAAGAGAGTTTGAGATCAACTATCACTTCATTCATTAGCTCCTCTGGAACCTCCACTTCCAGACCATCCACAAAACATGTGACATTCACAACTTTCTACTTATCCATACTAAGCGAACTACCACTAACCAATTTTTCCACATAGGAGACATGATCTTCTTCTGAGAAGAAGGAATCCATGCCATAAGACAAAGACACAGGGTTCTTCCAAAGGGAACGATCAACAACGGCAACAGAAGAAGACACAACCTTTCGAGAAGTAGTACCAAATCTAGGGACAACATTTTTGGATGGGGGAATCCATTAGGCCCCCCACTTGACAGACCCATCAGAGAAACCCTCGAGAATTTTCAGAATTTTTTTTTTTTGAAATTATAGATGCGCGCTACAAACTATGAAGGTGGTTTTTCTTCGAGGCATGTATTTTTAATGTTGATTAAAATATTATTTTAAATAATTTTTTTTTTAATATCAAATACTATTAACACATTACGTTTTGTTTGCATATTATATAAGATTTGATTGGATAAATTTGACGTTTATTTTTTAATTATTCAAATAATTAAAAAATACAAATCAACTACAAATTTTCTAAATGTTTCAAAAGGAGACAATACAATAGATTATGAAATGCATAAAAACAATTTTAAAAATATATAAAAATTATTGAACAACTGATCAATCACCCCAACATGACCCTCAAAAAAGAAATGAATGGATGAATGTTTTTTATTATGTCCACAAGACCAACCAGTCTATGGGACCCTTGAAATGAAATCGAAACTGCCTTTCCCAAAGCAACAAAACAACCACTAACCCCACCAATTACTTCTTGTTGTTTTCTAACTCTTTGCTTATTTAGTTTCTTTTGCTATGTATTTTGATCAGGTAACTTGCTATTTTAGCAATCTTCTCATCTTCAAACAAGGCCCTAATGATTTGAATTTTAGTAAATTTGAGTAATTGTATCGGATGTCCTCATAAGCCTTACACTACATAATGTAGTGCCACTCTGTCTTCACTAAGCTCGAAGAGCAGAAACAACAAATCCTATTGTCCACACCTTTTTGGGTATTTTCCATCTTCCCATTTCACATCTCAAATGATGTGAGCTAGTTCTTAACTAGGCTATTAGCATTTTAGCTTTCCACTTTGTATCTACTCCCACATAGTATTTTTTCTCATGATCACAAGTGAGGTTAAAATGCAAAACATAGTGATCTCTTTTTCAAACAAGTTGTTTCAACCACATGATATTCTTGACGTTTTCTTTTACATACCTTTTAATTTCTACATTTGTGCTTGGACACTCCTGCATGTTGATACCCCATTTCCCATCCACTTGACATTTTGTTTCATCCATGTGCTCTTTCTTCTAGTTAATTTTTCTTCCACCACAATTTTGGACCATTTTCCCATCCACTAAAGTATTATAGTAGTCACTCTTAAACAACTACTTTCTAATGTTGGGTCTATTTAATATTTACGTTGAAGGCATTTCCTATTTGAGAGTTATCGAGCTTATTTTCTCCATCAACGGTGTACATAATCAACTAGTTTAGATGATCTTCACCATCCTAATTGCCAATTTACTTTTCACTTATTTTTTGTCGATTCATGGTTTTTACCAGTCACCTACATCAGAAGCAACAAGTTAAATGAATGAAAAAATTGATTTTTTAGTTGCATTCATATTTGGGGGTTTGTCAAACTTTTCTATGCAATTTAATACTTACTATTTCAACATACGATTTTTAATATGTATTTTTATTGAGAGGTAAGTCACTTTTATTTTGTTTGCTAAGTAGGTAGTGGAAAAATTAATATATTTTTTTATGATATTAAATATACAATTAAAAATTAATATAAGAAATAACAATTGCCACGTAGTGGCTAGTACTTGCCTTTATAGTATTGTAATTATTATTTTCTAGATTTGGAAAAAAAAATATGTAAGTTTTACTAATGTGAATAAAATAAATGTAAGTTTTGTTAATTATAGTGTTTTAGTATTGTTAATTAGTTCTTTGCATGATCTAACCTTAACCCTAACTCACATCCTAACTCTAATCCTAATCCTGATCCTAACTTTATCTCTAATAATAAATTCTAAACCATTATCGTAATCCTAGCCCTATCTCTAACCCTAACTATGGTTCTAACACTATCCATAACTATGGTCGTAACCCTAACCCTAACAATAAAGAATTATAGAGTGACATTACCAAAAAAAATCTATGAATCAATATTAGAAATAAGATTTGAAATCAAGATATTAGATGAATAAAATTTTGGAGCGTTATATCTATTAATCATATTTTAGTGATTTTTATTAGTAATATTTTAAATTTATTTTAATTTTTGATAGTTCTAACCATAATTTTTACCTTATTCTTAATTCTAATCCCAATCCTAATTATAATGCTTTTAGGATTATAAAATTAATAATAATAGGATTAGATTTATAATTTAATTAATAATTATAATAATTTTAGTTATTTTAATTTAATTTTAATTTGTATTTATGTATGTTTTGAAGTTAATAAAATTTAGAAAATAAAATGTGGCAATATTAAATAGTTCAAGATTTAATTTAAATTTTTATTTTAATTGTGTAAAATCAAATCCCTAGGAAGACTATCTTTATATGTTAATTTAAGTTTTATTTTATTATTTTAATAGTGTGAATCCAAATTTCTATAAAATAGATAATGATTTTTGTGAGATTTTCTTTAATAAAAATTAAAAATTAAATACATTAAAAAAATATATTCTTAAAAAATAAGTAACATTTATTTATTTTTGAAAGATTTAATGAAATGATTTTAAAAAGCAAAAAATGAAAAATCATTTTTTTTTTAAATGTATAAAAAATAGTTTACCTTCCTTTCCCTACAAATTTGCCCATAACACCCCAAACTTCTTAGCCAATCATGTTCAAGAAAAATATTTTTTATAATTTTTAAAGTTAAGTATTTAACATGTTCATTTTTAAAAAAAAAAATATATTTGAGGAACATAAAATTCTAGTTTTTAATTGGTTGAAAACCAACTTATTAATAACTAATTAACAAAATGAGTTGAATAACTATTGCAATAGTACTATGCCTCCTAGCAAGTACTAATAAATATATTTTAGGTAGTAGAAATTAAATTAGTAAATAAAAAATCTAATTGTTAAATTATTTGTTTATATGTATTATTAATTTTTATTATATTATTATAATAGCATTATTATATTTATATTATATTATATGTTGATTTTTTGTAGCTCGAAAGGTGGAGTGTTCAACAACAAGATTTTTATTTATTAATAGAACATTTCCGAGCAAAGAATTGAAATTGTGAGGTTGAGATAAGACCGAGAGCGATTTTATGTGAGTTAGGTTGTGTTATGTAAGAAAAGTTTATTTTCTCTTGCATGTTGATGTAAATCAACAAGGCTATATATGTATCATCGTTGTAGAAAATCAGTATTCTATTTTGTAAGGAAAGTTTGTTGTTGAGGCTGAATAGAAGATCCAACATTTGCACGTTTTTCCCCACATTGGGGTTTCCTGGGTATATCTGTGTTATTGTGTTATTGTGATTGGATTCTTGTTATTTTTTGCTTCTACTATTATTAATAGTTAATTAACCCAGTGTATTAATTGTTATAAATCAGATAGATAAATTGTTTTGGTTCTATTATGTGAATTTTATTGTGTAATTAATCTGTAGCTGGGTTATGAGAAATTAACATGGTATCAAAGCACTAAACTCTAAATACAAAGCAAAGATTTGTGACGCAAATTTTAAGAAAAAAAATAGAATTTTGTCTCTAGTTTCTTCTGTGACTATGGCAACTAGTGTTTGATATGAGGACAGGCTTGAGGGTGCGTCTAACTTCTTACAATGGAAGGTTCAGATTACATCCATTCCCAAGGAGAACAAGTTGTGGATCTATGCTAGTATAGAGGTGACAACACCAACAAATGATCTTATTGCCCTAGATTCACATAAAGTCAAGGAGGCAAAGGCTCAGAGGATTATTATTGATGGGGTAAGAGATCATTTGATTCCTCATCTATCGGGGAAAGACATCACCAAAGAGATGTGGGATACACTCACAAAACTTTATTAGAGTGACTATTAGAGTCGTAAGATGCTCAAGGACAAATAGCATAACACCAAGATGTCGAAGGGTGAGAGTGTGACCTCTTACCTGTCCAGGAAGACACATGTTAGGTATGAGTTGGTTGTTGTTGGAGAGATGATTGTTGATGAAGAGTTGGTGTGTATACCCTTGTGTTGTACCCAAAATAATTTTTTGCTTTTAAGAGACATTTTTGTTAAAATGATCTAAGTCATGTAAAAATGTTGCCAAAAGTATATTTTAGGTCAAACAAAAGGTAAATTTTTTGTGGGTTTATGTCAAGGAACATGTGTGCAAATTTTTGAAAATTTGAAAATTAGGGTTTCGTGCCCCTATTTTTAGGGAACCCCCTAAAATAGGACCTTGCCATAATTCATTGAAAATGATTTTGATAGGATGAACTGACTTCACGATCACACTGGTCAAGTCAAAATCACCAAAAAATTAGTTTTACTCTAGTGGGTCTGTTTTCATTTTTCAGGAATAAAGTTATGAGCTCCACAACCATTAATGATAAATTGGCTAGTACCAAGTGCTAAAAGTTAAGCTTCAAAAGATTCAACGAAGAAACCATGACAAAAATACTTTGAAAAAATGCTATCTCATGAAGGGGATTTTCAAAAGTGAAAAATGTTGAAAATTGACTAAGTCTGGAAAATGGACGCCTTGCTACCAAGAAGGTTGTGTAGTTGAATGCCTTATTCATTTTTCCAACACTGTACACGCAGCATGATGAAGGTGATTGCAAGGATGCACGCATCTACATCATCAACAACAATGCTCAAGACAGTCACAATGCACGACGAACGTGAAGCATGAAGAGATGAAGTTTTTCAAAGAAAATGATGAGCTTGCACCTAAAAGGTGCCCCTACTGAAGAAAGGCGCCCTTGAATTTAGAAGATCAAAAGAAGTCATCAACCTTCAACAAGGCAATTGTCTTCTATGTGTTCATGTCGGATTTCCAACGCATCGTCAAGCTAAATCATCTGATTCATCAATCAAAGACGAACGTGAGTGAAGTTAGGAGAGGCTGTAAAGCAAGAACCATCAAAATGGTAGTCAAACATGAGAAAAGGTGCCCTTGCTGACCAAGGGCGCCCTTGAATTAGATGTTGCAAATCTCATTTGTTGAACAAGCTCATCTTTGAGTAATCTCTTTGGCATCAGCTCAACTCCACAGTGAATATATTTGTCATCTTGCGAGACATATCAAAAGATAACAACTGTTAATCATTCAAGCATACCAAATGGAGTGAAAATCAATGCATAACAAAGCAAAGGCACTCTTGCTGGCCAGGGGTGCCCTTGAATCTGAGGCACCTGATGAAGTTTCCAACCACTGTTGTATACATGGCATCTTCTCAGCTCTCTCTCAACTTCATGATCAATCCAGCTACGTGTCCACAAGACTTGTCAAGCAATTAGAGGCAAAGATCAAGCAAAAAACACCTAATGGTGAAAGCTAAAGGAAGAGTATCGAGAAATTGGCTAAGTGTTGGTCAAAAGAGCCCCTGCTAAAGAAAGGCACCCACCTTTTTGGACAGTCCGATGCAACTTATGAGCTTAGTTACCTCTAGGATAATCTTCTCCATTATGATCGATCTCAACAAAGACACCATCAGCAAAGACAACAAAGTAATCTGACACCTGACAACAAAGATCAAACTAGGGCCACTCTCGAAGGTTGACAACATGAAAATCATAAGTCAAAAAGCCAAAGGTGCCCCTGCTGGCCAGGGGTGTCGATGATTTTGAAGGACTCAAATTGACTTTCGAGATTCGTGAAACTAGTCATCCTTTCCAGGACTAAGCTGGTTATCCATCTCACGTTTCAGCGAGATCATTAGACTCATTAGTCAACAATGATCTCAAATTAGAGCACGAAGGGTCAAAATGAAAAAATGAAGAACAGTCAAGAAATTGACTAACACTAAGGACAAAAGTGCCCCTGCTAGGAAAAGGTGCCCTTGAATTTGAGGTATCAGATTCAGGTTTTGGACTTGGCAGCTCCTAGGAACACTTCTTCAGAGTTGACTCAACCTGGTAATGGATCCGTCAGTGACACTTCATGATCAGTCAAGCAACTGGGATCGAGGATCGAACAGAGGCACTTCACCATGAAAAATAATGAAAAAAGTGTTCAACTCCTCAAAGGGATGCCTAAAGTCAAAGGGAGTCTCAGTTAATTGAAGTTGTTTATTTAGACAACCTTTTCATGTCTAAAATTGCCCCTAATTGGTGGAAATCACTCCCGAGAACTCCAGATCAAGCAAAAAGACTCCTCCTTCATGAGTTGGCACCCAATTGATGCTTACAACTCCAAATTGACATATCAAAGCATCTAGATATCCATTCTTCATTATTTCTTTGTAGGTTGAGGAGCTCAAGAACAAAAAAATTTCTTCTCCAACATTTTTGAAGATCTGATAGAGGGGTTTTCATCGTTCTTCATATTTTTGAAGATCTGTTGCACAGAAGGACCATTTATCAGAGGTTGCATCAAAAAGTACATAATTCTTCTAGAAAGACAACTGATAACTTCCAATCTTTTTCTTGTCTTTTTCCTCTTTCCTTGTCTTAGATCTTCTTGCATGTCTAAGAAAACAACATATAATCAAAGATTTAACCAACTCGATATGATCAACACTACTTTTTCAACAAAACCCACATGTTAGATTTTTCTAGAAAAGTAGCCTTGATGCCCCTATTTTTTAGGGTTTCCAGAAAAAGTCACAAATTTGAAAAACAAACAAACTGGGTTTGTTCAGCTTTGAAGCACAAACAAAACCCATGTGTAAGATGTTTTTGAGAAAAATCATTTTTTGGTGCCTCGCTGCCTTTGCCGCCAAAGGGCTCTTGCATGTCATAGAAAAATTCATTTTTTTAATTTTTTGTCGATCTAGGTTTGTTTAGAAAATCATTCTCAACAAAACCCATGTCTTAAAATTTTTCGTAAAAAGTTGCCCTGATAGGGCTATTTTTAGCAGTTCAAGAAAAAGTTGTTTGAACAACATTGTGTGCACAGTGAATCTTCAAGGTTTTCATAATGCAGTTCTCCTAAGACGAATACAAGGCCAAAATGGTCTTACTTCATGATTTTATGAAAAAAACTAACACCGACCGGCATCGGGCACACCCAAAAGTCAATTTGGACATATTGACAAGCATAGAGACAAGTCCATAGGTTCCATAATGGTTTCACCTCGTATATCTGATAGCCTTCCCAAAGGCCAATTTAGAGGATTGTAACCATTGGAATTTTGTGTATGCAATGAGTTCATGTGCATTTCTCACGGCTAGAGTGTTTGCAGTCAAACTTCGCAGTTTCATCATCAAACTTTGCAGTTTCATCATACAACACTCTTCCATTAAGAAAGATAAAGGAAAACGTCAAAAAACATAAAGCTGCAAAAGAATGTGGAAGGTAGTCTTTCCCAATACAGAGCCACTACCGGTTAACACTACACTACCTTCCACGTCAAAGTGGAAACACAAACAGAAAGACAAGGAGTAACCCTCCTAAGGGAAACAAAATGAAGGAGATGCATACATCAAGTTGTTGAAGCTGACAATTGAGGCATGTGACGATCTCTGTATAAAGAAGTCAATGAATGGTTGGGAGAATTGTTGACTAGAATTGACAAGGTGTAAAGCACCCTAAAAGGACATCCTACCCTTCAAAGTAGCATTTATGGTGACAAGAGTTAACTTGATGCCTCATTCCAAGTTAACTCCATGTCCCACTAATCATGCATGTTAGATCCCACCAATTACGGATGTCTATTTCTAGATCTCCACTAATTGTGGATCTCTATTTTGGAGGCACATTTTGTAATTTAAGTTCACTTGTAGTTAGTTTTCAGTCAACTGAAGTAGATTTCCAGTTGACTCTTTGTATAGTTTCAGTTAGTTGAAGTAGATTTCCAGTTGACTCTTTGTATAGTTTTAGTTAATTGAAGTAGATTTCCAGTTAACTGCTTACTCACCTACTTTTAGACATAGGAATAATTCTTGTCGATTGGCAAGAACTGATTGTTAACTCAAGGAGTTTTTAGGGTTGCCTACTCCTTTGAGTTTATATAAATAAGAGCCTTGGGCTCATTGTTTGTTTAACCTTTATTTACTACACAAAATTGTTGTGCCATTGTTGCCACAAGCTTGCAAGTTTGTATTTGTTCACTATTGGATGAGAGTTAATTGGTTGATCATAATTGTGCATGATTTCGTGCCTTTGTTGTCCCAATCTTTGTAATTCGTTGGAAAAGCTTGAAGAAGAAAATCAGATGACACATGCTTGTTTGATCTAAATATTTGAGTTGTTTCAATGTCTTGTTTTTTATATCTTATTGTTTCAATCTCCTCCTCAAATATTTTGTCATTGATAACTATCATTTGATGTTTTTTAATGATCCATATTTTATCCTATACTTTGAACAAGGGTTCCTCCTCCTTAGCAATCTTGATATCCATATCATCATATCTTGTTGTTTCTAGTATGCTATTTCCCAACCTATACCTTAGACGGGGGTTCCTCCTCCTTGGCAAGTCTTAGATCCAACTTACCGTGAAGAGTGTTCACTTGTATAAAACCTTATCCCAACATATATCTGAGAGTTCAGAGCCTTGACCATATTCTAAGGAGATGACGGATTCAAGTGATCCAACCCATCCATTTTGCTCCTATTCCCTCATGCTCTATTTATCTTAAGGAGATAGGATAGTTTAGAAGCTCGTTTAGTTGTATTTAAGATCTGCAAAAACCAGAGAAAACCTTAGCTACAACACATTGTGTTTATGCACCCTTGTGTCCTACCACTGAGTAAAAAAGATAGGAACCTTAATCTACTGTACTCGTTTTTATGTATAACATCAACAAAGAGAGATCTTCCTCTCTATAATTCAAAGAGCAGTACTATAACACCTGCAATAGCTGTATGTTTTCAATAATCACTCCACGGGTGCTAATTGAAACACTAACAATTTTCTAGCACCCACCGTGGGACAATGAGGCATAAAACTTCATGAAAAAGCTAACACTTTTATGACACAAAATGAGCATCTAGCGTCCTTGGGTTCCAGTTGAACAACCTGATCTTAGTCCAACAACTCTCCAACCTAATCTTACATTCATTGAAGTAGAGCAATCAAACATCATCAGTAGCTTGCATACTTTCATCTTCAAAGAGAATACATCACTAGTTCAGTGGAGAGCCGCAACTATTACTCTGGATGAGGAAGAATGAAAGGTTGATCTTGTAGCCGAGAGGTCAGTGTTACCACCACCTACGTGGCAGTAAGCATCTTGGATCACCAGGTATACATACGGAGGAGAACCAAACCTCTATTTCAAGAAGACATCGAAGAATCATGTGACATAGAGAAAATCTTTGAAGAGGTTCAGGAATGATCCTGTAGCATCCAATTGCATGACCCATACAAGAAGCAATGGATGGTAACAATAATAATGTTGGCGAGAGACGTCTACTTCCATTACCTTGGGCTAATAGTATTGGGCCTTTGGATTTTTAGGTAAATCATGAGTTACCTAAAGGGTCAAGGAAGCACTTTCCTCGATTTCATGGCTATAGAAGTTGACATCCAAATGAACATCTTGTTGCATTCACAATGACTTACATTGTCTTGCATGTGCTACATGAAGACATCACAGTGCATCTCTTTATGGAGACTCTTGTTTTGGAATGTTGTAGACTGGTTCAATCACCTAAAGCTAGGTGTTATTATAAGCTAGGAAACTATGAGCGATAATTTTTGGCGAGGTTCAAGCCCGTCGAAGACAGCCATTTGTTGTTCACCCAACTGGTAAATTTAAAGATGGAGCACAACGAACACATGAGAGAGTTTGTGGCAAGATTTGATCGTCTTGTTGCAAGAATTTCTTCTACATTTGATCCATCATCAAATATTCTGATGAGTTGTTTCATAAATTCTCTCCCATTAGAGATAGCCTTCTTCATCAAGACAACAAATGAGACCAGTTTGAAGAGTGTGCAAGAATACGCCAACGAGTTGGAGGATAATATGATCACTTCCAGCTTGATGAAAGCAAAATCTATTAGATCTCCAGTTCAACAACCATACCAGGCAAAGAGAGACTATCTTCAGCCACAATTGCCAACATCTCCATCAAGACCAATGATTGAAGCTGCACATATTGCAATATTTTGTTGTTTCCATGACATTGATGCACATACCAAATTCACGTGTCTTGAGAATTTGAGAATGACCCAAATCATAGGATATGCTAAAGTTGCTCACAGTTCTAGTTTATACCAACAACAAGTTTGAAGGTTGTCTTACCATAGATGGACAACTTCGATGGTGAATCTGCAATGGGATATTTTGAACCCATTATTACAGAAGAAAATGAAGCGTACCGTAACTATTCTCTTGCGGTGAATCATGAAAAAATTTCAACGCCTATGTCTACAAGTGTTCAACACTTCAAAGCACGGAAAGAAGAGGAAGAAAGACGGAGATCAAATGAAAAGGGTGAAGAGGTGCCTTCCATTTCCAATCCTAGGTCTTCACAGAAAGACGCTATGCCAGTTGCTCAAGATCCATCTTCAACCAATTTTGACATCGTAGCTTCCATGATGAAGACCAAGGAACAAATCTCTCAGATAGAATATCTTCAAGATAATCCAGACCAAATAGATTAGATTCTCGAGGTTGTAAAGAAGTAGGCTATGCTCAAGTCATCTGTTCCAGTAGGAGAAAAGCCTGCAATGAGTACCGGTAATTATGTGACTCTATCAGAGATAGAAACTAAAGATTAGAAAATTCCTCATTTTGAGGAGAGACTGATAGAGGACACAAGGTCATGAACAACACACTTCGATGGAGGGTGTTCAAATATAGTTTTAGAAGTAGGGGAAGTGATAATCTTCCCTAAAGGAAAGTTGCACCCATATGTGCAATTGCAATTCACTGAAGCTAAGGAGGCACTTTTGTTAGGCCTCGAAGATGCCGAAGACATGGGAATCAAACTCCTATGGGTTAAAGGCGATCTAGAGTTGATCCATGGACTGATCAAAGTGTTCGTATGTGGTGACTAATCATGCTATACTGTACACTCTTTAGTAATATACACTCTTCATGTACCCTTGTCGGGGTCCGGGGGCGAAAGCCCTGAGAATTTTTTTTTCACCTTTTTTTTTGCTTCGTCATTGAAAAATAAAAAAGCCGACTTTGTAAACCCTAATTTCTTGAAGCTTCTAAAAGCTTGTTATAAGCGGTTGGGATGGGGAGTTGTAGTATGGTATTATTCGCAACATTGTAATATGTTTTGCACTGGATAATAAAATAATTGGATGGCTGCGGTTTTGTGGATGTAGACCAGATGGGGTGAACCACGTTAGATTCTCTGTGTTGTCGTTGTTTCTGCTATAATTTTTCTGTGTGTTTTATTTCTCTATTTTATTGTTCAAATCTACATTTAACTTGTTAGATATCTGCCTTCTAACCCTAACACATGATATTTTCAGGTCAATAAAGACAACCTACAACGTTATAGAAATCGAGTTTGGAACTTGGTCGACTGGTTTGAAGAGTTCAACATCTCGAGGATGAACAACAACAAAACTAATGCCTCAGGGGTATCAGCTTTCCCATTTGCATCATATTTTGACTTTTATCAAAGTACTTTTGCTTGGATATACGAATACATGAGAATCTTCATTCCAGAGGGATTGTCCCCTATAATTCCCATCAGAAGAGAAGTAAAGCCTTTTAGGCAGAAGCAACATCGATGGGAGGCCCTTCGCGCTGCCATGAAGTAGGAAATACTTGAAACATTTCATCCCTTTGGGGGTGGGGTGAGTTTTTTGTAAAATAAATTTCTTTTGCTTTAACGTTATGTTGGTATGTGTTTCCCCGTTCCGTAAAGTATCATTGTGTTTTAGGTGATTTCTTAGGTAGTCTTTTTTTAGGTGAATAATAGGCAAGCCCCAATAAACAGGTGAACTCCAATTATTAGGTGTATTAGGAAATAAATCTTGACTCCAACACCTAACTGATAAGAGTATTGGTCTACGAAACTTGAGATTTTCGGTTCTCCTGTGCTGTAAGTATCTGACATGGTCACTAGACGGAGCCTAATGTTGTACCTAAAATAAATTTCTGCTTTTAAGAGACATTTTTGTTAAAATGATCTAATTCATGTAAAAATGTTGCCAAAAGTATGTTTTAGGTCAAACAGAAGGTAAAGTTTTTGTGGGTTTATGTCAAGGAACATGTGTGCAAAATTTTGAAAATTTAAAAATTAGGGTTTCATGCCCCTATTTTTAGGGAAACCCCTGAAAATAGGACCTTACCAGAACTCATTGAAAATGATTTTGATAGGATGAATTGACTTCATGATCACACTGGTCAATTCAAAATCACCAAAAAGTTAGTTTTACTCTGGTGGGTTTGTTTTCATTTTTTCAGGAATAAAGTTAGGAGCTCCACAACCATTAATGGCAGATTGGCTAGTACCAGTTGCTGAAATTTAAGCTTCAATAGCTTCAACAAAGAAACCTTGGCAGAAATACTCCGAAAAGATGATATCTCATGAAGGGGATTTTTAAAAGTGAAAAATGTTGAAGATTGACTAAGTTTGGAAAATGAACGCCTTGTTACTAAGAAGGCTGTGTAGTTGAATGACTTAGTCATTTTTCCAACACCCGTACACACAACATGATGAAGGTGATTGCAAGGATGCATGCATCTACATCATCAACAATAATGCTCAAGACAGTCATGATGCATGGCGAATGTGAAGCATGAAGAGATTAAGTTTTTCAAAGCAAATGATGAACTTGCATCTAAAAGGCGCCCCTACTAAAGAAAGGCACCCTTGAATTCAGAAGATCAAAAGCAGTCATCAACCTTCAACAAGGAAGTTGTCTTCTTCGTGTTCCTACCGGATTTCCAATGCATCGTCGAGCTAAGTCATCTAATTCATCAATCAAAGACGAACGCGAGTGAATTCAGGAGAGGTTGTAAAGCAAGAGCCATCAAAATGGCAATCAAACATGAGGAAAGGCGCCCTTGCTAACCAAGGGCACCCTTGAATTAGATGGTCCAGATCTCATTTGTTGAACAAGCTCTTCTTTGAGTAATCTCCTCAATATCAGCTCAGCTCCACAGTGAATATATTTGTCAGCTTGCGATACATATCAAAAGACAACAGTTGTTAATCATTCAAGCATGCCAAATGAAGTGAAAATCAATGCATAACAAAGCAAAGGTTCCCCTGCTGGCTAGGGGCACCCTTGAATCTAAGGCACTTGATGAAGTTTCCAACCACTATTGTATACATGGGATCTTCTCACCTCTCTCTCAACTTTATAATCAATCTAGCTACGCGTCCACAGGACCTGCCAAGCAATCAGAGGCGGAGATTAAGCAAAAAATACCTAATGATGAAAGCTTAAGGAAGAATGCCAAGAAATTGGCTAAGTGTTGGTCAAAAGAGCCCCTGCTAAAGAAAGGTGCCCAAATTTTTGGGCAGTTAGATGCAACTTATGAGCTTAGTTACCTCCAGGATGATCTTCATTATGATCGATCTCAACAATGACACCATTAACAAAGACAACAAAGTAATCTGACACCTGACAACAGAGATCAAACTAGGGCCACTCTCGAAGGTTGACAACATGAAAATCATAAGTCAAAAAGCCAAAGGCACGCCTGCTGGCTAGGGGCACCCATGCATTTGAAGGAATCAAACTGACTTTCAAGATCCGTAAGATGCTCAAGGACAAATTGCATAACACCAAGATGTCAAAGGGTGAGAGTGTGACCTCTTACTTGTCCAAGCTGACACATGTTAGAGATGAGTTGGTTGTTGTTGGAGAGATGATTGTTGATGAAGAGTTGGTGTGTGCAACCTTGTGTTGTACCCAAAATAAAATTTTGCTTTTAAGAGACATTTTTGTTAAAATGATCTAAGTCATGTAAAAATGTTGCCAAAAGTATAATTTAGGTGAAACAAAAGGTAGAGTTTTTGTGGGTTTATGTCAAGGAACATGTGTGCAAAATTCTAAAATTTTGAAAATTAGGGTTTTGTGCCCCTATTTTTAGGGAAACCCTTGAAAATAGAACCTTGCCAGAATTCATTGAAAATTATTTTGATAGGAAGAATTGACTTCACGATCACACTGGTCAAGTCAACATCACCAAAACGTTAGTTTTACTCTAGTGGGTCTGTTTTCATTTTCCAGGAATAAAGTTAAGAGCTCCATAATCATTAATGGCAGATTGGCTAGTACCAGGCGCTATAAGTTAAGCTTCAAAATCTTCAACGAAGAAACCATGTCAGAAATACTCCAAAAAGATGCTATCTCATGAAGGGGATTTTCAAAAGTGAAAAATGCTAAAAATTGACAAAGTCTAGAAAATGAACGCCTTGCTACCTAGAAGGTTGTGTAGTTGAATGCCTTAGTCATTTTTCCAACACTCGTACATGCAACATGATGAAGGTGATTGCAAGGATGCACACATATACATCGTCAACAAAACTGCTCAAGACAGTCACAATTCACGATGAACGTGAAGCATGAAGAGATGAATTTTTTCAAAGCAAATGATGAACTTGCACCTAAAGGTGCCTCTATTGAATAAAGGCACCCTTGAATTCAGAAGATCAAAAGCAGTCATCCACCTTCAACAAGGCAGTCATCTTCTTCGTGTTCCTACTGGCTTTCCAATGCATCGTCGAGCTAAGTCATCTGATTCATCAATCAAAGATGAATGTGAGCGAAGTTAGGAGAGGTTGTAAAGCAAGAGCCATCAAAATTGCAATCAAACATGAGGAAAGGTGCCCCTACTGACCAAGGGCACCCTTGAATTAGATGTTCCAGATCTCATCTATTGAACAAGCTCATCTTTGAGTAATCTCTCTGGCATTAGCTCAGCTCCATAGTGAATATATTTGTTAGCTTGTGAGACATATCAAAAGACAACAACTGATAATCATTCAAGCATGCCAAATGGAGTGAAAATCAATGCATAACAAAGCAAAGGCACCCTTGTTGGCCAGGGGCACCCTTGAATCTGAGGCACTTGATGAAGTTTCCAACCAATTCTATATACATGGCATCTGCTCAACTCTCTCTCAGCTTCATGATCAATCTAGCTACGCCTCCACAAGACCTGTCAAGCAATCAGAGTTAGATATCAAGCAAAACACAACTAATGATGAAAGATGAAGGAAGAATATCGAGAAATTGGCTAAGTGTTGGTCAAAAGAGCCCCTATTGAAGAAAGGTGCCCTCCTTTTTGGGCAGTGAGATGCAACTTATGAGCTTAGTTACCTCTAGGATGATCTCCTCCATTATGATCGATCTCAACAACGAAACCATCAACACAGACAATAGAATAATCTGACACCTGACAACAGAGACCAAACTAGGGCCACTCTCAAAGGTTGATAACATGCAAATCATAAGCCAAAAAGCCAAAGGCACTTCTGCTGGCCAGGGGTGCCGATGCTTTTGAAGGACTCAAACTGACTTTCAAGATTCATGAAACTGGTCATCCTTTCCAGGACTAAGTTGGTTATCCATCTCACATTTCAGTGAGATCATCATACTCATTAGTTAGCAATGATCTTAGATCAGAGCACAAAGGGTCAAAATGATAAAATTGAAGAATAGTCAAGAAATTGACTAACACTGAGGACAAAAGCACCCCTACTGGGAAAAGGCACCCTTGAATTTGAGGTATCAGATTCAGGTTTTGGACTTGGCAGCTCCCAGGCACACTTCTTCAGAGTTGACTCCACTTGGCAATGGATCCATCGGCAACACTTCATGATCAATCAAACAATCGGGATCGAGGATTGAACAAAGACACTTCACCATGAAAAATAATGAAAAAAGTGGTCAACTCCTCAAAGGGATGCCTAAATTTAAAGGGATTCTCAGTTGATTGAAGTTGTCTATTTAGACAACCTTTTCATGTCTAAAATGGCCCCCAATTGGTTGAAATCACTCTCAGGAACTCCAGATCAGGCAAAAAGACTCCTCCATCATGAGTTGGCACCCAATTCATGCTTACAAATCCAAATTGACATATCAAAGCATCTAGGCATCCATTCTTCATTATTTCTTTACAGGTTGAGGAGCTCAAGAACAATTTTTTTTCTTCTCCAACGTTTTTGAAGATCTGATAGAGGGGTTTTCACCGTTCTTCATATTTTTGAAGATCTGTTGCACAAAGGGACCATTTATCAGAGGTTGCATCAAAAGGCATAATTCTTCTAGAAAGACAACTGATAACTCCAATCTTCTTCTTGTCTTTTTCCTCTTTCCTTGTCTTAGATCTTCTTGCATGTCCAAGAAAATAACAGATAATCACAAATCTGACCAACTGGGTATGATCAACACTACTTTTCAACAAAACCCACATGTTAGATTTTTCTAGAAAAATTAGCCCTCCTGCCCCTATTTTTTAGGGTTTCCAGAAAAAAGTCACAAATTTGAAAAATAAACAAACTGGGTTTGTTCAGCTTTGAAGCATGAACAAAACCCATGTGTTGGATTTTTTTGGGAAAAATCATTTTTTGGTGCCTCGCTGCCTCTGCCGCCAAAGGGCTCTTGCATGCCATAGAAAAATTCATTTTTTGAATTTTTGACGATCTAGGTTTGTTTAGAAAATCATTCTCAACAAAACCCATGTCTCAAAAAATTTCGTAAAAAGTTTCCCCAGTAGGGCTATTTTTAGCAGTTCTAGAAAAAGTTGTCTGAACAACATCGTGTGCACAGTCAATCTTCAAGGTTTTTAGAATGCAATTCTCCTAAGATGAATACAAGGCCAAAATGGTCTTACTTCATGATTTTATGAAAACAACTGACACCGACCGGTGTCGGGCACACCCAAAAGTCAATTTGGACATATTGACAAGCATAGAGACAAGTCCATAGGTTCCATAATGGTTTCACCTCGTATATCTGATAGCCTTCCCAAAGGCCAGTTTAGAGGATTGTAATCATTGGAATTTTGTGTATGCAGCGAGTTCATGTGCATTTCTCATGGCTAGAGTGTTTGCAATCAAACTTCACAAATTCATCATCAAACTTTGTAGTTTCATCATACAACGCTCTTCCATTGAGAAAGATCAAGGAAAATGTCAAAAACCATAAACCTGCAAAAGAACGTGGAAGGTAGTCTTTCCCAATACAGAGCCGTCATTGGTTAATACTTCACTACCTTCCACGTTAAAGTGGAAACATAGATAAAAAGACATGGAGTAACCCTCCTAAGGGAAACAAAATGAAGGAGATACACACATCAAGTTGCTGAAGTTGATAGTTGAGGCATATGACGATCTCCGTATAAAGAAGTCAATGACTAGTTGGGAGAATTGTTGACTAGAATTGACAAGGTGTAAAGCACCCTAAAAGGACATCCTACCCTTCAAAGTAGCATTTATGGTGACAAGAGTTAACTTGATGCCTTATTCCAAGTTAACTCCATGTCCCACTAATCATGCATGTCAGATCCCACCAATTACGGATGTCTATTTCTAGGTCTCCACTAATTGTGGATCTCTATTTTGGAGGCACATTTTGTAATTTAAGTTCACTTCTGATTATGTTTTAGTCAACTAAAGTAGATTTCCAATTGACTCTTTGTATAGTTTAAGTTAACTGAAGTAGATTTCCAGTTAACTGCTTGGTCACCTTCTTTTAGACATAGGAATAATTCTTGTTGATTGGCAAGAACTGATTGTTAACTCAAGGAGGTTTTAGGGTTGTCTACTCCTTTGAGTTTCTATAAATAAGATCCTTGGGCTCATTATTTGTTTAACCTTTATTTAATATGCAAAATTGTTGTGCCATTGTTGCCACAAGCTAGCAAGTTTGTATTTGTTCACTCTTGGATGAGAGTTAATTAGTTGAACGTAATTGTTCATGATTTTGTGCCTTTTTTGTCCCAATCTTTGTAATTTGTTGGAAAAGCTTGAAGAAGAAAATCAGATGACACATGCTTGTTTGATCTAAATATTTGAGTTGGTTCAACATCTTGTTTTCAATAGCTTATTATTTCAATCTCCTCCTTGGACAAAGGTTCCTCCTCCTTGGATATTTTGTCATCGATAGCTATCATTTGATGTTGTTTAATGATCTAGATTTTAGCCTATACTTCGGACAAGGGTTCCTCCTCCTTAGAAATCCTGATATCGATATCATCGTATCTTGTTGTTTCTAGTATGTTGTTTGCTAGCCTATACCTCAGACAGGGGTTCCTTCTCCTTGGCAAGTCTTAGATCCAACTTATCGTGAAGAGTGTTCGCTTGTATAAAACCTTATCCCAGCGTATATCCGAGAGTTCAAAGCCTCAGCCATATTCTAAGGAGATGGCGGATGCAAGTGATCCAACCCATCCATTTTGCTTTGATGCCCTCATGCTCTGTTTATCTTGAGGAGATAAGATAGTTTAGAAGCTAGCTTAGTCATAGTTAAGATCTACAAAAAGCAAAGAAAGCCTTAGCTACGGCGCATTGTGTTCATACACCCTTGTGTACTATCGTTGAGTAAAAAAAATAGGAACCTTAGTACCCTTTTTTTTGTAGAACATCAACAAAGAGAGATCTTGCTCTCTATAATTTGAAGAGCATTACTATAGCATTTGTAATAGTTGTCTGTTTCCAATAAGCACTCCAGAGGTACTAATTGAAACACCAACACCTTGAATGCTTTTTTGAAGCACTGGTAAGTGTTTGTCAAGTGTGTTGTCGACAAAGATTGCCTACTCGACTGGGCGAGGCTTTGGGATGATTTTGTTCAGGAGGAGATTCATGAAAGTTCTCATCAAGGAGATTAGATGAAGA
Source organism: Sequoiadendron giganteum (assembly GCA_007115665.2). Taxonomy (NCBI): domain Eukaryota; kingdom Viridiplantae; phylum Streptophyta; class Pinopsida; order Cupressales; family Cupressaceae; genus Sequoiadendron; species Sequoiadendron giganteum. The sequence continues at coordinate 547,558,653 of CM021104.1, read as the reverse complement.
AAATCTTGCTCTTGCAAGCAAGGATAAGCAGAAGTCCAATTAAGGGAAACAAAAGGTTCTTCTTCTAAGAATGGGAAGAAGAAATATTTGAGAAAGATAAAGTGTTTTTGCTACCATCAGCTAGGTCACTATGCTAATCAATGTCCAAATAAGAAGAATAAGGACAAGCAAAAAAATAAAGTTGCTGCCACAATAGAGATGGATGAGTTTGCAACACGATTTGAGAATGTTTTCACTCATTGTCTATCTCTTAAGTTCAATTACCAACATGGTATGGTATATTGATAGTGGGGCTTCTCGCCACATGATGAGAGTTAGAGAATGTTTCACCAAGTTGGAGGAAAAGAAGTTGGATTTCTACATTGAGCTTGGAGACAATGTCAAGTACCATGCAACTGGTGTTGGCACTGTCAAGTTTCAGAGGGAGTTTGGAAAACCTCTGTTGGTGGAGGACATGTTGTATGTCTCTGACATGACAAAAAATTTAATCTCTTTTTCTACTTTGAAGGACAAGGGTTACATCGCGACCTTTGAGAGGGGCAAATTCTATATTCATCTCAAGGATTCCAAGGTTGCAAAAGTGATTAGAATCAGGCATGATAGCTTGTTTCAGTTACAATTTGAGCCAACACATGTGTTGGTAAGAATTTGTAGAGGGCTAGGATAATTATGGCATAGGAGGATGGCTCATCTTCATCATGGAGCACTTAATGTACTCAAGGAAATAGTGATGGAGTTGCTTGAGATGAAGATATAAAAGAATGAGGTGTGCAAGGGTTGCACTCTTGGGAAATATGCCAAGACCAGTTTTCCAAGCAATGACACTAGATCCAAAGGGATTTTGGATCTCATACAATCAAATGTGTGTGGGCCCATGACATCAGTATCCTTGAATGGGTACAATTATTATGTTACTTTCATTGATGTTTTCTCCAGGAAGACATGGATATATTTTTTGAAGAATAAAGATGAGGTCTTTAGTAGGTTCAAATAATTTAAGGCTTTCGTGGAGAACCAAACAAGGAGGAAAATCAAGATACCAAGGTTTGATAATGGAGGGGAGTGTAGACACTTAAAAATGTCTTGATGAATCACATTGGCTATTTAACACCATTTTATCCTAAAACCCATCCTCTTTTCACTTAATTGATTAAATTAGCCTAGCTATTCAATTAATTGCATCATTTTCATCCATTAATCTAATTAATTTAATTAGGTTAATTCATCCCCTTTCATGTTAACATTTCATCCTATTAAATTTAATACATCAAGTTATTGAATTTAAAATCTCTAAGTCCTCTTATTTAATTAAATAACCCTAAGTCATTTAACTAAATATCATATCACTTTCCCCTTTTCATTAAATCATTTATTTAATGAATATCATTCAATTCCCCTAGTTGACATAATTAAAATTTTATTTTAATTATCAATTACTAATAAATCTAATTCCCCTCCACTTGCAAGGGAATATTTCAAGGGAATATTCCTCCTTTGCACAATCCTCCAAAAGGAATATTCCCATGGAATATTCCTTCTCCTTTTACACAAACTTTATTTGAATTTGCTAAATTATCCTTTTTTCCTCACCCATGAGAATATTCCAAAGAATCTTCTCTCTCCTCATTTGAAAAAGGGAATATTCTTACTTAGCTTCAAATGCAAGTTAACTCAAGACTTCTTGTGCAAGTTAACTTACAAGACTTCTTGTGCAAGTTTTGAAAGTGTGTTTGTTTGGATGAATGTGAGTCCTTGATTAAATATCATCTTGTATCCTCAACCTTTGATGAGAATCCATGATCCATGCCTCCATCTTCTTCTTTTTTTTTTACCATTGATTAGCTTTTTCAATCTCAACTCTTCATTTTTCATTTGCTTTCCTATAAATAAAGCACTATTTGGAGATAAGTTGGGTGTTGTGCAGAACACCTTCGTCGCTAAGAGGGAGTGTTGATTTTTTGTAGCTTGAAAGGTGGAGTGTGGAGTTGTTTAAGGGCAACTCGAGTTGGATTTTCAGCAACAACAAGATTTTTATTTATTAATAGAATGTTTTCGGGTAGAGAATTAGAGTTGTGAGGTTGAGATAAGACCAAGAGCGATTGTATGTGTGAGTTAGGCCAAGTTATGTAAGGAAATTTTCTGACGTTGATGTAAATCAGTAGGGCTATATATGTATCATCGTTGTAGCAAATCGGTATTGTATTTTGTAAGGAAAGTTTGTTGTTGAGGCTGAATAGAAGATCCAACATTTGTAGGTTTTTTCCCACACAGGGGTTTCCTAGGTATATCGGTGTTATTGCGTTTTTGTGATTGGCTTCTTGTTATTTTTTGGTTATGCTTTTATTAGCAATTAATTAACCCAACATATTAATTATTATAAATCAAATAGACAAATTATTTTGATTCTATTATGTGAATTTTATTATGCAATTAATATGTAGCTGGGTTATGAGAAATTAACATTATATAATATTATAATATTTAAATTTATATTATATAATATATAAATAATTTATTAGCTCTAGGAAAATTCACCGCCAACAATTCACCACCATGGAAAATTCACCGACGAAAAAATCATTGCCAAGTAAAATTCACCGCGAGCAATTCACCGTGGGGAAAATTAACCACATTAATATTTTTTAATATATATTTCAAAAACTTTGATTTTATTAAAAATATTAATGCGGTTAATTTTCCGCCGCGGTGAATTGCTAGCAGTGAATTTTTTGTCAATGAATTGCTGGCGGTGAATTTGTTGTATGCCTAATTTATTAATATAATAGATATACATTATTTATATGTTTATATTAGATGTTATATAATACATAACTAATATATTATATATTATTTATTAAATTTATATACATTATACAATATAGAAATAAAATAATATATTAATATAGAATATTTGTTAACTTAGAAGTGTGTTCTTTAATTCTATCATGTTATTATATAATATTAATATTTTATATTATTTATTATATTATATTTAAATTATAAATATATAAATAATTTATTAAATTAATATGGAAAGGATGGTACGCGCGACAAAGCTCTGCTTTGTAGGTTCTGTTGCCCGCGACCTGTGAGGCCCAAGCTGCATGCCTATTCTTGTCGTTGCATGCCCTTGTTCTCTCTTGGATCGCCTTTGGTGTGTGTGGGGGTTTTTTTTCGCTGCTTATAGGATGGGTTGGTTAGTGGGTGCTCTTCATTCTTTTTTCTGTTGCATAAGGCTTGCTCAAAGCTTCCTTTAGCTGTGTGGGGCTTGCTTAATAAGCCAACAGTTTCTATTTGGTCTATTTGGGAAGCGTGTTGGTGCTCTTGGTTTTGACCTACCTTGTTTTGTGCTGAGGGGTTTTTATCCTTATCAATACTTGAAGGTTTTTGCATATGCATCTGGATTAATTTTGTAGCAGCCAGGGTTTGGTGGGTGGCGGCGTTTGGCAAGGGGGGGTCTATGATGGCTCTGAATGTTAGGATGAACAAGGTGAGAAGGGATGATACTATGACGGAGGTAGGTGATGGGGTTCCCACTTCGTCTTTTCTTGGAGTGGGCTTGTCTAGGAATGGTGCGTTTAAATTGTAAAAGGTTAATGGATGCTTGGAAAGGGCTCAAGTGCGCCCAATGGTGGTGATTCAAATAGAAGCGGTTGTAGAGGATCTAGAATATTACATCAAGCATGTTTTGATCTACAAGTTTATGGGGATGAGGGTCTGTCTTCCTTTCCTTGAACCTTGTATTCAGAAGACATGGAGCCTAGAGGGAGATTTCATTGTTTTATTAGTTGCGAAAAATTTCTTCTTGGTGGATTTTTTATGCATTTCAGATCGAAATAAGGCTTTTGAGGGTGGCCCATACTTTAATAATCAGGTTGGACAATTCATTAAACCATGGCATGCGGGTTTTAATTCGGCGGAAGAGTTGTTGTCCAAGGTCCCGGTTTGGGTTTTCTTTGCTCGGCTACCGCTTGAATGTTGGAGGAGAGATATACTACAATCAATTTCCATGTCGCTAGGAAATTGATTGGCCCCTCTCAGTAGACTCTGGAGAAGAGGATTTTTTCCTATGCACATGTTTATGTGGAGTTTGATTTGAGTTAGCCCTTGCCTGACTCTGTTGATTTGACAATGGGGTCTACTTCCTGGACTCAGCCATTAGAGTGTGAAACTTTTTCGTTCAAATGTCGTTTATGTCATGAGTATGGTTATCTTCAAAGGAAGTGTCCTCGTGCTCTTGGTGAGGGTAGGTCAACTAACGAGATGGCTCCATCAAATCCAAGATCTGAAAAGGGAAAAACGCCTATGCAGGGGGGACTTTGGATAATGATGGGTTTGTGCTTGTTAGGCCTCAAAATAAAAGTCGAGGTCAGAAGATGACTTTACGAGACCGTTAAGAGGAGGAGACATTTAATAGGTTTGATGTGTTGGATGATTTTGTTCACGAGGAGGGTATCTCCTGACATGCATGTTGATGCTCCCCCTTTTACTACTCATAATCTTGAGCCTATGGCTATTACTTCTTCGATTCTTGGCCCTGTGAAGGCTCTTGGGGAGGTGAAGGATTCTGTTGTTCCTTCCCTTGATGTTGGGCTTGGGGACTCTTATGTGTTGGCTGGTAATTCTTTGGTCTTTGTTGCTACTAGTGCATGTCTCGCTGGAGGTTCAGGTTCTGGAGATTCTGGCAAGAATAAATTTTTTGCTTCTTCCCCTATTCTAGGTTTGTAGCAAAAACCCCTGAAAAAGAGTGCTCCTAATAAGTCCCAAAAGGTGGGAAGGAAGAAGGATCAAGAGAAAGTTAAGATGACTGGCGAAACATTGGTTGAATCTAGGTCAATGAAGACATTGGATACTCACTTCTCCCACCTTTCGTGATGATTGTGTTATCATGGAATGTAAGGGGTATGAATAGCATTCCTAGACAAAAGGCTACTCAGGACTTGGTTCGTGCTCATTCTCTGAATTGGGTTTTCCTCCAAGAGAAGAATTTATCTGTGGATAGTATGATGCAATGCACGTCTAAGATTTGGAATAGAGGGTTATGCCAGTGTGTGGGTGCACATGACAACTCTGGGGGTCTTGCTTGCTTTTGGGATCCTTGGTGAATTTTCCTATTCGGTGGCTCTCTAGTAGATTCTCCATTTCTCTTGTTGTGATTAGTTCAGAGACAGGGGAAAGAATTTTTATTTCCAACATTTATGCTCTAACAAATGTCCCTGGTAAGATTCTCTTGTGGTCTCATATCAATTTTCTAAGATCTTTGGATCCTTTTGTTCCTTGGATTATGACAACTGACTTCAATGCAATTGCCTCTCTAGAGGAGAAAATGGGGGGTGTGCCTTGTTTGGACCCCTCCTCTGATCGTCTAAGGGATAATTTGGCTTGGCTTTGGCTTGTGGATATCAAACCTTTGAATGACATGTTTACTTGGAATAATAAGAGGCTTGGGAATGATGCCATTTCTAAAAGGTTAGATAAGTTTCTTGTTTCTAGTTTTTGGGTTGGTGACAAGTGGTTGTCAAGTTCTGAAATTTTAGATTGGCAGGGATCGGACCATTGGCTGATTAAATTCTCTACCCATCTGGCTAGTGGTTCTAGGAAATAGATCTTTAGATTTTAGCTTATGTGGCTCAGGGAGGAGAGTCTTCTTGACTTGGTTTCTAGATGGTGGACTAAAGGATGACCTATTTTTGGTACGACTATGTACTCCTTTGTGAAGAGGCTTCAATATGTGAAGTATAAATTGAAACATTGGAATAAGTATCAGTTTGATAATGTGTTTCAAAAGAAAAGGGTTGCCCATGAGTGATTGGATTCTATTACCAGACAGATTCAGGATCAAGGTCTTGATGCAGATTTGAGCAGGCTAGAGGATAGTGCGATTAAAGACCTAGAGGAATAGGAGCTTTGTGAGGATTTTTTTTGGAAATAGAAGGCTCATGTTGATTGGTTTCAGGAAGGGGATAGGAACACTTCCTTCTTTCATAGCTTGGTGAAGGCTCGAAGATAGGGTAACATTATTTCTTCTCTTCGCTCTCTTGAGGGTTCTATTTTTTCTTCCTCTTTGGAGATTTCTAGAGAGGCGATTCATTTTTTCTCTACTCTCTTTTCTGAAGATACCCTTCCTGCTAGTGAGGAAGAAGCTTTTATCTTGGCCTGTGTTCCTCCTTTGGTGACTAGGGATATGAATGCCTCTCTTCTTAAACCTATTTCTTTGAAGGAGTTGGAGGATGTGGTGTTTTAGTTGAAAAAGGGGAAGGCTCAAGGTCCAAATGGGTTTTCGATTGAGTTCTTTCAGGAATTTTGGGAAGTGATCAAGCTTGATCTGTTGGAGGTTGTTCAAGAGTCTTTAAGGAATAAGCAAATGTTGCGGGCCATGAATGCCACGTTTCTTGATCTTATCCCAAAACGCGAGGGTGCTGATTCTCTAGATCTTTTTTGACCAATTGCTTTGTGCAATGTGGTGTATAAAATCATTAAAAAGTTAATTGCTGAGCATTTGAAGCCATGGCTAGATAAGTTGATTTCAAAGGAACAAGGGGGCTTCGTTGCGGGTAGACAAATTTTGGATGGAGTGGTTATTGCGGTCGAGACTATTCATTCCATGGCCTCTTCTAGGGAAAAGGCTACGTTTATAAAGTTGGACATGGCTAGAGCTTATGACAAAGTTAAATGGGGGTTTTGATTAAAATAACAGAGCCTTTGGGTTTAGTAGTGAATGGATTGATTAGGTCATGAGCTGTGTGACGACTTCATCCTTTTCCATTCTCATAAATGGGGAGTCTTCTGATCTATTTGATGCTTCTAGAGGTTTTCAAAAGGGGATCCCTTATCCCCATATTTGTTCATCTTGATGGCTAAAGACTTGGGGAGGTTCATTAAGTCCCGTGTTATGGATGGGATCATTCAGGGATGGAAATGGAGCAATTCTTTACCTCCTCAAACTCATCTTCAGTTTGTGGATGATACGAATTTGATGGGTGCTGCTAAGATGGCTGAAGCGGTTGCTTTACGATAAAATTTGGATTATTACTTGGATGCCTTAGGTCAAAACATTAATGAAAGTAAGTCTTGCATTTATTTCTTTAATATCCCCATGCTTATTCAACAACGTATTGCCAAGATTTTAAGGTTTCAGGTGGGGAAGTTTCCCTTTATCTATCTTGGTATCCTCATTGCTAGGTGTTTTTGGCAGGATGTGATTGATAAATTTCGAGGGCTGGTTTGTCATTGGACCTATAGATGGCTATCTGCGGCTGGTAGAGTTACTCTGTTAAAGTTTGTGGTGCAAGCCCTTCCTTTATATAGGTGCTTTGTGTTGACTGCTCCCTCAAGCTTCATCAAAGATTTTGAGGGCCTCTATAGGCAGTTTATTTGGTCGGGTAATCTCCTTTTGAGGAAGTGGAGCTTGATTAAGTGGGAAGTTTTTATCAACTGAAGCGGGATGGTGGTCTGGGATTGCACAGAGCGGATTGGAATGGGCAAGCTTTGGCTGCTAAGTTGTATTGGAGATGGTGTTCACATCAACATCCTTACCTTCAAGTACCTTGGGGAGGCAGATGACGCTGAGGTTCCTCGATTTAGTCTTGTGGGGAAAGGTTCTATGATCTGGGGTACTCTTAAGAGGGGGGGTATGTTGGTTAAGCAAGGCCTATTTTGGATATGTAATAGAGGTTATGATGCTCTTTTTTGGCATGAATCATTGGATGGTTTCTCGCCTATCCTCTCCTCGCATCCTCACTTGGAGGATTTATGTAGGATTTTTGTTTAGGATGGTTGGAGTAGAGTGATGGATTTCAAAGCCCCTCAATATTTGGAATAGATTGTTGTATTCCAATGGAAGGATATGCAGGAATGGCCCCTAGGCCGATCTTTGGAGGATAAGAGGGAGTTGTCCTCCATTTTGGCGGATAGAGTCTGTTGTTCTCTTCTAGAGTGAGATGTGCTAGCTTGGGGTCTGGATCCAAAAGGGAAGTTCACTATTGCTTTAGGGTATTGTGTTTTGGATAGACATGCCTTGGGCAGTGTTGAGGTTCCTTGGTGGAAAAATATTTGGAATAAATTCTCTTGGCCAAAAAGCAACTTCTTTTCTTGGCTGATGGTGTATGGTAGGTGCTTGACTTGGGATAACCTCTATAAGTGGGGCTTCCAAGGTCCTTGATTATGTTTCTTGTGTCTAAAAGATGTTGAGATAATTTCTCATCTTTTCTTTTAGTGCCCCTTTGCTAGGACTATTTGGTTTGGTGGGGGGCTTGGAATTTGTAGTGCAGGCATCCTTCTTCTCTTGATGAGTTTTGGTGGAACATTGGGCCCATTCCGGTGAAGACTTCGTTTCTGCACATAACATGGCCTATCAATCCTAGTTTGATTATTTGGCACATTTGGTTGGAGTGCAACCATAGGATCTTTCTAGATAAGAAGTTTTTGGTAGGACAAGTTTGGTGTTGTATTCTTGGGGCTTTATAGGAGATTTTGTATGCTAAATGTGATATGCTAGTCCCAGTGGATTCTGGTGATACTAGAGTGATTCATAATTTGGGGATTTCTATTGGTGGTATTGGAAGGCCCAAGATTGGACAAACCATGTGTTCTAAAGGGAAGGTCTTTAGGGGAGGGCATTGGCTACCTGCTCCCATCGGAGTCTTGAAAATCAACATTGATGGGTTTGCAAGGGGTAATCCTAGGCATGCGGGCGTTGGTTGGGTGGGCAGAGAGAGTTTTGGGGTGGTTGTGTTCTTCTTTTCAAAATATAGGGGCAACACTAATAATCTTATGGAGGCCTTAACTATTCTTTTGGCTTTGAAAAGGGCATATGCCCTTGGCTGGAAAAGGATTATCTACGAGTCAGATTCTTAGGTGGTGATAGACTTGATAAATAGACGACAATTTGATGATGTTAGTTGGTAGCTTGCAATGGTGGCTAAAGAAATCACCAGTCTTGGAGAATTACTTGATTCTATCACCTTCTCTCATATCCCTTAGGAATGGAATAAGGTGGTTGATGGGTTGGCCAAATGGGCTTCTGAGAAGAATGAGACTTGGTTGGTGGATGATTGAGACAGTCTACTTGGGGATCTTGCTCAGGATTTGGACGATTTGGTTACAGAGGATATGAGATGTTGCATGAACACTTCTTGATTTCTTGTATGACGTTTCTTGGCCCTTTTAGGTTTCCTACCACTTTTATGCTTTGTACTACTCTCATTGATTAATAAAGTTTACCCTTTTTTAAAATTTTTTTTTCATTAAATTAATATAAAACTTATTTATATGTTTATATTAGATATTATATCATATGTTATATAATATATAAATAATCTATTATATATTATATTATATCATTTATATTATTTATTATATTTATATATTATAATATATTATTAATATATTATATTTATATTTATATTTTCGTGAAATTCACATTTTATATAACTATATGAAAAATATATTATATATTATGGAATATATAATAATAAATATAATTATGATATTATTTTGAAAATAAATTTAGTAATTTACTTATATAATAATATAATTATATATATTGATATATATAATAATAAATATAATTATATTATATATAATTTAATGTATATTATATCCTTTCTCCCTTTCTATATATTATTTCATCTTCTCTATCTATCCCTCTCTCCTCTCTTTATGTCTTCTATCTTTCTCTCCATATTCCTCTCCATCTCCATCTCCATCTCCATCTCTATCTCTATCTCCTTAACCTCCTCTCTTTTCCACCTTCTATCTCCCCCTCTTTCTATCCCTATCTCTCCCCTATTGCAAACATAACATAAATCTATAGATAATGAAATATAACTATCTTCTTAATTCAGATAAATCTTGTTGATTTGAAAGTATCACGAAGAAACTAACACCATTTACTAAATGTCCTACCAATTGACCAAAAATAGACCACCTTTTTTCCCAAATTGACCATCCTTACCTCTTCGGCGTACCCGTTGCACACAAGGTGCGATTGTTAGCATTCAGAACTCATTTGAAAAAATAAAAGTAAAATATATGAAGCGGTTTGCAACGAGTCAGAGTATAATCTAACTCGATTTGCCAAAAGCATGAATTAGTTTCTATCTCGTTTTCCGCTGCCACGCCAATTTCATGTGTATGCAGAGTCCTACCTTCAAGTATGGCTGGACAGATATCCTATTTCGAAGTTTATGTAATTGCAGAATTGTACTTCTGCTGTTACAACTCAAGGAATTTAAACCTATTTTTGTCAATACCAATAGAGAATCTCTCTACCCAACTCAGTACGATATACACAGCTGTGCAGCAATGGCAATCCTAAAGTCAATTGGGTGGACCACATTTGGCCAGAATGCTACTGGTCTGTTTGTTGCCCACCAAAAACATATAAGTCCTCGGCTGCATAAGAGGTGGGTAGCTAAAACAATTTCAGATACTCTCTACTATGGGTTTTTTTTCTTTAGCATTTTATTGGCTTAGAAATTTAATGTATTTATTTATGCATTCTCATCCATTCAGCATATAGATTCTCCCGCTTTCCCAACCGTCCTCCCACTCCTAGGGAAAAAGAGAAGAAGAAAAAAGCCTGTACGTGGGCCACTGAATAGTGCAATCTGATAAAAATGGGTCCATGACAAAAAAATGCAGGAGCAGTATACCAGTTTTCCAGGATCAAAACACTAAGATATTTTAATCTGTTTATGGCTTTTGCAAGTAAGGTGGATCTCATAGCTACTTGGCCTTAGGCTACCTTTGACCGATTTGTTAATTTAGTATTTTGTACATTGTAATATTTAACTTGTCACTACCTTTCCACACTCAAATTGATTTCAAAATAGCAATTGCATGCGTGTAAAGGAAATCAAACCCATTAAAAAAGATTGTCAGTGTTAGAGATTGCAATCCACGCTTCCAGAAAACCCGAGAGAAACATAGAGAAAATTGGGAATTGCAATTAACACTTCTATAGAAAACGTGAAGCCGCATCATGGAATGAGCAAATACAAGGGAATGTTGTCTAATTAAGTCCCAACGTAGTCCCTATGTTTATAGGGCGAATGAAATCCCACGTGTGGTTTTTTTACTGCCCCCTTTTTGACACTCATGCGTGTGGGGTCCATTTCTCTAATTCTGGACTGTTAGCTTAAGAGTAGCATAGTTGGAATTGTGGTTACTTTCAGTTAGGTTAAGAACAAAGGTGGACGTGTGGTCAATTAACTGTTTAAGATTGCATTGGTTGAGGAGAGGCTTTGACAGTTAACTATTGGAACTGCGTTAATTTAAGGGCCTAATTTATCATTTGACTGCCCAGTTTGAGGGGCTAGATTTGCTAGTTAACTTGCTCAATTACTGCCGATATTTGAGGGATATCTTGCCTTTAATTGAGGTGTGCTGGAAAAGGAAAGCATGAGCATTATATAATGTATTGGGAAGAGGAGAAGGGATACACTTGAAATTTGCAAAATAAAAAATCATTTCTTTTTTTGGGCTAGACATTGTGTTTCAGCAGATGTGGCTTGAAGAGGAAATCCTTTAGGCGTAGAGATTAGGCTTCTTGAGGCCAAAAAACTTTAAGTAGTAACATCTGGAATACCAGTAGTGTCTAGTTGTGCATGTGGGCATGTTTAGTAAGGTGTATTAGTTTGATGAATCTCAATTTGCTTGTGTACTATTTTGAAGGAGTATACACAATACAAAATTATTTATTACTCTTGTAGTTTTGGGTATTTTTGGATTGTTATCTATGTGCATTTAGATTAGGTTAAGATAGTAGTATTAGCACTAGCATCCTCCTAGCTTGTGAATCATGGAGGGAATATTAAGAATTCCAACAGAAGGAAAGAGGGTAGATCTTTTTCAAGGTATATTGATAAGAATTTGGACAAGCCAAGACAAAATGAGCAAGCTATTGGAATGACACTTGTAGCTTCAAAGTAGTATGGGAAATCTAGATTTGGCTAGAACATCATAAAGAGAGGGAATCTCAACCGCAAAATAGTTGACCAATGGTTAGTCCATTCCAAAGCTTGTTCTTGCAAAAAGATGAAGTAAAATTGAGACAACCATTGTAGAGGAGATAGACATAATCCTTGAGTGGTATCAAAGTGGAGTAGAAAATTTAGAAGTTATAGTCTCCTTTGTTAATTAATTGGAGATACTCGGCAAGAAGCCTTAGAATTGGAAAGGCTAGAATAGTAGCCAAAAAGACATTGATCAAAAAGGAGTTGAAGGAGAAGGTGAACAAATGGAATGCTCCTAGCTTTGATGGTAGTAGCAACGAATTCTCACACTAGGAAAGGGTTTTTCTCAATGAACAGAATTAGAAATCAGCATTACATGTTGAATGCAAAGATTCAATATTTGAAAGAGATATTCTAGTTATTTTTAGCACTATCCAAGAAACGTTTATTGAGCTTTCAAGCCTTGAAAAGATGGAGCCATTACCATGTAAGTTTGGGTATGAAGCTAATGATTCATAACAACAACATGCTATAGAAGAGTATATTGTTGAGTATGAGCCTAAGTAGTTTGTGGAGGACTTCTTGGTGTCCACTATCTCATGCATCAAGATATCTTAAAGATGTTATCCTCACCTTTTATCACAATTGAGGAAGCAATATAAGTTTCTAAGCCTTAATTGTTAGCGACAATTGATTCATAAGGTAAATGGTATAATTTGTGGAAAATGTCCCATAGCTCCTTTCTCTCAAGTCCCAGATAATTACTCTTGTATAATGGCTTGGGATCTTGGTCCGCTAGAGGAATCTACTCGCAAAGGATGTACTTGGGAAAGACTAGAGATATTTGGACGTCTAGCATTGCGTTACTTGTGGGTAAGCAATTTTAGGAAGAATGGATTTGTAATGTCCCTTTTTGGACACTCATGGATGTGGGGTCCATTTCTCTAATCCACTACTATTTAGCGAATGGATTGTTAGCATAATAATAACATAGTTGGGGTTTTAGTCACTTTCAATTAGTTGAGTCTATAATAGAGGTGAATGTGTGGTTAGTTAATTGTTTGGGATTGTATAGATAGAGGAAAGGCTTTGATAGTTAATTTCTTGGAACTACTTTAATTTGAGGGACTAATTTGTTAGTCGGTTGCCTAGTTTGAGGACCTACATTGTCAGTTAACATGCCTAGTTATTGCTAACATTTGAGTGATGTCTTACTTTTGATTGAGGTGCATTGAGAAAGAAGATCTCGAGTTATATTATGCACTAGGAAGAGGAGAAGGTATAAACTTGAAATTTGAAAAAAGTCATTTCTTTTCCTTTGCTTCCTCAGAACACATCCCTTTCCCAAAATGACCCCATCCACTATAGGGGACGTTTTAGGGACATGGGGATGGGTATGAAATGTTCCCACCCTCTCTTTTTTCTTAAATTTTAGGAAACATCCTTGGGATGTCAAAATTTTTCTAGGGGATGTTTGAGTACGATAGGGGATTTCCAAACATCCCTTAATTATCTCTAGGACGGCTAGCTATTCCCTATGACCCAGACACTTTTTGGGGGATTTTTAAATAAAAACACAATTTGAGGTGAGAAAAGGGATGAGTGGGCCCATAAGGATCCCCATGCCCCTTTAAATTAATCCTAAATCTACAACAACCCCCCAAAAACTAAAAATGAAAAAAAAATCATTTTTACATTTTCCAATTTGTGAAGATGTAATGTCCCCATTGTGAGCATAATCGATTTGTGAGCATTTAGCTTAGTTTTCGAGTTTTCTTGTAAACTTCTTAGTGAGTTAGGAGAACTCCAAACTTCTTGGAGTGCTCGAGGTTGGTTAGCAGTGACTTTGGTTCTTGGAATTGAGCTCAATAGGTAGTGTGGATCAATATGACACTTCAAAAGTGAATTTCGACTTTTGATGGCTTCTCCAAACTTCTTGGAGAAGTAGTCTATTTTTAGTAAGTCACCTAGTTCGCTCTGATCATTATCCCAAGTCTTCAAAATCATGATGGTATGATTAAAGTTTGATTCCAATGCTGTTTTAGTGCTTTCTACAACTCGGGTGAAATAATTTAAATATTCACTTAAGTTCCTAATGTTAAATTAATAAAGTGAAAAGCTGAAGTGCAATATCTTTTTTTTTTAAAGCTTTCAAACCAACTTAATGAATATAAAGCCAACACCAAAGTTGATCCTCGATTAAACACTTGCCAGTTTTTTGATAATAACTATGATATTTGCCAGATTAGTGAAAGCATAACAGTGGGGAGTAATGATCCCCCTTTAGTTTTAAGTGAAGCCATAAAACTCCCTTTGCCCAATGGCAAGCTTGGACAAGAGACTGTACATGTATTGACCTTGGACAAGGTTTGCGAAGGAGAAAATAACCCCATTGCTAGTACAGGAATGGATTGCAGCTTTTTAGGAAAGCCTAATCAATCAAATCCTGAGGAAGAGGATAGGGAAGTGAAATATGATAGCTCCCTAGCAGGGGTCACAAAATCTTTAGATGACCTAGAGGAAATGGAAGGGGACATGATACCAATCTCATCAGGGCCTTTTGATCCTAATAACCAAAAATTATGGGAAAATGGAGAACCCATAGGAAATAATAAAGGGTGGATTGAAATCAAGAAGAACAAAAGGAAGCTCAGTAGGTTTGAGAGTCAACCCTTTCCCAAAAAGAAAGATAAGTTAGAGATAATTCCTAAGTGTTTTGAAAGTTTCAGAAGCTCCAAAGATACTTAAAACTTGTCATATGATGATGATCAATTGCTACTCTTGAAATGTAAGGGGGTTGGAGTCCCCTAATAGGAAGTATGTAGTAAGAAGATTCCTTAACAATGAAAGGAATAAAGATGTGGTCCTACTGTAGGAAGTCAAAGTTACTAGGTTTACTTTGGAAACTAACCTTAAGTTTATTTGGAAAGATGTTCAATATTCTATGAACCATTGTAGGGGTAAAGGAGGGGCTGCTATGCTGCTCTCCAATGCATGGACTCAATTTGTAACTAGCTCTGGAATCTCTCCTTGTAATAGAGAAATTTGGGTGACTCTTGAGAAGGATAATTAGTAATTACAAATTTGGTATTTGCTCAATCTATGCATCAAATGCCTATAGAGAGAGGATTGAATTGTGGAGGTTGTTAACGAACATCTAAGAAATCCATTGGATCTTAGGAGGAGACTTCAACATGGTTGAAAGAAAGGATGATAAAACCGAAGGCTTGGATATGGAATGGAAAGGAGATGAGAAATTCTATTGGAGCAAAATGAAAAATAAGCTCAACCTTATTGATCCTCTTGAAGGATTGAAAAAGGAAACAAATCTATTTGGTATACTTGGTGTAACTCTCAAAGAGGAAATAAAAGGATATATTGCAGATTAGACAGGTTTTATGCCAATAGAGAGTGCTTTAACTTCAAATAGACAAGTGAGGGAAATAGAGTAAGAGTACAACTTTGTTCACTTTCAGATCACCATCCAATC
Organism: Sequoiadendron giganteum; assembly: GCA_007115665.2. NCBI lineage: Eukaryota > Viridiplantae > Streptophyta > Pinopsida > Cupressales > Cupressaceae > Sequoiadendron > Sequoiadendron giganteum. Next base: position 547,543,206 of record CM021104.1, on the reverse strand, counting down.
AATATCTCTACTGTGATGGGAAATGAGGGAGTTAGAACCCTTAAAAGAGAGAAAAAAGTCCTTCTAAATACAAAACTTCTAGAGGACAAGGATTGTCAAGATGCCATTCTTACCCTTAGAGGTATTAACAAATGGAGGATGAAAGAAAAAACTGCTATAGAGAGGTGGGAAAGCAATGCCCAAAGTTGGAAAGTGATCTTCCGGACCATTGGAAAAAAAAGAAGACATTGGTCAAAAGAAGAGAGTTTAACCTCCATGAAAAGCTCTTAAAGCTAGAAAATGACCCAAACAACTTAAGGCTTAATGAAGAGCTAATCTATGTTAGGAAATCCTTAAGAAGACTTCAAGAGATTAAGAATCAAGGCCTTAGAGTGAGAAAAATTGAATTGGTTAAGTCAGAGAAATAGAGGATCAAAATTTTTCTTTAGGTATATCAAAGAAAAAGGTACTAAGGAGAAAGTAGGGAACTTGTGGTGTGACAACACACTTATTAGCAAACTTGAGGAAGTTATGAAACAGTTCTTCTTGTTCTATAAAGATTTATTCACCTTTGAAGGGAACTCAAAGGATAGCAAAAGAGCCAGAGAAGTTTTCAAGAACCTTATTCCTAAAAGGATTTCCAAGGAGCAAGTGGACTTACTAAGAAAAGAGATATCTAGAGAGGAGTTAGTTAATGCCGTCAAGGTGCTAAAAAATGACAAATCTCTTGGAGATGATGGGCTACCTGTTGAATTCTATAAAAAGAATTGTGATTGGGTGAGTGAGAATCTCCACCAAGTGTATAAAGAAGCTATTAGTAGGGGCTCTTTAGGCAGTAACATCAACAGAGGGATCATTAAACTCCTTACTAAAGAAGGTGATAAAACACTCATCAAGAACTGGAGACTTATTACATTGCTCAATGTTTCCTACAAGATCCTAGCTAAAGTGCTAGCTTTGAGACTATCGGATATTCTCACTACTGTGACAACCCCCACCCAAGCTGGCTTCATTAAGGGGAGATATATCCTAGAGAACAACCTGAGAAGTTGGCAGGCAATGGAGTGGGCTAGAAAGTCAAATCAAAACTCTGGCATCTTTCTCCCGGATTTTGAGAAAGCTTATGACAAGGTTGAATGGACATTCTTAATATTGGCAATTGAGGCTTTTGGATTCCTTGGTGAATTTTGTCAAATGGTCAAAACCCTTTTGAAGGATGTTGTTGCAAAAGTTGACGTTAATGGCTCTCTATCTGAGCAATTCCACCTACAGAGGTTTATTAGACAAGGGTGCCCCCTTGCACCTACTCTATTTGTTATTGTATCTAATGCTATATTCTACCTATTAAGGGAATCGACCTCAAGCCCTAGAATAAAAGGTCTTACACTACCTAATAACAAAAGCCTCTTAAACACTCAGTTTGCAGATGATACTACACTATTTGTCAACATTGAGGAAGAGGAAGACAACTTTGACAATTTAATGTAGAAAATGGACTAATTTTGTAAAGCATTTCGAACAAAATTATCTAATACGAAGTCCATTATGCTTAGTTGGAACTACACCCCCCCAGAGTGGTTCACCAAATATGAATTTCAATGGGGAGGCCCTAATCTGTAGGTCAGATATTTGGGAATTCCATTTACTGTCAATCCATGCCTCAAAGACATGTGGTCATGGATTAAAGAGAAAATTGAAAAGAAGATTGACAAATGAAATAAGCAGTACCTATCCTTAGCAAGGAGAGTTGAAATTTGTCAGAAATTTTTATCCTCCTACAACCTCTACTACTCTTCTATCTGGCTCTTTAGTAGCTATCAAGTAATTGAGATCCAAAAAAGGATTAGGAAATTCCTTTGGTTAGATGGAAAAGGGAGGAGGAAAAAACATTCTATTAAGTGGGAATGGTGTTGTAGAGAGAAGGCTGTGGGTGGTCTTGGGTTGAAAGACTTAAGATTGCATGGGGTTGCTCTAGCTGTTAAGTGGATTCTCAGGGCCCTGAAAGGGGATGAACCTTTGAAGGTGCTAGGAAAAATATCCAGGAAGCTGTCCCTAAGCAGGCCAAAACTTGGAAGCATTTTCCCATTGATGACCTCTTATTCAATAAATTTTACATTTGCCCATCAATGACCTCTTATTCAATAAATTTTCCATGACCCCTACTGGTTCCATAACCACTGTCTTTAGAAGCCTTTGGAGACCCTGGGAATAGGTTGGAAGCAATCTCCAAGATAGTGGTGGTCTAAGCAACTAGAAGGCCGTTCTCTGTAAGAAGCCTACCTTATCTCAACCAATTTTTTTTTTTCCTCCTTGTGTTTATTATACCATTTAGATGAAAAGTTTCAAATATAACATGAAACAAAATACCAAATGATGAAGTTATAATCAAATTAGTCAAAACATGAGAATGACATACCCAAAAAACGATGATGGCTTCTTATTGAATGAACAATCTGATTACAAATAGAGGTTTGATTGTAGCTTACAATCAGATAGTCTGATTTAGAAAATTAGATCACATACAACATACAAAATAGCCAAAATGTATACCAAACCCTAGCCAAGTGATTGAAGAATGAAACCCTAGGTAGACTTTATGAACTACCCTTCAATCTTTGATTGGAATGACTGTAGCAGCACTGTTGGTGGTCTGGTATGCCTGATAATAACTCTGCAACAGCTGATAAACACCTGATCTTGACTGTAGATGACCCATAAATGTTGAAACTCATCAAATATTGCAAAAATAGCTGAAATCATGAAATCGCCTAGCTCAGATCGATAGTGATTTAGCTCAGCTTGCCTCCTATGCTTGATGAAGGATGACATATGACTGATATCAAGTCTCAAACTTGATTACCAACAACTAGTGAAAACCTGATATGGATTTCCAGCCAACCCATGATGCAAAAACTCTTCAAAATGAAACCTCAATATGCCAAAAATGGAGTGACTTGTTCCAAGACGTCCAATGCTATACAATCTGCCTTATTCTTCCTTGAATCTGCAATAACAAGTCTTCAAACCCAAGCTTTTAAAGTCCTAACTCCTTAGAAACTTGTCAATTAAGCTCTATGATGAACTCCATGCGAATTCACCTCTCATGGTTGAATGGGGTCATCACCAAACCATTGATATTTCAAGGGAACACCACCTTGAATCGATTGAAATTCACTTCCAGCCAAGAGAAGACTCTCTTCACAATGCTTTTTCAAAATATCCATGCAACATAATGCCTCTCAAGCCATTGATGGCTTCTTAAATAATGCTCTAAACCAACCCTAGTCCAAACTGCCATAGGGGAGGATCTGATTTTATCTTATTAAAATATTCAATGCCTTCTTCACTAAGGCATCTAAACCGCCCTTATCCAAACCGTCATAGGGAGGATCTGATTTGGTCTTAAAATATTAAATATTCAATGCCTTCTCCATTAAGGCACTAAACCGCCCTTGGCCAAGCTGACTTAGAAAAGAATCAGATTTGATCTTAAAATATCAAATATTAGATGCCTTCTTCATTAAGTCTCTAAACCGACTTAGGAGAGAGAATCAGATTTTGAGGCAAATCAAATTTGATTTCAAGTGGGCCGACCAACCAAGGAAGATAATAATATTTTATTTGTTTTGAAACTCCCCTTCCTTTATTCTTTATAAGGTTGCTTTGACTTTGCAAGTGGAACATAAAATATAATCGACATTATATTGTATTCTCCATTCAGGACAATTACCCCTTTTAATCTCCAAAAGCAATTTATCAAAATTATGATTCTCATGGCCCAATAACATTCCCTCACTAGGATGACTAGCTCACGGGAATGGTGAATGAGCTAGTACTCAACTCCAAGATATCACTCTGAGAATGGGGACATTACAGTCCTCCCTTTTCGGGATTGCTTGTCCTCAAGCAATCGCCATACAACCCGCTGCTCCACTTTGATTGAAATGCCAGTACACCATAATCTGTGAAGCAACATAATGGAATTCATGTGAAATGATGCACCCAACCAGTCAATACCCGGATCCCAAACCAATCTATCCAACTTGCTGTAAGAGATGTAACTGAAATCTCTCACGAAGTCACCATGAAAAACCCAACCATTATGGTAGACCAATAAGAAGAGGTTAAATTGAACTCTCATATGCATATAAACCAATCCCTAAGGCCACCAAATGCTGCTGTGATAACTCAAACCAGCATTAAGATCAATGTCAATGGTGTTATCATACCCATGTATAAGCAGGAAATTCATCTCATATGCAATATCCATCAAGAAGATATGTCTCCACACACTCCCATGCAACTCAATGGTTATTATAGACCATGCTAAATCTGAAAGTGAAATGGAAACCCAAACAGGACAGCCACTTACCAATAAAGAATCCGTGAAGATTATGCTACTATCATACTAATGAACAACTATCATATCATAGGGAATAGGTGAAAACTCCAAAGATATAACATAGATGCCTTCATCACTAACCAAAAGTAACTCATGAGTGGCTGATCCACTATAAGTGTCATCCAAAGTGTATGGAGATGGAAAACCATTACTAGACCCATCTTCAAGAAGGACATAGTGATTTCCAACATTATAAACTGTTCTAAATACTGTCGTGCCTAAACTAAAACCACACATTCCAATACCCAGCAATGAAGATTCACTATCAAACCATGGAGAATAGTCTATTAGACAATCCACACACTCCCATAAGGAATCCTCATCAATATAAAATTGTGTCAACCCAATGGTTTGACCCAGCCTATCAAAAGGAACCAATGTTCCTTGCAAATCTGAATTTCTTCCATCTTCATTGCCACACACATGCATGTAATCAATGGCTGGCCCATGATGATCAAACAAAGCTAATTGCCTCATTCTTTTTACCATCTCTAGATGCTAGTTTGCTTGACCAGCAATTAGCTTAGCTTTCCTTGCTCTTTCTAGCCAAATGTTACACTCCTCTTGTGTCTCTTCCACACCTTCGAGGGTCTGATATACCAAATCAGATTGTGTAGTGCCCTGTCTTTCAGCAAAATTACCATATCCAACACTCCAATTTTGTATGCCATCATTAGTAGACCACAGGTAACTACCATCCAAAGGTGTTAGCATGTCTATTCCATGAGAATGCAAAACCATAGGACTTCTGCCCTCAAACAAATCAGTTATAATGTTATGCCATTCTATAGTATTTTTCACCTTCTTCAAATCCTTAATATTCTCCATCAAGGGCTGTCCCCAAACAAGTCTTTCCTTGTGCATCGCCTATGCTTGCATGAAGCAATTCATGGTCCATAACTGTCATGGATTTTGCTGTTATTTGATGGGGCAAAGTGTACTTGAGGGCTCTCATAGCAGCGTGTTTCCCATCATGTATGAAGCTCAACTCCATTACTTGTTAATCTTGGATGACCTTTTGCAAAGAATGTAGCCATTGTATACCAAGTATAATTTCATTGTCCTTCAAATCAAGTACATAAAGTCATCACAAAGAGTATACTCACCGAAGATAATGCTAAGCTTACTCACTTTCTTCTTGCAAAGAATAGTAAGTCCACTTGCTATAGTCACATCAAAGCCCTCAAAATCATCACAATGTAAACCTCTTTTCTTTACCAAACCATCGTCAATGTAGTTATGTGTAGCTCCACTATCGAATAGTGCCAAAACCTTGCAACCAAATAATTTTCCTTCGAAGACAAATGGATTGTACCTTGGAGCACCTGAAAGATAAGAGATTCTAGAATCTTTGTTACCTACATTTACTAGTTCTAGTGTTGGCTGTTCATGATCATGCTCTTTAGTCTCATCATGAGGCTGTCCCTCATACTCCTCCATAATTGATATGTTTTCCTTTACTAGAAAACTCCAAGGTGTGGTATGCAAGATAAACCAACAATTATCAAAATGCAAGATCTTCTTAGTAAGAAACCACCTAGTTCCCCTAATCAGCTCTCTCAAGCAATATGCTTCATATGTCCTTAGCCATTGTCCTTCCATTGGAGATGATGCATGACTAACCATAATGAAACCAATAATGTTCCATTCCACATGAATGGATGTAACACTTGTGGCTGATCCATCATCATTTTTTGAGCCTTCAAGGGGCTCTCCAAAAGAGGAAAGTCATAAACTTCATGATGAAAACTAGATATCCAAACATAATTTTCTGAATCATGCTTCTTCTCTTGTTCACACTCATCTACATGTTTTTCTTGTTTCTTACCTCGAGAATCTCCTCTGCATGCTCAACTTCTACACATTCTTCCCTTGGAAGAAATAACGATTGAAGATAGGCTTCTCTTCGTTGTCTTGCTTGATCTATATGATTGTTTTGTTTCTTGATTTCTTGAAGGTGCTGTCTTGCTTGGGCAGCCAAATTTGGCTTCTTAGCTCTTTGTAACCAACCGTCACACAAGACTTGAGTTCTCTTGACATATTCCATGTATGATGTATAAAATCAAAACCTTTGTGGCTTGAATCCACAATACATTCCTCATGTTTGACACACAAAACTTCAGTGCTAACATTGGAAGACTCTATAACATTGTCATCTTCATATGATTTATCTATAACCTCATGATTATGTGACGATAATGGATTGCTGTTTGTAATTAGAAAATCAGAATTATCATCATACCTATTTGTGGTGTCTTCATGTGCATGAACATATCCACCTTCAAGGCCACTCAACTCACAATCTGATTCCTTGCCATTATTGTGCAAATTTGATGAAATAATACTATGCTCAATCAATGGATCATCAACATAATCCATACCTTCATGCGGTTAATCAAGAACAATCTCTACATCACCAATGTAGAAATTTGTGTACACTTCACTTGTAGAAGAGGCAAGTAATTCTCCTTCTTTTGTAGATGCTTCATGTGTTTCTTCTTGTAAGAATAATGGGGCCACATTAGAATCATTACAAGATTCTATCCTTTTATCATCATGTACTAAATCAGCATGTTTCTTCGACTCCTCATGAAGGATTTTGCAAACCTCACTTGTAGTTTTTCTATCCTCTTTTTGTGCGAATAGATCAAGAGCTATCGTATGGTATTGTTTCTTTGCCAAATTAGTCTTGTAGTGTAGCCTTGGATGCAAGTCCATGAAATCAATGAAAGGTAAATCTTTCTTGATAGATTGAGGGAGAGTATCATATTCCTTAAACATGCTAAGTATTTCCTCCCTTCTATCCAGCTGTGTTGAATCTTTACTTGTAGATGTGGATGAGTCAATAGAGTGCCTGGATTGTCTCGAAAGAGAATCTTCATAACATTGCAAATTATGAGCTAACCTTTGCTGAGTTTGGACAAGGTCCTTGATGATCTTTTCCATGTTAGGCATTTTTCCCATAATTAACTAACTCGCTGTCAATGACTTAAAATCGATCCAAACTGAAATGCAATCAATTGATTTTATCCAACAGGCTGGCAAGATCCAAGTTTTGATACCACTATAAGAAGCCTACCTTATGTCGACCAAACTTTTTTTTCCTCCTTGTGTTTATTATACCATGTAGATGAAAAGTTTCAAATATAACATGAAACAAAATACCAAATGATGAAGTTATAATCAAATTAGTCAAAACATGAGAATGAATACCCAGAAAACGATGATGGCTTCTTGTTGAATGAACAATTTGATTGCAAATAGAGGTTTGATTGTAGCTTACAATCAGATAGTCTGATTTAGAAAATCAGATCACATACAACATACAAAATAGCCAAAATGTATACCAAACCCTAGCCAAGTGATTGAAGAATGAAACCCTAGGTAGACTTGATGAAGTACCCTTCAATCCTTGATTGGAATGACTGTAGCAGCACTGTTGGTGGTCTGGTATGCCTGATAATAACTCTGCAACAGCTGATAAACCCCTGATCTTGATTGTAGATGACCCATAAATGCTGAAACTCATCAAATATTGCAAAACTAGCTCAAATCATGAAATCGCCTAGCTCAGATAGATAGTGATTTAGCTCAGCTTGCCTCCTATGCATGATGAAGGATGAGATATGACTGATATCAAGTCTCAAACTTGATTACCAGCAACTAGTGAAAACCTGATATTGATTTCCAACCAACCCATGATGCAAAAACTCTTCAAAATGAAATCCCAATATGTAGAAACCCTTGTTTCCCCTGTTTCTCAAATCTGACTGTTTTTGTTTGTTTTTGGTGTATTTTGATTTTTTTGATGTTTTTGCATGAAATAAGAAATTGCGACTTTGAAAAGAAATACCGAATAAATTCAAATTAAATAACACAACTCCGGAAATGATAGAAATTATTGAATCTCCAGTTGCCACTCTATTTATTAAACTTCTAAGATGATTACAAATAAGATCCAGGTGCATGCAAGCAAAAAGGCAACGATATTTTTATGAGAAAACTTGGTTATTGCTGTCAGCTGAAAGAATGCGAATAATAGTACGGCTACAATAATGACTGCTTCTCCCTCCGTCTGAAGCTCCGGAAATGGTCCAGATGCTGAGGCGCCTCAATGAATGAAGACCAAAGTTCCAAGTGATAGGCGATTTGCATAAAACCCAAGGACGGCTTGAAAGTGAGAAAGTACGGCCTGCTGCAAATGGTACGGCTATCAGATCAGCAAGTACAAAGTGTACGGCTTCCTTGAAATCAATGTCCAGACTCAAGAATATGATGCGCCTTGGTTAACAACTGCTTTTTGGATAAAACCCTAACAAAAACTCTGAAGGTAAATAATCTCTAAATGCTTTGTAATTTCTTCTGAATGAAGAAATCCCTCTGCCTGGCAATAAATCGGATGATATTTCACACCCTCTGAATCGCTTTCACTGGAGATGGCTCGTTCCCCAATGCTCTGAGATTGAAACCCTTAAATCGGATGATATTTCACACCCTCTGAATCGCTTTCATTGGAGATGGCTCGTTCCCCAATGCTCTGAGACTGAAACCCTTGGCTTCCGTGCTCTGGTCAAGACTTGATGAATTTTCAATTCACAATAACATAATGGTTCGAATTCCAATGAAAAATGCCTTATACTCATGAAAAGTGCGAATTCCTTAAAGATAGGGATCATTAAAATAATTCAAACTTTTCTTTTTATTAATTCCATAGTCTCCGATGAAATTTTAATTATAAAATATAATCTCAAATGGCCCCCTTCCCATGTTGGGCGACCCCTTCAGCCAAAATCACTTAAGTTATAATATTTGAAATATTATAACTTTATATTATAAGCTCCAACAATTAATATTTAATTAAATCAATTAAATATTAATATCTCTCTCAATATTTACCCGATGCACAAACCGTCTGAAGCTGACGACTAAGGAAGTGATTCTGCACGTGATCAATCCATACTGCTAAAAATAGCAGGGGTCCCTTGCTGAGTGCTAGATACTGCTAAAAATAGCAACTCAGGCTAAAAGTGTCTGAATGAGCTCGAACGAAAGCCAACTGATCAAATATTGACAACTGAAGCTGAGCCACGCTCCATCAAGACCCTCTATCCATCCTATCAGCCTACGAGGGTCGCATAATAGGCTAATCATGTGCTTTGAGAGATGTCAACTAGAAGGGGACATGACAGTCCACCCCTCCTGAAATTGCTTGTCCTCAAGCAATCTCAACTCCGGATGTTGCAGAATATTCTCGCTCTCCCATGTAGCATCCTCCACAGGCAAATCTCTCCATTTCACTAGATATTCCCTGATAGTCCTCCTACGCAACTGTCTCTCTCTGTACTCCAGGATAGACTCAGGTACTAGAATCAACTTTCCCTCATCATCTAAGGGAGGTAGAACTGCAGACGGTACCACACGGTGACCCAACGCCTTCTTGAGACGTGATACATGAAAAACATTGTGTACCCTGCTCTCTGCCGAAAGCTCAAGCTCATAAGCCACCTCTCCAACACGCCTCAGGATCCTGAAAGGACCGTAATACCGCGGCTTAAGCTTCTCTGACCCACTCTTCCTAAGAGTGGACTGACGGTAGGGCTGCAGCATAAGATAAACCATGTCACCCACCTCAAAATGCCTCTCCGTCCTCTTCTGATCTGCGTACTGCTTTTGCTGATTCTGTGCCTTGGCGATATTCTCCTTGAGAGCCTTCATAGTATCCTGACTCTCCTGCAACAAGTCTCTAGCACTCGGCACTCTATTGTCACTCAGTAGCAAATCCAGAAAACTCGGCGCCTCATAACCGTACAACGCCATGAAAGGGGACATCTGAATGGTCATATGGAATGTCGTGTTGTAGCAATACTCACACAAATGAATCCATTTGACCCATGCCTTCTGTTGCCCTGCAATATAATTCCTGAGGTAACCTTCCACCCACTTATTCACTATCTCCGTCTACCCATCTGTCTGCGGGTGGTAACTGGTGCTCGGTGTAAGCTCGGTCCCACAGAGTCTGAACACTTCCTGCCAGAAGTGACTCAAGAACCGACTATCCCTGTCACTCACGATGCTCCGAGGCAACCCATGTAGTCTGAATACCTCACGGAAAAAGACCTCTGCCACCTGTGTAGCTGTGTAGGTAGTGGTAATCGGAAAGAAGTGGGCATACTTTGTTAGCCGATCCACAACTACATATATGCAATCTCGCCCTTGGGTTTTAGGCAAGCCCGTAATGAAGTCCATCGACAGGCATTCCCACTTCCTGTCAGGAATCGGAAGTGGCTGCAATAAACCTGCCGGGTACGTGTTCTCCTGCTTGTTCTGCTGACAAATAGGGCACTCACGCATGTATTGAAGAACATCTGCCTTAAGTCCTTTCCATGTGAATCTCTCCCGAACCTGTCTGTAGGTTTTGAAATACCCGAGATGTCCTGCTGTAGGCACGTCATAAAAGGCTCGCATGACAATGTTCTTCACCTCTGAACCTGGGATCAAATATATCCTGTTCTTGTAAATGATCAAATCATTCACAAGCGTGTACCTGGTATCAATCGTCGATCCCTCAACAATGCTGGAGGCCCAAGTATCCTTGGCATACTTTGCCACAATCATATGCCTCCAATCCTCTGAAATGTGAACCATAGAGCTCAAATATGGCCTGTGTGAAAGAGCATCAGCTACTACATTCTGGGTTCCTTTGATATAAGAGATATCAAAGTCATATGCCTGCAATTTACTGACCCACTTTTGCTGACGATCATTGAGATCTCGCTGCCCCAAGAAGTGTCTCAAACTGTTATGATCAGTTTTGATGCAAAATTTGCTGCCAACAAGATACTGCCTAAATTTTGCTAAGGCATGCATAATAGCGAGCATCTCCTTATCGTAAATGCTGTAAAGTCTCTATGGCCCTCTGAGTTTACGGCTCTCATATACAATAGGGTGCTTGTCCTGCATAAGCACCGCACCAATGCCCTCACCTGATGCATCGCACTGAAGCTCGAAAGGCTTCGAAAAGTCAGGTAGTGCCAACACAGGGCATGTAGTCATCAACTCCTTAAATCTCATAAAACATTCCTGTGCCTCAGGAGTCCAACAAAATGCACCCTTTTTTAATAAATCTGTCATAGGGGCTGCATGACGTGAATAACCATTCACGAATCTGCGATAGAACTCACACAAACCTAGAAACCCTCTCAACTGTGTCAGGTTTGCCGGTGTAGGCTAGTCAATAATAGTACAGATCTTTTCAGGATCCATCCGCACTCCCTCTGCACTGATAATGTGACCTAAATATAACAATTCGGTCATCCCCAAATCACATTTGTATTCCTTGGCGTACAAGGACTCCCTCTCCAGAATACTCAACACGGTCTCCAGGTGAGCCAAATGCTCCTGCCAAGTCTTGCTGTAAATAAGGATATCATCTATGCTCCACGGGGTTTTGGGGACGGCAAGTACCCGATACGCCGGGACGAGTTTCTGGTACGGGGGTACTTTTGGGTAATTTTTTAGGGGACGGCAGGGGATGGCTGATAAAAAAATAGGAAATTTTTTAAAAATATAGAGAAATTTCAAATGTTCATAGCATAACATTGATAAAGCATTCATTCTAGACATTGTATAAGCTTATTATATATCATTAGACTTGAATTGAGATTTCACATGAGAATCGACAAACAAATTAACAGAATTCAAATGCTTTTCATTATCAATGTGCATACATATCATATAAGAGTCTGATAATTATAACCAAAATGCCCAAAGGCTCCAAGTCTCAACTATGAAATGACGCCCTAAGCTCCTCTCCAACCTGCTGTTTTCTCCTTCACTAAGCTGCTCCTCTTTTGTTTTCCTTCACTTCACAATGGAAAAGTAAAAATGAGTTACTTTTTTCTCAGTTTGGAGTTTAAATGTCACTTACATTAGGTCAAGTGTGATGGGGCGTCCCTTGTGGGCCCACCCATAGCTTTATTTTTATAAAAAAACTCTTACTTTTAAAAAAAAAAGCTTTTTTTTTTTGGCTGGGCCGTAGGGTACTGCTAGAAGTACCCGGTACGATCAGGGTACGACCAGGCAGTACCGGGTACTTCTAGCGGTACCCAAGTCCCCTAAAAGTACCCAAGTCCCCTTTTTTTGGGAAACCGTCCCCTAGAAGTACCGGGTACTTGGAGGGCAAAAGGGTACTGCTAGGGTACGTTTCCTAGCAGTACCCGCGTCCCCGTTTCGTACCCGGTACGGGAAACGGGTAAAAACCATAGGGGACGCGTCCCCGTGGAGCATAGGATATCATCGAAGAAGACCAATACAAATCTCCTCAGTAGTGAATTAAAAACCCTGTTCATCGTGGACTGAAATGTAGCTGGTGCATTAGTGAGCCCAAATGGCATCACTACGAACTCGAAGTGCCCACAATGACAACGAAAGGCAGTCTTCTCAATGTCCTGCTCACGAACCCTGATCTGATGATACCCCGACTGTAAGTCTATTTTAGTGAATTAACATGCACCATGGAGCTCATCAATAAGCTCGTCTATACGAGGTATTGGATACCTGTTTTTGATCGTCCTCTTATTCAGGACTGTGTAGTCAATGCACATGCGTAATGTTCCATCCTTCTTCTTTACCAAAACAACTGAAGAAGCAAATGGTGATTTGCTAGGTCGAATATGACCCATGGCAAGTAACTCTTTGATCGTTTTCTCGATCTCATCCTTCAGTCGCTTAGGATGTCTATAGGGCGTAATCATAACGGGCTTAGCACCCTCCTCAAGCTCAATAATATGCTCAATGCCCCTGTCTGGAGGTCTCCCTGGTGGAATATCACTGAATACCTTATCATGCTTGACTCTCAACTGCTGAATGTCAGGATGATACTCAGTCTTCTGCTGTCCCTCCTGTATAGGTGCTAATGTGCACTCGGCAACCCACTCTACCATGTCGTGTCGCATGAGCCTCTCCATCCGGCGAAAAGAAATTGTTTTGATGTTGCTGTCCCGAATTGCCTTCAGGATGTGTGTCTTCCCATCAACATCAAAATGGATCTCCATGTCCTTGAGACGAAGAGTGACTTCCTCAAGTGAATGAAGCCACTTCATGCCCAAGACCAAATCAATGTCTCCCATGTTAACTACATAGTAATCAGCCTTGAACTCATAATTGTTCAAGCGTAAGGGGAGATCCTTAATCATGCGTTCACACATAAGAGTGTAACCGTCGGCCACCTTAACCCGAATGCCCTCGAACTCCTTAGTGATGAGTCTGCGTTTCTCAACAAATCTAGCATCTATGAAATTGTGTGTGGCTCCTGTATCAAGGAGGGTAATGACCCTCTGCCTTGCCAACACTCCACGAATCCTGAATGAGCCCTCCTGCTGAATGCTAGATAAGCGTGCCTCCTGTATCTGAAGCTCTGACTCTATCTCTGCCTTAGGCTCTGAAGCCTCTAACTCTGACTCAAAATTCTCTTGCTGTTCGGAATTCTCTGACTCCGAATCCTCATAATACGCCCACATCACTTGATTTTCCTTGCCCTTAGGCCTCAAAAGACAATCGTGATTGGCGTCATAGGGACCTTTGTAGTAGAAGCAAAGCTTCTTCCTGCGTAGATTGTTAAGGGCCTCACGATCCAAAGGTGGTGCTGCTGATTTACCCTTCGAATCGTTCTTAGAATCTGATTTTTCTTTGGTAAAATCAGACTTCTCTCTGTTTCTGTTAAAGCCCTTATTGTCCCTGAAAGAAGAAGACCCTCTGGAGTTGAATCTACTGGATGGGGCTGCCAACTCCATACTACGTGCCTTCTTCATCGCTTCCTGTAATGAAGGAGGATCAAAGGCTTTGATCCAACCTCTCAATGGCTTTGTCAAACCCTCCATGAAGAGCACTACCAGTCGCCTCTCTGAAATATTCGGAACCATAACTGATAACTTCTGAAAGTCACCAATATACGACTCCAAACTACCACTCTGTCTCAACTGAGCCAAGTCTCTGAAGTAGGATTCTGGATCCTTCCTGTCAAACCGCTCCACCAACCTGTCAACAAACTCCTGATATGACGTGATTCGGTCATGCTGTAGTGTCACCATCCCGTGGTGCCACCAGTCGTAAGCTACTCCCTCGAGATGCAGTGTCGCATATCTGATAGCATCCCTCTCAGCCCTCGAACGCAATGTGAGGAATGTGTCTAGCTTACTAATCCATGCCTGGGCTGTCACTTTACCACTACCATCGAACATCGCTAGATTGAGCCTGTTTGTTGCATGCTTCAAATCATTATTTTGGTTTCGAGGCCTATTCCCCTGTCGAGACCTATAATATTCAACTCTCGAATTCACAAATTGATCAAAATGCATGCGCTCGCGCACTTGTGGTATCAATATATCCCACTCCTCGTTGGCTGCCATAACTGCATCAGCATATAATATGTTCCCAACTTCTTCAACATTCTCCTCAACCTGTTCTCCTCTTAGGAAAGTGGGTCTGGTAGGTCTATTTGCTGTTCGTGAAACAGTCCTGGGTACCCCCTGTGAACCTGCATCACTCCTGTCCTCATCACGATGTGGTGATGGTCTCCTTGGCGTACCTATCCTCTGTATAGCCATGGTCAACTGCTGTAATACATCAGTTACCTGCTGCTGACCTGTTCGCAAATCTCTAAGAGTCTGTCTAACCTCTGCATCTTCCTCCTGAGGATCTCGAGGAATCTCTGTTCTGTCACCCATGCCTGTATCCTGTACAGACGCTCTAGACGAAGAACCAGACTGAACACCTATCAAGCTTGTAGCCGTCTCACCTGCCGGAATAAGTGGTGGCTGCCAAGTTTTTTTGTTTTCCCTCTGATAATATCTCTTCTCTCTATCACTCTGGTGCATGAGCAAAATGTTTTTTCAAACCCAACAGGGATGGCAGGAAACAGCTCTGATACCACTGTAGAAACCCTTGTTTCCCCTGTTTCTCGAATCTGACTGTTTTTGTTTGTTTTTGGTGTATTTTGATTTTTTTGATGTTTTTGCATGAAATAAGAAATTACGACTTTGAAAAGAAATATTGAATAAATTCAAATTAAATAACACAACTCCGGAAATGATAGAAATTATTGAATCTCCAGTTGCCACTCTATTTATTAAACTTCTAAGATGATTACAAATAAGATCCAGGTGCATGCAAGCAAAAAGGCAATGATATTTTTATGAGAAAACCTGGTTATTGCTGCCAGCTGAAAGAATGCGAATAATAGTACGGCTACAATAATGACTGCTTCTCCCTCCGTCTGAAGCTCCGGAAATGGTCCAGATGCTGAGGCGCCTCAATGAATGAAGACCAAAGTTCCAAGTGATAGGCGATTTGCATAAAACCCAAGGACGGCTTGAAAGTGAGAAAGTACGGCCTGCTGCAAATGGTATGGCTAT
Source organism: Sequoiadendron giganteum (assembly GCA_007115665.2). Taxonomy (NCBI): domain Eukaryota; kingdom Viridiplantae; phylum Streptophyta; class Pinopsida; order Cupressales; family Cupressaceae; genus Sequoiadendron; species Sequoiadendron giganteum. The sequence continues at coordinate 547,527,414 of CM021104.1, read as the reverse complement.
CAGATCAGCAAGTACAAAGTGTACTTCTTCCTTGAAATCAATGTCCAGACTCAAGAATATGATGCGCTTTGGTTAACAACTGCTTTCTGGATAAAACCCTAACAAAAACTCTGAAGGTAAATAATCTCTGAATGCTCTGTAATTTCTTCTGAATGAAGAAATCCCTCCACCTGGCAATAAATCGGATGATATTTCACACCCTCTGAATCGCTTTCACTGGAGATGGCTCGTTCCCCAATGCTCTGAGACTGAAACCCTTGGTTTCCGTGCTCTGGTCAAGACTTGATGAATTTTCAATTCACAATAACATAATGTCTCGAATTCCAATGAAAAAATGCCTTATACTCATGAAAAGTGCGAATTCCTTAAAGATAGGGATCATTAAAATAATTCGAACTTTTCTTTTTATTAATTCCATAGTCTCCGATGAAATTTTAATTATAAAATATAATCTCAAATGGCCCCCTTCCCTTAAGCCAAAATCACTTAAGTTATAATATTTGAAATATTATAACTTTATATTATAAGCTCCAATAATTAATATTTAATTAAATCAATTAAATATTAATATCTCTCTCAATATTTACCCGATGCACGAACCGTCTGAAGCTGACGACTAAGGAAGTGATTCTGCACGTGATCAATCCATACTGCTAAAAATAACAGGGGTCCCTCGCTGAGTGCCAGATACTGCTAAAAATAGCAACTCAGGCTAAAAGTGTCCGAATGAGCCCGAACGAAAGCCAACTGATCAAATACTGACAACTGAAGCTGAGCCACGCTCCATCAAGACCCTCTATCCATCCTATCAGCCTACAAGGGTCGCATAATAGGCTAATCATGTGCTCTGAGAGATGTCAACTAGAAGGGGACATGACACAATATGCCAAAAATAGAGTGACTTGTTCCAAGACGTCCAATGCTAACCAATCTGCCTTATTCTTCCTTGAATCTGCATTAACAAGTCTTCAAACCCAAGCTTTTAAAGTCCTAAATCCTCAAAAACTTGTCAATTAAGCTCTATGATGAACTCCATGCGAATTCACCTCTCATGGTGGAATGGGGTCATCACCAAACCACTGATATTTCAAGGGAACACCACCTTGAATCGACTGAAATTCACTTCCAGCCAAAGAGAAGACTCTCTTCACAATGCTTTTTCAAAATATCAATGCAACATAATGCCTCTCAAGCCATCGATGGCTTCTTAAATAATGCTCTAAACCAACCCTAGTCCAAACCGCCATAGGGGAGAATCTGATTTTATCTTATTAAAATATTCAATGCCTTCTTCACTAAGATATCTAAACCGCCCTTATCCAAACCGTCATGGGGAGGATCTGATTTGGTCTTAAAATATTAAAATGTTCAATGCCTTCTCCATTAAGGCACTGAACCGCCCTTGACCAAGCTGACTTAGAAAAGAATCAGATTTGATCGTAAAATATCAAATATTAGATACCACCTTCATTAAGTCTCTAAACCGACTGAGGAGAGAGAATCTGATTTTGAGGCAAATCGAATTTGATTTCAAGTGGGCCGACCAACCAAGGAAGATAATAATATTTTATTTGTTTTGAAACTCCCCTTCCTTTATTCTTTATAAGATTGCTTTGACTTTGCAAGTGGAACATAAAATATAATCAACATTATATTTTATTTTCCATTAAGGACAATTCCCTCTTTTAATCTCCAAAAGCAATTTATCAAAATTATGATTCTCATGGCCCAATAACATTCGCTCACCAGGATGACTAGCTCATTGGAATGGTGAATGAGCTAGTGCTTAACTCCAAGATATCACTTCGAGAATGGGGACATTACATTCTCTCTAGATGATTATGGTGGAACCTAGAACACAATAACAAGCCCCTTGCCTTTCTGCATGGCTGCTTAGCAAAACTATTGACTAGTAAGTGCATCAAATGCTTTAAAGACATTCTTGATAATGGGAGATCGAGATCATGGTCCTCCCTTTGCAGTGACTTTTGGATTCCCCCCTCTAGCTGGAGAACTTATACAAAATATTAAGAAAGGCTTGTAGTAATATTAATTTCCCAATTATACAAGAACAGGATATTGATATTCTTGCTGCTTATAAATGGATAGATGGAACTAAATTAAATAAAGTGAAAAGTAAAGACGTCTACAGATCTCTATTTGGCACTAGTAATATGGGCAACTATATTAAAGGCTGTTGGAATCTAGACTTTATTGAAAAACAGTGGTCAAGTATATTTAAAACATTATGGGCTAGTAAAATTGAACCCAAAAAGGCTTGTTTGAAGTGGCTGTTATTATTATAGAGATTACCTTGTTATTTGAAATCTAATAGCTTAGACATTTGTAGTATTTGTAAAAAGCCTGAGTCTATCAAACATATTTTTTTTGAATGCTTCTTTGCTAGGGAGTTTTGGAATATATTTTGTGCTGACTTACATGGATGGGGGGATAATGGCTGTATTAATTTAAAAGAGATCTTGTGTGGTTCTATGCAAAAATTAGACAAAAAATTTAATTTATTCTGGTTTATACTTATAATGTCCCCTTCTCAACAGTAATCTTGCAGATGACCGTTAGCCTATTCCGGAGACCTGTAGGCTACTCGGAAGTGGAAATTAGGGTTTCCTATCTTTGTGGAGGTTGTTTCGGCCTTTTTTTGAAGGTTGCCCTTGGAATTTTGGAGTTTTGTTTATGGATTCTTTCTGGGTTTTCAGAGAGTTTCGCAACGGTATAGCGAGCATGTTGTTCTGAGTAACTTCCTGAATTTACTATTTTTAGTAAATTCCATTTTTGGCAGTGGTCCTATTGGCATCAATACTTTTGGCTTCCCTCTTCGAGTAGTTTAGTTGGCAATATCGAGTTTGGCTTTTTGGCTCGATTTTTTAATGAGATAAGGTATTTTAATTAATAATGTTATATTTTCACTTTATGACCTAGGCCTAGTGATATAACATAATGTTGTGTTTAAAAAGGGGTCTTCATGGGTGGACGCCTCATCAGTAGGTGGGATTAATATTTTCGAAGGTTGAAAATATAACTTGCAAAAAGTGGACGCCAACTTTGAGAAAAGAAACATTTAATCAAATATTTCACTTTATGAAGTGGGACGCCAACTTGTGGAAGGATTGGGAGTCAACTTGAAATTTGAATTTTGTTGACTCATGGAGTTTGGGCGCACCTTCTAGAGGCCTCTAGAAGTTCTTCTCAAAAGCTTTATAAGGAGAGGTTGGTTCTTCATTTGGATGATCTTATGTCTTCAGTATTGTTATGTTGTCGGAATGGTGTCAGAATTGCTTCGGGGAATGCATACCTTCTAGCTGGCTTAACTTCTTGCTTGAGAGATAGCAACTAGTTGAGAATTGATTATAGTAAAGTTATCTTGCATTTTGTAGTTGGTTTTCTAGCATTTTAGTCAGTTTTGCAGTTGCTGGTTTGATGTAGCTGATTCATGTTTTTACTCATAAGTTTGAAAATAAAAATCATATTGTTCTGGGTATTGACTCATTGAATTTCCTTGCTAGGGGCGACCCTTTATGTTGAGTTGCTGATTTTTTAGAGAAGGTTTGGATTTTATATTGCAAAATCGCCCCTCCTTGAGGGCCGTACTTTTTTGGGCTGCATTGGGATTCGTGCATAAAACATCTGGGGCTGTTTGCATTGGTTTCATCATTGGGGATTGGGCGCCATACCTCCATAAGTCTTTAGCATCCGATTTCATGACTTTTGGTGAAGGTTTGAGCATTTTATGAGCATTTTAGTGAAGTTACAGGTTGCTGGTGTAAGCCGACGTATGGTTTTAGCATAGTCGGTCATAACGTAGTTGGCCTTAGCATAGTCGGCCGGTTGCTTTGATAATAAAACATTAGTCATAGTGAGAATAAGTAAGTATGGTTAATGGCATGTAACTAAGTCCTGAGTAGTTATGGTTATGAAGCGGTACGACGGTTGGTTACTCAACCACCGCCGAACGCTATATGTACTGGGATCATGTAGTTGGATGGGAGTTATGTGTGGAATTAATGATACTATGACAGTCAGATTGTACATGTTGATATTTGCAAGGAATGAATAGAAATGTTTCATGATTCAATCTTATTATGTTATTCTATCTATGTGTTGCATATAGTTCAGTTTACTTCCTGTGTACGTAGTACGTTGATATAAACACTCCGCGAGGTAAACATTTGGCGCTGTTGCCTATGCGGACCAGGGAAGCACTCGTACGATGGTAGCGTAATGGGCCGACCGGAGGAGGAACCCATAGTAACGAATGAAGAAAGAGAGGACAACTTAACACGGGATTTGACAAATCTCTGGAACATATCCCTACGAGATCACATACGGAGGAAAGCCCTCAGACGAGAAATCCTTGAGGCAGCAGTCTGGGATCGACTCGAAGTGAACGACGAGGTTGACCACCATCTCCACTGCATGCCAAGATTGCTGGTCCGCCACTCTATCATCCTACAAGACCTTCGGGCGGAAGAGGAATAGGAACGCCGAAGGCAGCAAATTTTGCAGCGGTACGAGGAACGAACCAAATGGGAAGAAGAGGAACGAGATACTAGCCAGAGACGTACCCCTGGCAACCAACAATGATCGCGTGAAAGACCTGTAAATGCCCGTACGGCCGAACAAGGACAAGAACCGAGTACCATTCAGGCACGAAGCGGAGGAGGAAAGAATTCGACGATCATTAAGAATACAAGAGCAAGAAAACCGGTGGCTGAGATTTAGTAAAGCACATCAGCACTCTATGGAAGAGAGGGACGAGGAACCATTCGTCACCCCGTACGTAGAAAAACATAAAAACCAAGAAAATGAGGAAGAGTTGAGTGGTGAACTTGAGAACAGTATCCAACGCTTTCGGGAGTTGTCCATATCGGACGACGACGAAGGATAGAGGACAGGGAGATCTGAGCCCAAGACCCCTTGGCAGAGGGAGCACCGAAGTAGAGCCCAGGAAACCCAAGGTGTAGAGGACGTTGACAGGGGACAAAAGGGTGACCCGTACGTGGCCGAGAGTGCAAGTGACGCACCGGAACATACCGAAACCAGTCCAGTCAGGAGCAATACACGGGGAGGACAGCAGGGCAGGATGGTGACTCCAGAACAACAAAAGTTGCCGAAGTTTACGGGGAATGGGTCAGAGGATCCAGTACGACACTGTAAAATGTGCGAGACAATTTGGATAGCGAGTGGAGAAGATGACCAGGATAACTGGTTGAAAGCATTTCCGACGACACTCTGAGACAGTGCCATTGACTGGTACTCGGAGTTGGACCAAGTACAAAAAGCTTCATGGAGGGTGTTGAAGCAGGCATTTCAAGAAGAATTCAAACTGTTGAGAGATGACAGTGAAATTGTGGCCGAGATTTACAACACCAAACAAGGGAAGAACGAAAGCGTACGAACTTACAACCGAAAATTAAAAGACCTGCTGGGGAAACTAGAATCACAGCCAGCAGATGGTTTAAAGAAGAGATGGTTTATCAAAGGGCTGCTTCCCTCGCTACGTAAGAACATGAAGGTAGTACCTCCATCCTCGTACACTGAAGCATACAACCGTGCGATGGATATTGAAAGCGAGAACAAGACATCCTCTAGAGGGAAGAAGCATGATGATGAAGAAAGCGCGGGGAAAGTGGGGATGAATCAAAAACTGTACAAGCACTCCATCGCGACCTGCTAAGGATGATGAAGGAACTAAAAGCAGACAAGGAAGGGATCTAAGGAACCAACTGAACTATGGTGTATGGAATGTAAAATGGAAGGCCATACAAAAGCAAACTGCCCAAAGAAGATGTTCTGTGACATCTGCCAAGTTATGGGACACTCCGTCAAAGAATGCCTGTACAATTTGAAAACATGGAGTGTGCAAGTGTTCTTCACACAAGGGGAACAATCTACCCCTCCGACCACACCACCGAAGCATCAAAATAACAACGCATCCCCTGGCGGCTATCACAACAATCGGAGAAACACCACACCAAGAAGCAAAATCCAATATGACAGCAAAGGTCAGCCCATGATCCAATGCCGGAGATGTAGCGAATGGGGCCACTTTGCCAGGGAATGCCAGAGCGGCCAAGGCGCCGGAGAAAAGTTGTGCAAGTGGTGCGGTCCGGGCGATCACGAAGACACCGACTATCCCAAGCAGAAAGGTATCAACATACTGGAGGTAGCCAACGAAGAAGTCCTGGCACTTACAAGGGCGCAGACAAAGAAGGCTAACTATCCGGACTGTTGACGTGCTTTTTATGACAGCGCCAGCACAGAATAAAGTTGTCCAACGGTCACTCTATTCTCTCTTGATCAAAGTGTCCCACATGCTAAGATTGCTTGAAAGTTCATGTGTTCGACTCCAAGGTTCCTTTTATCGCGAATAGACTCAGTTGGTTGATGTGTTTTGCTGGTTATTTTAAGGGGACTTACGTAGTTGTTTGACTCTGTGAAGCAATTAGGACATGAATGATTTGGCAATATTGTTCTGGTATCTAGACTGACTCGAAAATGCAGAATTTAAAGGGGATAGGGATAGGGGTTCTACAAATCTACTTCTAAAGGGTGGAGGACGAGGATCGACTTAAACAATCTTCAAACCAAACTTTGCTTTGTCTCCTTTCGAACAACTCCGACAAAGTTGGTGCAATCTTCAAAGGATGAGAAAAGTGTTCAAACTATGACGCAACACGTTCATACCGTCAATACGACGCATACAAACATATGAACCATAATCGAAGTTAAGTGCTGATACTCCAGTTGACCACGCAAGGCGAACTTACCATCAATAAGCCCGCTAGTGGTATGGATGAAAGAAGATATGCTCAAATCACAACGCCACACTCCACAATTAACAACTACTTGCATGAAATAAAAATCTACTTTACTCTATCTACCTTGAATTGGAAAGACGAAATGGCCTTGCTAGCTACTCATAACAAAGAAGAAATCACCAAGCAATGAAACTCTTTGTATTATGAAAAGTGTTCACAACAACCTTTTACAAAACTTTCAAAGGAAAGTTTTCTTCCCTCCTCAATCTAAAGCTAACTTCTAAGCTAAATGCTATATGCCTTCTACTCTCTAGCTCTGATTCAACTCTTGATCTAATGTCTAATTCTAATATCTTACAAATGAGGGGGGATGCCCCTTTTATAATAGGTCCAATTCAGTGGATGGTTCAGATCTGATTACAATAAAGGGCTCAGATCGAGTCACATATGCCCTAATTAGGGTTTTAGCCCTAAAAACCGCCACAGAGAGGAGTGGGTAATAAATGAACAGAATATCCTCCACTCCTCTGCAGGAACCATTATCTGTAATTAATGCCCACTATCTTCTTCTAGAAGATTCTCGTCCAGAAACGTGTTCCCACTGCTCTTCCTGCCAATTCTGTTGCGTTAGGAGGAGAGCGAAAGAATTTCTAAGATCGTCTCCGCAGATAATAAAATTTGAAAGGATTTGATGTTCAGCCCTCCTGTTGCTTTGACTCTGGGATGCATTTCTTCTTTGTGACTTTCACATTGGCTTCTTTTGCATCAAGTTCTTAGTGTCTTAGTCAAACCTTCATTGTCGTTTCTTCTTTCCAAAGTTGCAACGTTGTCTAGCTTCATCAAGTCCTCATGCCTTGGCTTCAACGTTCATCCTGCAAAACAAAAGAAGAGTATCAGAACACTTTATAATCTAAATTCGCTTTACTTACCTTATTCCCATGTTTTGACTGATTGATCTCTGGATGTCTGATAAAATTCATCATTTTCTAGCAAACTTTTATCATGGGCCCATTGTGCTAGGGCGCATGCCATCTTGTTGTTTTCATTCTCCCGCTTTAGCAATTTCATTCGCTTGCCTTATCCACCTTCCTTTAGGAGCTTGGTGACTTAGATAAAATTTCACTCGTCTTGAGCTTGAATGCACTTGACCCACTCTGCTTTCCTTTTCCATGCCTTAGAAAATTTATCCCTCAGAGCCTTAGGAAATTTGTTAAACGGGTGCCAGGCCGAAATCTCTGCCGAAACAACACGAGCAAGGTGTGGAAGAACCTCAAATCATCTCCCAGTGAGAAATATCCGATACCCAGAAGAAATTTCCCCTCAGAAATCATAATTTCCATGGGTATCCAGACGAAGGGGTAAGTTTAATTTTTATTATTTTTGAAAAATAATAAAAATTACTAAGGTTTGTTTCATTTTCATTTTGGAGGAATTCCATGCTTGTAATCTCCATTTCCCGCCTTAGTATTTTCTTGATTTTCCTGAAAAAATTCCCTTCTACTTACGGGCACAACTCACCTTGCACTTAGAGATTTTATATCACCTCCTCCAGGCGTATTTTCTAATTTCCCCTTAGAAAATGCCTTAGAAAATTTATTTTAAATATCTCATCCTTGGGCACCCTTCATAACACATACCTTTACCTTCATTTCCCAAGCAATTTCACGCCTTAAAATTGTGCCTTACACTTAGCAACTTTTCTCAAGTCCCAACTTCCTTGGAGCGTATTTGAAGTCTTCTACTTCCATTTTCTAACTTAGAAATTCCTTCAACATTTCCTTCTCTCTAGGCGTATTCCCTTCAGTGGCATTTTATTTTAATGCCATAGACAAATTCCTAAGTCTTATATCTCCTCCTTACCTTGGGCGCATATGACTCCTTGAACTCTCATTTTCAATGCCTTAGAGATTTCTCAACTTGTCATTTCCTCCTTATTTCTGACTAAGGGCGCATTTGGAAGGTCTAGCTTCCATTTTGTGATACTTAGAAATATTCCAAGTCACATCACCCTACTGGGCGCATTTGTCATAGTGGCAGCTCCATGTTTTAACACCTTAGAATATCTCTAGCCTAACCTCTTTATGATGGGCGCATTTTACCCCATGAGCCTCCATTTCCCTCATACTTAGAAAATATTCTAAGTCTTGCCTTCATACTTCCTTAGAGGGCGCATTTGTATGTGCTAGCTTTTGTTTTCAAACACTTAGGCGTTCTCAAGACCTTGTTGGAGATGGGCGCATTTAGCATGGTGGGCTTTTGTTTTCCAGACTTAGAAATTTTTTTATAAATTCATCCTGGCTTGCCTTGAGGGCGCATTGAACATAGTCCACTTTCATTTTTTTTACACTTGGAAACTTTTAAGCCTTCCCATTTACCTTGAGGGCTCATTTTGCCATGGCTACTTTCGTTTTGTGACTTAGACAATTCCAAGTTTCTCATCCCTCCTTGATTTAGCTTGGGCGCATTTGCTAGGGTGAGCTTTTACTTTCTCACACTTAAGCGTTTTTACCTTCATTACCTCCATGGGCGCAAATACATAGGCAAGCTTTCATTTCCATGCCTTAGCCGCTTTCTCACACACTTGAGGGCGCATTTTGATAGGCAAGCTTCCATTTCCTCACACTTAGGCGTTTTATTTTTTTTTTAGGCTCCAAGAACCTTGGGTGCATATGAGGGAGGAGCTTGGGCGCATTTCCTTAGTTGAACTTTCATTTTTTGCCTTAGTAGAATTTTCACCCTCTTGACCCCTTGGGCGCATTTTGACCCATGAGCTTTTGTTTTAACACTCAGAAACTTTTGAACTCTCTCTTGAAGGTGGGCGCATTTGTGGTAGGCCACTTTTGTTTCATGCCTTAGAAACTTTTGAACTCTTCTCAACTTGAGGGTGAGGGCGCATTTGAGGGGTGCCACTTCCGTTTCATACCTAGAAAATTTTAGAGCTATCAACCTTGAAGGTGGGCGCATTTTGACCCATGAGCTTTCATTTTCCCATACTTAGAAAAATTTTCATGTCTCTGCTTGCTATTGCTTTTGCATTCTATTTTTAGTAAGTCTCTGCTATTTTGACCTCCACAGCCCCGTCTGTCATGCATTTTACACCATGTGACCTCCTTTGCTTGGTGGACTCGTTTTCGCCTATCCTACATGCCAACTTGCTATTTATAGCCACCTGCTATTTATAGTAAGCCCTTGACTTTCTGACTTCAATAGCTCCGTTTTGCCTGAAAGTTGCAACGCTTGATCTTGATAGCTTGAGTGTCACTCTGATGCCAACCTTGGGTGCAGACCTGCTATTTATAGCCGTGCCCTGACTTACTAAAAATAGTAAGTTCTCCGATTTCGCTCAAATTTTGCCAGCAGGTACCTTGAAGTGTGCTGACATTGGTGGAGTGCTTCGTTTCGGCTATTTTTGGATTTTACCCCCTATAAAAGTGGAAACCCTAATTTGACTTGTATGTATCCCGAACGGTCTCCGTTTGACTTCGTTCCTTCTGCATGTCGTTCTGTTTGCTGAACTGGAGTGTTGGGGGCGGCTGCCAGAGTGTACCTGCTAAAAATAGAAACTGCCTGAAAAAGTGACTCATCCACTGCCGGATGGTTTTGCATGTCATATTGCCCGTGGGATCTCAAGAAACCCAGAAAAACCCAAAAACTGGTCTGCATGCATGCACTGGCTAAAAATAGTAAGTCCTCAAAACTCGATCTTCTCCGCTTGCATGTCACACCGTTGCGAAGCTCTTGAAAAACCAGAAGGAAAAACCCGACATGTGTTGAAAAACACTGCATGCGAACCCTAAAAATAGCCTCCGAAGGCTGAACTCTGAAAGTGATCGTCTCGGTTTGCATATTACATCACTGCGAAGGTTTTGGAAAACCCAGAAGGATTCTCCAGACATGCATCTGAAAAGCTCATGTGGAAACCCTGAAAATGGCTCTTGAAGCCTGAACTGCCAAAAATAGCAAGTCGTCTGATCTGGCTCAAAATTTATGTGTAGGCAGCTTGATGTTACCCGGATGCAGTGGAACTGACAGAATTCCAAAATCTCAATAAAATAGTCCCAAATTGAATACTTACTAAAAATAGTAAGTTGCTGGAATACAGTGAAAATTTAGGGGGACTCTGCTGGAAGTCTTCTGACTGCTGTACTAAGCTTAGATTTCAATTTCGTGACTCGGTTTGACCCTTAAAAGCCTGGATGGCGGGAAACCCTAATTTCACAGATTTGAACAATACTTTAACCTGGGTCAAACGACAGGACATCCCCGGAAGGACCAGAGACCAGAGAGAGAGCGAACCAAAGCCAAAAGACCAGAATGGAGCAAAATTTAGGGGGTCCCCATCTTAATGGGGCGATGTGTGAAAAAGGTCACAACACGGACCCCCGTACGGAGAAAGAACGACTCTGAGAAGCCAGGGCAGAAGTAGAAGAAGCAATGGCAAATGAACGAAGAACTACCAAAGCTGCTAGTACGCCGTTGCAGTCAGAGTTGGAAAAGAACATCGTACAACAAGTACTTCACACAACTATACCAGTCAAGGTAACAGACCTTCTGCAAACCATGCCGCAACTAAGAGTAGCACTCACAAATATCATGACAGACAATACTCAAATAGGTCCGAGCGAAGACACCATAGAACCAACAGGAGCAACCACGAATCCAACGCTACTTGCAATAAGCGGCGAGAGGAAACCGACCGTCGTACAGATGGAAATCCTGGGGATGAAACTCTCTAATACCATCGTTGACGGAGGATCGGGAGTTAACGTACTACCTGAGGATACATGGAAGAGCCTCGGGAAACCCACACTCTGGCTGCCGACATTCCAATTGGTGGGTGCCGATCAACATAATATCAAACCAATTGGTACGCTGATGGCACAAAAAGTGGTGATAGGTACGCAACAATTCCTATTGAATTTTGTCGTCATCCCACTAGAGAGAAAAGCGTACGATGCACTACTGGGACGGGGATGGCTAATCGCCGCCAAGGCGAACCATAACTGGAAGAAGAATACCCTCTTGATCGAGAGCCATGGGAAGAAGTATATTATCGATTTGAAGAATCAGGTGGTTGGTGAGGACTTGGCATCTTCAGACTCTGACGAAGGATCGGATGGCGATGAAGAAAGGAATACAATGGAGCCAAACGAGGAAGGGGTACTAGAAATAGGAAGTTGTTCGGAAGATGAAACTAGTTCATTGAACGGGTTATTCCACTGGCAGATGGAGGATTATGAAGTCTTTCACCTAGATTGCAACATGCTGCAGATCAAGGAAGGAGAAGAAGGCGGAGATAAGGGCTTGACCAGTGAGACATTCCCGCCAGAGTACGGCAAATATAAGGAAGGTACGGCAGAATTATACGAGACACCAGCCCATAAGCTGGAACAAGATAAACTCATCAAGTACGAGGAACTGACACTCAAAAGGGTGAATCTGGGGGAACAAGAGAAGCCTAGGGAGATCCTCGTCGGTGATGACTGGGACCCTGTAATGAAGGCGACGACATTTAAAATATTCATGGAGTACAAGGACACCTTCGTCTGGACGTACAAGGATTTGAAAGGAGTACCACCGGAGCTGTGCGTGCATAGGATTCTGCTTGTACCAGGAGCCCAACCCGTACACAAGAGACCGTATAGGATGAATGAGAACTATGCCGTGAAGGTACAAGAGGAGATAGAGAAGATGTTGGAGGCGGGCATCATTTTCAAAGTAAATGTGAGTGAGTGAGTGTCACCGATTGTCATTTCCTTAAAGAAAGAATCGGTGCAAATCCGGATATGTGTCGACTTTCGGTGTTTGAACGTAGTAATAGTGAAGGACCCATTTCCAATTCCCTTCATCGACACCATCTTGGAGGAGGTCGCTGGGCATGAAATGTACTCGTTCTTGGACGGGTTTTCTGGATATAACCAAATTTGTATTGCCGAAGAGACAAGTTGAAAACAACTTTTGTGGTAGAAGATGGAGTATACGTGTACCACCGGATGCCATTCGGGTTGTGTAACACACTGGCCACATTCCAAAGGATAATTTTACACATATTTGACAAGATGTCGGTGGGCAATTTCAGGGCGTTTTTAGACGATTGGTCTATTTTCAGTGACAAGGAAAAACATCTCAAGGCTCTTGGAGAATGCATGGAAAGATGCCGAGTAGCATGTCTAGCATTGAACCCAAAGAAATGCAGGTTCATGGTACCACAGGGAAAGTTACTAGGCCATATTGTATGCAAAGCCGGGCTAAAGACTGATCCTGACAAAATAAGGGTCATTGTACATATGGAGGCTCCGGAAAATGTCACGGGAGTGAAGTCCTTTCTCGGCGATGTCGGGTACTACCGGAGGTTCATTAAGAATTTTGCACAAGTATCATACCCGCTTGACTTATTGACAAGGAAGGGACAACGTTTCCTATGGACGGAAGAACAAGAAAAAGCATTCAAGGAACTAAAGGACCGGCTAATCAGCTCACCCATCCTGGTGTACCCAGATTGGGACAAGGAATTCCACGTACATGTGGATGCCTCAAACTTTGCCATAGGAGCAACACTCGCACAAGTCAGAGCACACGGGCTGGACCAACCAATATTCTTTGCTAGTCGGCTACTCTCGAAGGCAGAGAAGAACTATAGTACGACTGAGCGCGAAGCACTGGGGATGGTGTACTCCGTACAAAAATTTAGGCACTATTTGTTAGCAATGGCATTCACCTTCTACATGGACCATCAAGCCCTAATGTATCTGGTGAACAAGCCTATAATCCAAGGCAGAGTGAGTAGGTGGCTGCTATTGCTTCAAGAGTTCACATTCACTATCATAGTGCGGCCGGGGAAGAGTCATGTGATCGCCAACCAGTTATCAAGAATACAGTCGGGCGAACCTGCGGAAGGAGGTGTGAACGAAGATTTTCCCGATGCACACCTATTTCAAATTGCAATACTTCCGTCATGGTACGAAAAGATCGAAGAATACTTGTCCACATCCACGTTCCCCAAGGAAATGGCACCGGCGGAGAGGAGAAAGCTCGTACTGAAAAGCAAAACATTTCAGCTAATTAATGGCTTGCTATACAAGATGGGGTCCGACCAGATCCTCCGAAGATGTGTTATAGAAGAGGAAATACTAGGGGTATTGAAGGAAGCACATGAGGGTTTGGCTGGCGGACATATGGGACCAAATGCCACGGTGAGAAAAATTCTTCTGGTAGGAGTATGGTGGTCGACGATACACACAGACACACGGGAGTGGGTGATAGGATGTGATACCTGCCAGAGAGTGGGAAAACCTCTGAAGCGGGATTTTATGCCACTCTATCCATCCTAGCCCCAGGAGTTGTTTGAGCGATGGGGATTGGACTTTATCGGACCACTAAAAGTGAGTCACCTATACCGGTGCCGATACATCGTGGTGGCGACAAAATATCTCACGAAGTGGGCTGAAGCACGAGCATTGCCAGATAACATAGCCCAAAGCACAACCAGATTCATCTATGAACAGATAGTGACACGGTACGGGATCCCAATCCAAATTACGAGTGATCGAGGAGGACACTTTGTGAATCACGTCATCCGACTGATGACAATGGAGTTCCAGATATTTCACAACCTTTCTAGCCCGTACTACCCACGAGCCAATGGCCAAGCAAACTCTACGAATAAAGTACTAGTGGCAATCATTCACAAGTCATGTGGTGTAGAGGAAGCGGATTGGGAAGAGTGGCTACCAGCCGTCCTGTAGGCATACTGTACGACATACAAAGTAACAACAGGACACACACCTTTCCAGATGATGTATGGCCAGGAAGCAGTAGTACCAATGGAATACATGGTACCCAGCCTACAAATATCCATAGAGAACCGGTTAGGAGATATAGAGAGTTTGAAGGAACGGTTGTACGAACTCAACAAACTGGACGAGCGGAGAGTGATGGCACAATGGGTCATGAAAAATATGCAATGGAGAAGGAAGCATTGGCACGACAAACACCTCCGGCGAATGAACTTCCGGCCAGGACAATTAGTTTTGAAGTATAACGGCCGTAACGAGATCAAACCAGGGAAGTTCAAAGTATGGTGGTTAGGACCGTTCAAGATCAAAGAAATATGCAACAATGGGTCTATAAAACTCGAGAATTTGGATGGATCACCCCTATTGAGTGCAATCAATGGATCTAAGCTAAAGATATATCAGGAGAGAAAAGAGAAGGAACACATTATAGCCATCAATATGCTCGGCTACGCCACCAAGGAAGATTGGCTTGTGCAGATAGAGGCACCGAGAGAGCAAGACTGGGGTTTGGGAGGCCTCGGATACGCATCAGAGGGAGTCTGGATGGAATTAGGTAGGAACCAGATAATGGAAGAGAGACTGGTGGAAAAGAAAGTGGAGGGAATTGCAGTACCATGGATAAACAAACACCTGACAAATGCAGTGTTCGGGACACCTGCACTATGGAAATGAATGGACGGATACTGGAGTTACGTCGCACCATACGAAGGCATATGGAAGGGGTATTTCGCAAAAGAAATAGATGAAGAGGCACAAAAGGAGAAGGAAGAACAAGCGGCAAGAGAACCCCAACTTGAAGATAATGATGAAGAGAAGGAAGAATGGGACGATGAACAATGGGAGGAATACTTTGAAAAGACGACTCCTTGTCTAAAAAATGTGATCATGACAGAGGACAAGTTCCTATCACATGTGGATGGGTATACGGAGGAAATACTACAGCTAATGAGAACAGAGAGAAGGAAGGTGCCGAGGGTAAGGAAGATAGCAACAAAAGACGGACTCTGGAAAATAATACCCAATCCAGCCGGACCTCCCACAGTAGAAGGCGAAGATGTTACATGGTACCAACAGTACGAAGGAAGGTATGTTGACGTATAAAGGTACTGGTCCTGCCCCTTTACTTGATAAATGGTTTGACGTTCAATTCATAGGGACTTGTTGTGAAGAGGAATGTTATAAACGATTTCCACACACATGTAAATGGTATTATGCATCCAAATTAAAAGTCAGAGAAGATGATGGAGTACGAGGAAAGAAGAGAAAAAGAAATAAACAGGAGAGAGAAGAAGAGAGATAAAAAGAGAATAAAAGAGAGAGACGAAGAGAGAGAAGATGGTGAAAATAGAAAAATATTAAAAATATTAAAAGGAGAAAAAAATAAATTAAAAGAGAGAAAATTGAATAGAGGAAATGAAAAAGAAAATAAGACGACAGAATTAAAAGAAGAATTAAAAAACGGGAGAAGAAGCATAATGGAAAGAAAGAAAAATGAGAAAAAGGAATTAGGTGAAATGAATAAAAATATTAAAGTATTAAAATACGTAATAATACAAACAAATGTGCGACCTAAATCAAAAGGGGCCTTATACAATGCAAAGATTGCAAGAATTTTTTATTTTAGACAGCAAGGGTTGAAGACAGAGGCCGTACAACAGAACAGAGGAAGCTGCCAGGAGACCTACCAGAGAAAGCCCGTACATATTTGGAATAAGGAGCCCGTACGGATTTGCAAGAAGAAGCCTGTATATCATTATGGAAGGAAGCTCGTATGGCATATGCTAGAATCCGTACGCCATTTACTGCTAGAGAAATTCGTACGCCATTCATTGGCAGGGAAATCCGTACGCTCAAGTGAAAAATCCGTACGCCTAGGAGACAGGAAGTTTGTACGCTAGCAACAAGGAAAGTCCGTACGCCAACAACAAGAAACATCCGTACGCCAGCAATAGGGAAAGTCTGTACACCAACAACAAGAAACATCCGTACGCCATTGTCAAAGGAGAGCCGTATGCTGCAAAGAGGGAACCGTACAGCAAGGGAAGAATCCAATATAGCGGATTGGGAAAGAAATAGTACAGAAGGAGGAGACACCCGTATGTGTGTAGTGGAAAAAATCCGTATAGACCAAATAGAAGGTTGTCGTACTAGCCATCGAGCCAAAAAAGGGACAAGGCATCGTATAGGCAGAACCAAAGAAGGCCGCACCAAGATGCAGCATCAGCATCCGACAACAGAAAAAAATAACTGCCGTACCAAGGTACGGTTCAAGGATTGAAGTAGTTAGAACAGTCACTGTCAATCATTTTCATTCCCGTAAGCAGAGAACAATGGATGCCAACACGAGCGCCAAGGGGAAGAAAATAATACTCAGACCCAAGGTGGCTGGAAATAAGGCAGATAAGGGGAAAACGGACAACATGACAGTCGACTCGTTGACATGGGAGAGTCTCACAAGCATAGACTGCAAAACCTGGTGGCAGGAGACGTCACTCGATCATCCAACGAAGCAAGCACTAGTGGCGGCATAGGTTGACAAGGCAATATAGTGCCCATTTTTTAACTCGAGAGGTTTTGAGGAGTACTTGAGGGACATTGTGGCTAATTACAATTAGCATGGTCACCGGAGCACAATTGAGTACAAAGGGTTTCCAGTAACGGTGGCTTTCTCACCAACTGACTTCAGACAAGTCTTTGGCATACCTGTGTCTGGCAAGGTAGTTGCCAAAACAACCACAAAGATGACAGCCCAGCAGAAAGAAATGATTATTAAACGCATTTGTAGGCTTGATATCACCGAAAAAGAGAAGGAGATGGTGTGGAGTTTAGGGGCGAGGGGACTACGAAAACACATGCTGATAAGTGCTGAGTGGAAATGTATTATGGACCTCATCAAGTGCAGATTGACAGGTGCCAGCCGAGCCTCGGATATAGCAACTTGGATGGTGGACTTCATGTTCGGGTTGAGTGTCAGACGGATTTACAATTGGGTGCTCTACCTGTCAGAAAGGGTTAGAGAATTTCTAGAATGCAAACATAAAGCATTCTACATGACCCAGCATCTGATAGCACTGTTTTTGGATGCCGTCTACAATCAGGTGCCACAAGGTAAACTGGGGAAACTACAGCCAACCAAGGATTATGACTCTTCTTGGCCGACAGTGTTCAGGTGGACAACCTTAGAGGCAGGCGACACAGCAGAGGAACGAAAGATGACAAGGAGGAAGAGGAAGCAACCAGCTAGTGATGAATATGATCAGTTAGCACTCTCCTCCTCAGCCGACAGCACTGCACCAGTTGGCATTTATTCGGTAGAGGTAAATCCCCGAGCAGTAGCACCTATCGAACAAGAGTCAGGGCAGGAAGTTGACGTAGTTGAAAAAGATGAGGGTGAGCCAGAGATGCCTGCAGAGGACATAGCACCTGCAGAGGACATAACACCCGAGGGAGGAAGGAACAGTGATACACCATTGACAGGAGGCGTGCCAGATGAACGGGTGGAAGCAGAGAAGACAACTCTGGACAGCACAGTGGGTGAGAATGCACCACCCGGGGAGGTACTCCATGTAGACGGATGGTTGATGGAAATGGGCTCCCCCATCCAGGAAGAGGACATTTCCCCCATACACTCACTGGGCTTGCAGGCGATGGAGGGAGTACCTACAGGGAGCACTCAGCTAGCGGCCCACATGCCAACAGTCCAGTAGATGGATACAGAACAGCCAAAGGGAGAAGTAGGAGAACTGGCACCACAGGTAATACACATCATATCAGATGGGGAGCCTTCGATGGCAGAGCAGCCAGCCGTACCTGCAGCCGCTAGTACCGATGGGGAGTCTAGCGAGGATGTATTTGAGGGGATTGTTGTGGTAATTCCCAAGCCTGACAGAGAGGACCCAATCGGCACAATTGAGAGGTACATCCACAGCCTCAAGTCTATTGCGTTGGTTATAAAGGAAGTGTCAGACATTGCCAAGACACTGAATAGAAACTACTCACCCATAGCAGAGCAGGAGGCTAAACGGATCATTCAGTTCATGAACTCAGAGAGTGAAAAAGAGTTCAACAAGATATTTACAGGTGAATGGGTGGGCAGAAAGACACCCGAGATGATGGCCGCCCGGTATTCCAAGAGGCCGTCTTTCTGTGGGAAGGACGATAAGCTGGTGGCCCAACTTTTTGAGATGGAGGCAGCATACAGGTCCTTGTTTCTAGCCTGCAAGGAGTTTGAGATGAGGGTAGACAAAATGGAGCAGAAGGTAGACCAGGTAATCACACTCTCCCAGAACATTCATGCCAAGGAAGAATCTATCGAGAAACAAAGGCTGGAGCTCTCTCACCTATTAGAGGAAGAAAACAAGAAGGTGACCGACCGAGATAACACCATACTGGAAATGGAAAGAAGTATAAAGGTGCGAGAGGAAGAAATGGCTAAACAGTTAGCAAGGAAGGACGAAGAACTGGCGAAGGCCAACAAGAATTTGAAGGAGGCAGTGCATTTGGTGAAGACCACGCAAGAGAAGGAATTGAAGGCCACTCGCCACCTGCAACAACGTACTGAGGAGGTGTACCGGCTGCGACAACTCACCACTTCGGCAACCACTTTTTCAGTCCCCCAGTCGCTAGGGACGTCCTCTCAACCCTCTTCTCACTAAATCTGTTTTGTAAATTGGTTCCCAGTTTTTGTGTTAGTCATCTGGGAAGCCGACTTCTTTTAGGGGGGGATGATGTAAGCCGACGTACGGTCTTAGCGTAGTCGGCTGGTTGCTTTGATAATAAAACATTAGTCATAGCGGGAATAAGTAAGTATGGTTAATGGCATGTAACTAAGTCCTGAGTAGTTATGGTTATGAAGCGGTACGATGGTTGGTTACTCAACCACCGCTGAACGCTATATGTACTGGGATCATGTAGTTGGATGGGAGTTATGTGTGGAATTAATGATACTATGACAGTCAGATTGTACATGCTGATATTTGCAAGGAATGAATAGAAGTGTTTCATGATTCAATCTTATTATGTTATTCTATCTATGTGTTGCATATAGTTTAGTTTACTTCCTGTGTACGTAGTACGTTGATATAAACACTCCGCGAGGTAAATAGCTGGTCTGTGCAATTTCAGTCATTGTTCAGTCATATCAGATTTTAGGAATTCGTCTTATGAGTGGGATTGAGTCTAAGAAGTCAAATTGAGTATAGGAGAGTCCTTTTACATTACCGCAGCAATGAATGACTTCTAATCATGTGTTCTTGGCAGGCTTTCTATCTCATTGTAAGCTGAACAGTAGTACTGTCAACATTCTTTCTCTTCTTACCTAGCTCTTGCAATTCCCACGATTGTGGAAGAGACTGGCCTCATCTCAGTCTTTCATTTCAGTAATTGTTTCGTGTATCACTTGCTGAAGAAGTGGAAGAGGCCGGCATGCCGCCTAGCTACCTTTGTAATGCATTGAATATCATATTGCGGATCGGCTGAGCCGTCAACATACTCCCGCTGAATAAGTGGTCGAGTTGCATATTTACTTTCTGCAATGTACTTTCATTTTCAATCCTCCCGTTGAATAAGTGGTTGAGTTGATTTTTGTCTCCTTTCATTTTACTTTCTAGCAGTTTCTGCTTTGTGCTAACGATCCCCTTTTGAGTATGCTCTCACCTTGCCCACACTTGGATTTAGGTTGATCAGAGGAAAGGGTTCCCTTAAGTTGGTTTATGATTTCACTAATGTTAATGGGTGAAATTAATGTGTCAAAAATTGTGAAAAAATTGGCTAGCACATTTCAGTGGTATCAGAGCCATGATTTTGCCAACCTGTGTTCAGCAGAGTTCAATTAACAGAGCCCACAAATACTACACCAGGAGTCAGACCGGAAACCCGCAGTTTCAGTTTCCGTCTACACCAGAAGCAGATACTTTTTCAGAGGCCCTCAGAGAAACAGGGAAAGCAGTTGACAGTGGTAAAACAATTGAAGAGATGACAATCAGTCTTAAGCAGGCAATGGATGAGAGAGATGATAGAATAGAGAAGAAGTTTGATGAGATGATTGACTTAATGTCTCGTTTGCTTGCGAGAATGGTTCAGCAGGCGGCTAATAATCCGCCCCATAACCAAAACAACACTAATGGTGAAAATAGTGGAGTTAATGGGAACAATGGCAGTGGGAGAGACAGAACTATTGGCCAACATGAGGTCACTTCTAGAGGATCAGCCTCTAGGCCACTTTTTCCCACATTCACTCAGAGAGAAGAACCGCAAGTTGAACCTACAACACATTTTGTAGATGATACCAGACAGGCTTACTTGGAGTATGCCTCCTTCTATCCCGATCTTAGGGAACAGTGGACCTTTGATCAGTTCATGAACCAAAGAAACCGGAGAAATGGAGGTACCGAGCTCCTATGGGTCCTAGAACGGATTACCAACAAGCTCTTGGGAAGGTGTCCTTGGCTCACTTTGATGGAAGTGATGCATGTACAACCAAGGCGTGGGTACAAAAGCTGGATAACTACCTCTCCTTGAGACCTATGCCGAAAGAGGATGCTATAAAATTCGCCACCCTACACTTGGAAGGAGCTTCCCATGAGTGGTGGTACCATGGTTTGGTCACCCTTGGCCATAACTTAATTAGAACTTATGAAGAATTCACCAACAAGTTGATCAAGAGATTTGACACTAAGGATCCCGAAGTAAAGTTTAGGGAGCTTGCACAGCTGAAACAACTTGGTTAATTGTAATCATACATTGGAGATTTCCAAAGGCTTTCCGTGATGGTGCCTAACATTACCGAAAGAAGACTATGTCATGTCCCCTTCTCAGGACATCTCTCGGAGTACAGGATTGGCCTATCATACGACCCTCGTAGGCTGATAGACTGGATAGAGGGTCACGTTGGAGCTTGGCTCAGCTTCAGTTGGCAGAGTTTGATCAGTTGGCTTTGTTCGGGCTCATTTGGAGAAGTTGCTATTTTTAGCAGTTCTTGGCAGTCGGCGTGGGACCCCTGCTATTTTTAGCAGTATGGTTTTGGCAGTGTTCTGAATCACTTCAGTGTTCGTCAGCTTCAGACGGATCAATAATCGGGTGAATAACGAGAGAGATATTAATATTTAATTGTATTAATTAAATATTAATTATTTGACGATTATAATATAAAGTTATAATATATTATTATAACTTAAGTGATTTTCAGTGAAGGGGGTCGCCATCATGGAAGGGGCCAATTTTTAATTATATTTTATAATTAAAAATTAGAGTTGAGACTATTGAAAAATTAAAAAGAAGAGAAGTCAAATTTTTAATGATTCCCTATTATTGAAGAATTCGCACTTCTCAAGAAGATATAAGCTTTGCATTGAAAATCGAGCCGATTATGATTATTGTGAATTGAAAATTGGTCAAGTTTTGTCAGAGCACGGAAGCCTAGGGTTTCAGTCTCAGAGCATTGGGGAACGAGCCATCTCCAGTGAAAGCAATTCAGAGGGTGTCAGATATCATCTGATTTATTGCCAGGCAAGAGATTTCTTCATTCAGAAGAAATTACAGAGCATCACAGATCATTCATCTTCAGAGGTTTCAGAGTAATAATCTTCCCGCAGAGATTCTTCATTCCAGGCGCCTATTACCTGAGATTTTGGATACATCAATAAAGGCCGTACTTTTCATTTGGTTGCTGCTGTTACCAGGCCGTACAGAGCTGTACCAGGCCGTACCTTCATCAGAAAGGGGCATACTTTCATTTGCAAGCAAATCGCCTACTTTATACTCAGTCTGCCATCACCAGTTTGGGCGCATAACTTCCTGGCCTCATTAGGGATCATCAGAAAGAGGGAGAAAGAAGTATTTCTTGCAGCCGTACCAAATCAAGTCCATTTTCATATTGCAGCAAATCAGGTTTTCATCAAATAATTTATTGCCTTATTGTTTGCATGTACTTGGATCTTTATTGTAATCGTTTCGGAAGATTAATAAATAGACTGGCATCCATATTAGCAAAAGAATCTATAGTCTTCTGAGTTGATTTATTTTTATAGAATTTATTCTTTATTTCTTGCAAAATCGCATTATTGCATTTATGCTCAAAAACACCAAAAAAACCAAAAACTGCAAAAACAAACAAAAAAAACAGTCAGAATCAAAATCAGGGGGAAACAAGGGTTTCTACAGACTAGTAGTGCTATTCTTAGAAGGATTGATGGAACCATTGAAGGGATGGGTGAAGGCTTTTGACCCACCAGGCCTTGAGGAAGCCATTAAGAAAGCAAGAAGTATGAAGCTGTCCGCACCTAGGCCAAAGTTTCCATCCAAGCCTTTTCCGCACAAGCGTGATAAAAGGCATTCTTCAAACCAGCAAAAGAAATTTCCTTCTAAGATGGATGATGAAGTTCGTGAGAAGCTT
Organism: Sequoiadendron giganteum; assembly: GCA_007115665.2. Lineage (NCBI taxonomy): Eukaryota > Viridiplantae > Streptophyta > Pinopsida > Cupressales > Cupressaceae > Sequoiadendron > Sequoiadendron giganteum. The sequence goes on along the minus strand of CM021104.1, from coordinate 547,504,447 downwards.
AGGAAGGAAGGAAAATGTTACACGTGCAAAGAGCCTTGGTCAAAGGGGCATAGATGCTATGGACGAGGCCATTCTAACCACATGGAGGCCTATTCTGATCTTGGATCAGAATCTGATCACACGGAGCAGCAATCTGATTTTGCTGAAAGCGAAGAAGAAAGGGACCCAGAAGAGGCAAAAGATGAGCAAAGGGGTGGGGGCACGTTTGCCCAACTCTCTAGTTTCCAAAAGAATGAGTCCTTCAAGGTTCGTGGCCTAATTGGAAAGCATCACATAGTTGCTTTGATTGACATTGGCGCCACGCACAACTTTATTGATGAAGGAGTTTTTTTGCAAAGAGGGGACTCAAGACTGAAGAATTTTAAGGGTTCAAAGTCATGGTAGCTGATGGGTTCCACATTTCCCGCATTCACAAGGTTTCCAACATGTCCTTGCAGTTGGTTAACCATGAAGTCAAAGATGACTTCTATGTTGTTAGCATTGGAGACATGTTGTCCCCAAACCGAAATTTTTGCTTCATTAAGGCATTTTGCTTAAAATGGTCTAAACCTTGTAAAAGTGGGGTCAAAACTCAGTTTTTGGGCAAATAAAGTATGGGCTTTTAGTCAGTGTGATGCCAGGAAGATACTGGCAAAATTTGAAAATTTTGAAAATCAGGGTTTCTGAAATCTATTTTTAGCTCGAAACCCTAAAAAATAGGAACTTGTCAGAATTGGCTGAAATTAATTTTGATTGGCTTATTTCACATCACAATCACAGTGGTGAAGTCAGTTTCAGTTAAAAGTCAGTTTAAGGCTGGTGGGTAGTTTTCACTTTTTCAGGAGAAAAGTTAGGATCTTCGGGGTCATCAATGGCAGTCGGCCAGTACCAGGTATCAATATCTAAGCCTGAAACTCAAAGAGGAACGCTCTACGATAAAAGATGTTGGAAATAATGCTTTTTGATGGAGGGGATTTTCAGATTGGCAAAAAGTGCTAAAATATTCTAAGTCTGGGAACTTTTCACTATGTAATGTAGTAGACACTTGCACAATCAACGTGCAAATCAACTTTATAGTGTCCGTACATGTGAAAATGATGAAGTATAGTCATACACACACCTCAGCAGTCACAACGCTTCGACATGGTCAACCGCAGCGATGGATACAGCGTTTGCAAAGCATAAAATGGTGAAAATCATTGAATTCAAAACAAATCCTCTCCCCTGTAGCCTAGGGGCGCCCTTCCATTTGAAGGTCAAGATTTGAGTGTTTTGGATAAAGGATACATTCATTATGTTCAGTTTTCAGTCAGCTTTCCGATTAGCCATGAAGCAAGATTATCCGAGTTATAGAACTCCGGCAAACGAAGACAGAAGCAGAGGTTGCGAAGAGTGTTTTCATCAAGGAGGCAGTCTAGAGATGCAAATCCACTCCCTTCTAGCCCAAGGGCGATTTTCTTTTTGAAGGCCCAGATCTAGATGCATGTGTGTTTTGATGGTTTCAGTCTTTGCAGAATTAGTTTGGCTTTTCAACGAGCTATCAAGAGAAAGCGTATCCAGTACAGAAATCCGGTTATCAGCGGTAGAAGTGGAAATTGCAAGCAAGATACATGTCAGATGAGGTTTCTAGAAATGCAAATCCGCTCCCCTGTAGCCCAGGGGCGATCCTGAATATGATTGGTTTGATGGATGAATTTGCAATTGAGGTCTTCCTGAGATCTCTTCCAGCTCAGTTCAGTTTTGCAGTGTATCCGTTCACAAGACGATCCGATGTTCTGAGTAACTGTGACAGAGGTCCTACCGAGCACGTAAAACAGAGGATGGTGAAGCGTAGCTACACAAAGCTGCACAGCTGTAGGCTAGGGGCGATTCTCCTTTAGGCCTGCCAGACGGGGTTATTTGCAATTACAGTCTTCACAAGACTTGTGTGCAATTACTCAAGCTATCCAACGAGTCTAGCCGACAGCCTCCGGGATTTGGCGAATGCTCGTACGTGGGAGGTCAAGATGATAATGCTGTGAAGAAGAGCTGATTGAAGGCAGTTCAAAAAATGACTAAGTGTAAGAATATAATTTTCTTTGAAAAAAGCGATTTTCTTTTAGAGGCCTTAAAAGCAATTTTCTGGCTTCGTCGTCTCCAAGAACATCTCTTGCAAGTTGACCAAACTGTACACCAAGACAGGCAGTACGCGTATCGGAACATTCCAGTTCCCGGTATCAAGGATCAAAGTATGGTGTTCAAATGAAAATCACACTTTTGTCAGAATGGTGTTTGAGGCTGAGCTATCACAGAATAGGGGCGTTCATTCTTTTGGGGTTCTTAATACAATTTTCAGATCCCTCACATACAGTCATTGGATGCAGAATACTTCTAGTCATGCAATGAATCCATTATTTAGTCAGTGGGGTTCATCATTCACTGTCAACGGCAGTTTGAAGCATCAGAAGGCAAAGCTAAGAAATGGCTAAGTTTGGAGTCAAAACATCAATTTAATCAGAGGCGCCTAATTTTCTAAGGTATCAGATGATGATTTTAGCAGTTGTTGCTCCCAGCAGACATTTCATCCTTGTCATGCAAGCTTCGCGGTGGATATCTCAGCACGGTCGCAGGATCATTCAATCATCCGGAAATCAGAGTTGAACAGGGTCAGTTGTAACTTTGCAGTCAGCTACAAAATAGGAGATTCTCAAAAATCTCATAACTCTTGCAAATGGAAGCCTAAAAGATCAAAATTTGACTTTTTAGAATCAGGGAAGTGTGTTGAACACAGCAAGATGCTATTTTTGGCAAAAAAATGAAAAAAAATATTTTGCATGCAAAGCATTGAAAAGTGACGAATTTCTTCAAAGATAGATATTGGCGCCATTTTTAGTTTTTTGCATGTTTTAAAATTAAGATATTATTTTAGTCTGAAGACTCAGAGACAGTGGCAGTTCAACTAGAGAGAAGCTAATCGATTTTTTTTTTTCTAAATTAGGGTTGCATTATGCATGCATGATGGTACGAATTGTTTATTTAAACAAGCATGGCGCCTTTCATCATTCACACAGCTTTGAAAGTACGAATTTCTTCAAAGAGATTGGCGAATTTTCATCAAAGGATCAAGTTCGAAGGTGATAAAATATTCTTTTGCAGGTACAAGTTCAGATTCAGCATCAGATTCAAGGCAGAGTGGCGATTTTGACAGAAGAAGATAATAAATAAATAAAAATTAAAAAACATCTTTCTTCTTCTCTATATTTCTTCCATCTTCTCGTCTTAAATTCTCTTGCATGTTCGAAGTGTTGGCAGATTTTGGCAAAACAAAATATCTCGGTTGATTCAGAAGAGCTTTCTCAGCAAAACCCATGTGCCAGAATTTTTCAGGAAAATTTGTTCCAGAACATCTGTTCTTGAAGCTTTAATTTTCTCAACCGAAATTCTTTTGCATGGCTGAGTAAAGGGTAAATTTTTGCATTTCTAATGTTCTGGGTTGTCTTAAAATCATTTTCTGGACAAAACCCATATCTCAGATTTTTTTTCGTAAAAATTCTCATTCGACAAGCTATTTTTAGCCTCAGCAGGTTATTTTTGGCTTTCTAGAAAAGTTGTCAGAATATAGCCGTGTGCACAGTCAACAGGCAAGTTTTTCAGAATGCAGTTCACTTAGCTCGAATTCAAGACCAAATCGGTCTTAACCCATGACTTCATCGGAACGGTTGATACAGATCTACATAAGGTGTTGCCGAAGCTAGTTTTGGATCCACTCAAAATCAGGGATTCAGTTATCAAGAATATTCAGCAATCCGGGTTACTTGAGGCCGCTTCCATACCTATTTCGGTGCATTGCGTGTAGTTTGTAATATCTTGCATCAAGCATTACAATTCCGCTACACAAGAGATACGGTCAATAGATGGACGTGTCATATGCAGTCTCAAACCCCTTGATATCGAGCGAAGTCTGGATATTCCTCAACATTCAGATGGGATGGTCATTTCCACGAGTCAGAGCGAGCAGGCATTCAATGCTGGACTGGATAAGTGTCAAAACAAGATGATAGAGAGATGGCTGAAACAAAAGAAGAGCAAGTTGCCAAACAACTTGGGTCGTGGCGAGTGTAAGGATGAATACAATATTTTGATTACACTGCTTAATCGTGTCTCAGGTCATGCAAATGCAAACAAATTTCACCCGTGGATGTATTATATCATTGGTAGAATCATCTCTGGCAAGAGCATTATGACTGGGCATCCTTCATCAGCGATGCTATTCACGAGCAAATCACCGGTTTCCTAGCTGCGCATCAATTTCATATGTGTTCTTACCTGGTGTACTTGATTGCTTATCAGAATCAGTTTAATGGTTTGAATACGGTGGGCATACTCAGTGTACAGAAAGTCTATCGTTACTATGACCAGCTTGAGTTCACAAAGGCTGAAAGTCATTTTAAACGTGTACAAGAGGCTTTCTTGACTTATACAGTGAGAAACTTGGACCGGGAGTTGCATATTCGCATCTCGACAGTTGCCAGAGCAGCAATGAAGAATTGGGCAGATTGGTACATTCAGTTCCCTACATACACCTATATCCGTGTCTATGGATACACAGGAAAACCAGCTATGTTACCACGTTATCCTTCGGATAAAACAATATTCATGGAGTTCCTGAGGCAGCTATATGAAGTTCACAAACGTTTGCGCATCAAGCGTAAACCAGCTGCCGAGTTTCCTTTGCAATTCGGGATGTATTGGTGTAGGACGGCAGTTGATGCTAAGACCGCAGGTCAAGAGTTAGAAAATTGCAAACTCAAGTACCTGGTGGATACACGCACATATGATCCTTGGGGTCATTACGCAGCTCGCCTGGGTAATCTCTCTTATCACAAACCTACGATGGAAGATTATTGGGTGAATTGTGAGGATGATTTCGAGGTTCGCAGACGTAGCTATAGCAGGTTCTCTCTTCCACAAGTTTCTGTTTTCTTGGCAGAAGATGTGGAAGGATTGACAGAGGATGAGGGAGATACACTTCCTCAATTTTACAGAGAGCAGGTTGATGGACAACCACTGCCGTTAGTGAACTGGTATGCCAAAGAGTTCACATCAGTAAAGGAAAGATCGAGCAAGGTCATCCAAAATAGTATGTTTTATTTAGAAAGCAGAAGGTTGGGAAAGGCATCCATGCCTAGAGCAAAGCCACCACCAGAAGGACTTGTATTGCGTTCTTCTTCAAAACCTAAGCAGAAGAAGAGGAGTAATCCTCCTAAAAAGAATCCAGCGCCTAGTAAATCGAAGGGAAAAGCATCTGTTGCGATTCCACATGTAGAGCCTGTCAGAGAAGTTATTCAGACTTATCCACAGCTTGAGGTTCAGCCCCGTATGCCGTCACCGACACCATTAGAGCAGCCTCCCATTCCAATTCACATTGATTTGGACGTAGATTCACCTCCTCGCAGCGATTCTTTTACACATTCACATTCATCAGATCCTCCTACGACTAGTACAGGTCTTTCCAGTGGGATTAGTCGGGATTCATCTTGGCTTGAGAGTCAACTGGGAAGAAAAAGGAGACAACCATCTTACGTACTTGATCATTCAGATTTCGATCATGACCATCAAGATGTGCCTGAAAAGAGGATCAAGAAACAGATACATATTGGGAGAAGTGCAGATAAGGAATTCATTGTTGAGACTGCTACACCTCCAGAAGATAAGAGTCTAGACGAGATGGAAGCTCAAGACTTCGAAGTTATCACAGTTCATTTCGGTAAGAGTACTCGTCAGACAGATATTGATCTCCTACAGGTTGCTATAGATAGCGTCAAGGATAGGATGGTGAAGATAAATCAGCTCTCAAGGCTGAAATACAGCAGCTTCGCTAGTACATTTCTAGCCTTGTACACAAGACAGGGGATGTTGTCATCGTGCTTCCACATATGTTAGAACCACCAGCAGAGCAGGGTCATATTGATCTCTTGGTTGCATATGGTAGGCGATTGGAGGAATGGGAAGAGGAGTTTGTTGCTAGAGGCTGCCTTGTACTTACAGAATTGTATCAATTGCGGTATAATGCACGTGAGCTTTGTCTGCGACTTCAAGATGAGGAACGTGATTTGGCCATTAGTAGACCTAGGGATGAGATTCTGATTGCCAACCTGGGAATGTCATTTGATTCAGTCACAGAGGCAGAAGATAAAGAAGAGGTCTACGTTTGGAGAACACAGTTGATCTTCAAGGCAGAGATAGAAGGAAAGATAGCATCTGAGGTGGCTGAGAGCAGAGAGCATATTACTAGTGCACTCCGCTATATAAGAGACTTTGTGTCTCAATTACCATGTGTATATCAGCGTGTGGGTGGTGACTATGTTGAGCTTGCTGACATCCAGTTAGAGCTCCAAGCACTTATTCACGGTATTTTCAGTGGTGAGACCGTTGGCTGTAAGATGAATCAGCTTACAGCCATGTCAACATTGTTTGATGAGGCAATCAGGAGAAAGGGTGAGTTCCAGTGTCAGATGACTAATGGAGAAGACATGCTGCACAGACATAGGATTCTTTGTTAGAGCTTCAGTTCCCCAGATGGAGATGCAGTCAACGACCTCATAGATGGGTTAATTTCTCTAGATCAGGGCCAATAGACTTCAGTTCAAGGCGTCCCACCTTTTCCAAGATAGACATTAGACACAGGAGTTAAACTCGAGGCTTCTTTCAGAGTTAACTGGTTGTTACACATTGCATGCATGTCTTTCTTGGAAACATCTACATGCACTTGGAGTTTAGATTAGATCTTTCAGTTAACTGATGATAGCATTCCAGTTGACTTGCTTTCAATAAGGACGTGCATGTTGCACCTTGTCCATTTAGATTAGATGTTTCAGTTAACTGATGGTAGTTTCCCAGTTAACTGTGTAGGTTCATTCAATTAGGTTTAGAGAATAAGATCTTGCATGTCTTGCAAGACTGTAGTTGACTCAAGGTGATTTTAGGGTTGCCTACACCTTGATGTCTATAAATAAGAGCTTTCAGCTCATTTGTAATTAGCTTTTCCTGGTGATAGAGAATTGCTGCGTTGTCGGCAACATGCCTATTCTCAAGATTGGTTCACCCTTGTAAATTAGAACTTTTGCTTGATAGCATACATGCTGCGCCTACCTTGCCTGTAGTATTGCTATTATTGTATCTATTCAAAGAGTAATTGCTGTTATAATAAATTGTTGCGCCTACCTTGCCTTCATGTTATTGTCATGGTGTTTATTCGATCTTAGTTAAATGGGATTGCTGGTTTGATCGTTATTGCATGTGTGTTGCATCTATACAATCTACTGTCCCAGTTGCTTACCTTTTGTTTTGTTTATTATAAGCTTATTCAGAAGAGCAAATAGTTGCGCCTACCTTGCCTTCATGTTGTGAAACTGTACTTCAAGCTTATCGTTTGATGTGTGTGATAGTAGACTCATTTAGCCAAGCAAATAGTTGCGCCTACCTTGCCTTCATGTTGTGAAGCTGTACCAGGTTTATCGTTCATTTGTTTGTTTTAATAAACTTCTTCCCGGATTAGCAAATAGTTGCGCCTACCTTGCCTTCATGTTGTGAGCCCGCACCTGGAGTTTATCGTACAATACATTCCTGCTCCATTTCCTCATGCTCTGTTTCTTGAGGAAATTGGATAGATATTAAAGAAGTTAGCTTAGTTGTAGTTACATGATCTGCGAAACCAAAAAATACTTAGCTGCAACGTTCTAGGTTTTCTTAACCTTGTGCCTCTACCAGCTGAGAACAAAAAGATAGGACATTAGTTTAGTTTTCTATTTTATACATTCCAGCACAACGAGGGAGCTTCCCCTCCTAATTTGAAGAGCACTCATTACGTAGTGTGCATAGTTGTCCGTACAAACTCACACTCCAGAGGTGTTAGTTCTTACGCCAACAAGACACAAATGCTGTTTTGGGCATTCAATGGTTGCGTTCCTTGGGAGAGATCTCTCTAAATCTGCAAACCATGGAACTCAAGTTTCAATCCGATGGGAAGAAGGTGGTGTTAAGAGGTATGTCAAACGGGGGTCCTTGGATTGTCTCTTTCAAAAGAATGGAGAGGCTGATTCGACATGACCAAGTTGAATGGGCTGCAGAGTGCATGATTTTTCCAGCCAGTTCGGTTGAAACATGTTATACCCAAAATGAAATTTTTGACATTCTGCTTAAATTGAGCTAAACAACGTAAAAATGCCATCTAAAGTATGTTTTAGGTCAAACCAAATATGAAATCCTTGTGGGTTTCTGTCAAGGAACCTATGGTTAAAATTTTGAAAAAACGAAAATTAGGGTTTTACACCCCTATTTTTATGGAAACCCTAAAAAATAGGACCTTCCCGGAAATGATTGAAAATAATTCTGATAGGCTTAATTGCCTTCACGATCACACTGATCAAGTCAGAATTATCAAAAATATGTTTTACTCTGGTGGGTCTATTTCTATTTTTCAGGAACAAAGTTAGGAGCTCCGCAGCCATTAATGGCAGATTGGCCAGTACCAGGTGCTGAAAGCTAAACCTCAAAAGCTTCAACGAAGAAACCATGGCGGAAAAAAGATAAAAATGATGACGTTCAACGAAGGAGATTCTCAAAACGGAAAAGGCCAAAATTTGGCTAAGTCTGGAAGGTGCACGTTTTGTCTACCAAGGCAAAACATAGTCTACAGTGGTTAAAAGCGCCCCTCTTGAAGAAAGGCGCCCTTGAACCTTAGAGGGCAAATCAAATCATCTGGCAGTGTCAAAACAGTCATCCTCTTCACTTTCATACTAGCTCGACAACGAAACAATCAGCAAGATTATCTGATTCAGCAATCATTGACCGACCGTCAGCGAAGTATGGAGGATCCATTGACGACAGAAGTGCCAAATCTGAAAACTTCAAGGTAAAAGCGCCCCTGCTGGCCAGGGGCGCCCCTCAGTTGCAGACATCAGATGAATCCAAGAGCTGTAGCTTTATACATGATATCTTTCCAGCTTCCTCCCGGCTACGTGATCAATCTAACAGCAAGTCCACAAGACACACCAGACGATCACGAGACGAGATCAAGCAGAAAAAGCCAAAATTAAAAAACTGGAAAGATAAGCCAGAAAATGGCTAAGGCATGGCTAAAAGCGCCCCTCTCAAGGAAAGGCGCCCTTTCCTAAAGGTGTCCAGATTCAGCCGGAATCTTCACTACCTCCCAAGACGACCTTCTCAGCTATGACCTATCTCGTCAGCGAGACTATCAGCAAGAACTTCCGACAAATCAATCGACCGATGAAGAAGGTCAAAGGCTGGCAGTCCACAACCAAGATAAAACTAGGCAAAAGCTAAAAGCGCCCCTGCTGGCCAGGGGCGCCCTTTAGTTTGGAGGCCCAAAACTTGCCAGCTGCCACTGCAAAGTCAGGCATCGTGAACAAGACTGAACCAGCTACCCGACACATCATCAAGCAGAATCATCTGATTCATCAAACATCGGGAACGTCAGATCAAAGCAAAGAGGGTCCGAAAAGGTCAAAACGAAGAACGAGTCAGTGAAAATTGACTAAGGCATTGTCAAAAGCGCCCCTTTCAAGAAAAGGCGCCCTTCTTTCTGGAGGCCTAAACTCAGTTTTCTGAGCTAACCTCTCCCAGGCATATCTAGTCACATTGATCCTGCCTCAACAACAGAACTGTCAGATACTGCTCGAGATCAACTGAGCAACCTGAATCGAAGATCAAACAGGAGCACTTCAGCTTGCAAAATAAGCAAAAAAGATCAAACTCAAGGTTGGACGCCTAAAGGAAAGTCAAACAGAAATGTTGACTTGAGTTAGCAAATTTGGAGCCAAAAAAGAGAAAAACACTCCACAATCAGTGGAAATCATCTTTTGGAACTCCAAATCAGGACTGAATGATGAGTTATCTTCCATACTTTGTGGATCTTAACCCTAATTGCTTTATATTCATGCTAGGCGTCCCTTTTCCTCATTATTCTTTTTTGCAGGTTGAAGGATAAAACATCAAGTAGCTCCCAAGAACAAGTTTTCAAGATCTGGCAGGGGTTTTGAACGGATCTTCAATATTTTTGAAGATAATTGGCAGTAAAAGCATTCTTCTCCCAAGATTGCTTCCAGAGACAGATTATTGCAAAGTGGCAGTTTATAACTTCCAATCCATCTTCTGTCTACTTCCTCTACTTCTGTCTATATTTCTTTTGCATGTCACAGGAAACGACAGATTTTCACAGATCTGACCAACTGGGTATGATCAGCACAGCTTTTTCAACAAAACCCACATGGTAGATTTTTTCAGAAAAAGTAGCCCTGCTGCCCCTATTTTTTAGGGTTTCCGGAAAAAGTCATAATATTGAAAAACGGACAAACTGGGTTTGTTTGGCTCTGAAGCACGAACAAAACCCATGTGTTAGATTTTTTCGAAGAAAATCACTTTCTGGTGCCCTTGCTGCCTCTGCCACCGAAGGGCTCTTGCATGTCAAAGAAAAACTCGTTTTTTCGAATTTCTGACGATCTGGGTCTGTTTAGAAAATCATTCTTAACAAAACCCATGTCTCAGATTTTTTCGTAAAAACTACCCCCGGCGAGGCTATTTTTAGCATTTCCAGAAAAGTGTCAGAACAGGGTCAAGTGCCCAGTCAATATTCAAGGTTTTCAGAATGCAGTACTCTCAGGTACAATACAAGACCAAAACGGTCTTATACCATGATTACCTGAAAACGACTGATACAGACTTATGGCAGAAAAATCCAGAGGTCAGTTCTGAAGACTTGGAGGGCATGAATCAAATCACATTGCAGAACATCGAAGAATCCGGTTTGTTTCAAGCAGCATCTATTCCAATCACCTTACAAAGCATCGAGCTTGTAATTGCTTGCACTAAGCATTACAACCCGACTACAAGAGAGATCCTGTCAGTTGACGGGAGGGTGATTTGCAGCTTGAAGCCAGTAGACATAGAGACTTGTTTTGCAATCCCACCATGCCCTACCAAGAAGGTCATATCAGTGACAGAATGCGAAAAGGCATTCGAGGCTTCAAAAGACAAGTGTTCGCTTATAATGGCTGAACATTGGCTGAAAACAAAGAGGAACAGTTTGCCCAGAGTAGTTGGTAGAGGAGAATTCAAAGACGAGTACGGAGTGCTAATCACCCTACTCAGCAGAGTCACTGGACAAGAGGAGGGAAAATCCTTCCAGCCGTGGATGTTCTACATTATTGGCAAGATAATCAGCAGAAAAGAACGTTACGACTGGGCCTCCCTGATCAGTGACACACTCCACCAACAATTCACCGGATTTCTAGAAGAGCACCGTTTCCACATGTGTTCATACCTGGTCTACCTGATAGCCTTCCAAGGCGATTTCAGAACATTAAACACTGTGGGAACCCTGGGTGTGCAAAAGGTACAAGAATACTTTCCTCGCTTGGAGTTCACTCTAGCGGAAAGACATTTCAAAAGAATAAATGACCTTTTTACTATGCACACCGTGCACGAGCTAGACCATGAGATGCACGTGCGTATTTCACCAGCAGCTAAGGCAGCAATGGTGGACTGGGCGGATTGGTTCATACAATTCCCCACTTTCACCTACATACGCGTGTATGGCTATAATGGCCACCCCGCCATGATGCCACGTTACCCCTCAGATAGGGTAGTGTTCATGGAATTCCTGAGGCAATTGGCCGATGTTCACTCTTACCTTCGCGTAAAGAAAAAGGCTGCAGTGAACTTTCCTCTTCAGATGGGACTCTACAGATGCAGAACAGCAGCTGATGCAAGGTTGATAAGCCAAGAAATAGTGAGATTTAATCTCAAGTACCTCATCGACAGGAGGCCATCCTATGACCCCAGAGGCATCTTCGCAGCTCACCTTGAGCAAAGATCATCACATGAACCTTTCATGGAAGATTTTTGGGTCAACTGCGAGGATGAGTTCGAAGTGAGAAGAAGGAACCATAGCAGATTCAAGCTCTCACAGATTGCAGAATTCATGTCAGAAGACATCGAGGGCTTATCTGAAGACGAAGGAGAAGTTATTCTTTCTTCCTTCTTCACGGGTCTAGTGGATTCACAACCACTCGGCAAGGTAGACTGGTACGCGAAAGAGAGTACGTCTATTGAGGAAAGAACGGGTAGAGTAGTTCGACACAGTCAACTCTACCTGGACAGTAAAAGGACAAGGAAGGTAGTACTTCCCCGATCAGAGCCGCCAGCGGTTCAGTCTACACTACCTTCCACGCCTAGGAGGAAACCCAGACAGAAGAAGATGAGCTTTCCTCCAGAAGGAATGCGGATGTCAGGAAGCACATGGGGGAGAAAAGGAATTGCCAGCACAAGCCGGCAAGAGGTACAGGTGGAGACAGCCACCAATTTGCCTGAGACAGTTGAGACCGCTGCAACTACACAAGAACCAGTGATTGAAATAATCGCTGTAGAGGCGGAAACCATTGTAGAAGAAGTTGTAGCAGAAGCGGTGCCAGTGATAGAAACAGAGCCACCAGCTTCACCACCATCACAGAGGTCACAAAGTCCTATTGATTTGGACTCGCCACCACGAGACATTGCCACGGCACAGTCTCGTTCTTCTAGCATTCAGGGGACCTATGTTCCTCCTCCCAGCGATGCTAGCCGAGATTCTATCTGGCTGGAAAGCTCGCTTGGGAGAAAGAGGGAGAGGCCTTCATATCAGCTTGACTTCTCTGAATTCCATCATGTCCCACAAGACATGCCGGTAAAGAAGTTGAAGAAGCAGACACATGTAGAAAAGAATGCAGAGAACGAGGTCATCATAGAGACTGCTGCCCCACCTGAAGACAAAGATATACATAATGTGAGGGTTGAGGATTTCACGCTTTCAAAGGTGAACCTTGGAAAGACCACTCGACAGGTGGAGGCAGACCTTCTTGGAATTGCCTCGGCGAGTGTCAAAGAAAGGATGACAAAAGATGGACAAGACAAAGCAGCCTTGAAGGCTGAAATCCGTCAGCTAAAGTTGTACATTTCTAGTTTGATACATGACACTCCAAACTCCTCGGCTTTGCCTCAAGGACTGTTGGATCTCCCAGCTGAAAGGAAACCATCATCAGTTGATTACATACGGTAAACACTTGAGACGTCAAGTGGATGAGTTTGTTGTCAAAGGGCGGTGTGTGTTGACAGAAGCATATCAGCTGAGAGACAGAGCACATGGACTTCGATCAGAAATCCAGAAGTCAGATATAAAGGCAGCTCAAGAGAGGCCGAGAGAGGAGGCGACAGTTGCTGATTTGCAACAAGCATATGAATCAGTTACGACCACAGAAAATAAACACCATCTCTTTGAGTGGAAAGAACAGGTGGCATACAAGGTGAGAGCCTATGATGCCAACTCTGTGGAGCTGATTGACTATAGACGCTTCGTCGCCAATATTATCAACTTCGCAAGAACGTTGGTAATATCCTTCCCGGAGTTAGAATATCAGCGGGAAGGAGGAGAATATGTGGAACTTGAAACCGTGCAGACACGATTCCAGGATGTCATCCGATCTTCATTCCTTGAAGATCCCAATGGCTGCAAATTAGCCAAAATTGCAGCCATGTCTGTCCAGTTAGATGAAGCAGCTGCCCAATGCATAACCTATCATCAACAGCTTACGACGGGTGAAGAAATGCTTAGACGCCACATAGTCATCTTGAAGAGCATTAATTGCCCGGAGGCCGAAGAGGTCAATGACTGGATAGAGACTTTGTTGACCAGTGGTGAAGAGGTGTAAAGCACCAAGGGAGGACGTCCTACCCTCCAAATAGCATTAATGATGACTGAAGTCAACTTGATGCCCCTTTCCAAGTTGACTCCAGATCTCCACAGATCATGCATGTCAGATCCCACTAATCTAGGATGTCTATTTGACTCCCACGATTTGTGGATCTCAGATTTCCTCAAAAGGTGGATGTCTATTTGGAGACACATTTGTAACATAAGTTCACTTTTAGTTAGGTGTCAGTCAACTGAGGTAGACTTCCAGTTTGACTTTTGTTTAGTTTCAGTTAACTGAAGTAGATTTCCAGTTAACTGTTTGCTCACCTACATTTAGACATAGAATAATATCTTGCTGATTGGCAAGAACTGTTTGTTAACTCAAGGAGATTTTAGGGTTGCCTACTCCTTTGAGTTCCTATAAATAAGAGCCTTAGGTTCTTTATTTGTTTAACCTTTATTTGCTAGCAAAATTGCTGCGCCACTGTTGCCAGAGTTCGCTTGTTTATATCTGTTCACTCTTGGATGAGAGTTCGTTGGTTGATCGCAATTGTGCATGATTTCGTGCCTTTGCTGTCCCGACCTTTGTAATTCTTTGAAGAATCTTAAAGAATAAATCAGATGGTGCAAGCTTGATTGATCTAATTATTTGAGTTATTCAAAGTCTTGTTTTTAAATAGTGCATTGTTTCAATCTCCTCCTTGGACAGGTGTCGTCGCCTCCTTGGATATTTTGTCATCAATCATTATCGTTTGATGTTGTTTAATGATCTTTCTTGCAGCCTAGACTTTGGACAGGTGTCGTCACCTCCTCGGGAATCCTGTTAGAAAGGCCATCGTTCCTTGTTGTTTCCAGTGAGCTGCTTCCAAGCCTATACCTCGGATAGGGGTTCCTCCTCCTTGGCAAGTCTCAGATCCAGTTTACCGTAACGAGTGTTTGCTTGTATCGAGCCCTATCTTGGTATATATCCGAAGGTTCAGAGCCTCGGCCATATTCCATTGAGACGGAGGATTCAAGTGATCCAACCATACCATTTCGCTCCTATGCCCTCATGCTCTGTTTTTCTTGAGGAGGTAGGATAGTTTAGAAGCTTAGTTAGTCGTAGTTAAGATCTGCGGAAACCAGAGAAAAAGCTTAGCTACGGCGCATTGGTTTATGCACCCTTGTGTCCTACCGCTGAGTAAAAAAGATAGGAAATCTTAGTACACCCCTTTTTTACAGTATAAAATCAGCAAAGAGAGATCTTCCTCTCTATAATCCGAAGAGCATGTACTAACACACTTGCAATAGCTGTCCGTTTCCAATAAGCACTCCAGAGGTGCTAATTGAAACGCCAACAAAACAAAGAGGGATTACCCAACTGACATTCAATCCTTGCTCACCAAAAGGAGTAAGGTGTTTGCTGATCTACCTCCTGGGCCACCTCCAGATAGGGGGTTTGAACACGTCATTGAACACAAAGAAGGGTCCAAACCGGTTATTACAACACCTTATCGGTATCCTAAGAAATAGAAGAATGAAATTGAGAAGAACATAAAGGAACTATTGGAGATGGGCTTCATTCGTCCAAGCAAGAGTCCCTTTGCTTCAACAGTTGTTTTGGTAAGGAAGTAGGATGGCACCATCCGCATGTGTGTGGATTATCGTGCCTTGAACCAAAGGACAATCAAAAACCGGTACCCCATTCCCCAGATAGATGAGCTCATTGATGAGCTACATGGTGGCAAGTTCTTTTCGAAGATTGATTTGAGATCGGGCTACTATCAAATTTGGATGAGGGGATCAGATGTTGAGAGAACGACATTCAGATGCCACTATGGTCATTTCGAGTTTTTAGTCATGCCATTTGGTTGACTAATGCTCTTGCCACTTTCCAGTCTTGCATGAACAGAGTCTTTCAGAAGTAGTTGAGGAAGTTTGTGTTGATTTTTTTTGATGACATCCTCATCTTCAGCAAGACGTGGGAAGATCATCTCAAGCACTTGGAGGAAGTGCTTAACATCCTTGAATCAAATAGCTTGTTTGCCAAAGAATCCAAATTTTGAATTTGGAATGAAGGAGTTGTTCTACCTCGGTCACATAATTAGTGTTGATGGGGTGAAGGTTGATCTAGAAAAGATCAAGGCGATAGTTGATTGGCTTCCTCCCGAGAACTTGACTCATCTGAGAGGTTTCTTGGGTCAATGTGGATTTTACAGAAGATTTGTGAAGGACTATTCTCAAAGTGCTGCTCCTCTTACTGACCTCACTAAAAAGGTGGCCTTCTTTTGGACAGAAAAGGCACAAGTTGTGTTTGGTAAGTTCAAGAAGATCATGAGTTCTTGTCCGGTTTTGGTTATACCGAATTTTTCCAAGCCTTTCGAGCTGCAGTGTGATGCTTCAGGAGAAGGTGTTGGTGCTGTTTTGATGCAAGATAAGCATCCCATTGTGTTTGAGAGCAGAAAGTTAAGAGGTGTTGAAAGGTCATACTCCATCTATGACAAAAAAATGCTTGCAATCATGCATGCATTAGCCAAGTTTAGACAATACTTGGTGGGAAACAAGTTTGTTGTCAAGACCGATCACAATAGTCTCAAGCACTTCATGCATCAGAAGGATTTGAACAAAAGACAACAAAAGTGGGTAAGTAAGCTTCAAGCTTACGACTTTGACATTGAGTATGTCAAAGGAAAGAACAACATTGTGGCTGATGCTGTATCTCGGAGGCCTCATTTGAGCTCATTGTGTGAGCTTATTGCTGATTGGAAGGAGTTGTTGCTTGCTGATTATGCCAAAAATCAGTTTGCAACCAGCATTGTTGAAGGTACTTTTCATGATGAAAGGTACAAGGTGGTTGACGGATTGATACATTACAAGGGGACGATCTTCTTGGTGGCTGATCCTAAGCTTAAGAAGAAAATTTTGCAGTGGTCATCAAGGATACTCATAAACTTATAGGAAGATCCGTGAAAGATTTTCATGGAAAGGGTTGAAGAATGAGGTTTTGAGCTACATCAAAGAGTGTCATACTTGCCAAATGAACAAAAATGAGCATACACATCCAGCTGGGTTGTTGCAGCCCCTACCCATTCCCAATCAAAAATGGGAAAGCATCTCGATGGACTTCATCACGGGATTGCCCAAAACTCAAGGGAAAG
This sequence comes from Sequoiadendron giganteum, assembly GCA_007115665.2. NCBI lineage: Eukaryota > Viridiplantae > Streptophyta > Pinopsida > Cupressales > Cupressaceae > Sequoiadendron > Sequoiadendron giganteum. The sequence goes on along the minus strand of CM021104.1, from coordinate 547,487,605 downwards.
ACTGTATCTACTTAGTGGTGGATAGATTAACAAAGTTTGCTCACTTCTTTGCCATCACTAGTTCGTTTTCAGCAACCCAAGTTGCTGAATTGTTTTTTCATGAGGTGTTTAGGTTACATGGCCTACCAAAGAACATTGTGAGTGATAGGGACAAGAAGTTCCTAAGCTCTTTTTGGCAAGAGATTTTCAGGTTGAGTGGTACAGTGCTTACCCCAAGCACTAGTTATCACCCCCAAACCGATGGGCAAACAGAGATTGTGAACAAGTGGTTGGAAGGCTATCTTAGGAACTATGTGTCGGAGCAACAGAAGGCCTGGGTAAGATGGCTCCACTTAGGGGAGTACTTCTATAATTCATCCTATCACATGTCTATTAGGATGTCCCCATTCATGGCTCTCTATGGTTACAAGGCTACTAGCTTTGTAGATTTGGTGTTTGGTGATAGCAAAGCACCCCAAGCCAAAGATATGTTGCAGCAAAGTCAAGATATCTTGAAATCCTTGAAGAACAACATCCAGATAGCACAAAACCAGCAGAAGTTGTATGCTGATCAGCAGTGTGTTGAGCGTTCTTTCGAGGTTGGGGACATGGTCTATTTTTGTCTTCAGCCATACAGACAGTCTACTCTCAAGAAGAGTGGAGCTGAGAAGCTCAAATCCCGTTTCTATGGGCCATTCAGGGTAATCAGAAAGGTTGGAGCGGTGGCCTATGAGTTGGAATTACCAGCTAGCAGCAAGGTTCATGTAGAAACCCCTATTCTCACTGTTTCTGAAACTGCTTATTTTTGCTTGTTTTTTAGTGTTTTGATTCTTTTGGTGTTTTTGCATACAGAGATAAAATGCGATTTTGAAAGGAAATACTTGTAAAAATTAAATAAAATATTGTGAAGCCAGAACTGGAAGAAATCACTTGATATTTTATTGCGAGATTGTCTATTGATCTTCTAGACTTATTACATCGGGGATCGGATAACATGCAAATTAAAAAGAAACAACATTTGTGTGGATAAAACCTGATTATTGCAGCAACCTGAGATGCCCATGAAATGGTACGACCCTCAAAGAAATCACTTCTCCCTTCGTCTAAGGTTTGCAAATGAGTCCAGAAGAATGTGCGCCCTTATTGGTGAAGTCAGAATGCCCAAAGAATAGGCGCTTTGCCCAATGAGAAAGGTACTACCTTGTACTTGCAAGTACGCCCCTGCAGCAACAAGTATGGCTCAACAACAGCAATAATGAGTCTATACGGCTCTTGAAAGAAGTGTCCAGCACTTGGAAAATGGACGCCTAAAAGATAAACCCTTCCCAGAAGAGTTTCAATCCAAAACCCTGAAGATATCTCAAATGATGAAGCTCTGTGATAACCTCTGGATGAAGCTATCTCTCTGACAAGCAATAGATCAGCTGATATTTCACAGCCTTTGAACTGCAGACACTGAAGATGGTTCGTTCTCTAATGCAGAATGAAAACTGGAACCCTTGGCTCTGTTCTCAGAAGAAGCACTTAGCAAAATTCGATTTCATAACATAATCTCTTTCTCACAATGAAAAACCCTTATATTCTCAAGAGGGTCGACTTTTCTCAAAAAGACATCATTTAAATAAAAGTCGAATTCTTCTTTTAATATTTCCATAGTTTCGAATGCACTTTTAATTATAAAATATAATTAAAAAGTGGCCCCTTCTTCATGTTGGTCGACCCCTTCCTTTAAGTCACTTAAGTTATAATATTTAATTATATTATAACTTTATAATATAAGCCTTTAAATAATTAATATTTATTTTAGCAAACAAATATTAATATCTCTCTCGAAACAGGTCCAAATGATGAACCGTCTGAAGCCAGATGATAAGTGACTGAATCCGCATACGACCAGACCATACTGCTAAAAATAGCAGGGGTGCTCTGCTGAGTGTCTCCACTTACTAAAAATAGTAAGTCAAGCAAATGATGTCTGAACGACCCTGAACAAAAGCCAACTGAAAGCTTCTGCCAACAGAAGCCAAACCAAACCTCAACCAGACCCTCTATCCACCCTATTAGCCTACGAGGGTCACATAAATGGCTAATCACAAGCACTGAGAGATGTCAGCTGGAAGGGGACATGACAGTCCGCCCCTCCTGAAATTGCTTGTCCTCAAACAATCTCAACTCCGGATGCTGCAAAATATCCTCACTCTCCCACATAGCATCCTCTACTGGTAAATCCCTCCATTTCACCAAATATTCCTTGATAGTCCTCCTGCAACTATCTCTCTCTGTACTCCAGGACCGACTCAGGTACTAAGATCAACTTTCCCTCATCATCTAAGGGAGGTAATACTGTCGAAGGTACCACACGATGTCCTAACGCCTTCTTGAGACGTGATACATGAAAAACGTTGTGGACCTTACTATCCGTCGGAAGCTCTAGCTCATAAGCCACCTCTCCAACACGCCTCAGAATCCTGAAAGGACCATAATACCGCGGCTTGAGCTTCTCTGAACCACTCTTCCTGAGAGTAGACTGACGGTAAGGCTGCAGCATAAGATATACCATGTCTCCCACCTCAAAAGACCTCTTTGTCCTCTTCTGATCTGCGTACTGCTTCTACTGATTCTATGCCTTAGCAATATTTTCCTTGAGAGCGCTCATAGTCTCCTGACTCTCTTGTAATAAGTCTCCAGCACTCGGCACTCTACTGTCACTTAGTAGCAAATCCAGAAAACTAGGCGCCTCATAACCGTACCATGCCATGAAGGGGAACATCTGAATGGTCATGTGATAAGTAGTATTGTAACAATACTCGCACAAATATATCCACTTGACCCACGCCTTTTGTTGCCCTGCAATATAATTCCTGAGGTAACCTTCCACCCATTTGTTTACTATTTCCATCTGACCATCAGTCTGCGGGTGGTAATTGGTGCTCGGTGTAAGCTCGGTCCCACAAAGTCTGAACACCTCCTGCCAGAAGTGACTTAGGAACCGACTATCCCTGTCGCTAACTATACTCCGAGGCAACCCATGTAATTTGCAAACCTCATGGAAGAAGACCTCTGCTACCTATGTAGTTGTGTAAGTGGTGGTAATCAGAAAGAAGTGGGCATACTTCGTCAACCGATCCACAACTACATATATACAATCCCGTCCTTGGGCTTGGGCTTTAGGCAAGCCCGTAATGAAGTCCATCGACAGGCATTCCCACTTCCTGTCAGGAATCGGAAGTGGCTGCAATAATCCTGCCAGATACGTGTTCTCCTGCTTGTTCTACTGACAAACAGGGCACTCACGCACATACTGAAGAACATCTGCCTTAAGTCCTTTCCATGTGAATCTCTCCCGAATCTGTTTGTACGTTTTGAAGTACTCGGGATGTCTTGTTGTAGGTACATCATGAAAGGCTCGCATGATAATGTTCATCATCTCTGATCTTGGGGTCAAATAAATCCTGTTCTTGTAAATGATCAAGTCATTCACAAGTGTGTATCTGGTGTCAACCATCGATCCCTCAACAATACTGGATGCCCAAGTATCCGTGGCATACTCTGCCACAATCAAATGCCTCCAATCCCAAGTAATGTGAACCATAGAGTTCAGATAAGGCTTGCGTGAGAGGGCGTCAGCCACTACATTTTGGGTGCCTTTGATATAAGAGATATCAAAGTCATATGCCTGCAATTTACTCACCCACTTCTGCTGATGATCATTGAGATCTCGCTGCCCCAGGAAATGCCTCAAACTGTTGTGGTCAGTTTTAATGCAGAACTTACTGCCCACGAGATATTGCCTGAATTTTGCCAAGGCGTGCATTATAGCTAGCATCTCCTTATCATAAATATTGTAGAGCCTCTCTGGCCCTCTGAGTTTACGGCTCTCATACACAATAGGGTGCTTGTTCTGCATAAGCACCGCTCCAATGCCCTCACCAGAAGCATCGCATTGAAGCTCAAAAGGCTTCGAGAAATCTGGCAGTGCCAACACTGGACACGTAGTCATTAGCTCCTTGAACCTCACAAAACACTCCTGTGCCTCAGGAGTCCAACAGAATGCACCTTTTTTCATCAGATCCGTCATAGGTGCTGCATGTCATGAATAACCACTCACAAATCTGTGGTAGAAACCACACAATCCAAGAAATCCTCGCAGCTGTGTAAGGTTCGCCGGAGTAGGCCAATCTATAATAGCACGGATCTTCTTAGGATCCATCTGCACTGCCTCTGCACTGATAATATGACCTAAGTATAACAATTCGGTCATTCCCAAATCACATTTGGATTCCTTGGCATACAAGGACTTCCTCTCCAAAATACCAAGTATTGTCTCTAAGTGACCCAAATGCTCCTGCCATGTCCTACTGTATATCAAGATGTCATCGAAGAAGACAAGTACATATCTCCTCAACTGCGAATGAAAGACCCTGTTCATGGTGGACTGAAATGTCGCAGGCGCATTGGTTAGCCCAAATGGCATCACCACAAACTCAAAGTGTCCACAATGACAACGGAAAGCAGTCTTCTCAATATCCTGCTCACGAACTCTGATCTAGTGATATCCTGATCTCAAATCTATCTTCGTGAAGTAGCATGCACCATGGAGCTCATCAATAAGCTCATCTATACGAGGTATTGGGTACCTGTTTTTGATAGTCCTCTTATTTAGGACTCTGTAATCTATGCACATGCGAAGGGTGCCATCCTTCTTCTTCACTAGAACAACTGAAGAAGTGAATGGTGATTTACTAGGTCGAATGTGACCCATAGCCAGCAACTCCTTGATAGTTTTCTCTATCTCGTCCTTCAACCTCTTAGGATGCCTATAAGGAGTAATTATGACGGGCTTGGCGCCCTCCTCAAGCTCTATAATGTGCTCAATGCCCCTGTCTGGAGGTCTCCTTGGCGGAATATCACTGAATACCTTCTCATGCTTGACTCTCAACTGCTGAATGTCAGGATGATACTCCGTCTTGTGCTGTCCCTCCTGTATAGGTGCCAATGTGCACTCGGAAGCCCACTCTACCATGTCATGTCGCATGAGCCTCTCCATCCGACGAAAGGAAATAGTCTTGACATTGCTGTCCCGAATGGCCTTCAGGATATGTGTCTTCCCATCGACATCAAAACGAATCTCCATGTCTTCGAGACGAAGAGTGACTTCCTCAAGGGAATGAAGCCACTTCATGCCCAAGACTAAATCGATATCCCCCATGTTCACCACGTAATAATCAGCCTTGAACTCATAGTTGTTCAAGCGCAAGGGGAGATCCTTAATCATTCGATCACACCTGAGAGTGTAACCGTCTGCCACCTTAACTCTAATGCCTTCGAACTCCTCGGTAATGAGTCCACGCTTCTCCACAAATCTAGCATCGATAAAATTGTGGGTGGCTCCTGTATCAAGAAGGGTAATGACCCTTTATCCTGCCAAAACTCCACGAAGTCTGAATGAACCTTCCTGCTGAATGCTAGATAGTCGTGCCTCCCGAATCTGAAGCTCTGACTCTGCTTCTGCCTTAGGCTCTGGAGCCTCTGACTTTGACTCCTCAGAACTCTCCTGTTGTTCGGAACTCTCAGATTCCGACTCCTTGTAATAAGCCCACATCACTCGATTTGCCTTGCCCTTAGGCCGCAAAGGACAATCATGGTTGGCATCATAGGGACCTTTGCAGTAGAAGCAAAGCTTCTTCCTGCGTAGATCATTAAGAGCCTCTCGATCCAAGGGTGGTGTTGCTGATTTTCCCTTTGAATCATTTTTAAAATCTGATTTCTCTTTGTTAAAATCTGATTTCTCTCTGTTTTTGTTGAAGCCCTTATTGTCCCTGAATGAAGAATTGTTTCTGGAGTTGAATTTGCTGGATGGTGCTGCAAGTTCCATACTGCGTGCCTTCCTCATAGCTTCCTATAGCGAACGCGAATCAAATGCCTTGATCCAACCTCTCAAGGGTTCCAACAATCCTTCCACGAAGAGCACAACTATACGCCTCTCTGATATGTCGTGAACCATCACGGACAATTTCTAAAATTCACTAATATAACCCTCCAGGCTGCCAATTTGCCTAAGTTGGGCCAAATCTCTGAAGTAAACTTTTGGGTCCTTTTTATCAAAGCGATCCACCAATCTGTCCACGAACTCTTGATAAGTGGTAATACGATCGTGTTGCAGTGTTGCCATTCCCTGATACCACCAATCATGGGCTGCTCCTTCTAAATGTAACATGGCAAACTTGATTGCCTCTTCCTTAGACATAGGTCGAAGTGTCAAGAAAGTGTCTAGCCTGTGAATCCAAGACTGTGCTGTTACATTGCCACTGCCATCAAAATAGGGTAGGTTGATCTTGCTGGAGGCATGCTTCAAGTCTCTATTTTGGTTTCGAGGCCTATTCCCCTGTCGAGACCTATAATATTCAACTCTCGAATTCACAAATCGATCAAAATGCATGCGCTCACGCACTTGTGGTGTCAATATATCCCACTCCTCGTTGGCTGCCATAACTGCATCAGCATATAATATGTTCCCAACCTCTTCAACATTCTCCTCAACCTGTTCTCTTCTTAGGAAAGTGGGTCTGGTAGGTCTATTTGCTGTTCGTGAAATAGTCCTGGGTACCCTCTGTGAACCTGCATCACTCCTGTCCTCATCACAATGTGGTGATGGTCTCCTTGGCGTACCTATCCTCTGTATAGCCATGGTCAACTGCTGCAATACATCAGTTACCTGCTGCTCACCTGTCCGCAAATCTCTAAGAGTCTGTCTAACCTCTGCATCTTCCTCCTGAGGATCTCGAGGAATCTCTATTCTATCACCCATGCCTGTATCCTGTACAGATGCTCCAGACAAAGAACCAGACTGAACACCTATCAAACCTGTAGCCGTCTCACCTGTCGGAATAAGTGGTGGCTGCCAAGCTTTTTTGTTTTCCCTCTGATAATATCTCTTCTCTCTATCACTCTGGTGCATAAACAAAATGGTTTTCAAACCCAACAAGGATGGCAGGAAACCGCTCTGATACCACTGTAGAAACCCCTATTCTCACTGTTTCTGAAACTGCTTATTTTTGCTTGTTTTTGAGTGTTTTGATTCTTTTGGTGTTTTTGCATACAGAGATAAAATGCGATTTTGAAAGGAAATACTTGTAAAAATAAAATAAAATATTGTGAAGCTAGAACTGGAAGAAATCACTTGATATTTTATTGCCAGATTGTCTATTGATCTTCTAGACTTATTACATTGGGGATCGGATAACATGCAAATTAAAAAGCAACAACATTTGTGTGGATAAAACCTGATTATTGCAGCAACCTGAGATGCCCATGAAATGGTACGACCCTCAAAGAAATCAGTTCTCCCTTCGTCTAAGGTTTGCAAATGAGTCCAGAAGAATGTGCGCCCTTATTGGTGAAGTCAGAATGCCCAAAGAATAGGCGCTTTGCCCAATGAGAAAGGTACGGCCTTGTACTTGCAAGTACGCCCTTGCAGCAACAAGTACGGCTTAGCAACAACAATAATGAGTCTATACGGCCCTTGAAAGAAGTGTCCAGCACTTGGAAAATGGACGCCTAAAAGATAAACCCTTCCTGAAAGAGTTTCAATCCAAAACCCTGAAGATATCTCAAATGATGAAGCTCTGTGATAACCTTTGGATGAAGCTATCTCTCTGACAAGCAATAGATCAGCTGATATTTCACAACTTCTGAATTGCAGACACTGAAGATGGTTCGTTCTCCAATGCAGAATGAAAACTGGAACCTTTGGCTCTGTTCTCAAAAGAAGCACTTAGCAAAATTAACATAATCTCTTTCTCACAATGAAAAACCCTTATATTCTCAAGAGGGTCGATTTTTCTCAAAAAGACATCATTTAAATAAAAGTCGAATTCTTCTTTTAATATTTCCATAGTTTCGAATGCACTTTTAATTATAAAATATAATAAAAAAGTGGCCCCTTCTTCATGTTGGTCGACCCCTTCCTTTAAGTCACTTAAGTTATAATATTTAATTATATTATAACTTTATAATATAAGCCTTTAAATAATTAATATTTATTTTAGCAAACAAATATTAATATCTCTCTCGAAACAGGTCCAAATGATGAACCTTCTGAAGCCAGATGATAAGTGACTGAATCCGCATACGACCAAACCATACTGCTAAAAATAGCAGGGGTGCTCTGCTGAGTGTCTCCACTTACTAAAAATAGTAAGTCAAGCAAATGATGTCTGAACGACCCTGAACGAAAGCCAACTGAAAGCTTCTGCCAACAGAAGCCAAACCAAACCTCATTTAATAATAAACTAAGTGTCCTTTTCCCAAAGTTTTAACTTAATACTTTTTTGTACAACTTAATAAATTATTATTATATTATTCCCTTGCTAAATCTCCCCTTTAGCTTACGGGGGAATAAGAATAGGTTTTGAGTCCTCTGACTTGATTTAGTTCGAAAAATTGGACATGACATATCACTCCAAAGTTGGAAACACTAGCAAAATGAAAATAAATCAAGTTTCAACTTTTAAAATTTTAAACCCTAGATTTGAAAAAAAGATGGAAAAAAGAAACAAAAATTAAAAGATTGAAGCCCTAGAACACAAATAAAATGAAAGAAAAAACAACAACATAACTATCACCACATAGTTGGAAACCATAGGAAAAAGAAAAACTCACTGAGTTTCAGCTTTAGCAACATTATACTGTCACCAAAAGAAAGAAGGTGGTAATAAAAATAAAAGATAGAAAACATAGAACACAACTTGAAAGTAAAAACAGCATAAACCTAAATTGAAAAAACAACAATAAGTAACATACCTTTCAAATCTGGTCAGTAAATTTATCAAATTGATTGAAGACCGCTCCAAAGCAACTAAAAAGTGTTGCAGTGATAGTCAAAGAGCAGATCACAAGAGAAAAAGACGACAAAGACAAGAACATCATGTTTTTGGGGTTTTTTTAGCAACTGATTGCTGTTGTGCTCATGTTGGCAAGTTTAAGGCTTAGACTCATGAGTTACTATGAGCTTTTGGGTGAGCAGCTTGGTGAGTTCTCCTATAGCATTTCTAGGTCATGAATCAACATGGTACTTGCACAGTTTTGATACTATGATATTATCAAACTTCACCACTAGAAATTGCATTTCGTTACTAGTCTTTTCTATTTTGTCCACTTACAATTATTATAAATTATGTTCTAGACATGAATTAAGGCATCAAATTTATGCTTGTATAGATTTCATATTCATTTTAAAAATGTAAATATTGATATTTGTTTCAATTTATTTGGTACTAACCATGTCTTTATATGTTGTTATGCATGCAGATTCATGGATGAAATTTCTTTTGCATATGGAGAAAGATATTATTGTATTAACCACTGGGCATGTCAGAGGTTATTCCATGAAAGCTTTTTAAGGTTTTCTATTGTTTGTTGCAGCGGGCATGGTATGCAGTTAAATTTATTAATTATAATTGTTGTGTTTATATTCTTATCTTGTACTGTTTGAACAATTTTTTTGGCTAGTAATGCAGATTCCACTTTACTTCTTTAGGTCTTTTTATAATAATTACATTTATAATTTAATATTTTCCAAAGACAAGAAAAGACCAAAAAAAAGTTTCATAGATTCCATTGTTGAAAGTCTATATGATCGTATTCCCCAATATGCTCCAAACTTTGACCATCTTATACACAATCCATCAAACCTCAAAATTTTAACTAAGTTTATTCCTTGTCATTCTAGGGAGGAGAGCATGGCCTGCTCACTTGTACCCTCCCCTTCTATTAGTTCTTTGTCATGTTCCCTTCTCAAAAATAAAAATGGAGAAGGGTTTGATGTTATTGCAAGAAAAGATGGCAAGCACATCTAGAATAGAAATGGAGAAATTCTTAGGGAGAAACTTTGAGCTTTGAGAAGTTTAAGATAGAGGATATGCTCATAGGTAGATATCTATGGGTTGTAGTATCTAGATCCAAATCTATTGCTATGTCACAAGAAGGCTGGGACAATATGGACATAAAAGATAGGGTCTTATTAGAATCTGTTTGGTAGATTCAATATTGCTAAATGTACATTAAGAGACCACAACACTTATTTGGAAGAAATTGGAAGATTTGTATGAGCTAAATCTCTTGTTAACAGATTATTTTTGAGAAAGTTGTATACCCTTAGGATGGAGGATGTAGCTTTGTGGCTAAACACTTGAAGGCATTTAACATGGTTGTTACCTAGTTGCATTTCATTGGAGCAAAAATGGAGGATTGATGCATGACTTTGTTGTGTTCTTTGCCTAATTCATGGGACCACCTTGTTACATTTATTGGCAGTACCACCACCAATTTGAAAATGGATGAGGTGGTGGCATTGTTGCTTTTTGAAAAGATGCGAAAAAAGTTTTCGAAATTTGCCAACGAGGCCATATCTTGTAATGTCCCCATTTTGGGATTACCCTAAATCTGCCCTGATTTCTTGAAGATATCCTTTTATGATGGTCTAGTGTTCATATTGCGTACTTTTTCTCTTTTTTCTGATCAATCATAGGATAAAGACATTCATAAATTTATTCATTTTTCTATCAAATAATCACAATTACTTATAAGGCTCAATAATTGCTACAAGTATTTTTATTGTATAATCATATTGTATATATATGTAATTGCATACAATAATGTCAATGGAGCATAACATATCAGTAATGAGATAAGATAACTAGTAGCATGTACATGATTTATTATTCCCCATGCAATCAATAAAAAGAAAATAGATAACATTAAATAAATAGCATCATGTATGAATTACTATTAATTAGACTATTGTTTAAATCCATGATGTATTTATCAACATCATTATTTAAATGTACAAACATTTATCTAACTTATTATTTAAATTCATAAAATACTTATCTCCTTATATTCATAAAATACTTATCTACTTTCCATCTGCCTGTCTTCATAAATTTAAGATGATCTGTAGTCTATATTTTATCTCTTATTTCCCATGCTATTCTCTATTTCCTTATACTCAGAAAATATCCATTGAATTTCCAATTTATTTGATTCCCATCTTCCTTCTAATTTCTGCTGTATATCCCTTGATTCCAAATTTCTCATTTCTCCATTTTAATGTTCTTTGAATCTGCATAAGCTCCTTTTAGATCTATTTATTTCTCTTTACATCTGCTCGTGTATATTCCATATATATGTTTCTGCTGCTATCTTCCTTCCCCCTTTCTCTTCCCTATTCTTTTTTCTGATATATATCCCTTTATACCATTTGATATGCCTCTTCATGAAAAGAGGTGTTTCTTCAATGTATGAGAGGATGTGACTTTTTATTAATTAATTCTTAAACCTTTTATTATGATTTCTGTTCTTAGTAATATGAATCGCTGCCCTCCTAAATCATTTGTTATCTTCTTTGTCTTTCTCTAAACATTCCCACTGATCGCTACCTTCCTTTTTCCCCATATAATCGATGGTTTTTATACTACTCTTAAACCATAATCGTTTCCTTTTCATAAACTTCTTTTTATAGCGACTTGCTGTTTTATATTCAATAATTATATTAATTTTATATTAATATTATATCATAATGATTATAGTATTTAAGTTATTAATATTTATAATTATAATAATATTTTATGTTTTAGGTAATTAATATTATTTAATTCCTTTCTTAGGTATTTTCAACTTGTGGATATTAAATATTTCTTCTTCTATATTTATAATTTAATAATTATAATATTGTCTCTGACAATTATAATTATTAAATGGTTAATATTTTTTTATATGTAGCTTGTTATTTTGATGTCTCGATTTCGGGGACATGATAGTCCCTCCCTTTCAAATTTGCTTGTTCTCAAGCAAAAACATCTTAGTTTCTTCTAGGATCTCTTCTTCTAATCTGTCACCAACGGTACCCAAGTTAGTCACGTTTATATATATACTGTAATGTTCTGTAATAATTACTCTATTTGAATGCAAATATATAAATATATTAACTGTATACTTATCTTTGTGATGGGGACATCACATATCTGTTTGTGGTAGATAGAAAGAAAAAGGAAAGAAGAAGGACAAGTTTAGATCTAAATCTTGTGGGAGATCTAAATTTTCTAGCAACTTCAAGGCAAAATCTTGGAATTGCGACAAGACTAGCCACTACAAAAGAGACTGTAATAAGGAGAAGAAAAAGAAAAAGAGAGATTATGAGAAGTCCTAGGATAACGGCAATGCCTTCGTTGCAACCTTGACTACACATGCATTAGAAGGTGTGTGGTTAATTGACACCAGTGCATCTTTTCATATGATCTCACATTGGGGTTGGTTTACAAAATATGAAGAATATGATAGGGAGAAGGTGTACCTTAGAGATGATTCTCATTTGAATATTATTGGCTGTGGAATAGTCCTAATTCGATTATTTGATGGATGAGTAAAGGGGATCAATGGTGTATCATATGTCCTTGATTTTGGTGTGAAACCTACCTTTTGTAAGTAAATTGAATGATTCTAGTGTGCAGGATGTTTTCTCATGTGGAGGATGTAAGATGGTTAAAGGAGTTATGGTGCTTGCTAGGGGTGTTCAGATAGGCACTTTGTTTCAATTGGATGTAACAATTTTTCTCATGCAATATATGATGTGATCTTGGAATTTTGTTGCATGCAAGAGAATTGACACTTGACTTTTGGTCACAACTTGATTATTTCTACTAGACGGTCAAAGCTAGAAATTTCTACACTATATCTTTTCTTGGATAAAACAACAATTAAATTTATGGATATGAGGTAGCTTTTTACAAAGTGCCTATACTAATAATTCTAATTAGGGAAAGATGACCAAAGTGTACACAAAACCATACCATAGAGAAAATAATGGCATGAACAAGACAACAAGAAGAGTACTTGCAAAGACTTGGAGGGGGGTTCAGGGGTAAGGCAGGGTGGATGTGGGTGTGCATTAGTTTGTGGAGAGATAGTAAGAGATTGCAAGGAATAGGGAGTAGAAAATGCAAGTCACATTAACTACATAATTGAAAGGATTTTTAGTTTTTGAACTAATCTTGTGTTCATGATGTAAGCTTGGATTATGTAAAAGCCATATTGTGGCAATTTGGCTTTGTTATGGAAATGTGTTGTGTCCCACCCCAATCTGAGTTTTTAACTTGTGATTTTTGCTCTATTATTCCCAGTTTGACAGATGGAACATCTTGTCAAACACTTCACAAGCTAACCGATCTGGTTTTTCTTTCAATAACTTTGGAGTTTGCAAACCATATTAAAATGCCCAACAAATAGATGACAATATGCATTTGCATTATCTCAATCTAAAGTCCATTCAATACAACCAAATGAAATATAAAACCCTCTATTATTTTATTTTCTGAGATGTGACTGTTTTCAACATATACAGATTTAATTGTCCATACAAGGAAAGAGCTGTTTATATTTAATGCAAATCATAGATCACAATTTACTGACCTGGTAATCAATGTGTAAGAGACACAACTTACATTAGCACTCCACACCATAAGCCATGTCCTGCTGTTCAAAACCCATGGGCAAGAAAATGGACAGCAAACTGAAGTTAGCAGCCTCCTATCTTCATATGCCACACCATGCCAAACATACACACCCAGCAAACTCAAATAGTCAGAAAATATCTGATTTCCTTTCAAGGAAACGCTTTCAGACTCTACAAATCAGCAAGTCCTAATCCTCACGCCCTCCTCCAGTCTGCACTACTTCACATGCTACCAATCTGAAGGCATACAATCAGGTATAGGGTGAGTTTGTAGGTTGATGAAGGTTCACACCCCCTCACAAACAATGTCCAAGCACTTCACACGACCCAGCTATGCAAATGCCCTCTACGAAGTCTCACGCCTGGGGGAATATGCACATGATTCTCACAAGTCATCTATTTCCAAACACTCAGCACTTTCGACCAGACAATAGCAATAATGGACCCCTTCAAACTCTATGCTAGAATCAGATAATGACAAACCGCTTAATGTAATCACACAACTAACTCGTTCTGCGTCCAATAATCAATGCACCAGGCGTAGATATATGAAACATCAATCTCCACGACCCCCCCTAGGGTTCTCCTGCAATATGGCTTCAAAGTCCTCTATGTAAATACCCACTTTGAAAGATGAGCAATCTTCCTGCAAGTTCTTGATGTTTCCTTCGAACCCTGAATAAATAAATCTTATTGAAATTCGTTGATGCACAAACACAACTCCTGAAATGGAATTGTCTACAAGCAGGCTTGGGAAATCTTTCACTCCTATACCATGTTGATCCTCATGAGGGTTTTCGTCCTCGGTGAAGCTGAGTATTTCCAAACTCTCCTGTCCTCCTACAAAACCCTTAGCAAAATTTCTTCTTCAAAACATGAATAATACAAAAAGAGCTCCAAATGCCCTTTTTATAATTCCCAAACTCCACACCCAATTCGCATTTAAATTTCATTTCATTTAATTTACTTTTTTCCCACCTTATAACTCCCCTTTGAATTTGCACTTAACTTTATATTATAAAGTGCACTATAAAAAAACACTTATATCCCACTTTTAATAAAGTCCTTTAATATATTAAAATAATGTATAAAGTTAATTGATTTAAATTAACTTTATAATTAACGTTATTAAAATTAAATACCTACGACCATTGAATGATCAAGATGTCTCCAGAATATAAATCCACTGTCATTCCCAAAATAGAAAGATTGCCAACCGACCATTCCAATCACCCTCTATGACTTACTATAAATAGTAAGTATAGCCAAAGCGCCTAGCAAAGCTCCAGGAAGTGCACAAAGAAACCTTTTAAAGTGTCTGAGCCGGAAAGCACCAAATAGAAGCACAAAATGACTAAACACCCCATAATGTCCCCAATTTAACCCTACGCTCTTCATTTGGATTTAGCCTATTTTCGGAATCTCGTAGGCTAAACAGAATTGGAAATAAGGGTTTCCACTTTTATAGGAAGTTCAAATGCAATTTTGAAGGTTTACATGTGTGAGTTTTCAATGCATGTCTTGTGAAGCTTTCTGGGTTTTTGGAGAGCTTAGAATGAGGTAACATGCATGTTAAGATAATGACATGCAATTTTGACTGATACCTTGCATGCAAGAAAGGTTTCTAGGTTTTTTTGGGTTTTCAGAGACCTCTGAGGTGGTGTGACATTCATCTGAATCTAACAACCTTTCTAGGCACTTACTATTTATAGTAAGTCATGTTGGCTGTCTGGTTTGTGCTAAGAAGATATTTGGAAACACTTGCTATTTATAGTAAGTCATGATACTGCTCAGTTGGTATTCAGATAATGTTTTGCAAACTTACTATTTATAGAAGTTTTCTATTTTTGGTAAGTCTATTTATAGCAATATCATTCTAGCAGCGGTTCAATCATCTACAGTTCACATTTCTATTTTGGGTAGTGAGGTTGATCAGTTTGACTTTTTGTTGAGTTTGAAGTGAACTTACTATTTTTAGTAAGTCTATTTGTGGCAGTGGCATTATTGGCAGCATTAGTTCAAGACATCATTCTATTTTTGGTAGAATTAGTTTGGGTGTTGGTTTTGGCTTTGGCTTCTATTCCTCCTTGGACTGAGTTCTAGACTTGGTCAATTTTCTATGTTTTGCAATTGTACCCCACGCCTAGTCAATGAACTTTAGGTTGATTTTAAAATGGGGTAATGAAGGGGGATGCCTCATTAATGCACTTTAATATTTTATTAAAGTTTTATTATTCCTCTAAACGGGACAACTTGGGAGAAATATAAAGAGTTTTAAATATTTCAAAATGCTTTTTGAAGTGGGAGAAGTTGGAGAGTTTCTTGTTTGGAGGTTATAGTTGATTCATCTCCTCTATTGAAGCTTATTTATTGATGCCTTGCTCATTCATTCATATGCTTGAAAATTTATGATAAAGTTATGCTGCTGGTTTGAAATCCAAAACCTGGCTAAGGGGAAGCTTAGCAATTTCACACCATTCTTCGGGCCTGAAACTATGGCTTCCTAGTGTAAGAGAGGGGGACCAACCACTGCAAGGCCCCAGGTCACGAAAGGCCAAGAGCGGAAAGGCTGCCCTAACTTACCTCAATTGCAAGGAAGATTAGGATAGGGGGGATGAGAATGATGAGGACTATGTGTCCTTCGATCGCTCTGCAATCTTGAGAGTTGAAGGGAGACCAGATGAGTCGCTTTTTAAGGTCACCTCTGCGTCTCAAGTAGCTTTCTGTCAGAGGACAAAAGCGCGGTTCCAAGACGACAGCGCGGCGCGCTGACGTCTCACAGGCGCGCTGGCGTCCGTACGGCCAAAAAACCAGAGAGATGAGGTTAAATCCTCAAGAAAGGACTGCTAACCTAGTTTAGAGGTTTCTTGAACAACAAAATGAGATTTAGAAGAATGAAACATAAATACGAACGTGATAAAAGAAATATATTACCGCAAGGGTGACGAAGATGATTTCGTACAACAATCCTCTTGCCAGCTTGCTTCAAGATCTCTCCACCTGCACATAGAAAAAGGGGGAAATGTTGGAATTGTTTAGGGGCCTGCCTTGGTCAGACCCTCGTTTTGGTGTTTCCACCTCCATGGACAACCAAGTTTGCAACGATAGAAATAAAGATAAAGAAGGGAATACAAGCTATGTAAACAAAAGACACTACAAATAGTACGTGCTTACTCAACCAAAGACGATAGAGAAGATAAGAGGAGCTTACCACCTTCGTCCAAAACGCTCAAGGCTTGTGGAGGAGAAAATGAGAGGAACTCAAGCCTCTGCCGCAATGGTGTTTGTCCTGCGCTCGCACTATTGGAGTGATGGAGTAGTGGATTGCTGATATGGAGTGTAAAGTGCTGCTACAAAGCTTGAAGATGGATGAATGAAGTGGAGAGAATGTAATGTCCCCGATTTGGCCCTACACTCTACAATTGGATTTAGCCTATTTCTAGAAACTCGTAGGCTAAGCAGAATGGGAAATTAGGATTTTCTATTTTATAGGAGGTTTCAGATGCAGTTTTGAGGGCTTGCATGTGTGTTTTTCTGACGCATGTCTAGTGGAGTTTTTTGGGTTTTCAGAGATCTCCAGGGTGATGTGACATGCATTTGAATCTGACATTCTTTCCAGGCACTTACTATTTATAGTAAGTCATGATGGTTACCCGGTTTGTGCTTAAAAGATGTTTGGAAACACTTACTATTTATAGTAAGTCATGATACTGCTTAGTTGGCATACAGATGTGGTTTTGGCAAACTTACTATTTATAGCAATATGCTATTTTTGGTAATTATATTTATAGCAGTATCACTCTAATAGCAACTCAATCTTTTGCAATTCAGTGTGGCCGATCAGTTTGGATTTCTGTTGAGTTGAAGTGAATTTACTATTTTTGGCAATGGCTATTTTTAGTAAGTCTAATTTTGGCAGTATCATCATCTACAGTTTAGCTCAGATCATCATGCTATTTGTGGTAATCCTTTTGTTTCAGTATTGGCATTGGTTTTGGTTATCTCCTTGGACTAAGTGTTATACTTAGTCAATTTCATGTTTTTAAGTTGTACCCCCATGCTTAGGAGTGATAACTTCATGTTGTTTTAAAGAGGGGACATTAAGGGGTCATGTTGAGCATTTAATGATTTATTAAAATGCTTTATTGTTGCAAATAGAAATGGATGCCTAAAGGGAAGGGAAATAATGTTTTATTATTTCACAATAAAGTGAATGGTTGAAGGGTGTCCCTTGGGAAGTTGAAGTGATTCAACTTCTTGGAATTCAAAGTGTTTCATTTGCCCATTGGAACTTATATATTGCTGCATTGTGAAGAGCTGATTATGTTATGTTTTGAAAAGCAAAGTTATGCTGCTGGTTTGAAATCCAGAATCCGGCTAAGGGAAAGCTTAGCAATTCTATTCCACTCTTCGGGCCTGAAACTATGGTTCCCTAGATGATGGATTGAGAGTGTGCTTCATCCAGAAGTACATATTGAGCATTACTGTGGAGTTTTGGTGAGATATTTCCAGTTTTCAAATTGTTGGTTATTGTTTGGCTGAAGGAGATTTTTATATACAGCTTTTTGTATGAATTTAATTTGCTTCTGGGCATTGAAGCAATCTATTCCTAGGCTAAGGGTGACCCTCTTGGCAAAGTTACAGATTTTATTTTGCAGATTTGAATATTTAATGCAAGGTCGACCTCCTTAGAAGGCCGTACCATTGCTAGAGGTGTCTTGGAGTTCGTGCTTGAATATTGGTGAGCTGTTGATGTGGTTTCAGTGATTGATTTTGGGCGCCATCCTCCTAGTATGCATTTGCACTTCATTTCAAAACATTTGAGGTATTTTAAAAGGTGTTATGAGAATTTTGGTATTATCATTGATTGCTGGTTCATAATTTCAGTTTGCTATTCGTCATATCAAATTTGCTTCAGTTCTGATTTTTGGCTTATATCTTGGTGATTGAAAAGATTATATATTGTAATAAACATTCTTCAGTAGTTTGCATTGATTATATCATTGTAACACATGGAAATTGCAGATTTATTTTATTGTAAAGCTGAGATTTAGTAGTACTAATCCAGTCGTTATTCTTACTGCATTTACTTGTGATTTCCTAATGCAAACACTTTAACCCCTTGCTGGTTTACCGCCAGTGTGGAGAATAAACATTTGTATCTCTTTTCATACCCACTTTCAAGTGGTGAATTCCCACTGTTGAGTGGATGCCTGCCGCAACAGAAGAAGTATTAATATTGTAATCTTTTCCCCCCACTGTTTGGTGGCAGCGTGGAAAGTTCCTTATGGCTGGTTATCCGCCTTTGTTCATTTCAATTTCGGCATTAGTACTCCACCATATGTTAGCACTTCGCCTGTCAAAGGATCTTGAGTGCACATTCTTGGTGTTGAGTTTAATCTCTCTCTTTCAGTATAATCTTGTAATCTTGATTCAGTAGATCCTAGGGATCCTCTGACCATATGCTCGCCCCTCCTCCTTAAGTGGTTTTAGGGCGCATTCTTGGTTAGAGTTATTTCATGCACGTTTTGGGTTATGCTAACTTTAACGGGTGCTTGGTTACATTGTAAATGTTTGGTTTAAAAATAAAAAAAATTGAGAGAGTATATTTCAGAGAATGCTCAAATGGTCTTGCCCAACTTCTGTTGAAGAGAACAATGGATGAATGGATGAAGAATATGAAGGAAAGGATGAAAAATGGCCATATTGGGGTCGGCCAGCCGAAGAGGGGCGTTACACTTCGTGTAAGAACCCCTGCTGATTCTGGTCTAAATTTTCAAATTATGCTGTTTGACATTTTGTCAAACACTTGGCTTGCAAACTCCTTTCAGCATACAGTTGCCCTACTTTTGAAAACTTTCTCATATGACGACAAGGAACATGTATAAATAACTACTGAATTGAATTACCAGCTATTATAGGATGCGTTTGACTGAAATTAGCATGGTATTGATTCTATAACTTCAAACTATTTGCAAAGAACATGAACTATGTATTGGAATTTCATCGAACAGTTGGCATACAACACTAACACTTTTCTATATGACTGATTTCTTAGCAAGCACTAGCTGTAACATACCTAGAATAGCAGCAACTTCCCAAAGGACTGATTATGACTTGGGATGTTTATAAGATAGAACTATTCAAATCAAAGTCTTACATGAATTCAACATTCTTTCTAAGGCCACACCTGGAAGAACTTAGAAGAACATAGATTGGAATACATGCATTTCGTCAAATAGGTGATATGCAACCAAAGAGCAATTGTAATAGCAGGTTTATTGATGTTTATTGAGTATGACAAGTCTGTAATACATTAGCAGCAAGCCCAGATTTGTTGCAGCAGTACATAAACTCACTTCTCTAACACATTTTATGATCTCAAATCAAAATACAAGGAGATTATTTGATTAGAATGTGCCTAGACCTGAATATAATGCTGCCACGGTCCAATAAGGAGCTGGAACTGCTATAGGAAAGACTCGGGAATGTTTGAACTTCATAAATCACCATCGATCAGCAGATCCCCAGTCACTAGAAGCGCCCAAAATTGGTGCAGCAATTTAAAGAGGACACAAACAGTACTGGAAATGTTTTTCCTTGTCTTGGAAGATTCACAACAACTCCAAACTTACACGTTTTCATTCCCTATTGCCACAATTTGCCTTGGGAGTTCTAAGCAACCCACATTACAACCACGTTTCCTCTTCCAAATAGCTCGCTTGGCTCCAAGAGATAGAAATGATTTCCTTAGTAGCTCCTTGAATGCTCAAAACTTTCCCGTGAAGAGACTCGTGAATACTGCTTGTTGCCTTGTGCACTTGAGCTCAGATTATCGCGCCATTCAGTGCTCATACCACCAGAAGATATCTCTCATCATTTGCAAAAAGGCGTTTACTTTCTCAGCAACCATCACTCAACTTGTATGGAGAATATAAGACGTTTTGAGCCACGATTTTTCTTCAAAATTCGAATGCAGCCAGTTGATAATAACTCAACAAAATCTGCAAGGGTCTTTCATCCAAAAATCGTTTTCTTCCAGCTAGGGGGTGATGTCTCACACTCAAAACTGAACATGTGAGGGTCTTCAAACCCTAGACCAAGAAGCTTGAGCTCTTCCCGTGAGAAAAATATGCATCTTCAAAAGTGAATCCAATGGTCTCTTTTTCTTTTTCTTTTTATGTTTCCCCATTCACAATTATAAAGTAACTTTATAATGTTCACTCATTAAATATTTCTTTTACTTAGTCACTTTATAAATTATCAAATAAATGACTTTATAATATTTCACTTTATTTAATTAAAATAATTGATTAAAGCCATCCTTTAGAAATATTATTAATTTTTGGACAACTTAGTCAATCAAATTAAATAAGTCACTCAACCATAAATTTGGGGACATTACAGTCCTCCCTTCCCGAAGATTGCTTGTCCTCAAGCAATCCGCAATAGCAAACCAGCCCTACTGCCACATTACTTGAGTCCTGAACAACAAACCATTTGCGCCTGTCCACCAACCACCCGGATCCCAGATGATCCTGAAAAGAACTTCAACCAGCATCCTTTGAATATAACTGAAGCTCCTGACACTATCAAGCTCTGTCAATCTGTGAGGCCAACCAGCCAGCAAAAGAATTCTTGGATCCCAATCATGCCAACTCCAAGTACTATGATGATAAATCTCAGATATCATTCCTAGGCCACATGGACAAACTGGAAGTCCTTCAGTCTCAACACCAACTAACTTTCGCTGTGCCACTTTGATAACCTCTAAAATCCAACCGAACCAAATCTCAAACTCCTGCTTTTGCAAGCAACCGACTGGAGAGAGCATGGTGAGAGACTTGCAAAACTTGGACTCGTCACCTGAAGTCGGAAATATATCATACCAAAGTGAATCAAAACACCTCTTATTCAATCCACCTCCTTGTGTCATCAAATCCTATTTATGTGGGCTGAAAGTAAATTGATGAGCACACCTCATTATGCAATCGAGGTGAAACTCTCCCACTAGCACCAATGGAATACCAGAGTAGTCATACGTATTCCATCCTACATCACCACCATCAGAAGATGACTCACAACTCAAAACAAGATGAGTTGGTCTTGTAGCAACATCATCATTACCCTTTGCAGCCTTGACTGCAAGATTTCTATCTGCTGCATAGAAAGAGTTTCCTAATTTTTTTTTCAAGAGTAAGAAGAGTACTATCAAGAATGCCATAGTGCTCACGAACTGCAGTCCTGCAAATCTCCTGAAAAGAAGATGGAACAACGCTAAGATCCAATGTGCAAGACCTAGAGGGAATCATCTTCTCCTGATAAGGTTGTCCAATGACAATCTAGTACCATTGCAGAGCCTTGTGCCCAAATCTTCGATGACGTCTGATCTTATATTCAATCCTGATGTGTCTATGTCATCAACAATCCATTGCACACTATGTGGTCTCTTGTAGCTGTGGAAGATGCCCAAAATTTGTGCATAGAAGTGCATTCCAACCCTCGACAAGCTGCTGGTAAATATTAGAGCAGCACCATGCAACCTGTGAATCCTGTCCATGATAGAAAAAAAGGTATCACTACTATCAAAGGATGATATGAACTCATCATCAATTCGCCCTCCAACACCAAAGTGGCAATCCCAACTTCTTCTATCTATCCCAACTATTGCTGTCCTCAAGAACCAAACTGAAATCTCTGTGAACAGTAGTATGAAACAACCATCTATCACCAGGGTGAGAACTCTAACCCAATGGTACAAACATGAAGTACTACTGTCTTCTACATGCTCCCTGATGTTTTCTTCATATACTATATATCCTCTCCAAGTGTGATCAAGAAATGATGTTATGATGCAAAGACAAGTATTACCTGATGACAACCCTTCAGTACTCTTCATACATTCTTGCATTCCAACAAGATGAATAAAACTATGAGAAGATAGGAGATGGTCGGTCATCATCACAAAACCCACCTTTTTCTTGTACCTCCCGAGTTTTCCTTCATAAGTTGTTATCCCACGGTGTGTGCAATACTGAAAACTTCCCCCATGAGCTGTCATACTTCCCTTCTCAAGGCTGCCAGCCATACTGATTAGAGAACTGTTGTCCATAATGATTAACTCGGTACTTTTCTTGAAGAACTCAGGATTGGAAGCTAGGACAACATGGTGTCTATCCACAGAGACAAAAGTGCATAGTTACTTCTTCAAATTTGAGTTGAGATTACTTGTGCCAACATCATCCCTTGCTGCCCCATGGGGTGTATATGCCATCCCCTCTATCATAAATATGAATTGAGCCTTCAATTGGCTCAGTAACTGAGGTGTCTCATCAAACCAATGACCCAACTCATGAGCATGATATGAAATTTCAGGATTGTTCTTAACAACAAACCTCCCATCAAGTATCCACAAATCTGGGTTCCCTTCATGCATGTCCATACTAAGAAGATCAGAACTGTGACCATAGCTTTTTGGGGTGTCTCCCTTGTCTTTCCTTGTATCTTCTTCATGGATAGGTTGCCCCTCCATGAATGTTGATCTATGAGGTGTGCCCGACTGAAAGTTATGTGCTCTTCTAGCTGCCATTGCTGTCACCAAACTGATCCATACCTTCACGTCCTAGCTGATATGATCTTTGCTCCCATCCAACTCCATGGTGTTGTATCCATAACAAACCAAACATTATCAAATTGTAGGTTCTTCTTGTTAGGCAATCTCTTAGTCTCTACAATCAACTCTCTACGGCATAATGCCTCATATAATCTTGAAAAATGTTCCTTCATTGTGGATAATGTATGTTCAACCCAAACGGAATCACTTACATCTCCCTCTCCATGTATAGGTATAATACTAGTGGCTGATCCACCAAGAGTGTACCCAATATCATCTCTGATTTGGGCCTTCCATGGGTTCTCTAAAAGAAGAAACTTATGAACCTCCTAATGCAAACTAGATACCCAAACATAATTTTCTGAATCATGCTTCTTCTCTTGTTCACACCCATCTACATGTTCTTCTTGTTTGCTTACCTCAAGAAGCTCCTCCTTTGTATGCTCAACTCCTACCCATTCTTCCCTTGGAAGAAATAATAATCGAAGATAGCCTCCTATTCTAGGTTCTGTAGTAAGGACGACGTTGTGTTTGAAAGAGAGATCATCACACGCTTTCTCTCCACCATGTTTTAGTGTTGAAATACCTGGATCCCATGAACTTATGAGTTGATGGTTTGAATTTGAACAAGTGTGCTCATTGTGTTTCCCATAAATTGTTGTTTCCTTAAACAAATCACCATCTGAATCAAAAGTGTTGAAGCTATCATGGACAATTTTCTCAATAGGTGCTGTTTGGAAATCAAACTGATGTACATTGGACATTGGGGATTCTTTCCCAACATCTAAACTATCCTCACTAGAGTGATGTAAAAACTCTTCACTATATGCTGATTTGGAAACTTCAACATACTCAACTTCATCCCGCTCCTTTTTTGTAATAGCATTAGCAACTTTAATAATTTTGTCATTTGCATACCTTTCATTTGGTGCATTTAGGTAATCCACCTCATAACTTTCTTGACTCGGAACATTCTTTCCAAAAGTTGAGATGTCACAGGAAGGGTCCATGTGAGCAACCTTTCCCTTAACTCTTTGTAATTGTTGTTTTGTGTGAGTAGCTGTCAACTTAGCTTCGTTT
The DNA here is from genome assembly GCA_007115665.2 of Sequoiadendron giganteum. NCBI lineage: Eukaryota > Viridiplantae > Streptophyta > Pinopsida > Cupressales > Cupressaceae > Sequoiadendron > Sequoiadendron giganteum. Next base: position 547,463,423 of record CM021104.1, on the reverse strand, counting down.
GCTCTCATTAGCCATTCATCACACATTTCCTGTTTCCCCACTACAATTCGTGTGCTTGTCTGCAATGTGATTAATTCCTTTCCTTCCTCGTGAATACTAGGCTCAAGCACAGGTACTGCATTGTTGTTAGTAGACAAACCAAAATCAGAAATTTCTTCCTTTTTCAATTTCCCAATATAATTATATAGTTTTGTCTTACTTGGATTTCTTTCCTCAAGTATTCCCAAAAACTCATCAAAGGAAACTTGATTTTTGAAATCATTTGGTAATCCCTGGTACTAAGCAACAATTTTATTGACTTCTAATTTCATTACCACCTGCTCATCCTCTTCCTTTTGTAGGAGTTTTTGAAGGATATTTATTATCACATTTTGATTTTCTCTAAGAGTGACAAGACTGTACATCTGAATCATCGTTAGATAGCTGAAAATTTCTGAGTCACAAACCCAAACAGGCTGGTAGGAAGCTGGTTCTGATACCACTGTAAGAACCCCTGCTGATTCTGGTCTAAATTTTCAGATTATGCTGTTTGACATTTTGTCAAACACTTGGCCTGCAAACTCCTTTCAGCATACAGTTGCCCTACTTTTGAAAACTTTCTCATATGACGACAAGGAACATGTATAAATAACTACTGAACTGAGCTACCAGCTATTATAGGATGCGTTTGACTGAAATTAACATGTTATTGATTCTACAACTTCAAACTATTTGCAAAGAACATGAACTATGTATTGGCACTTCATCGAAGAGTTGACATACAGCACTAACACTTTTCTATATGACTGATTTCTTAGCAAGAACTAGCTGTAACATACCCAGAATAGCAGCAACTTCCCAAAGGACTGATTATGACTTGGGATGTTTATAAGATAGAACTATTTAAATCAGAATCTTACATGAATTCAACATTCTTTCTAAGGCCACACCTAGAAGAACTTAGAAGAACATAGACTGGAATACATGCATTTCGTCAAACAGGTGATATACAACCAAAGAGCAATTGTAATAGCAGGTTTATTGATGTTTATTGAGTATGACAAGTCTGTAATACATTAGCAGCAAGCCCAGATTTGTTGCAGCAGTACATAAACTCACTTCTCTAACACATTTTATGATCTCAAATCAAAATACATGCAGATTATTCGTTTAGAATGTGCCCAGACCTGAATATAACGCTGCCACAGTCCAATAAGGAGCTGGAACTGCTATAGGAAAGACTCGGGAATGTTTGAACTTCATAAATCACCATCGATCAGCAGATCCCCAGTCACTAGAAGCGCCCAAAATTGGTGCAGCAATTTAAAGAGGACACAAACAGTACTGGAAATGCTTTTTCTTGTCTTGGAAGATTCACAACAACTCCAAACTTCCATGTTTTCATTTCCTATTGCCACGATTTGCCTTGGGAGTTCTAAGCAACCCACATTACAACCACATTTCCTCTTCCAAATAGCTTGCCTGGCTCCAAGAGATAGAAACGACTTCCTTAGTAGCTCCTTGAATGCCCAAAACTTTCCCGTGAAGAGACTCGTGAATACTGCTTGCTGCCTTGTGCACTTGAGCTCAGATTATCGCAACATTCAGTGCTCATACCACCATAAGATATCTCTCATCATCTGCAAAAGGGCGTTTACTTTCTCAGCAACCATCACTCAACTCATATGGAGAATATAAGACGTTTTGAGCCACGATTTTTCTTCAAAATTCGAATGCAGCTAGCTGATAATAACTCAACAAAATCTGCAAGGGTCTTTCATCCAAAAATCGTTTTCTTCCAGCTAGGTGTGATGTCTCACACCCAAAACTGAACATGTGAGGGTCTTCAAACCCTAGACCAAGAAGCTTGAGCTCTTCCCGTGAGAAAAATATGCATCTTCAAAAGTGAATCCAATGGTCTCTTTTTCTTTTTCTTTTTATGTTTTCCCATTCACAATTATAAAGTAACTTTATAATATTCACTCATTAAATATTTCTTTTACTTAGTCACTTTATAAACTATGAAATAAATGACTTTATAATATTTCACTTTATTTAATTAAAATAATCGATTAAAGTCATCCTTTAGAAATATTATTAATTTTTGGACAACTTAATCAATTAAATTAATTAAGTCACTCAACCATAAATTTGGGGACATTACACTTTGACTCCCAATAGGAAGTGTAACGTCTCTGTAGTCTCCAGCCGTAGGAATCTGCTAGGGATGTAAGCGTGCCGCGTGGGCGTACTCGACAGAAATGCCCCCACCGACACACAAAACAGGCGCCAAGTGGAATGTGAGCAACAGGCTTAAGTGGAATTAAGCCTCTGCCTTTGGTTTTCTAAAGTGTAAGGAGGTAAAGGGGAATTTGTGTTACAGGTGAAAATTCACGCCTATACATTTTGCCCCCACGAACTCTCACATGAGGGAGACCGAGCAAAGGGGACTCCACAGAGTCAGAAAGGGCGACATGTTTATCTGCAGATAGAACATGTCAGGAAGCAGCCGTCCAGGCCAGCAAACGGGCAGTTACTAGGGATCACATCTTCCTTTTCACTTCACTAAGTTCTTTCTCTTGCCGTTGTGGCACAAGAACTTTTCAACCTTAATTTTCCGATAAGGTTTACATATCGTTGCGTAATGAGCTCATAGGTTTCAGTGCAGAACCTGGTAGCTCTGATACCACATGTAACGACTTGATCTTTACGTAATTTTTTTTTCTTATTTTACACCATTAAATACAGATAACGAGTAATAAAGACTTTACAATAAACATTTCTTTTCTTTCATTGATAAATCAAAACAAGATACAATATTTATCAACAAGAAATCTTTTCCTTTTTAACTGAACAAGACAATATATTTCAACAAGAAAACTTCTTTTCAAATGAACATCAGAGTAAGAATACATACATAGCTCGTAGAGCTTTTGAACAAATAGTAGTAAGAAGGTCTAGGAATCCGTCCTTTCAAATCTTGGTGCACTGGTAGGCTAATGAGGAGGAGAAGCATCACTCGGGCGCTTTTCCACCAACCACAGACTTATAATGCGGTCCCCTGCACATCTATCATTTGATAGATGGCCCTCCCTTCGATAAAGAGATTGGTTGGGTAACCGATACTGTAAACCAATTGAGCATAGCGTTGTGTTCTACACAACTAGAACCTTGCTATTTCACAATCTCATACTAGTACAAGGATCACGATGAACTGACAGTGTAGTCTCAAGCGTTACACAGTCTAAGTGGATGTCGTACATTTCACTACTTTGGCCGAAGTGTGCTTATTTAGTACTTCGAATGAAGGTCATCTATCATATACACTACTCAGGGCCAATTTGACTTAGGGCTATCTTACACTACGTGTAGGTCTTTGTCTCTTAAAGGATAACCCATACCCCTAGACATCCTACATCAAATTTTACTTCTAGAAATGAATCAGCATAATCAAGTAATTCACATATCCCCTCCTATACTGAAAATCTTTTAATCTTGGGAGTAACTCAAAATTATCTCATTTAACCTAATAACTTACGTTGATAGAATTTACTTGACCCCTGTCCTCATTTCGATCCTAGTATGTAGTAACTAGTGAAAACAATACTCTCCTTATATGGAGATCATACAATTAATGCAATAACACAAGAATGCATCATCTAACCTTTCAATACAAACAAATTCCCTTTACACTTTTCACAGTAAGTATGCATCTTCTATGCTCTAAAATAACATATTCACTTATATGCAAGCTAATGTACAAACTATTGACAAACACCATTTTTCAACATACAACAGTTTATAAAACAAACCCCTATCTAAACACAGGCAGTAAACACAATTCCAAAATAATTCAAATATTCTTAGATGAGATGGATAGTAGAGGAATATCCCATGCCTGGTTTCCCGCTTTTTTCCAGTTGGTGAAATCTCAATCAATTTCTCGGCACTTGCTAGCACTCGTCAAATTTCCTTCCACAACTCTCTTTTTCTCTCTGAATTTATCTCTCAGAAAATGGTAATCCAAACTAATTAAGGGTTTCAGCTTGACAGGAAATATGAATTCTTAGGTGAAGTGATGCACAAAATTAACTTTCTGGTTAATTCAACTCTCATGAAATGATAAAATTACTCTTGACAGAATGAATGAACGGAACTGAATAATTCGTATGAGTGAGAACAAAGATGATGATAGTAAAATATGAATGATGAATCCAGAAGAATGGCGGCTTTATATAGAGTTCTCTTGCCCATCGTATTCCACTTTAAATGGCATGTTAAATGACAGGTCTGCGCTTTTGAATATTTCAAGTGATAAGTGGCGGATTTTAAACCTCATACTCAACATTTTTGGAGGTGAATCAACCTTCATTTCTGACAGCAAATTGAGAATGTTTCAAACTTGCACATATTCAAATAAGGAAGAATCGACACCTACAGGTAATGGCGTGATTCAACAGGTAAAGGCAAATGTTGATAATCACAGAGAAAAGTCCCTCTTTGTTTGCACACCACATTCCCTACTTCCAAGCTGCAATCGACACAATGCGAGCTATGTTTCAATATTCAAGAGACTTGGTCATGGTCGTGCGCTTCTATAGGCGCGTGTTTCATTTTCATGGAAAAGTTCACAATAGTTTGCCTTGCCAAATATTTCGATTTAACTTTATGAAGAATGATGTATTTTGTTTTTCGAAATACATTAATTTATTACATTCGATTATTCCCATGGTTGTTAATTTAAATATTCGGTTGGGTTTAGCATAAACCCAATTTCCCATGATAAAATAAGAAACAAGTCAATTTCTTATGCTGGTATCAACATTAGAAAAATAATTCAATTTTTCAAATGTGAGATGATAGTTTAAATCAAATATTTGATTTCCATTAAATATTAAATATTAAATCTCTTAAGGAAAATAATTCGATTTCCAACTATGAGAATTTAATATTAAAAATATATTATATATATATATATATATATTTATTTAAATTGCTTTAAACAATATATATGCATGTGTATATATATATTTATTTCACTATAAGCATATTTTAAGCCAATCAGTATATCCGATATGTATATATAAGTTTGTCAGGCAATAATAATATAATATTATTAATATCCACATACAATAGGTTGTGTGCATATATATATGTATATATGTTTGTATATACCTCAATATGCACGCATATGTATGTATACCATATCGATGCAATTGTATGATCATATCCGTTTGCCAATCATACGCTTGTATCGATATGTATATACATATGGATAAGTGTATATATTATATACATGTATATATGTACACTCCCTATTCACTTATATTCATATACGTTAACATCGTAATGATCTTAATACAACGAGATAGATAAACAGATAAACATCATTCATAAAATGTACAAAAGAAGACACGACTCCTAATGCCAATCTATGACTATGGATGACTTATCTAACATATCTGACTCAGTTTGCTCACTCGACAGTGATGTGTGTGTATGCTCAGATAGTTCACATTACCGGTTAACCGACCAAGCTCCTCTCCCGAGTGATACTTCCCCTCTGCCTGGAGGAATGGTTCATGTACCTGCATCCACTGACACACGCTTTCAGAAGTCATATGTTCACAATGTAAGCAGTATATATAAACATCTTAATAGTTAGAATAATCATTACTTATTAACTTTGCATGCAACATTCTTCAAGGATAACATCAAATAGAAGTAACATTAAATGATAGTCATTAAATGGAAGAACTCACATATAGAAACAAGGAACAACGTGTTTTATTCAATCTCAGAACTCCCATTACAATCATTCAGCTCTATGCAGTACTAATACGTAGTAGCTATACAACCGGGGTGTAACAATGGAAGCCTTTTGACTTTGGTGTCAGTGGCAATACACAAATCAAGGATAAGATTTCAAACAATTGGGAGTGCAAATAACAAAAAATGCAGTGTTAAGTAAGAAAATATGCTTCAGCTCATTGATCGCAAAAATGTAATTGGTGGTTGGTGCTTGTTGCTGGAGTTACAAAATGCAATTTGGTGAGTATGCAAAGAGGTAATTCACTGACATTAGTGTATAACCAGCATACTGGATGCACTTTTAACTAAAATAATACTTAATTAAAATTAAAAAATACATTGCTTGGATTTATTTTAATTAATTAATGTTGAGCTGCTGTGTGAGCGAAAGCCATTAAGCATATGGTCAGTGGTTGAAGGATGACAGGTAAAACGTGAATGACATATGAGGTAGTATGCCAATATATAGATTGGTGCCAAGTTATTGAATACTTGTATTTGACTATGTGTCTGATTGGCAGGTTGACCTTTGATGGTAAAGTTGCAATTATTAAGAGATAGGATGCATGAAAATGAAATAGCCTGCTGATCTGCCAAACACGAAGAATTTTCCTAGTGGTCAGCAGGTGAAAGAGTTGGTGTTAAAATGCAGATTACTGAAGGGTGCATCTTGTATAAGTGTCCTTTGGCATTGAGTCATTGAGTATTCTTTCTTTTGACTTTTTATTTGTTCAAATATCCACTTTAAAGTGTATGCCTCTTGTTCGCTCTATAATTAATGCTCTCTCATTGTCATTTTCTATAAACACCCACACCATTTCAATAATAATATTTATTGTACTACATTAACATGTTTTTTTGGAGGGGCTAGAACTATGGAGAGATGATGGAATCACCGAAGTATGAAACAGTGAATGGGAGCAAGAAGATATTGTGAATGTGGAGTTTTTTTGGTGATTGATGAAAGAAAAAATGTTACACCCCGATTGTATAGCTACTATTGCATAGGGCAATTGATTGTAATGTTTGAATCATTGAGATGAATAAAACATGTTTTTGTTATCAAAATAAATGTGTTCTATTTAAATGATTGTCTCATTTGATTGATACTTCTATTGGTGTAATTCTTGTTTAATGTTGCATGCAAGTTATGGAGTAATGAATATTCTAACTTAAGATGTTTTGTATATTGTTAATGTGGTGAACAAGTAACTACCGAGATTGTATGTCTATGGGTGTAGGTACATGAACCATTCATCCGGGCGGAGGGGAAACATCACTCGGGAGAGGGGCTTGGTCGGATAACCGGTAAAGTAAATCAATTGAGCATACACACACTTCACTAAAGGTTTAGAGGAACTAAGTCAAATAGGTTGGTCTTGATAAGTCATCCATGGGCTTTAAGAGTTTTGGATTACTTCTTTGTGCTTTGTGAGTGGTGTTACTTGTAAACCTGACTTGTTGTTCTGTGACATTGGATGTGAAACATGTTTGGATATATGTACATAGGCAGGGTGTATATGTGTATACATGTATCTATATGTATGACATAGCGATACAGACGTACGATGGGCAAACCATTATGCCATACGTATGTGTCGACATGGCATACATACACCTACATACACATGACGAGATAATTGGCTTACACATCTATAAACATATACACACTACTTATTATGTGTGATTATAACATTATTATATTATCTTGAATTTGCATATATACATATATACACATATACATGAATAGGTATATTGAAAGTATGCTGGTTGGCTCGCAATACACGTATTTAATCAATTATTATGTAAATGTGTATATACATATATATATATATATATATATATATATATATATATATATAATGTTATACAAATATATATGTTATTATAGTCTTACCAAAATAAATGTATAAGTATATATAGGTATATTTAAATATATATATACATATATTTATTTTGAAGAAAAATAAAACTATAATAAAATATATATTAAGATAATACATTATATATATATTAAATAAAAGGAATTTATTGGAAAATAAAAGACTTAACTTTATTAAGTCATTTGGTAAATATCGATTGTTTCACCATGGGAAATAAACTATGAAATTTGTTTGAAATGTTTAAGTATTTTATTCACCATAAAGTGCTGAGTATAATGCACCAAACATCAAATAGGAAATATTTCATTTGGCAATATAGTTGAAACTTTTGAAATGAGAAGAAATAGCGCAACACGCGCACGGGAAGAGACTAGGTTGCGAAAATGCAAGAAATGCAGCTCTTGAACTGTTTGGAAGAGCCTGAAACAAGGGCCAAGTGGGATGCCATTAAGCTGAGACATTTTCCCACTGTGATTAAACACCCGCCAGTTTTTGACGCCATTGTTGGAGGACGATTGTAGGTGTCAATCAAACCATTTTCATCATGTGCTATTTGAATCATTCTTCACTGAGAATGGTCGACTCATCTTTTAAATTCCGAGTAAGGTTCTTAACTATTGCCACCATGAGTTTGACACTTTCAAATGGATAGAGGTGTCGATTCTCATGCCAAATCTGTAGGATGGCATGAGAATCCAAACTCTATAAATAAGAGCTCATTTACCTATCAATCTCACCAATTCACAATTTGCTTTCACCAATTTCGAATTTGCTTTCTGCAATTCACGATCATCCATTGTAATTCTGAGCAAAGTCTTGAGATTATCATTTTGCTGCATATACGTATGTACGCACCTGCTGTAGAATCCATTGTGAGAAAAACAGTAACTAGCATTACCAGTAATTGATTTCCAGTCATTCTGAGCTTCAAACTAAGAGTTTAGCATCTGAAAAGAACAATTAGAAGAGAGAGATTATTTAAAGGAAAAGAACAGAGGAGCTGTCACCAGTTGAATCAGAAGCATTCAAAGGCAGCAAGAAGGCCAGCTTAAGGAAACAGGCATGAGAAATACATTCTTATAATATCTCTGTTTTAAAAAGTAGAAGAAACCATATGATTGTTTTATGCATTAACTATATTATAGCATAGATGGATCGATCTAGTGAAAGAGAAATTATGTTTTATGTTTATAATTGCATTGACTAAAGGAAATGTCCTGTTTGCAAACAATTATAAGGGAAAGGGAAACTACTATTTTTACTTTACTTAAAAAGGGATTTTTAAGTATAAGGGAATGTGTTTAAGATGGATTACGTTTTGTATGTTCATAGCCTATACTGTATGATCTCCTTATATGGAGAATACGAGGAAACTAGTTATTAACTACTAGGACCAGGGTGAAACCAGTACCAAGTATAGTCTAAAGCTTAAGGTTAGTAGGTTAACTGTGATAAGCTAAGTACTTCGTGGATAAAGATTTCCGGAATAGGAGTTACTTGAGGGACACTTGTTGACGGTTTTTCATTTCCTAATTAGGTAGGTTGTTGTAGGATAGTCTAGGATGATTGACAATCTAGTGAAGGACTAAGCCTACGCGTAGTGTAAGATAGCCTTAAGTCAAATCGGCCCTGAGTAGTGTATATGACAAATGACCTTCATTCGAAGTACTGAATGAGAATGCTTTGGCCAAAGTAGTGAAATGTACGACATCCACTTAGACTGTGTGATGCTTGAGACTACACTGTCAGTTCATCGTGATCCTTGTACTAGTATGAGATTGTGAAACAACAAGGTTCTAGTTGTGAATAGGACACAACACTATGCTCAGTTGGGTTGTCACAACCAGATACTTTAACAAACTCTTCGTTCGAAGGGAGGGCCATCTATCGAATGATAGATGTGCGAGGGACCGCATTAATAGTCCGTGGTTGGCGGAAATGCGCTTGCGTGATGTTTCTCCTCCACAACAGGTGACAGATACACCAAGATTTGAAAGGAAGAGAACCTAGACCGTCTTACTACTATTTGTGCAAAAGCTTACGAGCTATGTATGTAATTGTTTTACTTTTGTACTCTGATTTATATTTGCAATGAAAATGGAATTCATGTGGAAATATATATTGTAATTTGCATGTATTTATCAATAAAGAAAGGAAGAATTTTATTGTAATGTTTTTGTTACTTGTTACTTTTATATGTTTGAAGTGAAATGTTGGAAATTTTTTAAATTACCCAAGGATGGGGTCGTTACAAAAAAGATAAAGATGTTGATATTGTAGACCTTGAAGCTTCTTAGGAATCTATAAGAAGAAAATGCAAGAGCTCAGCAATGCCATCAAGATAAGTTGTGGACCTCAAGGTTGGTGGAAGCTGTAACTCTCCCAAATGCTATGCCATGCATCTTACTGCTTAATGGGCTAAGTATTATTCCCCTCATTTATGAAAATTTACTGCACATGACAGAAAGATCATTGCTGATTTTAGGCATTATTTTATAGAAATTCTTAGGATACTTGGAAAAATGCGTTCTCTTAGCCAAGTAGAGGATCTTAAAGTTAAGAGCATAGTTTACATACTCTCCGATTACTCTCCAAGTAGCCGAGTAATCTCCAAAAGATTTGCATGTACTCTTCGATTACTCTCCAAGTAGCCGAGTAATCTCCAAAAGATTTGCATGCCAAGTAATTTCTGCTTTTACTCGCGGACAGTATGCAAATGGATTTTATCTCGTCAAATTATAGAGTAATCACTAGTAGCTTGCAAAAAACCCAGAGACTTGGCATGTTTGTGTGTGTATAAATATGTCTGTGTGTGAATATGCAGGCAAACTTGGCATCCTGTGTATGTTTATAGATATGTATGTGTGCACAGTGCAGTCCTGAGTATACACATACATAAATATCCACACATTTGCCGAGTTTTTCCCGAGTCAAAATTTTTGGGCTTGCCGAGTACTCTCCAATTCCGAGTATGTAAACCATGGTTAAGAGTATGAAAAGACAAGGAAAATCAGCCTTCATTTGTTTTCAAGCAATACATCTTCAATTAGTCTTTGTTATTATAAGTGGGCTTATTATAGTTGCATGTTATCATTTATATTCCTGGATTATTTTAAGTTCTTTATTTTAAGGTCTACCATTTATACTTCTAGAGGTTTGATGCAGTAGAAAAAGTGCTTTTAGATAAGAAAAACATAAAAGACATTCGTTAGTAAGTCATCTAAGGAACTAAAAACACTCACAAATAATACATTATAGCTCTTTTCAACAATAAATAAGATGAATTCTAGAAATCTGTGGATTTCCACTATATTTACTGGGCCAGTACATGCATATTAATGGATGTTTTTTACATTTTTAATGAGAATGCACATTTTATTTTTAGTCCAAGTTATGAGATTATTTGAAAATCCTCAATTCATGGATGTTCTTGATGATTTTGATGCATTTTGATGACTTAATCAATTTTCAATGCTTTCATGTAACTGTTTTGCATTAACGATTTTTTTGTTGTTGATTAGTTAAGATAAATGACAAAAGTTACTTAGTTCTTGAGGACCTACTAGTTCGTGGAGTTTTACATGATGCTACCATTGTATCACTAATGTTAATATTATGAATAGGTAAAAGTCAACTTCCCAAAGTAGATCAATCAAACAGTGTAACAGATACAAATGCTATGGATATTGCTATTCTATCTAATGGACCTGGTGAAGTGGTAACATGGGTAAAACCTACTGTACAAGCTTTGAAGAAATACTTCAGTGAGAAAGGATCAAATCTCCGCATCTCGGTATGCATTTTATCTATAAACATACACAGTTATATGATCTAATATACAAGAAATATTTTGGTGGTAACAAGAACATATTCCAATCTCTTTGGATTATACCATGATTTCATAAACAATTAAAATGATTTGGATAAGCATGCATGCCATTTCCTGAGTTTTTGTGATGTTGTTCATCTCATAGAAACCCTTTATAAAGAGGCATTACAGTCACTTTTGATTACCATAACTTTTGATGCATGTTAGCTGCTCTCACATATACATAGCAACTACATTTATATGTATGAAGTTTTTTAACACTTAGCAGTGAGCACATTGATTTAAATGATCCTCTACAGTTCATTGTTAGATTCTCATTTCATTGACTTGGAAATTTCTCCGTTATTCTTCCATAACTCAATAACAATACATTTCAAAGTAGAATGTCTGGTCCTCTTCTCTTGTTGCAATTATATGTTGCAATTACATCTTTTCCTTCACTATCATTAGGTTTAACAGCTTAACCAATAACATACTAGTTACATGTTTTCTATTGTATGCTTCCCCTTGGTACACCGCATATTATGTCACTCAAGTGCCTAATATGATTTATCATTATACTTGTTGGTCGAATTTGTTTTTAAGATCATTTTTGACACATGTTTAGGCTGAATTCATGTCATAGTCTGCTTACAACTATAAACTACTTTGCACCTTATTGATTGTGACAAAAGGCCCTTTGAGGATAGGGTGATGGGTATTATCCTCTCTAAGGAGTCAAGCATTGCAATAGGGACTGCAACTGTGGAAGGGATCAGAAGTGTTTTTACAAGCTTGAAAATACTTCCACTCGTCTTGCTTATTCTCCAAAGAAGCAATCTTCTTAGCCATGCATTTTGCCTGAAGGATTTGTCCATTATCAGAAAGTCCTCTAATAGCAGAGTCTTTCCTAGCAAGCTTAGGAACATATTGAGCACCTGCTGTGCTAAAGAAATCCTTACTGAGACAATTTTTTTATTTGCAAACTCTTCTAACTGCTTCAAACCCCTGCCCTTCTCTTCAATGATAAACAACCTGATCTTTCTGTAATCTGCTGCTGAATCTTGAAGTGCTGCTTCCCTATCTACTTCTCTGTCGCCACTATCCACCACTTGGCACATCTTTTCCCACAACAAAACAATTATTAAAAATGTATATATGAAACATATTTAATGTTTGTGCACAACATCACACTTGGATTTGTGGGCACACATTGATATAAATATTTTGTTATCCTTTTAATGCAGTTGATATGGGATTTTTTTTTTAATGAATGTGCAATTTTCCATTCTTCTGTTTTGGAAATGATGAGTATTTTCTTATACAGGTTATGCCTTGTTTTTTAAATTACAAATGTCTTGCTCACGAAATCTAAATTTTGATGGCCATTAATATGTTGTATTACTTTATTGCATTTTTGACAAAATAGGTTCTCTTAGCTCCATGTCCTCATTCTTCAGGCGGAGAACTGAAGCTTGTTCAGTCTTTTGAAGAAGTGGACAGGTGTCTTGTAAGTAATAAAAAACAACTTAAGTCTTTGGTTTTCTCTTTGCCAATTTGAGCTTCTTCTCAATGGAAATTTTGACAAAGCTTATGCCATATTTGAAAATGACTGATGCAACAAATACTAAATGAATTTCTTCAATTAAGTTTGGATTTTCAATTATCAACTTTTGAAAGTAATGCGCATAAAATTACTTGGATTTTCATGATTGTTCAAAATTCTATAGATGTGTCTAGACGAAGTGTCACAATTATTCTGTTATTTGATTTCTTATAGATTTATGTTGCAATCTATGTTCTGTGACATTTTGGGGATGGGGATGGGGAGACAGCAAGAGACGTGTTTCGGGGATGGCAGTCTGAGGGCTGGTTTTTGGGGACGGTAGGGAGGTGATGATATATGAATTCAAAAAAATATAATATATATAGAGAGAGAAATATAGAGATTTCAATAATGCCAATAACTGATAGCAACAGTATCAATATGTAAATAAATTATGACAGTAGTAGTATAACAGCAGTATAACAGTAATATAACAGTAGTATAAACAACAATAAGTTTAATCACGAGATTCATGACAGCAGTATTAAATATAAAAGCATTTTGTTGTTCAAATTTTAAAATCGAAGTTAAATAACTCGAAGTCTCAAACTTCAAAATACAACAATCTATGAGACTATGCCTCATTCAGGCTATCAATATCAAAAGAACTATCCATGTCACTGTCACTCTCTGCCTAAAGTGGATCATCCAAAGGAAGTCCAACCATTCCTGGTTGCACCTCGCCCTCGTCAATCTGCCTCATGTCTTCAAAATCAACTTCCCAAAGTGCTGCTGGAGTTTGTCGATACTTAGTAGTCTACCGATCCTAAAGTCTCAAGGCACTATGAACTGCAACTAGTTTTTCAGCTTGTTTCAAGGTAAGCTTGTTCCTCTTAATTGACTGGATGAAGCCATAGGTGGACCAATTCCTCTCTACAATAGAGGAACTAGCAATTTGTGAGAGTAAATGAATAGCAAGTTGCTTCAACTTTGGTGTGCCCTTCCCATGAAATTTCAACCATTGAATGGGGTTTTTTGTGCAATAGTGACCCTATTCCTCCTAGCCTTTGGTTTTCTGAATGTAGGACCTTGAAGATCGGAAAATTGAATCCACTTCTCTCGAAGTATGGTTGCCTCTATGTTGTACCTAAAATTAATTTTTTGGCATTCTGCTTAAATTGAGCTAAATCATGTAAAAATGCCATCAAAATTTTGTTTTAGGTCAAACCAAACATAAGGTTTTTGTGGGTTTCTGTTAAGGAACATATGGTTAAAATTCTAGAAAATTGAAAATTAGGGTGTCGTGCCCCTTTTTTTAGGGAAACCCCCGAAAATAGGACCTTCTTGGAAATGATTGAAAATGATTTTTATAGGATTAATCGACTTCACGATCACCTTGGTCAAGTCAAAATCATCAAAAAACATGTTTTACTCTGGTGGGTCTATTCTCGTTTTTCGGGAACAAAGTTAGGAGCTCTGCAGCCATTAATGGTAGATTGGCCAGTACCAGGTGCTGAAAGCTAAGCTTCAAAAGCTTCAACGAAGAAGCCATGGCGGAAAAGGTTGAAAAAGATGTTCGATGAAGGAGATTCTCAAAACGGAAAAGGCCAAAATTTGGCTAACTCTAGAAGGAAGATGCCTTGTTACCAAGGTAGAGATGCAGTCAACAAGGTCAAAAGTCGTCCCTCTTAAAGAAAGGATCCTTTTGATCTCAAAGGGAAAATGCAGACATCAAATCTATCAGATGCAAAAATCCTCTTCGTGTTCATGATGGCTATTCAACGCGCTGTCAAGCAAGATCATCTGATTCGGGAATCATTGGCAAACGTCAACAAAACATGGATATACTAAATGAAGAACATGCCAAAAAAATGAAGGAAAATTGATAAGTATCAAGGGAAAACCACCCCTATTGAAGAAAGGTGCCCAGTCTTTGAGACATGCAGATGCTGTTTGTTTGCTTGGTGATCTCCAAGACGACCTCCTCCACTTTGATCGATCTCGAAACGAAACTATCAGCACGGGCTTCTAAAAACTCAGTTATCTGATGGTGGACATCAAACTAAGGAAGTTTAAAGCATGGGATAATTAGCCAACAAGTGAAAAGCGCCCCTGTTGGCCAAGGGCGCCCTTAGATTTGAAGGGCCTAAACTTGTTTTCAGAAGTTGAGAAATCAGTCGTCCTTTCCAGGATTGAGCCGGTTACCCAATGCGCAATCAAGTAGAGTTATCTGACTCATCAATCAACGACAACGTCATATCAAAGCACGTAGGGTCTAAATGGCAAAGATGAAGAACAGTCATTAAAATTGACTAAGGCAGGGTCAAAAGAGCCCCTCTTGAAGAAAGGTGTCCTTTAATCTGGAGCCTCAAACTCAGTTTTTTGAGTTGATGATTCCTAGGGATACCTCTTCAGGCTGGTTCCATCTCGACAACAGATCCGGCAATAGCTGCCGAAGATCAATTGAACGACCTAGAGCAAGGATCAAACAGAGGTACTTCAACTTGGAAAATGATAAAAATATGTTCAACACTCAAGAAAGGATGCCTAAAAGGTCAAAAGCAATATGTTGACTTGAGTTAAGCAATTTTGGAGGCAAAAAGAGGCCAAACACTCCACGATCAGTGGAAATCAGCTTTTGAACTCCAAATTAGGCTTCAATCATGAGTTCGCGCCCAAACTTGATGGATCTCAACTTGAATCATTATATATTCAAGTTAGGCGTCCCTTTTTCATTTATTCTTTTGCAGGTTGAAGGTCAGAACAACAAATTGCTCTCAAGGACGTATTTTCAATATCTGGCAGGGGTTTTGAACAGTTCTTCAATATTTTTTGAAGATTAGAGGCATAAGGAGATTTCTTCTCAGAGATTGAATTCAGAGGTAGATTTTTACAAAGAGGTAGTTAATAACTTCCAATCCACCTCTTGTTTACTTCCTCTCTTTTGTCTTAAAATTCTTGCATGTCACAGAAAGCAGTAGGCTATCACAGATCTGGCCAACTGGGTATGATCAGCATAATTTTCCAGTGAAACCCATCTTTTCAGATTTTCAAGAAACAACAAACTTGCTGCCCCTATTTTTAGGGATTTTTCTGGAAAAGTCTCAGAATAAAAAATCTAAGGAACTGGGTTTGTTCAGCATTGAAGCACGAACAAAACTCATGTGCCAAATTTTTCCTGAAAAAATACTTCTCGGCAGGTGCTATTTTTAAGGGTTTCCGAAAATTGTCAGAATAGGGTCATCTGCATAGTTGATCTTTAAGTCTTTTAGAATGTAGTACTCCCAGGTACAATACAAGACCAAGACGGTCTTGTACCATGATTTCTTGAAAACGACTGACACAAACCTACTTCAGAAGAACCCAAAGGTCAATTCTGAGGATTTGGAGGGCATGAATGAAATCACGTTGCAGAACATAGAAGAATCTGGGTTGTTTCAAGCTACATCAATTCCTATCACATTACAGAGAGTGGAACTTGTAATTGCTTGCATTAAGCATTACAATCCTACCACAAGAGAAATCCGTTTAGTGGATGGGAGAGTGATCTGCAGTTTGAAGCCAAAGGACATTGAAAAATGTTTTGCTATTCCGCCATGCCCAACCAACAAGGTCATATCTGTGAGGGAATACGAAAAGGCATTTGAAGCTTTAAAGGACAAGTGTTCGCTGAAAATGGCCGAACAATGGTTAAAGGTGAAAAAGGCCAGCTTGCCCAAATTAGTTGGAAGAGGAGAATTCAGAGATGAGTATGCAATGTTAATCACTCTACACAGCAGAATCATTGGACAGGAGGTGGGCAACCAATTTCAACCGTGGATGTATTACATCATTGCCAAGATCATCAGCAAAAGAGAACATTATGACTGGGCCTCCTTGATCAGTTACAGACCCCACCAACAAATTACCGGGTTTCTAGAGGCTCATAGTTTCCACATGTGTTCCTACCTGGTATACCTGATTGCCTTCCAAGGCGAGTTCAGGACGCTAAACACTGTGGGGACCTTAGGTGTGCAGAAGGTCCAAGAATACTTTCCGTGTCTTGAGTTTACTCAAGCGGAACTACACTTCAAAAAGATGAACGACCTCTTCATCATGCACACCATACGAGACCTCGACCATGAGATGCACGTGCGTATATCATTAGCAGCCAAGGAGGCAATGGTGGAATGGGCGGATTGGTTTATTCAATTCCCCACCTTCAACTACATACGCGTGTATGGCTACAATGGTCACCCCGCCATGATGCCATGCTACCCTTCAGATAAGGTAGTGTTCATGGAATTCCTAAGGCAGTTGGCCGAAGTTCACTCTCACCTACGCCTGAAGAAGAAGTCAGCTGCAAACTTTCCCATTCAGATGGGACTCTATAGATGTAAAATAACGGCTGATGCCAAGTTGATGAGCCAAGAAACAGTGAGATTCAATCTCAAGTACCTCATTGAAAGGAGGTCATATGATCCAAGAGGGCTCTATGCAACACATCTCGCGCAACGCTGATCACATGAATCTTCCATAGAAGATTATTGGGTCAATTGTGACGATGAGTTCGAGGTGCGAAGAAGGAACTATAGTCGGCTTAAGCTCTCACAAATTGTTGAATTTATGTCAGAAGACATTGAGGGCCTATCCGACGATGAGGAAGAAGTCATTCTCCCTTCCTTTTTCATGGATCAAGTGGACTCACAACCACTCGGTAGAGTGGATTGGTATGCAAAAGAAAGCACATCTATAGAGGAGAGAACAGGTAGAGTGCTCAGAAACAGTCGACTCTACCTAGATAGCAAGAGGACAACGAAGGTAGTACTTCCCCGAACAAATTCGCCAACGGTTCAGTCTACACTACCTTCCACGTCCAGGAAGAAACCTAAAAGAAAGCAATGGAGCAATCCTCCCAAAGGGATGAGGATGTCAGGGCTTCCATGGGGAAGAACACAGATGGCTGATGTAAATCAGCAAGAAGTACAAGTGGAGACAACCACCAACTTACCTGAGGTAGTAGAGACTACTGCAGTCAAGCCAGAGCTAGAGCCAGTGATTGAGGCAATCACATAAGAAATAGAGCCCATTCTAGAAGCCCTTACAACAAATACAAGGCCAGTGTTTGAGATAGAGCCGCCTACTTCACCACCATCACAATAGTCACAAGTCCCCATTGACTTGGACTCTCCACCGCGAGACATCACTATAGCATAGTCTTGTTCATTGAAATGTACCCCCTTAGTTTTTAACGGATTTTCAACACAATAAACCAGCATTCAAACACTGATTAGCATTAGGTTCAAATCCAAATCTGCTCATGAAGTAACCCTAAACAAGAATGTTCACCAAGATCCTAGTATGGGCGAGGTGATAGCATATGGTTTGGGGATCGTTAGAAAAATCAGAATTGAAAAGTACAATTCATCTGCTAGGAAGGCATCCACAAACAATGGGAATTCTCCACTTATTCAGTGGGTGAGATTATTACAATTATTTAAGGCGGCAAGCCAGCCATGTAACCACACTTCCACCTGAACAGTGGGGGGTGTACAATCCTCACAACCACTTATTTCGTGGGGGGAAAACAACATTAATGGAAAATGCTTTATTAAACTCAACCACTCAATTGTGGGAGTATAAGATAAACTAAAAATCCCAGCAATGTAAACAATAGATGTTAGTACTACTAATCAACTTACAAACAAATGATATACAACTGCAAAATAGCAAGATAAGCTACCAAAAACAACTGATGGTTAGAGTAACACTTCCTCTAACTCTTACAATGTTATAATGATATAGAATTGAAGCACGAACCAGCAGTATAATGAAAATATGCAAATCTGATCAGAAACAACATTAATAGAAAATCCGACCATCAACATGAATACTCACATAAATGGACGTATCTTTTCCGAATCAACTCAGAATGCTCCCAAACCACAGCGAAATGACAACTAGGAGATAGGCGTCCAATTCCCAATGAAGACTCGAGCCAGAAACAGAGATAACATAAGGCACAAACTTCAATGCACATGCCAGAAGAAGGTACGACCTAGCAAGAAGGTCAACCTTTTCTCAAAAATCAGAAACTTCACTAAAAAATCTGCAAACTTGTAGAAAGGGTCCCTCTTCACAGAGGAACAACATGAGCGAATACCCAAAATGATAGGAAAATCAGGGGAGAAGCTATGATTAGAAAATTGCTTCAGCCATGACGAATCAGCAATTTGGAAATAGGCTATACATCAGCAACCTATTTGACAACATCAAATTTGAAGCTCCATCTGCACTCCAGTGTGAAGTACAGTCACATTGAACCACCTAGGAAGCCATAGTTTCAGGCCCGAAGGATGGATTGAATTTGCTAAGCTTCCCCTTAGCCAGGTTCTAGATTTCAAACCAACAACATAACTTTACTTTCAAAATTCAAGCATCCCAAACAATGAGCAAGGCACCAATATATAATCTTCAATTGGCAAGTGAAACAATCTGTAACTCCTAGAAGTCGAATCACTTCATCTCCCAAAGGGACGCCACCTTCTAGCATTTACTTTATTCAAAATATCAAAACATTCTCCTTTAGGCGTCCATTTCAATTTGCAACAATAATCATTTAAAATAAACATTAATTGCATATGAAGTTCGACGCCCTTTAAGTCCCCTTGATTAAAACAACTTGAAGTCATCAAGCCTAGGCGTGGGGTACAACTTCAAAACATAAAATTGACTAAGTTTGGAACTCAGCCCAAGGACGGATAGAAGCCAAAACCAAAACCAACGCTCAAATTGATTCTGCCAGAAATAGAATGATGACTTGAGCAGAACTACTGATGATGCCACAGCTAAAATTAGACTTACTAAAAATTGCCAATACCATCAATAGTAAGTTAACTTCAAAATCTTCAAAAAGCCAAACTGGATAGCCACACTGCCCAAAATAGAAATGTGAACTACAGATGATCGAAATGCTGCTAGAATGATATTGCTATAAATAGACTTACTAAAAATAGCAACTGCTATAAAAAGTAAGTTTGCAAAACTTCATCTGAGCAGTAAACATGACTTACTATAAATAGTAAGTGTTTCCAAACGCCTTGTGAGCACAATCCGGGAAGCCAACATGACTTGTTGACGGGTGTTTTATGACCGCACCAACACAGAATAAAGTTTCCCAATAGATACTCTATCCTCTCTTGATCAAAGTATTTTGCATGCTAAGATTGTCAGAAAGATCATACATTCAACTCCAAGGTTCCTTATGCAGGGGATTGGCTCGATGTGATTTGCTGGTTATTTCAAGGGGACTTATGCGAGTTGCTCATTCAGAAGAAAATGATTCTCAAATTTCGGGAGATTTGTCAATAACGCTCGGGTTCTTAAACTAACCGGATAATGCTGAATGTAAAAGGATGTAAGGATTAGAGATGCTACCATCTACTCTAAATGCGGAACGCAAAGATCAATTCTTGCAAATTTCGAACCAAGCTTTGCTTTGCCTCACTTCGGACAACTTCCACAGAACTAGTGCAATCTTCAAAGGGATAACGAGAGATATTCAAACCATGGTTCAACATGCAGAGACTGTCACAATGACGCATATCAACATATAAACCGCAATTGAAGTTAAGTTCACAATGTTCCAGTTGACCATGCAAGGCGAACCCGCCATTAGTGAGCCCACTAGTGGTATGGATAAGCAAAGCTTGTTCAAATTAAACACCACATTCCACAACTACCAACTACTTGCATGAAATAAAATCTATTCTACTTTAAGCTACTTTAAGACCCTAAGTGAATCGGAGAGACAAAAAAGCCTTGCTAGCTACTCACAACAAAAGATAGAACCACCAAGCAATGATAAATCTTTGTATTATCAGAGTGTTCACAACAACTTCTTACAAAGTCTTCAAATGGGAAAACTTTCTTTCCTCTTCAATCTAACTATCAATCTATGCTAACTCTCTATCTATTCTAACTTCCATCTTCTATACTCTTTGATATCTTGATCTAATCTAATGTTACAAATGAGGGGGGATGCCCCTTTTATAGTTGGCCCAGTCCAACGGACGGCTTAGATTCAATTACAATGAAGGGCTCAGATTGAGCCACATAT
Source organism: Sequoiadendron giganteum (assembly GCA_007115665.2). Taxonomy (NCBI): domain Eukaryota; kingdom Viridiplantae; phylum Streptophyta; class Pinopsida; order Cupressales; family Cupressaceae; genus Sequoiadendron; species Sequoiadendron giganteum. Next base: position 547,442,298 of record CM021104.1, on the reverse strand, counting down.
GCTCTAATTAGGGTTTTTGCCCTAAAAACTGTTACAGAGAGGAGTGGGGTAATAAATGAACCCAGAAGATTCTCCACTACTCTGCAGAAACCATTATGAGCAATTAATGCCCACTATCATTAGAAGATTCTCATCCAACAAGGCTTTCTCTGTTCTGCTCGCCAATTCTGTTGCGTTAGGAGGCAAGCATACAACAATACTTAGTTCAAACTCTTCTTGCAAAATTTTTTTTCTCCGTTAAGTCCTGTTGCTTTAATTCCTGGACGCACTTCTTCCTTGTAATCTTCATATTTCTGTAGCCCACTGCCTTGTGCACATATGCTTCTTCCGCATCACGTTCTTAATGCCTTAGCCTCGGTGTTCATCCTGCAAAACAAAAAGAAGAGCATCATAACACTTATAACATAACTTCACTTCACTTACCCAATTTCCATGTTTTGATTTCCAAGGTCTGCTTGACCTCTAGATCTGATAAAATTCATCATTTTTCTAGCAAACTTTCATCATAGGCACATTGTGTTCATTTCATGAGGTCTTCTCCAAGGGCGCATCCACCACCTTGTTCCCTAGAAAATATTTCACCTTGACGACGCATTTGAACGCTTGATGTTTGAACTTCATTTCATCTTCAAATTCTTCATGCCTTAGACAAATTTCATGTCTTCCTTGTGAGTGTATTTGACCCCTTGTTTTATTTTCCCTTTCCTTAGACAATTTTATCTGCTTGTATTATAAATTTCATCCACTATAATCTAGGTGCTCATTTTGACATCCCAAGCCAAGGCATTTTTTTGTAAAAACATTTCTTTCATTTGCCTTAGAAAAAAATAATTTCGCCTAGGAAATTCATCAACAGGCGCTAGACTAAAATCCCTATCAAAACAACACAAGCGAGGTGGGGAAAATTCTAAAATCATCTCCCAGTGGGAAATGTCCAATACCCAGAAGAAATTTCCCCTCCGAAATCATCATTTTCATGTGTATCCGAACGAAGGGGTAAGTTTAATTTTTATTATTTTTGAAAAATAATAAAATTTGCTAAGGGTTATTCCATTTTTTAATTCTAGGCGCACCTCACACCTGTAGCCTTTACTTTTCAAAACTTGGCATTTTTCTTGTCTGCCTAAAGAATTTCCTCTTCCTGCTCATGGGCGCATTTCATCTTGTACTTGGAAATTTTGATATTACCTCCCCTGGGCGTATTTCTCATCTTCACCTTAGGAAATGCCTTAGAAACTTTTAAAATTTTGTTAACTCACCTTGGGCGCATTTTTTAACACATGCTTCCATTTTAACTCCCTAGGCATTCCCACGCCATCATTCCTTGCTTGGGCGCAAATGAGGTAAGGAGGAGGAATTCTCATTGCCTTAGAAAATATTTTAATACCCCTTCCACCTTGGGCGCATTTCACATAGGGAGGAGAAACTTTACATGCCTTGGAAACTTCTTGCCATGCCTTCTCTTCTTTGGGCACATTTCTCATGTGGAGGAGGAACTTCGTTCTTGAGGGCGCATTTCAGCCCATTAACTTCCATTTTCACGCCTTAGGAAACTTTCATCACATTACCCTTGCTGGGTGCATTCTAGAGGTAACACTTTCATTTTACCACAGAAAATTTCCTCAACTCATAACCCTTGCTGGGCGTATTTCCTAGGTGGGGCCTCAAGTTTCCATGCCTTAGAATTTTTTAAAATCTCTAGCTACCTTGCGGGCACATTTGACATAGTGGTAGCTTCATGTTTCAACGCCCCAGAGTATTTCTCATGCCTCTGGCTTGCCCTCTTATCTTGGGCGCATTTTGCCCCTTGTGCTTTTGTTTTTGTGACTTAGAACATTTTCAAACCTTATTTCCACCATGGGCACATTTCACCTGTCAAGCATCCATTTTCAACCCTTGGAATATTTCGAGGCCACTTTATCCTTCCTAGGGCGCATTTCAAGGGGTCCTCTTTCATTTTCATGCACTTAGAAAGTTTCTTATCCAACCCTACTTACTTGGGCGCATTTTGCATGTGCTACTTCCATTTTTAACACTTAGAAACTTTTCATGTCTTGCTCCTTTCAACCCTAGGCGCATTTAAGGCCATGTGCTACAATTTTCATTACTTAGAATATTTTCATAACACCACTCTCCTCATCCTTGGCGCATTTAGAGGGGTGGGAAGGAATTCCCATGCCTTAGCATATTTTCCTCATTGCCACGTTTTCCTCTTGCAAGCTGGGCACATATTGAGGGGTGGACTTCCATTTTAACTTGCCTTAGAATTTTTTGACATATTTACCCCTTGGGCGCATTTGAAGGCATGAGCTTATGTTTCCATGCCTTAGAAAAATTCATAACACCTCCTCACTTCATGGGCGCATTTCCCTAGTGGTGCCTTAACTTTGCATGACTTAGAAAATTTCTAAGTCCCTTCCTTCTTGAGGGCGCATTTCCCCCTTTGCACTTTCATTTCCTTGCTTTAGACTCTTTTTTTTTTTTTACAAGTCCTCTACTTCAAGGTGAGGGCGCATTTGAGGTAAGCTGCTTTTATTTTGAATATCTTGGAAACTTTTCATACCTCCTCCTCCATGATGGGGCGCATATGAGAGGGTATACTTCCGTTTTTGACTTAGGAAAATTTTATGCCACCCTACTCATACCTGTCAAGGGCGCATTTGAGGGTGAGTGCTGACATTTTGACTTAGGAGATTTTTCAAGCTACCCTTCTTGGCATATCTGAACACTTGGCTTATTTTCAACCTGCCTGCCCTAGCTTTCAACTTGGAGATTTTCAATGCCTCAGCTACCCCTTGCCACTCTATTTTTAGCAAATTTCGGAGAGGTGTGAATCTCCATGGCTTTTATCTGTTCTGAATCTGGAGCTGGCGTGATATGCCTCTTGTGGCCTTGCTACCCAGTTTATACCTGTTGCCCAAGCTCATCTGCTATTTTTAGCCCGCTTGCTATTTTTAACAAACCCTAAAATTGCTTGACTTCTGCAGCTCCGTTTGACTTGAAATTTTCACCACGTGGTTCTCATCGCTTGGCGAACTTGTTCACACCTGCCTCTTGTGCCGACTTGCTATTTATAGCCCTGTTCTGGAGGTGACTTACTATAAATAGTAAGTGCTCGGATTGCGCCCAAATTTTACCAATAGATTGCCTAAAGGATGTTGATCTTGATGGGATATCTTCGTTTTTCGAAATTCTGGCTTTTTACCCCTCTTTTTAGGCACCAAAGTAGGAAACCCTAATATGACCTACATGTGTCTCAAATGACCTTAGTTTGACTTAATTCCTGCTGCATGTTGTTCTACTTGTGATACTGAAGTGTCGGGTGGCTGCCGGAGTGTGTCTGCTAAAAATAGTAAGTGCTTGAAAAGTGACCAACCGACTGTTGGATGAGTTTGCATGTCACATTGCGTGAGGGATCTCAAAAAACCCAGAAAAGTGGTCTGCATGCGTGCACTAGCTAAAAATAGTAAGTTCCTAAAACATGATCTCGTCTGCTTGCATGTCATATCGTTGCGAAGCTCTCGAAAAACCCATAAGGAATATCTAGAGATGCACTGAAAAACTCTGCATGCAAACCCTAAAAATAGCCTCCGAAGCCAAAATTGCTAAAAATAGCAAGTTGTCAGAATCTGTCCTAATTTTGCGTGCAAGTACCTTGGAGTACCCTGAATGTGATGGAGCAGTCAGAATTTTAAAATCCTAATAAGAAGATCCTAGATTAAGTACTTACTAAAAATAGTAAGTTGTCAGATCTCAGTGAAAATTTAGTGGGACTTTGCTTGAAGCGTCGTGATCGTAGTATTAAGCTCAGATTTCAATTTGATAACTCTATCTGACCTCAAACCAGCCTGAAGGATAGAAACCCCAATTTCACAGACTTAGCCAAAATTTGAACCTAGATCAAATGCGGAGACATCCCCGAAAGGGCAGAAGATTAGAGAGAGGGAGAGAGACGCAAAACTAAAGCCACAAGACCAGAATGGAGCAAAAATTAGGGGGTCCCTATCTTGAATGGGGTGATGTCTGAAAAGGTCACAACATAACTTACTAAAAATAGTAAGTGCCTGGAAAGGTTGTCAAATGGAGATGTATGTTACACCATTTTGAAGCTTTCTAAAAAGCCATAAAACTCCATCAGACATGCATCAAAAAATCTCGCATGCTAGCCCTCAAAATTGCATTTGAAACCTCCTAAAACATAGAAAACCCTAATTTTCAATTCTGGTTAGTCTATGAGTTTACAAAAATAGGCTAAATCCTCAAGGAGAGCGTAGGGGTAAAATGGGGACATTACAGTTTGCCCTTCCCAAAATTGTTTGTTCTCAAGCAAAGCCACCACACTCCAAAAATACAATTTGATCCTTATTATGCCAAAAGGAGTCCGTTTCTGTAAGGACCCACCATGTTGATGTTGCACCTCATTAATCTCACTGACATAACCAAAATTCCAAGACTACTTTGTCATCCTTCCAAACATATAGCCTAATGTGACAGCCCAGAAAGCAATGAAAAAATAACCTTGCAGCATTTTTTGACCCAGAGGCTCAGAAGAGACTAATTCTTCAACATCAAAGTCTAACACATTCTTGAGCCATAAGGGAAATAATCTTCTCAAATCAAAAACATGCTCCATATCATAACTCTTCATAACTTTAGGTAGAGTCATGACCACATATGTAACTCTTCCAATACTTCTTGCAAAGGAAAGAACAACTCCTTGCAAGGGATCTTCCATCATGTCCTCAAAATTCCATGAAGACTTAAAATACCTTTTGTGAAGCAAACTGATATAACAAATATGACTGTAAGAAAAACTTACAAATTTCACCTCATGAGTCTCCAACTGGTGAACGAAATAGGTTTCCAACTTGCTGCTCCAAGCATTGATATAGGAGAAAATACAGAAAATGCCATTGATGATTATTAAAGAACATCCCATACATGAATTTTGGGTATACTGAAGCAATCCTTTTCCCATTTGAGGCTCAAAATCAATCCTAATAGTCAACTGAAAGGTCTGAAAATAAAATCACCAATCAACTAACAAGTCTGATTTAGACATTTCGAAATCTGATTTATGAAAAATCAGCATTCCAAACAAAAAACAGCAGCTGCAATATGAAAAGTCACCACCAGATAATCATATCTGCTCATGAATAAGGTTGGTGACGCCTTAATCAAAGATCCCATTGCAATAAATAGATAATTTCTGATCATAATATACATGCAAACCTTTGTTTTAAAGTCAGAATTTACCGACCAACTACTGATTAGGGAGCAACCTCCAACCCTTTGGTGAACGAACATATCACCATGTGTTGATTCCATCCTTTTTCTTTTTTCTTTTTTCTTTATTTGTTGAAATATGCCAGGATCCCAAATCATTAGTATTGAAGAACCATTTTTCAGACGGAGAACTGCTCTTATTTGGATTCTCTGATTTAAATGCTCCATCTGATTAGATACTTCCTGAAACTCCAAGAAGTATTCAACAAATCTTAATTCAAAACCAAGAGTTGTGAATTGCTGGAGAGTTTCGACGAATCCTTCATCTATCTCAATTCTGAAATCAGTTATTCTCAAGGAGGCTGGAGCAAACATAAAATCAGACATAAATCTAACCAACAACTACATCAAAAATTGGATAAATTCTTCATCAGAATGCCAAGCAATTCTTTGTTGTTGTTCAAGAAGAATTTCTTCATCCCTTCTAGTTTTTGGATTCTCCATTTCCTACAAAAAGGATGAGCTAGGAACATAAATGGATTCATCTTCATGCATCAATTCTTCCATGCTAGAATATCTTCCTCCACCAATAGTACTTGAAGAATTTCCCTCATCAATTTCAAAAAGAGGATTTTCATAAACCCCACTAGCACCATCTTCATACAAGGAATTATCAAAGGCCTAAAAAACTTGTTGATGAGAATTTGAATGCTCCTGTCTTTCAGGACAGCGTTCCAAATCAAATGTTTCTTGTATGAGATCAAGCTCATCAAGGATCTTCTGAATCTCTTCAGCTCTTCCTTTGATTTCTTGCTCCCATGAACCTTGAGCAACAAAAATTTGATTCTCTGCTTCTATTAGAGCCTCATGTACTTCTTGCAATTTGGTTTTAGTTTGCTCATTCCACTCCAACGACTTGTCAGCAATTTTGGCCACTTTATATTTATCACGAATGATGAGCACAAGACTTGACTTGAATTCTAGCAAGGCATTTTTAATTGACTTCATATCAACAATAGAAATACAACATACATCTAGGCTTCTAGGCACTTCATTAGTTAGATCTTCTATTTGCCGATGAATATCATCAAGTTTGGATAAAACTTTAATTTCTTTTTCAGCAGTTAGAGAACTTGAGCTGCACTCTTCATGAATTGGTTGAGATGGAGCTGTGCTGCTTTGGTGTACAAAGATGTCAAAAATCCTTTCAGCTGAACTCCTCAAACTTTCACGCATCTGTTGTACACTTTCCATCATCTCATTGATGGTATCTCCTAATTCATTAGCTTTTTGTCTTAGCTTGGTTTCAAGCAAAGAAAATTCTGTTTTGTGCTCACTAGAAACTGCTGTTACTTAATTTTAACTCATGTTAAAATTTAGTTCTGAAAAAGATCAAATGAAGTAAAGCATACATGTTTATCATTTTCATACTCATACTCAAAATTTCAGAAAACACATTTCATTCATATTGAAATAATAGGAAATGTCCTTGTATTATTTATTCCGAATATACAACTGATATTTACAAGAAACTGAATTAATCAAAGAATGCTGGAAATGAAATTCTCTCACACAATTGACCGTGAGAGTAGTCTCTAAACTGCTGATATATATTCCTACTCTGCCAGAATAATAACATGAAAAGAGAAGAGAGAGGAAAAGGTCATGGGCACCAGTCATTGCCTGTAATGACTGGTTAAGTTGCATCCATTCGCTTTCACCCATTTGCTGCCTCGAACCGCATCCTATCCATGCATCCGAACCCTGCATTCATAAGATTGTTAGATCCAATGGATCTAAGCAATGCTAAGTGTCTCATCTCACCTCATATTCATTTTTCCCATCATACCATTCATCTTCACAAAATAAAACATATATCATCAGGAAAGGAAAACAATCACGACAAGTGCTTTACTACTAATATGTTTGTTTCTTGTGCAGCGTTCTGTCTTTTATAGGTATGCGGATATAACTGTAGGCTCCCACAAGGGTTATTGAGCCCGGCGTGCCTTAAAAGATAGGACCTATGAAGCTGATCAAAACAAGTAACGAAGTATAAAAGGGACATGTTGATTCATGAAACCTTTTGCCTCTATAAGCAGAAAGATGATAAAGAGCTACAAAAAGTAAAAAAGGAAAAGATGCCTGAGATACATCATGGGTCAAACTAGTATGGAGTTTCAGTTTCTTTTTTAGAAAATGAGGAGAGTATTTCGAGTTTTGCTTCATAGAGGATCAAAATATGAAGATAGAGATGGTGAAATACAGTGAGAAATCCTTAATGGAAGCTCAAGACCAAGCAGAAATGGCGTGACCTTGTACAATGTCCAGCAAATATTACAAATAAAATGCTGATCTCTTACAAGAGTTAAAGCTTTTATAAGCCTTTACCATATCACAAAAAGGGAAGTCATTATTAGAACATGTAATGGTGCGGCCCAGCTCTTTAGAGCTCACAAAATGCAGAGGGTGAACTCATCAATGGCGGCCAGCATAGAATACTCAGACAAGGAAAGGAAATGAAATATCATTAAAATGTTTAGGGGTTGCGCCCAAGAGTTGGAATAATGCAATATACAACTCGAATAAAAACTCCAAAAATGTTCAAAGAAAGTTACTAGACCGAGCTCACAGACCAAGGGTCGAACCTCTCATGGCGGCAAGATGAAGAAGACACCAAAAAACAGCAGAAATATGGGAACCAGAGAAGCATAAAAGGCATCAGAAAATGCATCTAAACCCTTATAGACCCGTGGCCTGAACATAGTGAAGGAATGCATCTGCAAAGGAAAAGCGCGGCCTGTAGTTCTATTAGGTCCTTTGTTTTCTACAGAGAAGAGTCCCAATGGCCACGCCCAACTCGTAAAGAAAATGCAGGAGAGCTCATCAATGGCGGCCAACAAGCAAGAATAAATAAAAAAAGAGAAATTTCCAGACCAAATTCGTAGCACAGAATGCTCATAGCGGCCGGACAAGGACACAAAGTCACAGAGAAATATAAGAATATCAGCAAATGCAGATGGCTGCGCCCAATAATGCCTCCTAAAGCTTTTAAGATGTCATAAACAACAGTTTCAATGAAAAAAAACCAGACTTACCATCTGCACTCCTTCCAGAAAACTCCAGATTTTCCATCATGGCGACGGATAGTGGTTTTCTCCAGCAGACCCTATTTCTCCAGAAGGTTCGAAGGCACAAGTAAAACTAGCAAATGAAGAAGGAATGAATTTTTTTTGGTTTTCATTTTCAAATACTAGGAGGAGAAGTATGCCACATTGCCCATTGCTAACCAAGTCTTCATCGGTTTCCTTTCTTTTTCCTGTTTGCATATGTATAAGTCATATCTTGTTATATGTCTATGCGCGGATTAGAATGATGTCTCTAGGAATTAGATAGGTTGACTTTGTAATATTGTAATGTCCCCATTTTTAGCACTACACTTCTCAGTGATCGATGGCCTATTCCCGGGGTGCTGTCAGCTAGTCAGAGGTAGAATTAGGGTTTCCGACTGTTTGGTGGGTTCTCTTGAGGATTCAGGGTTCTGCTTGTTGGAGTTTGGGTGTTTGGATTCTGGTTTCCTTCTGGGTTTTCAGAGAGCGTCGTAGTGGTATGTTTTTCTTGGCATTTTGAGCACCTTCAGGAATTTACTATTTTTAGTAAATTCTATTTTTAGCAGTGGTCAAGTCAGCGTCAACTTAGTCAACTTTCCTCGTCTGGCAGTTCACTGGGTAATTCTCATTTTTGGCTTAAGGGGTTCATTTTGGAGAAATAAGTTATTTTAAGTCAAAATGTTTTATTAGAAAAAATACCCCTTGGCCTAGTGATATAACTTAACAATTGTTTTAAAGAAGGGGACTTTGAGGGGTATCTTCTCATGAAGGAAATATTTTTATATTTCTAAAGTTTATAATTGCTCAAGGGAAAATGGACGCCTATTTGAAGGAGTTTATATTTTATAAAAAAAAAGAAGTGATTTATATCTCTCAAGGAAGGTACGCCATTTTGAAGAAAGGGTTTTGGTCAAAGATTAAACCTAAAAGCAGCTTGGGATTAGGGCGCACTTTCTAGAAGCCTTCAGAGTCTTCTCTTCATTCTATAAAGGAGGTTCCTTCTCTTCTTTTGGATTATCTTATGTTTTATGATATTGTTATGCTGCCGGAATGGCTTTGGGATTGCTTCGAGGAATGAATGCCTCCTAGCTTGGCTCTTCTTCTTGCTTGAAAGATAACAACTAGTTGAAAGATAGTTTGTAATAGGTTTGTCTTGCATTTTAGTTGAGTATCTTGCATTTTTGGAGTTCTAGATTTGCATTTTAGTCTCATTTTGAAGTTGTTGAAGTCAAGTTGAATCTGTAGTTTCACTCATAAATCTGAAAATAAAAATATAGTCGTTCTAGGTATTGATTCATTGAGTTTCCTTGATAGGGGCGACCCTTCTTGCAAAGATTCAGATTTTAATATTGAGTGTTTATTTTTTAAAAGCAAAATCGCTTCTCTCTATTGGCCTCACCATTCTGGTCTACCTGACAAATGTTTAGAAAAAAGAATACTTCGATTTGTTAGCTATTTCTTGGTCTAGTCCTCATTGCCATCATTATAGCTTTCGTTTGCATCAGGTCTCATGTCATTCTGGCAAGTATTGAGTGAGTTGTGAGCATTTTAGTGGATTTTAGGGTTGCTGGTTATGCATATTACGTTGCTGTTCTGTTATATCAGTCTTGAGTAATCTGTATTTTGGTGAAGAGTTGTATCTGGAAGGTCATAATTAACCTTGGAATGATCATATCTATTACTGCAGCAGTGGAGAGCTTCTAATCTTGTTTATTGCAGGCATCTTTTGATATTTTGTAAGCTGAACAGTAGTACTGTCAGCATTTCTCTTAATCTTACTTTACATTCTGAAGCTGCATTGTATTTCTGTATATCTCCGCCATATGGTCACCTCATTTCCACTCTGGAATTGGGTAGCACATACTTGGTGTTGAGTTTACTTTCAGCATAGTTAGCATCTCTGTCATATGGTAGCTCCCATTCCATCTTGGTTTGGAAAGCACATTCTTGACGTCGAGTTAATTCAGCATCTTTAACATCTCCGTCATATGGTAGCTCCCACTCCGTCTCGGTTTGGAAAGCACATGCTTGACGTCGAGTTATTTCAACATTTTGGTTTTAAATGCTAACCCTAACGATTGTGTATTGCTGCTATCCTTGTTGTAATTGAAAAAGCAAAAAATTTGGCTTGGTATATTTCAAATATCATATTACTTGGGGATGAGTAATGTTTTAAATCCAAAGTAATTTGATATTTAATAATGCATGTATTCAAATGTAATTAGCGTTAACTTTATTGATAAGTTATAAATCTATAAGTTAACGTTAAATTAATAAATGCATTATTGATTGGATTTTTGGAAAAGGAGGGAAATGAGTCATGTGTTGACTAGGATTGTTCATGGTGCAAGTGGTGTTCTTTTTGCCTAAATTCAGGGAGTTGAGTTCAGTTTGGAGTTATAATTGTGATGACTTGGTGGTAATGGTCAGTTCGAATTGCCACATGTCATATGTTTGTTTAGACCGGGAGTCCTAACTGATGACCTTTGAGTCATTTCTGGAGCACTTTATGGGTAGTTTAGCATGAGTCGGAGAATCTTTATGGTTGGAGCACTTTATGAGGCAGTTAGTCATCATTTTTGGTGGTTTTGACTCCTTTTTTGGAGCCTTTTTTCATGGTTTCGACCCCATGGGGTTTGTACTTAGTCTTCTTGACTCTTTTGTAGGAGGAGTTCGGATTATGCAGAGGAGGATCTTTGTGATATGTTTGTGTCCTTGATGTATTTTTTTGTAACTCATTTCTGGATGCATAATATATTGATTGAATCACTTTTACAGGTCTACTTTTAGTTTCAAGCCTTCTTCTCTTTCTGCCTTTTTGTGTAAACGTGTGATTGATAAAAGCAACAATGAGTTTTAGGATTCCTTTGCTTCGTCTCACCTCTTATCAAATTGCAGAAGCGTAAGTTTGTTTGCAGGTTGCAGTGTGTATCGATTTTGTTGGGTTTGTTAAGTGAATAATTTCCTTTCCTTAACATTCTGTCGTTTCAGGACCTCATTGTGAAACATTTTTGCAAGCCTTTACAAAATTGAAGTGTCTAAACATCAAAATAAGGTCTTTTATAGTGAAATCAGTTGTATTTTTTTTGTATTTTCATCTTTGGTGTATCACCCATTAATTAGTTTCAATCTTCAAATTCTTTTTATCTCTTTTTTTCCCCTTTTCCCCTCAAGTCTTTAAGTTAAATAGGTGTTTATTCAACAGGAACCGGCCTAGAATCTGGAGGTCTCGTTTTTAGTATTGCATATCCCACATGTAGAATTTGAGTCCCATGTTATGCCAGATTACTGAGCTTTAAAGTTTCAGTAGGGTGCAAATTTGGTGCATAACAACTGCTTCCTCCATGTTGTCATCAACACAAGATTCAATGTTTGCGAAGGATGGATTTTCCTCTTCTACATTCTCCGTTTTCTCTTGTTGTTCTAACCAGAATCCTCTTGAATTTCGAAGATGTAGAAGGAATTCATCATATGATAGGACATCATCAATTGAAGAAGTTTTTTCAGTCTTAGGAGATTCCTCCTTTGTATCATCATCTTGGGTCTCCTTAACCTTTGTTTCCACAACACTTTCTTTATGAGAATGCCTGAATTCATCATGTGCCTCTAAAACTGCTATGGTCTTACTACATTCCCCTAAAGACTGCATAGACACTTCTTGTGTCTCCAAAATAGATGTTGTCTTTATGCATTGTTCCGTAGAATGCATGGACAAATGTATTTCGGTAGATACCCCCTGAACATTTGTTACAAAATCAAAGGCATTCCAACTTTCATTTCCTTCTTCAACATTAAAATTCTCTTCTTTGTTCTCCACAGTCTTCATCAAAAGAGGCTTTAACTTTTCTTCACATTGATGAAACAATCCTTTGAACAAAATCTCAGTAGTAGGAGAAATTTGCTCTTTTGGCTCATATGCGTCCAAGAGAAGTGTTTAGACAATCTAAGGAATAAATTCCATTTCATTGATTGCCAGAACAAGAAGATTTCTAACAGCAGAAAACACATCCTCCCCTTGCTCACTCCAAGTTGAATTTAAAAGATAATGGAACAATTGATAAATCTGATTTTGTGTCATGTCCCCTTCTAGTTGACATCTCTTTGCAGTGTAGAGTTAGCCTATTATGCGACCTCCGTAGGCTAATGAGGAGATTAGGGGGTCTTGTGAGGCATGGCTCAGCCTCGGTTAGCGGAGTTTCTTTGCTTGGCTTTTGTTCGGGGTCAATCGAACATCTTTTGGCTAGACTTACTATTTTTAGTAAGTCATGGGAGCACCCTGCTATTTTTAGAATCTCAGTTTAGTCACATGTGGATTTAGTCTCTTGACTCCTGACTCAGACGGCTTAGCAATCAGACAAGTAAATCAAGAGATATTAAAATTTAAGTGACTTAAGTGATTTATTTAATATTTTAATATTATTATAAAGTTATAAAGTAACTTTATAATAATAAATTCACTTTAATATAGTAAAGTGCGTTAAGTGAATAATTTAATGTGGGAATAAATCTTTTATCCCACATTTGCCGGGAAGGTGTTTGAGCTCTCCTAAGGAAAGAATAAAAAGAGACTTAAGAGCTCATTCTCGGCATCCATTGTTATTGTTATTGATTATTGCTTCTTGCTCTGAGCTCTGGACAAGGGTTTTCAGTATTTGCCATTGAAGAACGTAGTTCTTCTATGTGTTCATCATTTGAGCCAGTGAAATACCTGGTGAATTTGATACTTCAAAGAGAATCTCATACAGAGGTTCTAATTGTGCTCCAACAATACGTTTTCAGTATTCTTCTATTTACAGAACAAGGGAGAGAAAGTTGCAGCCATGAATAGTGCGCATGAACAATGCACGTGAACAGTAAAATTGCAGCTTCATCAACAATCAGCAATCAGCAGCATGGTTGCATTCTGGAGACAAACAATCAGGTTTTAATCATTTCGTACAAATGCTTTTTATGTATTTTTTTATCAGCAATACGCTGTGTTTCAAAACATTAGCAGTCATATGGGAATAAATGACTTTGATCAATATTGCAATCAATTTGAATTTTAGTTTAGATAGATTAGTTTTCAATTATTGTTTTTGCTTTGTCAAAACCCCTTGAAAACACAAAAAAATCAGAATATTAAACAAAAAAATTAAACACATCAAACGGCACAGTGGATAGAGCCTACGAAGGGTTTCTACAGTGGTATCAGAGCAGTTTTTTGCCAGCCTGAGGGATTTGGGTTTCATATGCAGCCACAGGAAATTGGACCTCACAGGTATTACACCCGCAGAAGAGCTGAACAGGAAAGGGATTGGAGAGAAGACAATCCATTTACAGAGGTACCAGCAATTGAAATGGGTGATAGGTTTGCAGGTAGTCCACCTAGAGGGAACAGAGATGAGGAACAAGAAACTAGAGAGTTCTTCAGAACAATGGCTACAGGACAGCAGCAGATGGCTCAAGCTATACAGGCACTTACTACCTTGGTTGAACGTATTAATCCACAGGATAGACGAAATCCAGATCAAGGGGATAATAGGAGTGCAGCGGGTTCACTTGGAGGCCAGAGGACTCGTTCTTGGACAGCAGATAGGCCAACTCGTCCTACCTTTGTTAGAGATGAGCCAGAGGTAGCCCCAGTAGAAGAAGCAGGTGAGGAGGCGTTCGCAGATGTCCTTATGGCTGCGAATGATGAATGAGAATTACTAACTCCACAGGTGCGTGAGAGGATGACTTTTGATAGGTTTGTGAATCAGAGGAGAGAACACTATCGTTTAGTTAGAGAAGATAGAAGGCCCAGGAATCAAAACAATGAACTTCAGCGAGCTACAAGCAAGCTTACTTTGCCTTCTTTCGATGGTAGTGGCAAGATGACTGCTCAAGCTTGGATTCATAAGCTTGATACTTTCCTAGCATTGAGACCTATGACAGAGGTTGAAGCTATTAAATATGCCACCTTGCACTTGGAGGGAGTAGCACACGATTGGTGGTCTCATGGGATGATCACTCTCCAACATAATCAGGTGACAACTTATCAGGATTTTGTGGATAGGCTCGTGGAGAGGTTTGATAAGAAGGATCCAGAAGTTTACTTTCGAGACTTAGCTCAGCTGAAACAAACAGGAAGCTTGGATCTTTTCATCAGTGAATTTCAGCGATTGGCAGTTATGGTGCCAAATATCTCAGAGAGGAGATTAATAGTCCTATTCACTGAGGGCTTATCGGAACCGCTGAAGGGTTGGATTAAGGCTTTTGATCCTCCCTCACTACAGGAAGCTATGAGGAAGGCACGTAGCATGGAACTTGCAGCCCCATCTAGCAAGTTCAATTCTAGGAGTTCTTCTTCTTTTAAGGACAGCAAGGGATTCAATAGGAACAAGGAAAAATCTGATTTTAAGAGTGACTCTAAGGGTAAATCAGCAGCACCCTTAGACCGAGAAACTCTTAACGATTTACGCAGGAAGAAGTTATGCTTCTACTGCAAGGGTCCCTATGACATAAATCACGATTGTCCTTTGAGGCCAAAAGGAAAGGCCAACAGGGTTATGTGGGCTTACTATGAGGGTTCGGATTCTGAAAATTCCGAACAGCAGGAGAGTCCTGAGGAGTCAGAGGCAGAGGCAGAGGCTTCAGAGCCTAAGGGTGAGATAGAGTTTCAGTTCCAGGAGGCACGACTATCTAGCATTCAGCAGGAGGGATCTTTTAGACTCCACAGAGTCTTGGCTGGTCAAAAGGTTATTACCCTTTTGGATACAGGTGCCACCCACAATTTCATTGATGCCAGATTTGTGGAGAAGCGTGGGATAATGACCGAAGAGTTTCAGGGTCTTTGAGTTAAGGTGGCTGATGGTTACACTCTCAAGTGTGACCGCATGATTAAGGATCTCCCTTTGTGCTTGAATAATTATGAATTCAAGGCTGATTATTATGTGGTTAACATGGGTGATCTTGATATAGCCTTGGGCATGAAGTGGCTCCATTCTCTTGAGGAGGTTACATTTCGCCTTAAAGACATGGAGATTCGGTTCGAAGTGGAAGGAAAAACTCACATATTGAAGGCCCTCAGAGACAGTAGTGTTAAGACTATTTCCTTCCGACGGATGGAGAGACTCATTCGTCATGGCCAGATTGAGTGGGCAGCAGAGTGTACCTTGATGCCTACACAGGGGGGACAGCATAAGACCGAGTATCATCCTGACATCCAGCAGTTGCGGGTTAAGTATGATAAGGTTTTCAGTGACATTCCACCAGGGAGACCTCCGGACAGAGGGATAGAGCACCTCATAGAGCTAGAGGAGGGCGCTAAGCCCGTCATGATTACTCCTTACCGGCACCCGAAGCGGCTTAAGGATGAGATAGAGAAGACAATCAAGGAGCTGCTTGCTATGGGTCACATTCGGCCGAGTAAGTTGCCATTTGCTTCTTCAGTTGTTCTAGTGAAGAAGAAAGATGGTACCCTACGTATGTGCATTGATTACAGGGTATTGAATAAGAGAACAATTAAGAACAGGTACCCCATACCCCGTATAGATGAGCTTATTGATGAGCTCCATGGAGCCTGTTATTTTACGAAGATAGATTTGAGATCGGGCTATCATCAGATCAGAGTCCGTGAGCAGGATATTGAGAAGACCGCCTTTCGTTGTCATTGTGGGCACTTCGAGTTTGTGGTTATGCCATTTGGGCTAACCAATGCTCCAGCTACCTTCCAGTCCACCATGAACAGGGTCTTCCACTCTCAGTTGAGGAGATATGTACTCGTCTTCTTCGATGATATATTGATTTACAGCAGGACATGGCAGGAGCACTTAGCTCACTTAGAGACTGTACTCAACATTTTGGATAGGGAGTCCTTGTATGCCAAGGAATCCAAGTGTGACTTAGGAATGACTGAGTTATTATATTTAGGCCACATCATCAGTGCAGAGGGAGTGCGGATGGATCCTGAGAAGATCCGTGCTATCATAGATTGGCCTACTCCTAAGAACCTTACACAACTGCGAGGATTCCTTGGGTTGTGTGGTTTCTACCGCAGATTTGTCAGTGGTTATTCTCGCCATGCAGCACCTATGACGAATTTGTTGAGGAAAGGTGCATTCATTTGGACTCCTGAGGCACAGGAGTGTTTTATGAGGTTCAAGGAGCTTATGACTACATGTCGGTACTGGCTTTACCTGATTTCACGAAGCCATTTGAGCTTCAGTGTGATGCTTCTGGTGAGGGCATAGGAGCGGTGCTAATGCAGGACAAGCACCCGATAGCTTATGAGAGCAGGAAACTCAGAGGACCAAAGAGGATTTTCAGCATATATGATAAGGAAATGCTGGCCATAATGCATGCCTTGGCCAAATTCAGGCAATACCTAGTAGGCAGCAAGTTTTGCATTAAAACTGATCATAATAGCTTGAGACATTTCCTTGGACAGCGGGATTTGAATGACCACCAGCAAAAGTGGGTAAGCAAGTTACAGGCATATGACTTTGACATTACCTATGTCAAGGGAATACAGAATGTTGTTGCTGACGCTCTTTCTTGCCGGCCTCATCTGAGTTCTATGGTGCACATTACAGAGGATTGGAGGCATTTGATTGTGGCAGAGTATGCCAGGGACACTTGGGCATCAGGTATTGTTGAGGGATCCATAGTAGACACCAGGTACACACTTGTAAATGAGCTGATCATTTACAAGAACAGGATTTTCTTGGTCCCAGGTTCTGAGATGAAGAACACCATTATGCGATCTTTCCATGATGTACCTACAGTGGGACATCCGGGTTACTTTAAAACATACAGATAGGTACGAGAGCGGTTTACATGGAAAGGCCTTAAGGCTGATGTTCTTTAGTATGTGCGTGAGTGCCTTGTTTGTCAGTAGAACAAACAGGAGAACACATTTCCGGCAGGATTATTGCGCCCCTTCCGATTCCTGATAGGAAGTGGGAATGCCTGTCGATGGATTTTATTACGGGCTTGCCGAAAGCCCAAGGACGTGACTGTATTTATGTAGTTGTGGATCGGTTGACGAAATATGCTCACTTCTTCCCGATCACCACCACTCACACAGCTACACAGGTAGCAGAGATTTTCTTCCGTGATGTTTTTAGATTACATGGTTTGCCATGGAGTATAGTCAGCGACAGGGATAGTCGGTTCTTGAGTCATTTCTGGTAGGAGGTGTTCAGACTTTGTGGGACTGAGCTTACCCCGAGCACCAGTTACCACCCGCAGACCGATGGTCAGACGGAGATTGTGAACAAATGGGTGGAAGGTTACCTCAGGAATTATGTTGCAGGGCAGCAAAAGGCATGGGTTCGATGGATACATTTGTGTGAGTATTGTTACAATACCACATATCACATGACCATCTAGATGTCCCCTTTCATGGCGCTGTATGGTTATGAGGCGCCTAGCTTTCTTGATTTGCTTCTGAGCGACAGTAGGGTGCCCAGTGTAGGGGACTTATTACAGGAGAGCCAGGACATTGTAAAGGCTCTTAAGGAGAACATAGCTAAGGCACAAAATCAGCAGAAGCAGTATGCGGATCAGAGGAGGACAGAGAGATCTTTTGAGGTGGGAGACATGGTATACCTCATGCTACAACCCTACCGACAGTCTACTCTTAGGAAGAGTGGATCAGAGAAGCTCAAGCCACGATATTATGGTCCTTTCCGGATTACCAGGCGTATTGGAGAGGTGGCTTACGAGCTAGAGCTCCCAGCTGATAGTAAGGTCCACAATGTTTTTCATGTATCACGCCTCAAGAAGGCGTTAGGACATCGTGTGGTACCTTCAGCAGTATTACCTCCCTTAGATGATGAGGGAAAATTGATTTTAGTGCCTGAGTCTATTCTGGAGTACAGGGAAAGACAGCTTCGCAGGAGGACTGTCAGGGAATATTTGGTGAAGTGGAGAGATTTACCTATAGAGGATGCTACGTGGGAGAGCGAGGAGATTTTGCAGCATCCGGAGTTGAGATTGCTTGAGGACAAGCAATTTTAGGAGGGGCGGACTGTCATGTCCCCTTCTAGTTGACATCTCTTTGCAGTGTAGAGTTAGCCTATTATGCGACCTTCGTAGGCTGATGAGGAGATTAGGGGGTCTTGTGAGGCATGGCTCAGCCTCGGTTAGCGGAGCTTCTTTGCTTGGCTTTCGTTCGGGGTCAATCGGACATCTTTTGGCTAGACTACTATTTTTAGTAAGTCATGGGAGCACCCTGCTATTTTTAGAATCTCAGTTTAGTCACATGTGGATTTAGTCTCTTGACTCCTGGCTCAGACGGCTTAGCAATCAGACAAGTAAATCAAGAGATATTAAAATTTAAGTGACTTAAGTGATTTATTTAATATTTTAATATTATTATAAAGTTATAAAGTAACTTTATAATAATAAAGTCACTTTAATATAGTAAAGTGCGTTAAGTGAATAATTTAATGTGGGAATAAATCTTTTATCCCACATTGGCTAGGAAGGTGTTTGAGCTCTCCTAAGGAAAGAATAAAAAGAGACTTAAGAGCTCATTCTCGGCATCCATTGTTATTGTTATTGATTATTGCTTCTTGCTCTGAGCTCTGGACAAGGGTTTTCAGTATTCGCCATTGAAGAACGTAGTTCTTCTATGTGTTCATCATTTGAGCCAGTGAAATACCTAGTGAATTTGATACTTCAAAGAGAATCTCATACAGAGGTTCTAATTGTGCTCCAACAGTACGTTTTCAGTATTCTTCTATTTATAGAACAAGGGAGAGAAAGTTGTAGCCATGAATAGTGCGCATGAACAGTGCACGTGAACAGTAAAATTGCAGCTTCATCAACAATCAGCAATCAGCAGTGTGGTTGCATTCTGGAGACAAACAATCAGGTTTTAATCATTTCGTACAAATGCTTTTTATATATTTTTTTATCAGCAATACGCTGTGTTTCAAAACATTAGCAGTCATATGGGAATAAATGACTTTGATCAATATTGCAATCAATTTGAATTTTAGTTCAGATAGATTAGTTTTCAATTATTGTTTTTGCTTTGTCAAAACCCCTTGAAAACACAAAAAAATCAGAATATTAAACAAAAAAATTAAACACATCAAACGGCACAGCGGATAGAGCCTGCAAAGGGTTTCTACATTTTGCATGTCCAAATCTATTAACCACAAACTTGTTTTGAGGATGGAAAATGTCTTGAAGATGGTAGCTTTTCTTGTAAAAAGACTACTACCCGTTTCATCTAGATCCTGGAAACTTTCAACAATCAAATGCAGCACTTTCTTCATGGTACCATCATCATAAGGCATCATAGGTGCCAGGATCCTCATCATTTCACTAAAACAAGAAGTGACCAGCAGATTCACTTCTTTGTCAGGATGCATTAACCAATATGGTTGATTCATGGAGATCATTGCAAGAGTTATGCTCTTTTAATCAAATCAGAAGGTGATTGGTTCACTTGATTCAAACATTGTTGCAACATGTGAAGGACATTTGCTTCCTCTTCCGCTGATTTACATTCTTCATTGAAACTCTTTCCAACTGTGTAAAGGGTTTGTGCCAAACTCATCTCTTCATTCAAAGCCATGACTTAAACTGTGAAGACAAGGTTTCTTACAACCTCTGAACAAGTGTCATCTTCAAACACTTTTGAAGCTCAAACTAAAATCTGTTTCCTCTAATATAGCAATGGAATTCTCTGTCACTCATTTGTCTCTGAAGCGTTGAATCACAGGATGGCAGGAAAACAGACTCTGATACCCTTGAAATGTACCCCCTCAATTTTTTTCGGATTTTCAACACAATAAACCAGCATTCAAACACTGATTAGCGTTAGCTACAAATCCAAATCTGCTCATTACGTAACCCTCACCAATAATGTTCACCAAGATCCCAGTATGGGCGAGGTGATAGCATATGGTTTGGGGATCGTTGGAAAAATCAGAATTGAAAAGTACAATTCATTTGCTAGGAAGGCATCCACAAGCGGTGGGAATTCTCCACTTATTCAGTGGGTGAGATTATTACAATTATTTAAGGCGGCAAGCCAGCCATGTAACCATACTTCCACTTGAACAGTGGGGAGTATACAATCCTCACAACCACTTATTTCGTAGGGGGAAAACAACATTAATGGAAAATGCTTTATTAAACTCAACCACTCAATTGTGGGAGTATCAGATAAACTAAAAATTGCAGCAATGTAAACAACAACTGTTAGTACTACTAATCAACTTACAAACAGATGATATACAACTGCAATATAGCAAGATAAGCTTCCAAAAAAAACTGATGGTTAGAGTAACACTTCCTCTAACTCTTACAATATTATAATGATATAGAATTGAAGCACGAACCAGCAGTATAATGAAAATATGCAAATCTGATCAGAAACAGCATTAACAGAAAATCAAACCAACAACATGAATACTCACATAAATGGACGTATCTTTTCTGAATCAACTCGGAATGCTCCCAAACCACAGCCAAATGAAAGCTAGGAGATAGGCGTCCAATTCCCAATGAAGACTCGAGCCAGAAACAGAGATAACAGAAGGCACGAACTTCAATACACATGCCAGAAGAAGGTACGACCCAGCAAGAAGGTCAACCTCTTCTAAAAAATCAGAAACTTCACTAAAAAATCTGCAAACTTGCAGAAAGGGTCCTCCTTCACAGAGGAACAACATTAGCGAATACCCAGAATGATAGGAAAATCAGGGGCGAAGCTATGATCAGAAAATTGCTTTAGCCATGATGAATCAGCAACTCAGAAATAGGCTATACATCAGCAACCTGTTTGACAACATCAAATTTGAAGCTCCATCTGCACTCCAGTGTGAAGTACAGTCACATTGAACCACCTAGGAAGCCATAGTTTCAGGCCCAAAGGATGGATTGAATTTGCTAAGCTTCCCCTTAGCCAGGTTCTTGATTTCAAACCAGCAACATAACTTTACTTTCAAAATTCAAGCATCCCAAACAATGAGCAAGACACCAATATATAATCTTCAATTGGCAAGTGAAACAATCTGTAACTCCTAGAAGTCGAATCACTTCATCTGCCAAAGGGATGCCACCTTCTAGCATTTACTTTATTCAAAATATCAAAACATTCTCCTTTAGGTGTCCATTTCAATTTGCAACAATAATCATTTAAAATAAATATTAATTGCATATGAAGTTCAACCCCTTTAAGTCCCCTTGATTAAAACAACTTGAAGTCATCAAGCCTAGGCGTGGGGTACAACTTCAAGACATAAAATTGACTAAGTCTGGAACTCAGCCCAAGGAGGGATAGAAGCCAAAACCAAAACCAACGCTCAAATTGATTCTGCCAAAAATAGAATGATGGCCTGAGCAGAACTACTGATGATGCCACGGCTAAAATTAGACTTACTAAAAATAGCCAATACCATCAATAGTAAGTTAACTTCAAAATCTTCAAAAAGCCAAACTCGATAGCCACACTGCCCAAAATAGAAATGTGAACTGTAGATGATTGAACTGCTGCTAGAATGATACTGCTATAAATAGACTTACTAAAAATAGCAACTGCTATAAATAGTAAGTTTGCAAAACTTCATCTGAGCAATAAACATGACTTACTAATAATAGTAAGTGTTTCCAAACGCCTTGTGAGCACAATCCGAGAAGCCAACATGACTTACTAAAAATAGTAAGTGCCTAGAAAGGTTGTCAGATGGAGATGCATGTTACACCATTTTGAAGCTCTCTGAAAACCCAAAAAACTCCATCAGATATGCATCAAAAACTCTCGCATGCCAACCTTCAAAACTGCATCTGAAACCTCCTAAAAAATAGGAAACCTTAATTTTCAATTCTGCTTAGCCTACGAGTTTCCCGAAATAGGCTAAATTCTCAAGGAGAGCGTACGGCTAAAATGGGGACATTACGTTTATCCAGCATTTAGGGGGCCCACATTCCTCCTTCTAGTGAGGCTAGTCAGGATTCTATCTAGCTTGAGAGTTTCCTTGGAAGGAAGAGGGAAAGTCGTTCTACCAGCTCGACTTCACAGAGTTCGATCATGTCCTTCAATACATGTCGGCGAAGAAGTTGAAGAGGCAAGTACATGTAGAAAGGAATGCGGATAACGAGTTCATTATAGAGACTGCTGCCCCACTTGAGGACAAAAACATACATGAGGTAGAGGTCGGGGATGTCACGCTATCAAAGGTGAACCTTGGAAAGAGCACTTGTTAGGTGGAGGTAGACCTTCTCGGAATTGCCTTAGTGAGCGCCCAAGAGAGGATGGCTAAGGATGGCCAAGACAAAGCAGCCTTAAAGGGTGAAAACTGACAATTGAGGATGTACATATCCAGCTTGATGCGCGACACTCCCAACTCCTCTGCTTTACCCCAAGAGTTGCTGAATCTCCCCGTGGAGAAAAATCATCATCGGCTGATTACATATGGCAAACACTTGAGAAATCAAGTGGAAGAATTTGTTGTCAGAGGACAATATGTACTGGCATAAATACACCAGTCGAGAGACAGAGCACATGGACTGCGCGAGGAAATTGAGCAGTCAGAGTTAAAGATATCAAAGAAGAGGCCTGGAGATGAGGTGACGGTTGTACACTTGCAATTGGTGTACAAATCAGTTACCACTGCAGAGAACAAGCAACATCTTTTTGCTTGGAAAGAACAGCTGGCATACAAGGTGAAAGCCTATGATGCTAAGTCTGTGTAGCTGATTGACTACAGACATATTGTCTTAGATCTTATCAACTTCGCAAGAACGTTGGTAATATCCTTCCCTCACATAGAATATTAGCAAGAGGGAGGTGAATACTAAAATATTCTCTCACAATTTTTTTTTGTTTTTAGTGTACATTTACAATAGAATCAATCACCTGTTAAGGTTAGCATAACCCAAAATGTACATGAAAGAACTCTAACCAAGAATGCACCCTAAAACCACTTAAGGAGGAGGGGCGGGCATATGGTCAGAGGATCCCTAGGATCTACTGAATCAACTAGTACGAGATTACACTGAAAGAGAGATATTAAACTCGACACCAAGAATGTGCACTCAAGATCCTTTGACAGGCGAGGTGCTAACATATGGTGGAGTACTACTGCTGAATTGAAATGAAACAAGGTGGATAACCAACCAAAGAACTTTCCACGCTACCACCAAACAGTGGGGGGAAAAGATTACAAAATTAATACTTCTTTTGTTGCGGCAGGCATTCACTGAAGAGTGGGGATTCACCACTTGAGAGTGGGCATGAAAGAGATTACAAATCAGATTATCCACACTAGCGGTATACCATCCAGGGGTGCTTAATGTGAAGTTAATTAAATAATGCAGCAAATGCTAAAACTGAAATAGTACTACTATTAACAGTTTGTACAAATAAGAAAGCTGCAAATTACATTGTCTTTCACCATTTTTCAAAGCACCACGTTAGACAATGTTTCCAAGTTAGAATATAACAAGAAATGAAGAAAGAAGATGGAAATAGCAAATGAATTGCTCTGTCTCAGAAATCTGCAATTCTGGAAATGACAATCAACAACTACAAAAATTCATAAAATATTCATAACTCAACCGAAATACCTCCGATTTGCGTGAAACCAAAGAAAAAGGTCAATTGGAAGATAGGTGCCTCTATTGAGACAAAGAAACAGCTCGAAAACACCAACGATATTTAATGGCACAATTCCCAATGCATGCTGAAAAGGTACGGCCCTTGAGAGGGGCAAATTTTCAATATAAAAATAAACACTCCAAATTAAATTCTGGAAATTGGTAAGAATGGTCGCCCAGACCTTAGAAACAGATGGACCAAATACCCAGAACAAAACAAAATTTGTCCAAGTAGCTGTGAGTGAATTCGACTTTCAGCTGTGTGCAAACAGCAACTGCAAAAACTGGTAAAAACCCAAAATTTCACCGTGAAGCTCTATCTGCTAGTCTGGATGAGAAGCAACAACAATTCAATTAGGTGTTATCTTGCAAACACGAAATTGAGATAAAAACTAGGAGGTCAGCATTCCTCGAAGTATAAAATGATAAATCATTTCGACAGCATAAGTTTAGCAAAATATAAGATAACCAAATGCTGAAGCCAAGCCTTATTTCTAAAGGAAGAGAGAAGACTGTTCAAATCCCAGAGAAGGTATGCCAAAAGCCATCACACATTCTTTTTCAAAAAAGATATAATTCTTCACAAAAGTGCGTCCCACTTGAGACAAGGAAGAATTAAATAAAAACCTTTTTAAATTTTTCATGAGGCGCCACCCTTTAAATCCCTCTTTTAACACAACTTGAAGTTAATACCTTAGGCCAAGGGGTCAATTGCAAATTAGAAGACTTTGCCCATTTAATCAAGAAATTCATTAATTTAATATTTTCAAAAGGCCAAGGCTTAGTTCTGAGTAACTGCTCCAGATGACGGGATGGATTGAAAGCTGACAATTGCTAACTGCCCAAAATAGTATTTACTATAAATAGTAAATATTGAGGAATGACCACAAAACCTCCAAAATTGGAACCCTTTGATTCACCTCAACGAGCCTATAGGATTCCGAAATAGGTTGATGAGCCACTGACAGGATTACTGCCGAAAGGGGAACATTACAAATACATTGAACTGGGAACAATACATAATCAATTCAGAGATGTCATCTGAAGCACATTCCTCGATGATCCTGATGGTTGTAAGTTGACCAAAGTTGCAGCCATGTCTACCAAGTTAGATGACGCAGCTGCCAAGTGCAAAGACTATCAACAACAGCTTGTGACAGGTGAAGAAATATTAAAGTGCCACGTCATCATCTTGAGGAGCATTAATTGCGCAGAGGCTAAGGAGGTCAACGATTGGATAGAGGCATTGTTGACCAGTGGTGAAGAGGTGTAAAGCACCCAAGAAGGACGTACTACCCTCCAAAGTAGCAATAACTATGACTGAAGTTAACTTGATGCCCCTTTCCAAGTTAACTCCAAATCCCACCGATCATGCATGTCAGATCCCACTAATCAAGAATGTCTAATTTGGCTCCCACGATTTGTGGATCTTAGATCTCCATTAAACGTGGATGTCTAGTTTGGAGGCATTTGTAATTTAAGTTCACTCTTAGTTAGGTTTCAGTCAACTGAGGTAGACTTCCAGTTTGACTTTTGTTTAGTTTCATTAAACTGAAGTAGATTTCCAGTTAACAGCTTGCTCACCTACATTTAGACATAGGAATAAATCTTGTTGATTGGCAAGAATTGATTGTTGACTCAAGGAGATTTTAGGGTTGCCTACTCTTGTGAGTTTCTATAAATAAGAGCCTTTGGCTCATTATTTGTTTAACCTTTATTTACTACACAAAATTGTTGCGCCATTGTTGCCAGAGTTTGCATGTTTGTATTTGTTCACTCTTGGATGAGAGTTTATTGGTTGATTGTAATTGTGCATGATTTCGTGCCTTTGCTGTCGCAATCTTTGTAATTCTTTGGAAAATCTTGAAGAAAGTCAAATGGCGCATGCATATTTGATCTAAGATTTGAGTTGATTCAACGTCTTGTTCTAAATAGTTTATTGTTTCAATCTCCTCCTTGGATAGGGGTTCCTCCTCCTTGGATATTTTGTCATCGATTGCTATTGTTTGATGTTCTTTAAAGATCCGGATCTCAGCTTATACTTCGGACAGGGGTTTCTCCTCCTTAGCAATCTTGATATTCAGATCTTCGTACTTTGTTGTTTCCAGTAAGTTGTTTCCCACCCTATACCTCGGACAGGGGTTCTTCCTCCTTGGCAAGTCTTAGATCCAACCTATCGTAAAGAGTGTTACTTGCATAAAACCTTATCCTAGCATATATTCGAGAGTTTAGAGCCTCGGCCATATTTTAAGGAGACGGCGGATTCAAGTGACCCAACCCATCCATTTCGCTCTTGTGCTCTCACGCTTTGTTAATCTTGGGGAGATAGGATAGTTTAGAGGCTAGTTTAGTCGTCGTTAAGATCTGCAGAAACCAGAGAAAAAACTTAGCTACGGCGCATTGTGTTTATGCACCCTTGTGTCCTGCCGTTGAGTTAAAAAGATAGGAACCTTAGTACCCTTTTTTACGTAGAACATCAACAAAGAGAGATCTTCCTCTCTATAATTTTAAGAGTAGTACTATAACAATTGCAATAGCTGTCCGTTTCCAATAAGCACTCCAGAGGTGCTAATTGAAACGCTGACACTCTTCAATGCTATACATTTTACGAAGGGCTGCCATAAACCCCTCCATTACCTCATCATCCTCAGAAGGAAGCATTCGACCAGGTCTAGGTGCATACCATTTTAGATTAAGAGCATAGGAAGCCATATGAAGAGGGGTGTTCATTGTGCTCCATGTCTTTGTGACAGTAGGCCTAATATTCTCCTCATAGAATTGCAATCCAGAATCCTTGTCACGAATTGCTTGTTTCATTCGATCAAGCATGTTTTCAAAATTGTTGAGAATTTTCTCTTGTGAAGATAATAGGGTGATTTTCTGCTGATTTCTAACATCCTTTGCAGCTAACTTGATCCCTTTATCATGGGATTCTATGGCTTTGGAAGACATGACCATGTGGATAACTTTCGTCATGTGAAAACAACAAATTATCCAAGATTTGGGACTCTTATTGATTATGATACTTGAAGCAACAGTCCACAGAAAAATCCTTCAAGAGCCCTCAACTATGCCCCCTTTCATGCTTATGTACTAGTGACACACCTGACCCGGTCATGAAGCTTACAAACATTTCTTGATCTTTTCTCCATTTGAAGCTGTTGCTGCATTTATAGACCTTGCATCAATAAGGAAAAACGAACATTTGCTCTAGGCTTTGTGCCCATACATATCTTGGGCATATGATAGAAGCTTGAGCTGACTGATATAGCTAGCCTCCCCTAGCTTGTTTGATCCATAATATTGCTTTAATAAATCAATCAGAAAGGAACTAGTCTTCCAACCCACACTACTTTGAATGTCCCTTATAGAGCTTACTTAGGATTTTGCTTTCAATCTTACGATATCAGAATATGCTAAAGGACTAATGCTTGTAAGAGAGGGTAAAAATGGTTATAGACCTCTATGATCTTAAAGAGAAACTTTAACTTACTAGTCTTGATCAATGCCTGTAATGTCCCCATTTTAGCCCTACACTCTTCTTGAGGATTTAGCCTATTTTTGGAAACTTGTAGGCTAAGCATAATTGGAAATTAGGGTTTCTTATTTTATGGGAGGTTTCAAATGCAGTTTTGCGGCGAGAGTTTTGATGCATGTCCAGTGGAGTTTTCTGGGTTTTTAGAAAGCTTCAGAAGGGTGTAACATGCATCTCCATCTAATAACCTTTCTAGACACTTACTATTTATAGTAATTCTTTTTTATTGCTCAGTTGGTGTTCAATTGATGTTTTGCAAACTTACTATTTATAGCAGTTGCTATTTTTGGTAAGACAATTTATAGCAGTATCATTCTAGCAGCAGTTCAGTGTGGCTGTTCAGTTTGGCTTTCTGTTGAGTTTGAAGTGAACCTACTATTTTTAGTAAGTCTATTTGTGGCAGTGGCTTTATTGGCAGCATCAGTTCAAGACATCAATTCTATTTCTGGTAGAATCAGTTTGGGTGTTGGTTTTGGCTTTGGCCCTTTTTCCTCCTTGGACCGAGTTCTAGACTTAGTTAATTTTTTATGTTTTGCAATTGTACACCAATCATAGTCGATGATCTTTAAGTTGTTTTTAGAATGGGGTCATGAAGGGGACGCCTCATTAATGCACTTTAATATTTTATTAAAGTTTGTATTATTCCTGTACATGGGGCGACTTGGGAGAAATATGAAGAGTTTTAAATATTTCAAAATGCTTTTTGAAGTGGAAACCTCTTGGAGAAGTTGGAGAGTTCCTTGTTTGGAGGTTACAGTTGATTCATCTCCTATATTGAAGCTTATTTATTGATGTCTTGCTCATTCATTCGTATTCTTGAATTTTGAAAGTAAAGTTATGCTGCTGGACTGAATCTAGAACTTGGCTAAGGGGAAGCTTAGCAAATTCAATCCATCCTTCGGGCCTAAAACTATGGCTTTCTAAGTGGTTCTATGAGACTGTACTTCACACAGAGGTGCAGATGGAGCTTCAATTTTGATGTTTGTGAATAGGTTGCTGATGTATAGCCTGTTTCTATGTTGCTGGTTTATACATGGCTGAAGCGAATTTCTGTTCGTAGCTTCGCCATCAAATTTAATTTCGTTCTGGGTGTTTGCTCATGCTGTTCTACTGTGGAGGGCGCCCTTTCTGGAAGTTTTCAGATTTTAATATTGAGTTTTGAATTTTTAAGAGAAGGTCGACTCTTCTTGGAGGTTGTACCATCTCTTGGAGTTTGCATTGGGAATTGTGCCTTCTGTTGCTGTTGTTTTTGGCTTGATTTCTCCTTGTGGATTGGATGCCTATCTCCTAGTTGTCATTTGGGAGCATTCCGAGTTGTTTCGGAGAAGCTATGTCCATTTTGGTGATTTCTCATCTTGCTGATCTGATTTTCTGTATCTTCTGTTTTTGATCAGATTAGTTAGATTTTGATATATTGCTGATTTGAGCTTCAATTCCATATCATTTCATGTTGTAAATGTTAGTGGTTGAATAACTCTAACCATTGACATATTTTGGAAGCTTATTTTGATACTTGCAGCTGTTTTCAATTGTTTGTAAAGCTGATTAGTAGTACTAACAACTATTTGTTTTATTGCTGCAATTAGTTTATTTTATACTCCCACAATTGAGTGGTTGAGTTCAATAAATCATCTTTCATTATAGTTGTATTCCCCCCACAAAAATAAGTAGTTGTGAGGACTGTATTCCCCCCACGTAAATAAGTGGAAGAGAGGATTTCATGGCTGGCTTGCCGCCTTTAAGTTTGTATAATCTCACCTACTGGATAAGTGGAGTATCCCCACTGCATTGTGGATGCCTGCTTTAGCAGATGAATGTACCTTTCAGTTTAGATTATTCCTAACGATCCCCAAGCCATATGCTATTACCTC
This sequence comes from Sequoiadendron giganteum, assembly GCA_007115665.2. Taxonomy (NCBI): domain Eukaryota; kingdom Viridiplantae; phylum Streptophyta; class Pinopsida; order Cupressales; family Cupressaceae; genus Sequoiadendron; species Sequoiadendron giganteum. The sequence continues at coordinate 547,412,974 of CM021104.1, read as the reverse complement.
GCCCATACTGGGATCTTGGTGAACATTCTTGGTGAGGGTTACTTTACAAGCTGATTTGTATTTGAAGCTAACACTAATCAGTGGTTTGATGCTGGTTTGTTGTGTTAAATTCAAGAAAAAATTAAGGGGGTACATTACATCTTCCAACCCACACTACTTTGAATGTCCCTTATAGAGCTTACTTAGGATTTTTCTTTCAATCTTACGATATCAAAATATGCTAAAGGACTAATGCTTGTAAGAGAGGGTAAAAATGGTTATAGACCTCTATGATCTTAAAGATAAACTCTAACTTACTAGTCCTGATCAATGGATACTTAAATATTAATAGGAGAAAGTATTTCTGATATAAATTCTGAAATAAGAAGTCTGATTCAATTATTCGTTCAATAATGGAATTTTGTCAAGAAAGTATGTGTTGTTTCGGATTTATCAATTTAAAATATGCGTTATCATATACAAGAGAATTATGTCATTAATTTGATCGCTGTTCCTGACTTGGTCTCTGTATTCATGCGATTTCATACTTGGCACTGCATCTGATTATTGCTAATTGTTCATGCATCCGTAACCTTGGAGTAGGTGATCGATACACCATTCTCACTTGGCTGGTTTAGGCTCTTGAGAGCACTTCCAATCTGTGTTTTGAGAATATCAAATTACAAATCTTCTATGTTTTCTTCAGATGATCTATGAACCTCCTTATACAGCATTCGAGTGGGCATGATGTAAGGAGTCGTATCTCTTCACACATGCCTCTTAATTAATTACACCTTTAATATCATTAATTAATTAATCAATTGCTTGGATCAACTTGATGGTCTTTCCCCTTAATTTGAATGTCTTCAACAAATAATATAGTCACATATTTCCATCGCTCCTCTTCAATAATGTGATAGTCTAGATTAATGTGTATTCGATATGCTAAGGGTTGTGATACCTTTAAACAACAGACTTCTATACTTAGCGGCTATGTGAAATATTCCTCTTGCAAATGGATTACTCCAGCGCATCACTGAATACAACCCGAGCATCCAATAAAATGATCGCCATTTCCTTTTACTATGCCAATAATATAACCTAGGCAGCAGTTTTTCACATTAGTGGCCTGATAATATTTATTGGAATATATATTATGCCGATGTCATATGCAATGGCTTTGTCTTGTTCCATGATTTCATACCACCTTGCCTAATGCGATGTCAATGAGAGAATAATATTGCGGTGATGTCACCTGCATAGCAAGCAAAAATAATAATCTGCAATTACTTTTCCTTCCATGGATAGGTAGTAAATAGAAACTGGTGTCGATATGCATTCAATATTCCTTTCGCCAGTCTAACATTATAATCGACCAACACGAGAGTTGGGTAAATAACAATGGCACGCAAAGAATGCGAAATCAACTTGCTGCCATTCCCTGTCAGACCTGAACCACCAATCGTTGGCATGATAAGAGGAAACAATAGTGGCGGCTTTGATATTCAATAAAATAGCCCATAACAACCATACTCAGCGATAAAGGATGTACCACGTTATTGGTGTCAGAAAGTGACAATGACAACATAAATATTTGACCTCCGATTCAGAAAGTATAAATATATGTGACAACTGCTATACTAAAATATGACTGAACATTATGTAATAATCATCTACTCAACATTGCCAACAAATGGAATTAGACAGCTTCCTTATTGTCTTCATACCACATCGAATAGCCTCAAACCATTCTCCTTTCACACAAAATACATCGAACTCCTTATTTGATTATTCAGTCCAAACATACATTGAGCCTCATATCAAATACATCAACATTTCATACATGTGCAGTTTGTTGGCATTTCAATTCGCACCTTTGGAATGCGGATTAGAAACATACAACTATGCACAGTTAGATTGCTCTTCAAATTACGAGGGGAAGCTCCCTCTTTGGTGATTATGCTTAAAAAGAAATACTAAACTACTACCAATCTTTTTATTCTTACCTAAGAGCGCAAGGTTATAAAACTCTTTGCATTGTAGCTTAGGTTTTCTCTTTTCCAAAATTTCAACTACATCTAGGCCTAAACTATAGATGCTTCTGATAACTCAAGTAAATTCAGAGCCTGAGAATCAAAAGGAAACAAGGAATGATTTGATTAACACAAAGCTTGAATAAACTTGCTTCCAGAACACACCCGAAGACTCAGTGTACTTATTAGATGTAAGCTGAAATAAAGATCGTTAAACCAAAACAAGAAACAAAGTATTGAAATAGATTGAGACAATAGATCAGAGCAAAATAGGAATGAGATTTCCTTCCTCAATTTCTAACAGCAAATACACTTCTGGGACAACAGATTTTAGTAAAAAAAAGGTTTACAATATGTGATCAAACCAGATTACACTTAAAAAATTTGAACAAACATTGAATAACAAAATTGCTAGCAAAAGTAGGCTCAGCAATTTGTTATCACAACAACGGTTGAAAAGAAATGGGCAAGGCTGCCCTTATTTATACACAAACAAAGAGTAGGGAACCCTAAAATCTCCTTGTTTTTAACAATTAGACTTGCCAACATGCAAGCTTTATTTCTAAGACTAAACAAAAGATAACTAACAACCAACTGTCTGTTAAAATCAATTAGCTGATTTAAAAGAAAGAAAAACTCCAACTATACATATAATATTTTCAAAGAATAGATATGCATGAATGAGAACAAGTTTAACTTGGAATAGGCATCAAGTTAACCGTTGCTTTTTGAGTTCTAGTCCTAGATAACATTGCTACCCCAATAGGTGACTCACTCATTGATAATTTTGGCGGCTTTGCAACTAGAGTGATGACCTTTATTTCTTCTACAGTTTTATGCTTTTGATGCTTCTTCTGATTTTCAATGGAAGAGTATTGTATGATGAAAACCATGAAGTTTGATTGTGAACACGCCTATGCTCGGACAACCTGCCAAAAATAGCTTGCTGATTCTAAAAGTAGAAGATCTCCTAAAAATTAGTTGAGGTCTCGGTTTTGTAAACAATCATGTTTTGAAGAGACCCAAATTGTTAGATTGTGAAAAAGCTGATTTTTTCTGAAGCATGCAAGATCTCCTAAAAAATAGGGCCGAAAAAGTAGATGAAAATTTTCCCAATCTTCTAGAGGAGCAAAATGTAGATGGGCCCAGATCGATGAAAACTGAAAAAGATGACCACCTATTTCTGAAACGTGGTGCCCTAGAAAATCAAACCATGAAAAAGTGTGCCTTTGTGCTTCCCAATCTTGAATCCACGAAGAACACTGAAAAAACACTTCGTTTGAGCCTCCAAATCTTGATTTCTATCTTTCTTCCTCTGAAAGCTAGCCTGCAAATTATGAGGAATGCATGCCAAAAGCCTCTTGAGTAGAGTTTGAAGATAAAAAGCACTTTCATGCAAAACCCTATTAGTTTGGAGTGTATGCATGTAGATAAAAACTTTGCATGAAAAAATCTGACTTCATGTGCATGTGCAATAGTGAATTCCTATTTTATAGTTGCAAAAAGCACATGCAAAAACATACGCATCTGATGACATCATCAAACATGTAAAATCTCAAAAGTTTTAGCCATTTTTCTCCATTTTTCAACTTTTGCTGCAGTTGCTATCGATGATGGAGGCTGAACTGGAAATAGGCGTGCTGAATTTGAAAAATTTCTAAGTGTTGGAAGTCTAGGTGCCTTCCTTGAAAAGGAGCGCCTTCACTTGTTTTGCGTCTGACGAAGCCTGCTTCCGACTTTGACGATCTAGAAAATTGGCACTGCCAATTGATAAAACCTGTTTGACCATGGAAAGTTCATATTTTACCAGTACTGAAGTGATCTCCAACTTCATACTAATATCCGACGTCATTTGATCATGATTGCAAACCCTCGTAGCTGGTGTAAGAGACTGAAATGGAAGAAGGCATGTTGGAATTAGAAAAATTTCTAAGGCATGAAACCTTGGGCGCCCTGCTTGGCCAGGGGCGCCCAAGAATTCCAACCTTAGGCAATTTTTATAATTGTCAAATTTTGCTTTGCTCCGTTTCACATAAAGCTAGTGACCCCTGTTTTACTATCATTTATGGGCAGCTGGTGAACAATAGAGTCTGAAAATCAGTCAATCTGGCAAGCTTGATCAAATCTGAGATGAATTATACCCTTTGCCAGCATTCGTCACTGCATTTGATTGATTTTCTGAAATCCAAAACAGGGCTGATGAAGAAGTTTTGAACTTTTTTCGAAAAATGGAAAAAATAAACTAAGTGTTGAGAAGTTGGGAACCCTTCTTGGCCAGTGGCGCCCAAGCATCCTAGACTTGATTTTTTTTTTGAAAATTTCAACTTTTCTTTGACTTCATTTTGCGTGAAATGCCTCCATTTGATCTGCACTTTTCCTTGTTTGTTAGATCCTCTGAACCGGATGATGGATTCATTGAAGAGCCTGAACATATCTGAGATGATCTCTAGCTTTTCCCAACCTAAAACTGCTTTTGAATGTGTGATGTCCCCATCTTGTGAACAATAAAGATACGTATATGCCCAGTTTAATTGTATTATTTTAGACACAGAAAAAATAAAATATAAATACAAATATAAATATATAAATGTATAAATAATAAATACATGAATATAAATGTACCAATAAATAAATATAAATATACAAATAAATAAATATACAAATGTAAATGTACAAATAAAATATATATACATATATATATATATATATATATATATATATAATAAGACATATATAATAAATATAAAATATCTAAAATAAAGAATTGAAATACATTTGAAGACAATTATAAATGTATAACAAATCATTACTTTTAAACACTAATCATAATTTTTTTGAACAATCGCGTACAGGAAGGGTCGCGCAGGAGGGACGCGTCAGGGGAGAAGGAATAAATACAAAGCCATGAAAGCCAAGAGAAGGGGAGGAGATAGGGCGAGAGAATTCGCGGGTAAACGCACAGGAAACATGAAGAGGAGATAGCTGCGACTAGGACAAAGGTGAAGGCGTCAGTTTGTAAAGAGGATTTGTTGAAATGCAAGTAACGTCTATCACAGAGTGGTCGCCCAAGCCACGAACTTCATAGGACGCACCATTCTGGGATGACACAACCAACATAGGCTAGGAAGGAAAGACACTAAAAGCATTACCAAATATTTTGATAGTCGGCATATGGTTAAAGCTTACATCTGGGCCTCATCATCACTGTATTTAAAATATCAACAGGGTCTTCCTTTATTTCAGGCTAATTCCTCATAGTTCAATCTAACTACTGGGACATTATTGGCATCTTTATTTACATTCATTCATTCTGCAGACATTGAAATTTTAAGTATGCTATTCAATTAAATAAACATCTCAGACATGAATTGAGATTGATACTGCTTATATTGTTGACTCAATTACACATCTAACTATCAAAGAAGTAAGGTCTATCATAGTGGTATTAGAGCATAATCCTGCCAACCTGTAGGAAGGAAGTGAATGAAAACTTACGAAAGAAAGGGAACCATGGCTCATAAATTGGCCCAAGAAGTTAAAACATTTATGGAGCAAACCAATGAAAAATTCGAAAGGACAAATCTGCTAATTCTACAGACCCTTCAAAGCATGAATAGTCATCACACTCAAGAGAAAACCAATCCGAGGAAAGAGATGCACTCCAATCACTCCGAGAATGAACATTCAACTAGAAGCTCTGCACTAAGGCCAACCATGCCTCCTTTCCTTCTGAGCGTAAACGAGATAGAAGAAAGTGAAGAACAAAATGCCTATAGTACAAAAGATATTGCAATCATGTAAGCTCGATTGGATCTAGCAGTGCAAAAACTGGTGTTCTTCAAGGAATACTATGAAGTCAAAACGCAAGCCAACTGAAGCAAAGGAAAGAATCAGACCAGCAAGGCCCTGAGATCTCGGGTTAATAAGATGACATTACCTCCCTTCAACGGATTAGGAAAGATCATGGCGCAATCATGGGTCCAAAAACTCGACACTTATCTTTCCCTTAGCCCCATGACCGAAGAAGATGCCATCAAATTTGCTGTCCTACACCTATTAGGGACAGCTCACGACTGGTGGCAGCATGGACTCATCACGCAAGGACACCGGAGTATAACCACCTATAATGAGTTCACCCAAAAACTCATTGACAAATTTGACCAGAGGCAACCTGAGTGGTACTTCAAGGAACTCACACAACTCAAGCAACAAGGGACAGTGGAGGAGTGTGCAAATGACTTCCAAAGGATAGCTGTTATGGTCCTCAATCTATCTCAAACAAGACTCACCTATTTGTTTATTGAAGGGCTCAAGGAGAAAATCAAGAACATAGTAAACCCGTTGGAACCTCAAACCTTGGGAGAAGCAATTCAAAGAGTGGTAAAAGTAGAATCAAGTTCTCCAAAGGAAAAAACCTAGAATCCTTCGTTCAAGCCACAATCTAGACAAGACCAACGAAGGAGAGATGATAGGGGAAGAGCTTGCCACTTTTGCAATGAACCATGGACCCCAAGGCACAGATGCCTTGACAAGGAGGCCTACAAATGAAGGAGAGAATTCATGGATCATGGCTTATGCTTCAAATGTCGGGAACCTTGGGGACAAGGACATCAATGCAAAAAAGGTCAAATACACAGGATAGAAGGAACTGGGGATGAAGAATCAAGGGTAGCCCCCACCAAAAGAACAAAATGGGACCAAGATGAAGAAGGGACCTTGGCGGTCATCTCACAAACAAGTGAGCATAGACCTTTTCGAATCAAAGGCACACTAAAAGGGCAGAAAATTATTGCCTTGGTGGATAGCGAGGCCTCGCACAATTTCATCAGCAAAAGTATAGTGGCCAAGTGAAAATTAGGGGCTCAAAATTTCAAAGGGTTTAAAGTAGCACTTGCCAATGGAACCACAGATCAATGCTAAAAGGTCATTTCTCAACTCGAAATTACATTGGACAATCATACCATAAAAGGGAATTTTTATGTGGTGAATCTACACAATGATGTGATCTTAGGGATGCCTTGGATTAACTCCCTTGGATGCTTTACCATGGATAATCCAAATTTAGAGATTTGTTTCAAACACAATGGGCAAGAAGTTTCACTTAGGGGTCTACCAAATGGATCACCCAAAGTAGTATCATGCAAAAGGATGGAAAGGATTGTAAGGCACAGGCAAGGGGAATGGATATCTCAATGCATGGTGTTAGATAAATCACCCTCCCATGAACCGGATATTCACATCGACATCCAACCAATTCTTAAAAGCATAGATGAAAAAATCGCAAAAAACTCGCCTAAATCGCGAGTAATCGTTTTATTTTCATGCAGGTGAGTTAATCACTAGAAAACTCGCATTCGAGTAAATAGAAAAAAGCGTAGTGATTTAACATACAAAAATCGCGAAAAATCGCGCGTGGTAATAGTAAAAATCGGTAAAAAAAAACGTGCCCTAAGTTTTTCATTTTATATTGACACTGATTTCATTTTTGACTCATTTTTTCACTTTTGAGAAAGGATGACGACGCCTGAGAGTAGGGGAAAACATGATGACGTCTGAGCAAAACAAACCGACGATGACAGGAGAAATTTCCGAGCACGGGATGCGTGATTCAGCTTGTTTCATTGTTTTTTGTCTGCGTTTTTGAGTTTTTTGCTTGCGTTTTTGTGAGCTTTTTTCCTATGTTTTCTTCGTGTGTTTTCTTCCTTAGTTTTTTCTAGGGTTTTTAAAACTAAAAAAATTCAAAGTTTTATTGTCTATTTTTTAAAAATAAATTAAATTAAAATTTTCTAATATTATTGTGTATTCCAATATTTCTAAAAATTATTTTTTTAAATAATATTTCTAAATATTATGTGTATTACAAATATTAGTTTTTTATAATAATATTTCTAATTAAAAAATCTTAAAAATAAAATAAATGAAAAATTTCTAATTTTCAAATACTAATATAGCTATATAATTATAAATATAATAAATTTAAATATATTTATTAATTATTACTTAAGACTTTAAATTTATAATATTATACTTAAAGTTAAGCCTTTTAAATTTGATAAAAAATTTATAAAATTTAAAAGGCTTAACTTTAAGTATAATATTATAAATTTGAAGTCTTAAGTAATAAATATATTTAAATTTAAATTATTAAGCCTTTTAAATTTGATAAAATTCTTAACTTTAAGTATAATATTATAAATTTAAAATCTTAAGTAATAAATATATTTAAATTTAAGACTTTTATATATATAATTTTATCAAATTCAAAAGGCTTGAGTCTTTTCAAATGTTCGATAAATTTGCTGAGTTATTGCCGAGTCCCGAGTTTTCAAAATTTTTGGGCCTGCCGAGTTATTGCCGAGTCCGAGTTTTTCAACTATGCTTAAAAGACACAAGAAGATTTTCAGGGATATTCCCCTTGGTTTACCTCCAAAAAGGGGTTTTGAGCACTCCATAGAATTGGAAGGAGCAAGACCAGTAATCATTACCCCATATAGACATCCTCGAAGGTTCAAAGAAGAAATCGAGAAAACCATCAACGAGCTGCTAGAAATGGGACACATTCAACCAAGTAATAGCCCCTTTGCGTCATTCGTCGTATTGGTCAAGAAAAAAGATGGCACTATGCGAATGTGTATAGACTACAGGGCCTTAAATCAGAAAACTATCAAGAATCGGTACCCCATCCCAAGGATAGATGAACTGCATGGAGCAAGATACTTCTCCAAAATTGATTTACGGTCAGGGTATCACCAAGTTCGAATGAAGGAGGATGTACCAAAAACAACATTTTGATGCCATTATGGGCATTTTGAGTTTCTAGTCATGCCGTTTGGCCTCACCAATGCCCCAGCTACGTTTTAATCATGCATGAACCACATCTTCCGCCAACAATTGAGGAAGTTTTTTTTGATATTCTTTGATGACATTTTGAATTATAGTAAAACATGGGAAGAGCATCTCAAGCATATTGAAGAAGTTCTAAGTATCCTGGAATCAAAATCTTTTTACGCAAAGGTGTCCAAATGTGAATTCGGGTTAACAGAGATACTCTATTTGAGGCACAAGATCAATGCAAAAGGGGTAAGCGTCGATGAGGAGAACGTTAAAGCAATAAAAGAATGGCCCAAACCAAGGACGTTGTCTCAACTTAGAGGCTTTATGGGATTATGCAGCTACTATCGGCGTTTTGTCAAAGGGTTCTCTAGAATTTCCGCTCCCCTCACAAACTTAACCAAGAAAGGAGCTTTTATGTGGAATTATCAAGCTCAAAAGGCATTTGAGCAACTCAAGGAAAACATGAGCACCTGTCCTGTCCTAACAATTCCCGACTTCACACTACCGTTTGAATTACAATGTGATGCCTCTGGAGAAGGGATAGGCGCAACACTCATGTAGAGGAAACATCCTATAGCCTTCGAGAGCCGGAAGTTGACAGAGGCTGAGAAGCACTATTCCATATATGACAAAGAGATGCTAGCAATTATGCACGCTCTAGCCAAATTTAGACAATATCTAGTTTGTGGTAAGTTCATCATCAAGACAGACCAGAATAGTCTAAAATTTTTCATGCATCAAAAGGATCTCAATGATCGTCAAAAAAAATGGGTGAGCTGAGTTTAGGCCTATGATTTTGACATAGAATATGTTAAAGGAACCAATAATGAAGTGGTAGATGCACTATCCAGGTGCCCACACCTGAACACCATCACAAGCATTTCAAAGGATTGGAAAAATAATATTATTGCGCAATATGCCAAAGATACACAGGCCTCGTAAATCTTAGTAGGAAGGATACCCAATGAAGACTACAAGTTATGGGATGATCTCATCTTATACAAAGGGAGAATATTTCTAGTTCCCCACTAAAAAATGAAGAATAGGAGCATAGAGGAATTCCATGATAGCCCTCTGGCTGGCCACCAAGGATACTACAAAACATAAAAGCAAATTAGAGAGAAGTGTTCTTGGAAAGGATTAAAGGGTGATGTGCTCAAACACGTACAAGAATGTATGGCTTGTCAGCAAAATAAAGCAGAGCAGGGTCATCCAACAGGACTATTACAACCATTACCCATTCCCAACCAAAAGTGGGAAAGTATCTCAATGGATTTCATAACCGAATTGCCTAAAGTACAGGGAAAAGATAGTATTTATGTGGTAGTAGATAGACTTACTAAATATGCCCACTTCTTTGCCATTTCATCAGAGTACAAAGCATCTCAAGTAGTAGATTTATTCTTTAAGGAAGTCTTTCGCCTCCATGGGATACCCGAAACAATCATTAGTGACAGGGATAGTAAATTTTTGAGCCAATTTTGGCAAGAGATATTTCGGCTAGCAGGGACAAGTCTGACCCCAAGTACAAGTTACCATCCACAAACGGATGGGAAAACAGAGATAGTCAACAAATGGATAGAAGGATACTTGAGGAATTATGTAACCGGCCAACAGACTGCATGGATTAAGTGGCTACACTTGGGAGAGCACTGCTACAACACCACCCATCATATGTCTATCGGGATGAGCCCTTTCAAAGCCCTATATGGATACGAAGTGCCTGCTTTTGGACACTTGATCACCCAAGAAAGGAAGGTGCAGAGTGCACAAGACTTCATACAGAAAAGCATCGATCTTCTGAAGACCCTCAAAGACGATTTGCAGCAAGCACAAAACCAGCAAAAAATCTATGCTGACCAACACCACATAGAAAGGAATTTTGAATTGGGGGTCCAAGTCTTCCTATGACTGCAACCGTACAAGCAAACATCAATCAAAAGGAGCGGGGCTGAAAAACTGAAACCACGTTTCTTTGGGCCTTATAAAGTTACAAGAAGGGTGGGCGAGGTAGCCTACGAAATAGAACTACCAACGCACATCAAAATCCACAATGTCTTCCACGTATTACGGTTAAAAAGGGTCCTTGGAAAACACACCCAAACTTGCACCGAATTACCTCCAATTGATGAGGAAGGACAACTCACCTTGGAACCAGAATTCATCATGGACACAAGAGAAAGGAAATTAAGAAGCAGGATCATTACTGAGTTACTAATCAAATGGAAGGGACTTCTGGAAGACGATGGCACCTAGGAAAAGAAGGAAACCATTGAAGCACTTAAAAATAAAATTAAGGAAAAACTAAACATAATGGCCCTGGACTAAAACATGAGGTCAACTATTGATGTAATATATTCAAGAAATTAAAATCTGTTTCTTTTTTCTTTTTTTCGCTACAGACATAAAACATTCTTTATAAAAGTTGGTGAAAACCCCATCGAGTACACCAAACCATAAACCAAAGCCAAGAGGCCGAATGACTTAAATGCTCACTCCATGCCCTGGGGGTTGATGGATGAAGAAATACATGCAAGGAGGATGGACAGGGGCCATTTGTATTGTATAAGGCCGGATATCTATATAAAGTATTCGGAGAAACCCATGTAGAGGGGCCACTCACATGGTATAAGGCCGGATACCCTTACACATGGTATCCAGAGAGATACATGTAAGGAGGACGGACAAGTGCCACTTACATTGTATAAGGCTGGATATTTCCATATAGGGTATCCAGAGGAATCCATGGAGAGAGGATGGACAGGGGCCTCTCACATGGTATAAGGTTGAAGATCCTTATGCAAGGAATCTAGAGAAATACATGTAAGGAGGACGGACAGGGGCCACCTACATTGTATAAAGCTGGATATCCCCATATAAGGTATTCAGAGAAACCCATGTAGAAAGGACGGACAGGATCCTCTCACATGGTATAAGACTAGAGATCCTTATGTAAGGAATCTAGAAAAATACATGTAAGGAGGACGGACAGGGGCCACTTACATTGTATAAGGTTGGTTATGCCCATATAAGGCATCTGGAGAAACCCATGTAGAGAGGACAGACAGGGGCCTCTCACATGGTATGAGGCTGGAGATCCTTATGAAAGGAATCCAGAAGGCCTGAGGAAGAGATTAGAGGTAACAAAGTGTTACAATCTTTTCCTAGGATGAAGATTACAACAGGAACTCCAGATATGCAGAAAAAGGGAGAACTATTAAGGATTGCTTGAGGACAAGCAATATGAAGCGGGGGAGACTTGTGATGTCCCCATCTTGTGAACAATAAAGATACATATATGCCCAGTTTAATTGTATTATTTTAGACACAAAAAACAAATATATAAATATATAAATATATAAATAATAAATACATGAATATAAATGTACCAATAAATAAATATATAGATATAAATATACAAATAATAAATACATGAATATAAATATATCAAAACATAAATGAATATAAATATACAAATGTAAATGTACAAATAAAAAATATATATATTATAAATATAAAATATCTAAAATAAAGAATCGAAATACATTTGAAGACAATTATAAATGTATAACAAATCATTATTTTTAAACACTAATCATAATTTTCTTGAACAATCGCGTACAGGAAGGGTCGCATAGGAGGGATGCGTCGGGGGAGAAGGAATAAATACAAAGCCATGAAAGCCAAGAGAAGGGGAGGAGATAGGGTGAGAGAATGCACGGGTAAACGCACAGGAAACACGAAGAAGAGATAGCCGTGACTAGGACAAAGGTGAAGGCATTAGTCTGTAAAGAGGATTCGTTGAAACACAAGTAAAGTCTATCACAGATAGGTCGCCCAAGCCACAAACATCACAGGATGCACCATTTTGGGATGATGCGACCAACATAGGCCAGGAAGGAAAGACACTAAAAGCATTACCAAATATCTTGATAGCCGACACATGGTTGAAGCTTACATCTGGGCCTGATCATCACTATATTTAAAATATTGACAGGGTTTCCTTTATTTTAGGCTAATTCCTCATAGTTCAATCTGACTATTGGGACATTATTGGCATTTTTATTTACATTCATTCATTCTGCAAACATTGAAATTTTAAGTATGCTATTCAATTAAATAAACACTTCAGACATGAACTGAGATTGATATTGCTTATATTGCTGACTCAATTACACATCTAACTATCAAAGAATTAAGGTCTATCACAAACTGCATTTGATTGGATTTGAAAAACCACAAAAATAAACTCAGGCAAGATATCTTGGGCGCCCGTCTTGGATAGGGGCGCCCAAGCATGCCAGAGTTAGTTTACTTTTCATTATTTTCAACTTTTTTCATTTTCTGTTCACCACCTTGCGAACTGCATTCATCGTTTTGCATGCAACGAACGACGAAAGCTCTAAAATATTCTAAGGCATTGACTGCTAGGCGCCTTGATTGGATAGGGGCACCTAGACTTTCTAGTGTTGGATTTTTTTTTTTCAAAATTCACCATTTTTGAATCCCTCCTTCCTTCATCGTTCTGTGTGTATCTTTTGTAGTTTCACGTCATCCGTGCAACATTTGAGACTTTGAATCTGACACCTGGCAGTTGACGTTCCTCCATTGATGACCTCAGAGTTCATGCTTTGCCTTCTGAAAAAGCAGAATAGACCCACCAGAGAAAACCTGATCTTTTGATGATTCTGGCCGAACTAGCCTAATTCAGAAGTATTTTCAACCAATGAAAATCAGTTATCGCCCTGGAAACAAAGATTCTATTTTTAGAAACTTTTGCCATCATCCATTTGACAACAAACCTAGAAAACCCTAAATCAAGTCTAGTTTTAGAAATTTTTAAAAAAAGAAAATTTCTATTTTTAGAAAATTTTGACTTTTGACGACAATTTTTACAAGACTTTGACCATTCTTTACAAAATGCCTTAATGAAGCAAATTTTTTAATTTTGGGCACAACAATTGGCTCTGTCTGGGGACCATGCTGGATACTTACGGCATAGGAGAACCAAAAATCTCTAGCTTTTTAAATTTAGACTAGTCTCTTATCAGTTGGGCAATAGAGTCAGGATCATTTCCTAATCACCTATAAGTTGGAGCTTCCTAAATCACCTAAAACAGGGAAAAACTTCACAAAACGGGGAAACACAACATGACATAAGGCAGGGAAATATTACAGAAAGGGGAAACACATTACGAAAACAAAAAAACATTACTCCATCCCCGAAGGAATGAAGTGCTTCAGATATTGCCCGCTGTATGGCATTGCGAATGGATTACAACGATGCAACTTCTACCTGAAAGGCTTCACTTCTCTTCTGATGGGTATTACAGGAGACAATTCGTCTAGGATGAAGATTCTCATATCTTCATATGCCCAGGCAAAGGCACACTGACAAAAATCAGAATATGGTGGAAAGAGGGAAGCAAATACCGCTGAGGTATCAATTTTGCTGTTGTCCATCCTTGGGATGTCTCTGATGTCAAACGCTTCAAACTAGTCAATTGCTTTCCAAACTCGGTTTCTATAATGACGTAGGTGATCTTTTTTGACTTGGAAATGTCCTTTGATTGGCTCATCGATCAGCTCGACATCTCCTTTTACACATAGGAGTTCGATTCCTATGTCTTCTGCATTTTTGAGGCCTAACAAAAGCGCCTTTTTTTCAGCTTCAATGAATTCCAATTGCCGAGAATATGCAAATGGGTACAACTGTCCTTTAGGGGAGATGATCATTTCCCTTGCACTTGAACCTGCAGTTGAACAACCCCCATCGAACTACATTGTTCATAACTTTGTATCCTTTGTCAGTCTCTTTTTAGGACAAGCAATGTTCTGGTCTTCAGTTTCTAGCTCTGACAACGTCACATAATTACAAGGACCTGTTTCTTGTTATAGAATTTGGGCTAGGGGGTCTGGGGATTTCACCACTATGAATCGAGATTTCGGCTCCTGTTCTATCTTGATTTTGCTCTCCTTTATAGGAATGGTTGCAGATAACCAATCTAACTGTATCCTACCACCAAGGTCTTTGCAGAAGCTCCGGCTCAACATCCTGTAGCTGGCTGGAATGTTAGCCACTAGGATAGTCATCATTATCTTTTTATTCGGACAAGCCACCAACCTTACTTTAGCGTCCTTCAATTGCCTAACCAACGATATCGACTTAGACTCAAGTGAATAACACTTGTCTTGTGTCTTAGTGCACGAAAGTCCTAATGCATCATCACTTGTAGAGGCATGACGTTATCTGAGGCTCCTAAATCTATGATGCAATTGCTCAATTTGAATCCTCCTATATATAAAGATATATAAAAGGATTTGGGCTTCTGTTCTGCTAGAACAGATGACTGGAGCAATGTAGGCTGAATTGAAGCCTCTTTCTCTACATATTGTATTATTCTATCCGGCTGCTTAGGGTGATCAGGAAGGTACTCTAATTGTGAAATCTTAACCTTGGTCTTCATCATGGAGTTTACAATGTCAAAATTTGCTAGAGATGGGTCTTGAGCAACCACTTCTTTAACTTGTTCTTTAGTTCTCTGCCTTTCTTCTTCTTCCTTCTGTACTTTTAAGTGCTGAGCACGTGAAAACATAGGCATCAAATGTATTATGTGATTTACTACAAGAGAGTAGTGGCGTAGGTCTTCTTTTTGTTCAATAATGGGTTCACTTTTAAAGTATCCCACAACAGTCACCATCGAAGTTTTTCGTCTATGGTAAGACAACATTCGAACATGGTGTAGGGACAAAGCTTGAATTGGGTGCAGCATCAGTGTATCCCATGATCTGATTCTTTTTTAAATTCTTTGGACATGTAGTACCTGTATGTGCATCGGTCTCATGGAAAGAACAAAATATTGCATTTTGTGCGACTTCAACCATTTATCTTGTTGGTGTTGTTGGCAATCGTGGCCTGTAATTATTGAAAGGCTGAAAATTATCTCTCTTTGGCTGGTACGGTTGCTGAATTTGGTATTGTGGTGATGGTAGTGCAAGCATTTCATTGGCTACCTTCAGTAGCAGTGGATCTGCAAAACTCTGAACTAGATGTATGATTGAGTCCTTTTTCATCTTTCTGGAAGTGATCATATTATACTCAAACTCGATGGCATGTTCTTGTGCATCCGTCAATTCTGTTTCTTTTGTTGTCTTGAGGAAGAAGGCTATCTCTGATGGAAGAGCATTTATGAAGCAACTCATCAGAATCTTCGGTGATGGATTAAGTGTAGAAGAAAGTAATGTAACAAGACGATTAAATCTTGCTACAAACTCCCTCATGTGTTCATTGTGCTCCATCTTTGAATTTGCAAGTTGGGCAAACAACAAATGACTGTCTTCAGCGGGTTTGAATCTCACCAAAAATTTCTTGCTCATAGTTGCCCAGCTTGTAATAATGCCCAGCTCCAGGTGATTGAACAAGTTGGCAACATTTCCCACAAGAGTCTCTACAAAGAGATGCACTGCGATGTCTTCATGTGCTACATGCAACACGATGCAAGCCGTTGTGAACACAGAGATATGTTCATCCGGGTGTTGACTCCCGTCGCCGTGAAACTAGGGAAAGTGCTTCCATGACCCTTTGGGTAACTCATGATTTTCCTGCAAAGCCAAAGGTCCAATGTTGTTTCCCGAAGGTAATGGGGGTGGACATTGCTGATTTCTATTAGCATGATTATTATTGGAATTATTGTTGTTATCACCCATTGCTTCTGGTTGGATCATAGGTTCTATTCCCATGCAATAGGATGCTAGATGGTCATTCCCGTGACATAAAGCACAAGCTTTCGTGAAGTTTTATGCCTCGTGCCCCACGGTGGGCACCAAAAAACTGTTGGCATTTCGATTCACACCTATGGAATGCAGATTAGAAACGGACAGCTATGCACAACTAGACTACTCTTCAAATTACGAGGGGAAGCTCCCTCTTTGCTAATTATGCTTAAAAAGAAATACTAAACTACTGTCAATCTTTTTATTCTTAGCTAAGAGCATAAGGTTATAAAACTCTTTGCGTCATAGTTGAGGTTTTCTCTTTTCCAAAATTTGAATTACAACTAGGCCTAAACTATAGACACTTCTGTTAATTCAAGTAAACTCAGAGCCTGAGAATAAGAAGTAAACAAAGAATGATTTGATTAACAAAAAGCTTAAATAAAATCGCTTCCAGAACACACCCGAAGACTCATTGTACTTATTAGATGTAAGCTGAAATAAAGGTCATGAAAGCAAAATATGAAACAAAGTACTAAAATAGATTGAGACAGTAGATCAGAGTAAAATAGGCATGAGACTTCCTCAATTTCTAATAGGAAATACACTTTTGGGACAACAGATTGTAGCAAAGACAGGCTTACAATATGCGATCAAACTGGATTACACTTGGCAAAGTTGAATAGACACTGAATAATAAAGTTGCTGGCTAAAGTAGGCTTAGCAATTTTTTATCACAACGGTTGAAAAGAAATGGGCAAGGTTGCCCTTATTTATACACAAACAAAGAGTAGGGAACCCTAAAATCTCCTTGTTTTTAACAATTAGACTTGCCAACATGCAAGCTTTATTTCTCAAACTAAATAAAAGATAACTAACAATCAACTACCTGTTAAAATCAGTTAACTGATTCAAAAGCAAGAAAAAATTCAACTATACATTTGATATTTCCAAAGAATAGATATGCATGAATGAGAAGAACAAGTTTAACTTGGAAAAGGCATCAAGTTAATTGTTGTTTTTTGATTTCTGTTCTTAGAAAACATCGCTACGTCAATAGGTGACTCACTCATTGATAATTTTGACGGCTCTACAACAGGAGTAATGACCTTTATTTCTTTTGCAGTTTTATGCTTTTGACACTTCTTATGATTTTCAATGGAATGGTATTGTATAATGAAAACTGTGAAGTTTGATTGTGAACACGCCTATGTTCGGACAACCTACTAAAATAGCTTGTTGATTCTAAAAATAGGAGATCTCCTAAAAAATAGTTGAGGTCTGGGTTTTGTAAACAATCACGTTCTGAAGAGACCTAGATTCTCAGATTTTGAAAAAGTTGATTTTTTCCCAAGCATTCATGATCTCTTAAAATATAAGGCCTAAAAGTAGATTAAAAATTTCCCAATCTTCTAGAGGAGCAAAATGCAGATGGACCCAGATCGATGAAAACTGAAAAAGATAACCACCTGTTTCTAAAATGTGATGCCCTAGAAAACCATACCATGAAAAAGTGTGCCTCTGTGTTTCCCAATCTCGAATCCATGAAGAACACTGAAAAGCACTTCGTTTGAGTCTCCAAATTTTGATTTCTATCTTTCTTCCTTTAAAAGCTAACATGCAAATTATGAAGAATGCATGCCAAAAGCCTCTTGAATAGAGTTTGAAGATAAAAAGCGCTTTCATGCAAAACCCTATTATTTTGGAGTCTATGCATGTAGATAGAAACTTTGAATGAAATTTTTTGACTTCGTTTGCATGTGCAACGGTGAATTCCTATTTTGTAGCTGCAAAAAGCACATGCAAAAACATACGCATCCGATGACATCATCAAACACGTAAAATCTCGAAAGTGTTAGCCATTTTTCTCCATATTTCAACATTGGTTGCAATTGCTGCCCGCGATGGAGGTTGAACTGGAAATAGGGACGCAGAATTCGAAAAATTTCTAATTGTTGGAAGTTTAGGTGCCTTTCTTGAAAAGGGGCGCCCAGCATGCTGGGACTTAGAATTTTTTTTGATATTTTTAACACTTCTGAAACCACTCGAAATTGCTTCGTGCGCCTCATTTTCAAGATTTTTCCACGGGTTCCAAATAGTGCTGATGAAGCTGAAAAATATAGATTTTGTATTGTTTTTCTTAGACTTTACTTTGATACTTGGTACGGTCTTTATTTGCTTGGTACGTACAACTTTCTCCTTTTTAACTGGTACGTCCCTCCTGATGATGATGCGTACGGCCGGGAGATTTATTTTTGGTACGACCTCTTCCCCTTGGACGACCTTTTGTTCCATCTATACGACCTTCGTCCAATTCATGCGTACGGCCTTTCCCTGTCTCAACCGTACGGGCTTCTTCAAGTTTATTCGTACGAAATTCTTGCTTGCCCAACGTACAGACTTCCTGCTTGCACAATGTACGGGCTCCCTGTTCTGTCGTACGGTCTCCTTCCCACGGCGTATGGGTTCCTCCTGATTTTTCCGTACGGCCTCCTTCAACTTCCAGCGTACGGTGCATCCTCCTAGTCATACGACCCTCTTTCTCTGTGCCACCCATACGGCATCCTCAATCCTTCGTACGACATCCCTCTCCTTCTAGTGTATGGTGAATGAATTATCCCGTATGGACATTCATTCTGAGTTCTCTTGTAGCCACTGCACATGCTTTGTCTCCTGGCGTACGGCTCCCTCTTTCCTTCTTCGTATGGATTTTTGCTCATAGCGTACAAACTTCTTGTTTTGTCATACGACCTCCTTTCCACAACGTACAAACTTCTTCTTCACTTGTGTGATGTCTGCGTGTCTAATATAGCATACCATTTTCCCTTTTATGTTTATGACGACTTTGGCCATTCTAATATTTTTCATATTTATATTTCTCCATCCCTTAATCTCCTTTTTAATTTTTAATTTTTTCTCTCTGTCAATTTTGGCTTTACTTTCTCTCTCCTCCATCAATTTTCTTTTCTTCGTCTCTTTTTTCTTCTCTTTCCTCTTGATTGTTTTCTCTCTCTTCATTTTTAAATTTTTTTAATTCTTCAACTTTATTTTTTTCATTTTTTGGCTCTTAACACAATTTTTCCATTTCGTACTTGTTCGGATTTGTGGGTTGGCGTATCGTTTGTTTTTGATACTCTTTCTTTGTACTCTCCATACTTGGCTAGAAGTGTTTGGCTAGACGTGCCATTCTCTTCTCCTTCTTGGATTTCTCCAATCTGCAGCATGTTACACTCTCGCTGGAACACCTCATAATCCTCCATTTGCCAATGAAATAGACCATTCAACGAACTTGTCTCATCTTCTGAGCAACTCTCGATTTCAAGTACACCCTCCTCGTTAGGTTCCATTGCTTTTCTACCTTCGTCCATGTCCAACTCTCTCCCGTCGGATTCTGATTCAGAAGATGCCAGTTCTTCACTGACAGCCTGATTCTTCAAGTTGATCACGTACTTCCTCCCGTCATTCTCTATGGACAGTGTATTTCTTTTCCAATTATGATTCGCCTTGGCTGCCACTAACCACCCTTGTCCAAGCAATGCATCGTACACATTCCTCTGCAATGGAATGACTACAAAGTTCAGTAGGAATGGTTGTGTTCCGATCACCACCTTTTGGGCCATCAACATTCCCAACGGTTTGATGCCATGTTGATCGGCACCGACGAGTTGGAATGTCGGTGGCCAGAGTGTAGGCTTCCCGAGGCTCTTCCATGTGTCTTTGGGCAGTATGTTGACTCCCGATCCTCCATCGACGATAGTATTTGTCAAGATATTCCCTCTGATCTCCATCTGCACAATTGGCGGCATCTTCCCGATGTTCGCCGTGAGTAGTATGGGATCAATGGTTTGTTCACCATACGGTGGCGTTTTTGGTACCAATTCTTGCCTTCCGTCCTCCGCTCACGATTGCTTGCCATCCCCGAGGACGTTTTTCATTGCCAGTCCCAATTGCGGCAAGGTTTGGAGAAGGTCAGTTACTTTGATTGGTACAATAGTTTGCAGTACCTGCCATAAAATGTTGGTTTCCGCCTTCGACCGTTGAGAGGTTTTTGGCTTTTCCAGCGATATTTTGTTCTCCTTTGCCATTGCTAGTTCCACTTCGGCTTTTGCTTCCTTCATCCTTTCTTTTTCCGTACGTTGATCTGGGTAGGTTGCCTTCTTTGCTTGCGCTCTGGTGATCGCCATTATCTCTTGTTCTTCTACTTCCAACATATGGACACTCTTCTGCTTGGGGCATTCACTATCTTCATGGTTGCCTGGTCCACACCACTTACACAATCCTCCTCTCGAACCTTGGCCATTCTGGCAATCCTTGGCGAAGTGACCCCATTCGTTGCACTTCCGGCATTGGATCATGGGCTGTCCTTTACCGTCGTACTATATTCTATTCCTCAGACTCTTGTTGCTCCGATATCCTCCAAGGGATACATTGCTATTGTACAGGGGCTTTGGTAATGTGTTTGGAGGTGTCGACGGTTCTCCTTGAGCGAAGAGTACTTGTGCACTTCTGGCTTTTAAGTTGTATGGGCATTCCTTGATGGAATGTCCCATCACTTGGTAGATATCACAAAATAACTTCTTCGGACAGTTCGCCTTTGTGTGACCTTCTCAATTGCAATTCGTACACCACAATTCTCGTGCTTCCCTCGTACTCTCCTTGTCGGCCTTCAATTCTTTCATCATTCGCATCATATCTTTCCTAAGTGCTTGTACGGTCTTGGATTCATCGTTGTCGTCCGTACTCTCCTCGTCATCTGTCTTCTTTTTCCCTTGGGAGGATGTTTTGTTTTCGCTTTCTATATCCATCGCTCGATTGTATGCTTCAGCGTATGACGACGGAGGCACGACTTTCATCTTCTTCCTCAGTGACGAAAGCAAGCCTTCGATGAACCATCGCTTCTTTAGACCATCCGCTGGTTGTGTCTCTAATTTGCCCAACAGATCCTTCAGTTTTCGGTTATAGGTCCTGCACACTCTTGTGCTTCCCTTGCTTGGTATTATAGATCTCTGCTACGATCTCGATATCATCCCTTAGGAATCTGAATTCATCTTGAAATGCTTGCTTCAGTAATCTTCATGTAGCTTTTTGTGCTTGGCCCAATTCTGAGTACCAGTTGATGGCACTATCTCTGAGTGTCACCGGAAACGCTTTCAACCAGTTATCCGGGTCATCTTCTCCACTTGCTATTCAAATTGTCTCACACGTTTTGCAGTGTCGTACTGGATCTTCTGACCCATTCGCTGTAAACTTCGGTAGCTTCTGCTGCTCTGGAGTCACCATCTTTCCCCGCTGTCCTCCTTGTGTATTGGACCCGATTAGACCAGTTTCCCCGTTACGTTCCAGTGTGTCACTTGCACTCTCGGCAATGTACAAGTCACTCCCCCATCTTCCGTCAGCATCCTCTACACCTTGAGTTTCCTGGGTTCCACTCCGGTGCTCCCTCTGCCAAGGGGTCTTGGGCTCAGATCTCCAAGTCCTCAACCCTTCGTCGTCGTCCGATATGGACAACTCCCGAATGCGTTGGATGCTGTTCTCAAGTTCTTCACTCAATTCATCTTCAGTTTCTTGGCTTTTATATTTTTTTGCATATGGGGTGATGAAGGGTTCCTCGTCCCTTCCTTCCACAAAACTCTGATGTGCTCTACTGATAGATTAGTCTATCTTCTCAAGATTAGCATTTGCTCTTTTTATACTTTGATTTATCTCAATTAAATCTTCATTCAACTCTTTGTCAACTTGCCTTAATCTTCGTCGCCGGTTTTCTTGCTCCTGTACTCGCAATGATCGCTGAACTCTAACCTCCTCCGCTTCGTGCCCGAATGGTATTCGGTTCTTATCTTAATTTGGCCGTATGGGCATTATAGGTCATTCACGCAATCATTGTTGGTTGCCAGGGGTACGTGTCTGGCTAGTGTCTCGTTCCTCCTCTTCCCATTTGGTTCGTTCTTCGTACCGTTGCAAGATTTGCTGCCTTCGGCGTTCCTGATCCTCCTCCACCTGGAGGTCTTGTAGGATAATGAAATGTCGGGCTAATAATTTGGGCATGCGGTGGAGAAGGTGATCAACCTCGTCGTTCACTTCGAGTCGATCCCAGACAACTGCCTTAGGGATTTCTCGCCTGAGGGCTTCCCTCCGTACGTGATCTCGCAAAGATATGTTCTAGAGATTTATCAAATCCCATGTCAAGTCGTCCTTTCTTTCTTCATTAGTTTCTACGGGCTCTTCCGTCAGTCGGCCCATTACGTTGCCATTATAACGAGTGCTTCCCTGGTCCACTTAGGCAATGACGCCAAATGTTTACTCACTATAGGTACAATGATGTACAGAGTAAACGGAAATATAAAATAACATTGACAGTATATAATAATCACATGGCAATCGCATAGAACATAGATATATTTCTTTAATCAGTGTTTGGTAATTACATCATAATGTCTCCAGACAAAACACGACATAGCATAGTAGAACCGTCCCCTTCCTGACTACATGACTCAAGTACATATAGTACGCTGGCGGTGGTTGAGGTACTTGTTGTACCCCAAATTAAAAAATTTCGCTACACTTAGGCATTTTGAAGAAATGAGTTAAAATACTATTAAATCTATCAAAAAGGTCAAAATTGGGGTTTGCATGTCTTGCATTAGGGTCAAAAACTTAGAAATTTCAAAATCAGGCAATCTGGGTCGGTTCAAAATGATCAAACCTACAATACCCAAATTTCAATTTTTCATCCCTAAATTTTAGGAAAATTTATATTTTTAGCAGTTTTCTAAAAATAGAAACTTTTTTTGGGTTTTTTTGGGTTTCTTAAGAAACGGATACTTGTAAAATTTTCTAAAAATAGAAAACTTCTAAAAATAGAAAGTTTGGCTTTTAGGGTTAAGACTGATTTTGATTGGCTTAAAATACTTCCTCATTAGGCTGGTGGAGTCAGAATCACAAAAAGATCAGTTTTACCCTATTGGGTCTATTATGCTTTTTCAAAATCTTTTTCGGAGATCCAAGGTCATCAATGGAAGGCAGATAGCGGCTAGGTGTCAGAATCAAACGTTCAAGCATCAAACAGAGGCTGTCAACAAACAATGTGCACGAAGAACGAGGAACAGGCAAAGGAAGTTTGAAAAAGTGAAAAATGCAAAATTTTGTCTAAGTTTGGAGACTTCAGGCGCCCTAGTCAAGAAGAGGCGCCCATACTTCAATGCCTTAGAATATTTTCCATTTCGATAGTCAAACACAAGGGAGGCACGTTAAACGAGGTTAAAAGTTGAAAATCTCATAAATTTTTCTAACTCTACCAGCCATGGGCGCCCCTGAAGGAGAAAGGCGCCTAGCTTTTCAAGAGGTCAAAAGCCAGAATTAGGGTTTTTGCCTCTAGGTCAACGTTGCTTAGAGTCTTCCCAGCTCCGCAACGAATCAGTCAACACGAACATCCGATCAACTGGTCAACTAGAATCTCAGATCAAACGGAGGTCACGGAGAGAGGTGTTTCAAAACTCTGAAGACAAAAGACAGTAAAAATGGCTAAGTCTGAAGGAAATGGGCGCCCAAGCTTTTGAGGTATCTAATGATGAAATTTGTAGAAGGTCCCTCCAACACAATATCGTCAGACTAGGTCAAGCTATCCAACGCATTCATCAACTCGTCCGTCGGAGTTGGCAGCCATCAGATGTCGCAAGCCGAACATAGGAGAAAAAGTGTATAAAATGACAGAAGGGGGAAGCAACAGTCAAAATAAAAACTAAGTTTGGAAGAGATGGGCGCCCCTGAAGGAGAAGGGCCCTAGGGTTTAGAGCCACCAGAAGTCAGTTTCCGAAGATCAAGTATTCATAAGACCCCTTCCAGAACCTTATTAGCTATCCAGTGAATCCGTGAGCCAGTCAGTCTGATCAGCACAACGCCCGAAATCATGAAATCATCTGAAGGTCAAAAGACAAGTAAGGTTTTGAAAATCATGAAAATGGCTAACACTGGACAAAATAGGCACCCCTGTTAGAGATAGGCACCTGACAATTTCAAGGGTCAAATGAATTTTTTGACAAATGACGTCTCCAAAACAATGTCGTCAGATTCAATCTAGCTCCGTAATGAAATTTCCAGTTCATTCGGCGGATCAATCTGGTAGCTTGGAGATAGAGCCGAATCGGGGTTGAAAATTGAGCAGAAGGTGAAAACAATGAAAAATGGCCGAGTCTGGAGAGATTGGGCACCATACCTCAAAAAGGGCGCCCAACTTCTCATGCCTTAGAGAAATTTTTAGGAATTTCAAAATTTTCAAAGAAAGAAAAAAAATGCCTTAGGTCAAATGCATGAGCTAAATTTAGGGTTTTTCAAATTAGGGTTTGAGAAGCTGTTTTCAAAGCAAAAACTTATTTAAGGACACTTCTATGTATTATTTTTCATATTTTCTTGCAGGTGTCTTCAAAGAGAAATAAAGCAGTAACTTCAAACCTATGTTTTTCAAGATTCAAGAACCTAAACTTGCTGGTTTTTCATAAAATTTTCAGATCAGCACTCAAAGAAGGCTTGCTTTTTCATATTTCTTCATCAAGAACATCAAATTTGTGAAGAAGAAGGCCATTACTTTCAATTTTCAGCAAGCTCGTTCATATTTGTTCTATCTTCTGGACAAATTGTTGAACAATTTTCTCAAGGTTGCAGTAGTTGCTTTTATTTTGCATGTCGGAGAAAACTTCAAATTCTTCCATTTCTAATCTTTTGGGTCTATACTAAACCTTCTTCTGGACAAAACCCATATCACAACTTTTTCAGAGAAACGTAAAGTTGTTGCTTTTTCAGTCAGAAGCCAGGGTTTGCAAAATTTGATCAACTGGGTTCATCCAGAATATGCTCATGAACAATACCCAGATCCCAGCTTTTTCTGCTTTTTTCTGGAGAAAATTAGGGTTTGCTGCTTTTTCAATCTTAATTTCAAATTTTCAAAAACGCACGATCTGGGTTGGCTTGTAACGAAATTCTAATCAAAACCCATATCTCAGATTTTTTTTCAAAATTTCATCCGTTTGAGGAAGAAAAATCAGCAAACTAAAATTAGAAAGTTTTCCAAAACTCGTCAGAACCTAGGCGTGTTTACTGTCAATCTTTAAGTTTTGCAGAATGGAGTACATTCCTACAGAGTTCAAGACCAAATCAGCGCTGTACCATGATTTCATAGAGATAGCCGAGACTGACTTACACCATATTAAGCCAGTATTCAATCTACGTCCTTTGGAAGATGCAGGCAACACCACCATCAGGCATCTTGGCCATTCAGGTCTTCTCGCAGCAGCGTCCATACCTTTGTCAGTACAGAGCTTAGAATTCATAATTGCTTGTATCAAGCATTATAATCCAGCCACAAGGGAAATCCAGTCAGTTGATGGAAGAATCATATGCAGCTTAAAGCTAGACATGATTGAGAAATGCTTCTCCATCCCACCATGGCCTGGAAGTGTTACCATCAACATTGAAGAATGTGAAAGGATATGGGAAGAGCATCAAGAAAAGTATAGCAAGAAGATTGCACAAAGGTGGCTGAAAGATAAATACAGTACATTGCCAAAGAATGTCGGGAGAAGAGAGGTCAAGGATGAATTTGCTATAATAATCACCCTACTCAATCGGGTTACTGGTCAAGCAGATGCAACAAAGTTTCAGCCTTGGATGTTCTACGTGATACCTCACATAATGAAGAAGACAGAATTCTATGATTGGCCTACATTGATTAGTGATTGCCTTCACCATCAAATAACTGAATATTTTAATAGACATGTATTCCACATGGTCTCCTACCTAGTCTACTTGGTTGCCTATCAAGGTAAATTCAGAGGGTTAAACACGGAGGGTTCTTTAAATATTCAACATGTCTACAATTATTACGCTCAGTTGGAGTTCACTGCGGCATCACATCATTATAAAAGAGTGAATGAAGCATTCTTAATCTACACAGTGTGAGACTTGGACAACGAGCTACATGTTCTCATCTCATCTATTGCGAGGGCAGCAATGTTAGAATGGGCTGATTGGTTTATTCAGTTTGCCACTTTCACTTACCTAAGGGTTTGTGGTTATTCTGGAGCTCCAAGGTATCCATCAGATGAAGTCGTGTGTATGAAATTTCTCAGACAGGTATCAAATGTGCACACTCGCTTGCGCAACAAAAAGAAACCAGCCTTCAACTTCCCTTTTGAAATGGGAATATACAGGTGTAGATCATCCATAGATGCTAAAATAATGGGTAATGAGTTAGATTAACTTGGTTTCAAGCCTTTCAGCGAGAGACGATCATATGATCCCCATGGTGTCTATGTAGCTCGACTTGGTCAGAATTATGCTCATGTGCTTGCACTCGAAGACTTTTGGGCTAACTGCAGAGACGAGTATGAGGTGCGAAGGAGAAGTAATAGTAGGCTCACCCTTCACCAAATGAAAGATTATTTATCAGAAGACATTGAAGGGTTATCAGATGATGACGAGGATGTAATTCTCCTAGCCTATACTAGAAATCAGGTTGAACAACAACCTCTTCCATAGGTCAACTGGGCTCACAAAGAATGCATTACCGTGGAAGAAAGGACACGACAAGTGGTAGATTATAGCAAGACTTTCTTAATCCTCAAGAGGAGGGAGTCCATTCCGGTAGCAGAGCAGCCAAAGAAACATTCATTTCTTCCCTCTTCTTCAAGAGCTCAAACGAAGATGAAAGAAAAGTTCAGTCTCAGGAGGTTACAAAGGGCAGTAGATTAGAAAAGAGTGCCAAGAGGAGGTTGGACTACAAAGGAATTGTTATACAGGAGCAGCCTACAGCTGAAACAGAAGTTCCTCTAGCCGAGCCCATACTTCAAGAAGAAATACAAGATGAGCCTTTGATACAATACCCTTTACCATCTCCTAGGTCTTCGCCAATTCACATTGATTTGGAAGACGAGGAGATAGAGGCCGATGTTATAATTATTCCTCCCTTGGATGTTAGTAGAGATACCACATCTTGGCTTGAGAGCTCTTTGGGAAGGACGAGAAGAAGGCCTTCGTATCAGGTGATTGATGATGACCTCAGTATATATCAAGAAGTACCCAAAAAGAAGGCGAAGAAACAAATGCATTTTGAGAGGAATCTTGAGGGTGAAATGGTCATGGAGACAGCTACGCCGCTTGAAGATAAAATCAGGGATGAGGTGGATGTTGATGATTTCATAATGGTCAAAGCAAACCTTGGTAAAAGTACCCGACATGCTGATATGAGTTTGTTTAAAATGGTAACTGAAAATATTCAAGAAAGAGTCTAAAAGGATGGAGAAGACAAGGCAGCCCTCAAGGCTGAAAATCGTCAACTTCGGTTGTATATATCAAATCTTATTCAAGGCACCTCACAAACAACACAGTTGCTGCCACAAGTTTTAGAAACACCAGCTGATCAGGAGCAGTTGAGGCAGTTGGTTATTTGTGGAAAACAAACTCAGGAATGGATTGAAGAGTTCATCGTCAAAAAAATAAAAATTCTAACACAAGTCTTCCAGCTGAGATACAAAGCTCATGATTTACGTCAAGGTATCCAGGATTTTGAGCAGTCGATAGCCGAGTTCAAGCCCATGCACGAAATCATAATTGCAGATTTAGAGATGGCTTATGGCTCTACAATGGAAAGAGAACACAAAAGACAAATTCTGGAGTGGAAAGAATGTCACCTTTTCAAGGTAAATACATATGTTAGAATATCTGAGGAGTTTGCAGTGTATAAACAAAGAGGCATTGATACTCTTAGGTTCATCAGAGAATTTTTTGCAGCAATTCCTTGTCAGTATTGCCTTGAGGATGGTTCATACATTGGGCTTGACGTAGTCCAAGAAGAGTGTCAGAGTATCATGCATGGCAGCGATGGCAGTGTTGGAAGAATGGGGATGATTTCCATGATGTCAGCACAGTTTGAGAAAGCGGCCAATGAGAGATGATTTCTTGAGATCTATTGAAGATGGCGAAGAAATCTTGGAAAAGCGGCATTTTGCTATTAATAGTATCAACACTCCCACCACAGATGAAGTTGCTCGCTTGTTAGCAGATGTGATCGAGATTTAAATCTGCTTTCTTCTAGAAGCTTCTTCTACCCTTTCTTTCTTTTCTTGTCTCAATTCTTATCCATTCTTTGAGGATAGAAAGAAAACAGTTGTAACAAGTTGTCACGAGTTGGCACTTTCTATTTTAGATGCTTTCTAGGGTTTAGATGTTTTATCTTTTCTAGAATTAGAAATAAAGCTTGCATGTTGGCAAGTATTAGTTGTAAAAGCAAGGAGATTTTAGGGTTCCCTACTCCTCTGCTTAGTTATAAATAAGAGCAGTGTTTGCTCATTTTAGTTTAACCGTGCTTGTGATAACAGAATCGCTGAGCTTATGCCTTCATGTTTGTTATCGTTTAGTGTCAGTTCACTTTGTGTAAAAAGCAAGTTTGCCTGCCTCCTTAGCTGCAAATCCTTGTTTAGTGCATGTGTTATGTGTCAATTATAATCAGGTTGATCGCATGTTGCAAG
This sequence comes from Sequoiadendron giganteum, assembly GCA_007115665.2. Classification (NCBI taxonomy): domain Eukaryota; kingdom Viridiplantae; phylum Streptophyta; class Pinopsida; order Cupressales; family Cupressaceae; genus Sequoiadendron; species Sequoiadendron giganteum. The sequence continues at coordinate 547,383,897 of CM021104.1, read as the reverse complement.
TATTTTGCTACAACTTGCTGTCCCGAAATTGTAATCTTTGTTCCAGAAGTTTGAGTAAATAAAATCTTGAAGCTTGCTTTGCTGCCCTCGATATAAATATCTCATATTTCTGTTTATTGTTTTCTGTTGGAAGTGTGAGGAAATAAAATCTTGAAGCTTGCTTTGCTGCCTTTGAAATAAAGTCTCATATTTCCGTAGTACTCTTATGATCTCCTTTTTCAGCTTGCATTGAAATTTAATAGATGTATGTTGAGGAAAGTTTATTCAAGTATCTTTGTCAGAAAATCAACCTCGTCCATTTCTAGACTCTCTTGCTTTGCGTTTACTCGAGAGGATAGAAACGTTTTAGCGTAAGTTAAGTTGTAGTTGTCAAGTTTCATTAAAGGGAAAACCTCAGATGCAACATCTAGAGTTCTATAACCTTGTGTTCTCGTAGCTGAATCAAAAAGATAGGCAAAAATTAGTTTTAGTTTACTTACTTTATGCAACTCAGCAAAAGAGGGAGCTTCCCCTCCTAATTCGAAGAGCAGTTTACTGCACATAGCTGTCCGTTTCCAAAGCGCATTCCAGAGGTGCGATTTGAAACGCCAATAGTACCAACTGTCGCGTCCCTTCATTATAACTAATTACTTCGTCAGGAACAACTAACTAACATGACACATACATAACATAAGTACATTTATCATTAATATTAACTAAAGTCTTATTTACTTATGACTCACAGCCAACCAAGTACACTCTCGGTCGACTATATCAACTCATGGCCGACCAAGTACGCTCTCGGCCGACTACAGCAACAAAATATGAAAGCTGAAAAATATTCTGAGGCATTGACTGCTAGGTTTATTGATTGGACAAGGGCACTTAGACTTTCTAGTGTTAGAATTTTTTTTACAAATTTCACCATTTTTGAATTTCCCTCCTCCGTTCATTGTTCTGCGTGCATCTTTCACCATTTCACATCATTTGTGCAACATTTGAGACTTTGAATTTGACAACTGGCAGTTGATCCTCCATTGATGACCTCAGAGCGCATGCTTTTCCTTCTGAAAAAGCAAAATAAACCCACTAGAGAAAACCTTATCTTTTGACGATTCTGATCGGACCAGCCTTATCGAGAAGTATTTTCAACCAGTCAAAATCAGTTAGGGCCCTGGAACCAAAGATTCTATTTGTAGAAGTTTTCTAAAAATAGAAATTCTATTTTTAGAAACTTTTGCTAGCATCCATTTGACAACAAACCTAGAAAACCCTAAATCAAGTCTATTTTTTAAAATTTCAAAAAATAGAAAATGTCTATTTTTAGAAAATTTTGACTTTTGATGACAATTTTTACGACTTTGACCATTCTTTACAAAATGCCTTAATGAAGCAAATTTTTTTAATTTTGGGCACAACAATTGGCTCTATCTGGGGACCATGTCGAATACTTACGACATAGGATTTAACGACTTGACCTTTACGTAATTTTTTTTTTCTTAATCTGCAACATTTAACATAGATAACATGCATCAAGAAAATACTATAAACATTTCTTTTCTTTTCATTGATAATTAAACAAGATAAATTCTAACTGTCAACTTGAAATCTTTTTCTTTTCAAATGAGCAAGACAATATATTTCAACAAAGAAATTTCTTCTTTTCAAATGAACATCAGAGTAAACATACATACGTGTACATACATAGCTCATTGAGCTTTTGAACTAATAGTGGTAAGAAGATCCAGGAATCCGCCTTTCAAATCTCGGTGCTTCTGTCATGTCCCCTTCTAGTTGACATCTCTCAGAGCACATGATTAGCCTATTATGCGAAGGCTGATAGGATGGATAGAGGGTCTTGATGGAGCGTGGCTCAGCTTTAGTTGTCAGTATTTGATCAGTTGGCTTTCGTTCGGGCTCATTTGGACACTTTTAGCCTGAGTTGCTATTTTTAGCAGTATCTGGCACTCAGCGAGGGACCCCTGCTATTTTTAGTAGTATGGATTGATCACGTGCAGAATCACCTCCTTAGTTGTTAGCTTCAGATGGTTTGTGCATCGGGTAAATATTGAGAGAGATATTAATATTTAATTGATTTAATTAAATATTAATTATTGGAGCTTATAATATAAAGTTATAATATTTCAAATATTATAACTTAAGTGATGTTGGCTGAAGGGGTCGCCCAACATGGGAAGGGGGCCATTTGAGATTATATTTTATAATTAAAATTTCATCCGAGACTATGGAATTAATAAAAAGAAAAGTTCGAATTATTTTAATGATCCCTATCTTTAAGAAATTCGCACTTTTCATGAGTATAAGGCATTTTTCATTGGAATTCGAGCCATTAGGTTATTGTGAATTGAAAGTTGATCAAGTCTTGACCAGAGCACGGAAGCCAAAGGTTTCAGTCTCAGAGCATTGGGGAACGAGCCATCTCCAGTGAAAGCGATTCAGAGGGTGTGAAATATCATCCGATTTATTGCCAGGCAGAGGGATTTCTTCATTCAGAAGAAACTACAGAGCATTCAGAGATTATTTACCTTCAGAGTTTTTGTTAGGGTTTTATCCAGAAAGTAGTTGTTAACCAAGGCACATCATATTCTTGAGTTTGGACATTGATTTCAAGGAAGCCGTACACTTTGTACTTGCTGATCTAACAGCCGTACCATTTGCAGCAGGCCGTACTTTCTCACCTTCAAGCCGTCCTTGGGTTTTATGCAAATCGCCTATCACTTGGAACTTTGGTCTTCATTCATTGAGGCGCCTCAGCATCTGGACCATTTCTGGAGCTTCAGACGGAGGGAGAAGCAGTCATTAGTGTAGCCGTACTATTATTCGCATTCTTTCAGCTGGCAGCAATAACCAGGTTTTCTCATAAAAATATCATTGCCTTTTTGCTTGCATGCACCTGGATCTTATTTGTAATCATCTTAGAAGTTTAATAAATAGACTGGCAACTGGAGATTCAATAATTTCTATCATTTCTGGAGTTGTGTTATTTAATTTGAATTTATTCAATATTTCTTTTCAAAGTCGCAATTTCTTATTTCATGCAAAAACATCAAAAAAATCAAAATACACCAAAAACAAACAAAAATAGTCAGATTCGAGAAATAGGGGAAACAAGGGTTTCTACAGCTTCAGTAGCCTGGTAAGGAGGAGAAACATCACTCGAGCGCTTTTCCACCAAACACGGACTTATAATGCGGTCCCCCGCACATCTACCGTTCGATAGATGGCCCTCCCTTCAACGAAGAGATTGGTAGGGTAACCGATACTGTGAACCGACTGAGCATAGTGGTGTGTCCTACATAGCTAGAACCTGTACATTCGGTAAACTCTCGATCTAGTATGCAATACGGGATCACGGTGATCTTGAGAGTGTAATCATCACCCAGTCTAAGAGGATGTTTTGTTCATTACACTACTTTGGCCAAAGTGTTCATACAGTATCTCTACTGAGGGTCAGCTGTCACATACACTATTCAGGGTTGATTTGACTTATGGCTATCTTACACTACGTGTAGGTCTTTTGTCCTATCATGGTAATCCGTACCATAGACATCCTACATCAAGTATTCCTACTGGGATGAATCTGCATCGCAAGTACTTCTATTCTCTCTTGTACGGGAGTGAATATTTCCTAGGAGTTTATCTAGCTTTCCTGAGTTAAACTAATAACTTAGCTGGCTGCATTGTACTTGAATTCAAACTCTCATCACAATCCTAGTATTAATATCTAAGATAATGAATACTCTCCTTATACAGAGATCATACAAGTAAAGCAATAATACTAAATGCATTATCTAACCTTTCAAGACAAATAAATACTCTCTTCAACAACATGCATCATCTATGACATATTTGCTAAATGCAAGCTATTGGATAGTCTATTGCAAACACCATACATAAATAAATAACCAAAGATATTTGAACATGACACCATGATAAATCAAGGATCCAAAGATGAAATGCATAGAGAAACAATAAGCCATGCCTGGTTTAAGCTTTCCTTTGATGATGATGATGTGGTCTGTACTTGCAGCACTTCCAGACTACAAAATTCCTCTGTTCTAACTATGTTTCCCTCACAAAAAATGCTCTCTCAATGATTACTACACAGCTGGACAGCTTCTTAAATATAACTCAGAATTATGGTGATTCAAACTTCCAACAGTATGAAAAGATGATATTCAGGATTACTTCACACTCTGAGAAATTGATAACTTATTCTTGCAATACGCAAGCTCAAAGGAACGACTTTGATGAAAGTAAATGAATGAGTGAAACAGTATGATAGAGAATGAAAATGCGAATGAGAGAATAAGCGTGATATTTCCCAGCAATTTGAAGGATTTATATAGAGCCTGAATATGCAATGCATTCCTCACGGAAAGGCATGGCAATCGACAGGTATTTCGATTGACTGATTCAGCTAGTATGTGGCGGGCAGAAAATCCTTTACTCATCGAATTGAGAAGTTGATTCGACCATTAATTTGACAGCAGGTGAAGAAAGATTCAAATTGACTCCATTCAAAGAGGAAGAATCAACACCTTCAGCAATGGCGCAATTCAACAGGTGAGAGATATTTTGAGTGACAGTCTTTCCCAAATTCGTCATCATAATCCCAAAATTCAGGTGTCCATTGATAGACTGCAATCCGCATCTGCATTTTTCCTTGGGCTGAGCGCTTCAAAAGGCGCGCGAGTTTCTCTTCTGCCATTTTCATATTCACTGGAAATTCAATACAGTTTTCCCAAATATTTAAATTTCGACCTTATGAAGTCTAATGTTTATGAACATAATATTTCCTTCATACATTTTACCAAGTACACTATTCGATTTAATTCATGATGAAAATAAGAAAAGGTCGATTCCATAATACTTAGGAAATAGTTTGATTTCCTAAATATGTGATGATAATTAATCAAAGATTGATTTCCATTATATTTAAACTAATATATATATATTTATAAGTAGTGAAGTAACAAATAATTATATAATATATATATATATATATATATATATATATATATATATATATACTCTATTACTTTATGTAATATATATGTATATTATTCTTACTTTAATATTTATATTTACATATAATATTAATACGTATATATATTTACATGTACACACACACACACACACACACACACACACACACACACATATAACTTCTGCAAACATATCGTAAGCCAGTTGTTATTTCCGATATGTTAATATATGTGTCTATACATATATACATATACGTGTATATGTAAATTAACAAGCAATAATAATATAATATTATTAATATCCACATATAATAGGTCGTGTACATATACACACATATATATGTCCGTATATATCTTAATATGCACGTATATGTATGCATACCATATCGATGCAACCATGTGAGCATATCTGTTTGCCAATCACATGCTTGTATCGATATGTATATACATATGGATACGTGCATATACTGTATATATATATATATATATATGTACCCACCTATTTACTTACATTCATATACGATACCAATGTAATGAACTTAATACCATGAGACAGGTAACAGATAAACATCTCTCATAGAATGTACAGATGAAAACACGACTCCTAATGCCAATCTATGGCTATGGATGACTCATCTAACATAATTGACTCAGTTACTCACTCTACAGTGCAGTGTGTGTATGCTCAAGTAGTTCACATTACCGGTTAACCGACCAAGCCCCTCTCCTGAGTGATATTTCCCCTCCGCTTGGAGGAATGGTACATATACCTGCATCCACTAACATACGTCCACGGAAATCAAATGTTTACAACATAAACAGTATACATAACATTTCACAAGTTAGAATAGTAACAATTCTATAACTTAATATGCATTAATCCACCATGAATGACATTAATAGAAATACATTAGAATGAGACAATCATTAAATGTAACAACACTCATATTGACAACAAGGTACACATATTTTATTCAAGCATTGAGTTCTCATTATAATCATTCGGCCCTATGCAATACTATTACGTAGTAGCTTACAATTCGGGGTGTAACATAGGAGAAGCAAGAATCTCTAGATTTTTAAGCTTAGACCAGTGTCTTATTAGTTGGGCAATAGAGTTAGGATCATTTCCTAATCACCTATAAGTTGGAACTTCCTAAATCACCTAAAACATGACAAAACTTCACAAAACGCGGAAACACGACATGACATAAGGCAAGGAAATATTACGTAAAGGGGAGACACATCACGGAAACAAAAAGAAAAATTACTCCATCCCTGAAGGAATGAAGTGCTTTAGATATTGCTTGTTGTATGGCAGCGGGAATGGATTACAATGATGCAGATTTTGCCTGAAAGGCTTCACTTCTCTTTTGATGGGTATTGCAGGAAACAATTCCTTTGGGATGAAGATTCTCAGATCTACATATGCCCAGGCAAAGGCACACTGACAAAACTCAAAATATAGCGCAAAGGGGGAAACAGATACCGCTGAGGCATCGGTTTTGCTGTCATCCATCCTCGGGATGTCTCTGATGTCGAATGCTTCAAACCAGAGATTGCATTCCAAACTCGGTTTCTATAATGCCGTAGGCGATCTTTTCTGACCTAGAAATATCCTTTGATTGGCTCATCGATCAACTTTACATCCCCTTTTACACATAGGAGTTCGATTCCTATGTCTTCTGCATTTTTGAGGCCTAACAAAAGCGCCTTTTTTTCAACTTCAGTGAATTTCAATTACCAGAAATATGCAAATGGGTACAACTGTCCTTTAGGGGAAATGATCATTTCCCCTGCTCCTGAACCTATAGTTGAACAACCCCCATCGAACTGCATTGTCGATAACTTTGTATCCTCTATCAATCTCTTTTTAGGACAAGCAATGTTCTGGTCTTTAGTTTCTATCTCTGACAGCGTCACATAATTACGATGACTTGTTTCTTGATATAGAATTTGGGTTGGGGGGTCTGGGGATTTCATCACCATGAATCAGGATTTGGGCTTCGGTGCTATCTTGATTTTGCGCTCCTTTATAGGAATGGTTGCAAATGACCAATCTAACTGTATCCTACCACCAAGGTCTTTGCAGAAGCTCCGACTCAACAACATCTCGTAGCTGGCTGGAATGTCAACCACTAGGATAGTCATCATTATCTTTTTATTCAGACAAGCCACCAACCTTAGTTGAGCATCCTACAATTGTTTGACCAACGGCACCGACTTAGACTCAAGTGAATAACACTTGTCCCATGTCTTAGTGCACGAAAGTCCTAATGCATTCATCACTTGTAGAGGCATGATGTTATCTGAGGCTCCTAAATTTATGATGCAATTGCTCAGTTTGAAACCTCCTATATCCAAAGATATATAGAAGGGTTTGGGCTTCTCTTCCGCAGGAACAGATGAGTCGAGCAATGTAGGCTGAATTGAAGCCTCTTTCTTTACATATTGTATTATTTTGTCTACTTGCTCAGGGTGATCGGGAAGGTACTCCAATTGTGAAACCTTCACCTTGGTCTTCATCACGGAGTTTATAATGTCCAAATTTGCTTCAGATGGGTCTTGAGCAACCGCTTCTTTAACTTGTTCTTTAGTTCTTCGCCTTTATTCTTCTTCCTTTTGTACTTTCAAGTGTTGAGCACGTGAAAGCATAGGATTCAAATGTCTTCCCCAGCTTCATACCGACATCTGACGTCATTTGATCGTGATTGCAAACCCTTGAAGCTGTTGTCGGAGACTGAAATGGAAGAAGGCATGTCGGAATTAGAAAAATTTCTAAGGCATGAAACTATTGTGACCTTTTCACACATCACCCCATTCAAAATGGGGACCCCCTAATTTTTGCTCCATTCTGGTCTTTTGGCTTTGGTTTTGTGACTGTCTCTCTTTGTTCCTTCTGTCCTTCTGGGGATGTACTTATCTTTTGGCCTAAGTTGAAATTTTGGGTAAGTTAGTGAAATTAGGGTTTTCATTCTTCAAGCTGGTTTGAGGTTAAACTGATTGAGAAAATTGAAATCTGAGCTTGGCTTTGCAATCACAAGGCTTCAGGCAGGTTTCCATTAACATTTCACTGAATTCTGACAACTTACTATTTTTAGTAAGTACTTAATTTTGGATCTTTTCCTTAGGATTTTGGAATTCTGACTGCTTCACCATGTTTAGAACACTTCAAAGTGCTTGCACGCAAAATTTGAGCAAATTCTGACAACTTTCTATTTTTATTAGCGGTTCTAGCTTTGGAAGTAGTTTTTAGGGTTTGCACGTATGATTTTTCAATGCATGTTAGGATAGTCTTTTTGGGTTTTTCGAGAGCTTCGTGATGATATAACATGCAAGTCAAAATAATGACTTACTATTTTTAGCAGGTGCTCGCATGCAGACCAGTTTTTTGGGTTTTTCTGGTTTTTTTGAGATCTCTCAGGCAATATGACATGCAACCAAGTTCGGAAATCAGTTGTTCACCTTTTTCAGGCACTTACTATTTTTTAGCAGGTTCACTCCAGCAGTCCCAGATCTTCAGTTTCAGGAATAAAGCAATTTAGAATAGAAACGGAGTTGAACGAAGGTCAATTGAGGGACATGCAAGGGAAATTAGGGTTTCCTACTTTTATGCCTAAAATTAAGGGCAAAACGTGAGAATTTCTGGAAAACGATGTATCCCACTAAGATCAGCATCTTTCGAGGAGTCCATTGGTAAAATTTGAGCAAAATCTGCGTACTTACTATTTATAGTAAGTAACTTCCAAAACAGAGCTAAAAATAGCAGGCGCATGCAAAAGGCAAGTGTGAACAAGTCAGATAGGTCATGAGGATCATATGAGGAAAATTTCAAGTCAAGAGGAGTTGCATAAGTTTGAGAATCAAGAAGTTACTAAAATAGAAAGTGAGGGGGAGTAGGCTGAAAATAAGCCAAGTGTTCAGATACACCAAGGTGGGGGACAGGAAAGCACAAATTTGTCTAAGGCATGGTTTTTAGAGCTCTGGAGTGAAAATGCGCCCTAAAGGAGTCAAGAGGCATGAAAAAGTGCTAAGTCATGAAAAATGGAAGTATACCCCCTCAAATGTGCCCCAAGCAAGTGAGATACATGAGAATTCTCCAAGGCACGAAAAATGGAAGCTTACCCCCTCATGTGCGCCCAAGGCAAAATGAAGAGGAGGATGTCAAGAAAATGCGTAAGGCATGTAAAATGAAGCTCAAGGGGTAAAATACGCCCAAGGAATAGGAAGGCATAAGAAGTTTCTAAGTCATGAAGTTGCTTGACCACCTAGTAAATGCGCCCTTAACTTGAAGCACCACCTATAAAATGCGCCCAAGGTGATAAATGGTGAAAAAGTTTCTAAGGCATGAAGTGAGATGCCACAAGGTGAAATGCGCACATCTTGTGAAGGTGGCATCAAAAAGTTTCTAAGTCAAAAATGGAAACTTGACCCCCTAAATGCGCCCTCAAGAGAGATAGAAGACTTCAAAATTTTCTAAGTCAAGGAAATAAAAGCACCACCTATAAAATGTGCCCAAGTTGAGAAGGGAGGGCAAGATGAGAGAAATTTTTCTAAGGCAATGAAGAATGGAAGTAGGACACCTCAAGTGCGCCCTCAAAGTGGAAACATCACCTAGTAAATGCGCCCTCAAAAAGAAGTTGATTTGGAAGAAATTTTTCTAACGCGTTGAAAATGGAAGTAGGACCCCCTTCAAATGCGCCCATGATGGGAAAGGTTAAAATGAACATTAGTGGAAAACATTTTCAAGGGTGATAAATTAAGTGAAGCTCTTCATGTACGCTCATGAATAATAGAGTTGAAAAATATTTTCTAAGAGGGTCTTGAATATTTAAAAAGGGGATGTTTTTTTTTAAAAAGTCAGGGGTCTTGAATATTTTCTAAGGGGGAAATAATTTCAGAAAATAAAACGCCTTGGCTTGTGACTTCAAAATGGACACCTAGCTTACAATTGATTAAATTTTCTAGAGGATATAAAATATTTTTTTTAAAAACAGAGGGATAAAATAAAATGCGCCTAAGTCTTTTGAGATACGTTTTTCAAGGCACATGATTTAATATTTTCTAAGGTGTGATTTTTGCTTACGTGGTGAAATACGCCTAATGCTTGAAGGATGATGTTTTTTTTAATATCAATGGGGTGAAGTTTTCAAATTAAAATATACAAGAACGATGGTTGCAAGTTGCCAGACGAGGGAAAAATTCGAACTTCTGTAGAGTAGTGGAGAAGAAATTAAATGAGTGCTAAAATAAGCCTCCTTCTAGAAGTCAAAATATTCTTAGCCTAAGTTATAAAAGTTGTGAAAGTTTTCATTTCTCCTCACTAGCTGCAAGTGCGAGTTGGAGACTCCGTGGGTGAAGAAAATCGAAATTGGGAGAAGTTGTTGAAAGAGCAAGAAAGTTTCTAAGTGTCGGAAGAGATATTGATATTGCTGAGAAGTGTTGAGGTTTGAAGTCAGAATTTTAGTGCTGGAGTTCTTCATTTTCAAAGTTCACTCCATCTTTGGGTCATCACGAGGTTAATAAATTTTCTAAGTTAAGTTTCTAATGAGCATCTCTCATTTTCTGCAGGATGGCTGAAGTAAATAGAGGAGCGACTGCAAGAGCAAACAAGGCTGCAAATGCTGAGTCCAACAAAGCTAGTGTATCTAGACAGGTAGTGATCAAGAAGTTGAGCAAGCCTTTTCTTCCGGAGTCAAAATTTACTTCGAAGTTGGGAGAGCTGAGTGACACAAATCTTGGCTCGTTCAATTTGGGAGCACTCAGAAGTCGAATGCATGGGATAGGTGACTACCCTCCGTCAGTCACATCGCACAACTTTGTGAAGAGTGGTCTTTATGTAGCTGCTGGTTTTCAGCCAACCATTCGATGTCCAGAGTTGATTATGGAGTGCGCCAATTGCTACAGACTAGGGAAGAGAACAATTGTTTCACTTGATGGCTATTTGTTTGCCAATTTCACACCTAAAGCCATTGGGAAGGCGTTTGGAATTCTTGCCTCTGAAGGGATGATTTATAGAACAAGAGAAAGGGTTGGAAAGATGTATGCTTCTTCTTTTGAGAGATGTGCAAGATTGATAAATTCAGTTTGGATGCAGAAACCCAAGCCTACTCGTACCAAGTTGCCCAAACAGATAATTTCAGATGATGTAAAGTGTTGGCGTAAGAACTAACACCTCTGGAGTGTGAGTTTGTACGGACAGCTATGCACACTACATAATGAGTGCTCTTCAAATTAGGAGGGGAAGCTCCCTCGTTGTGCTGGAATGCATGAAATAGAAAACTAAACTAATGTCCTATCTTTTTGTTCTCAACTGGTAGAGGCACAAGGTTAAGAAAACCTAGAACGTTGCAGCTAAGTATTTTCTGGTTTCGCAGATCATGTAACTACAACTAAGCTAACTTCTTTAATATCTATCCAATTTCCTCAAGAAACAGAGCATGAGGAAATGGAGCAGGAATGTATTGTACGATAAACTCCAGGTGCGGGCTCACAACATGAAGGCAAGGTAGGCGCAACTATTTGCTAATCCGGGAAGAAGTTTATTAAAACAAACAAATGAACGGTAAACCTGGTACAACTTCACAACATGAAGGCAAGGTAGGCGCAACTATTTGCTTGGCTGAATGAGTCTACTATAACACACATCATACGATAAGCTTTGAGTACAGTTTCGCAACATGAAGGCAAGGTAGGCGCAACTATTTGCTCTTCTGAATAGGCTTATAATAAACAAAACAAAAGGTAAGCAATTGGGACAGTAGATTGTATAGACGCAACACGCATGCAATAACGATCAAACCAGCAACCCCATTTAACTAAGGTCGAATAAACACCATAACAATAACATGAAGGCAAGGTAGGCGCAACAATTTATTATAACAGCAATTACTCTTTGAACAGATACAATAATAGCAATACTACAGGCAAGGTAGGCGCAGCATGTATGCTATCAAGCAAAAGTTCTAATTTACAAAGGTGAACCAATCTTGAGAATAGGCATGTTGCCGACAGCGCAACAATTCTCTATCACTAGGAAAAGCTAATTACAAATGAGCTGAAAGCTCTTATTTATAGACATCAAGGTGTAGGCAACCCTAAAATCACCTTGAGTCAACTACAGTTTTGCAAGACATGCAAGATCTTATTCTCTAAACCTAATTGAATGAACTTACACAGTTAACTGGGAAACTACCATCAGTTAACTGAAACATCTAATCTAAATGGACAAGGTGCAACATGCACGTCCTTATTGAAAGCAAGTCAACTGGAATGCTATCATCAGTTAACTGAAAGATCTAATCTAAGCTCCGAGTGTACGTAGATGTTTCCAAGAAAGACATACATGCAATGTGTAACAACCAGTTAACTCGGAAAGAAACCTCGAGTTTAACTCCTGTGTCTAATGTCTATCTTGGAAAAGGTGGGACGCCTTGAACTGAAGTTCACTGACCCTGATCTCGAGCAAGTAACCCCTCCACAAGGTTAGTGACTGCATCACCATCTAGAGGTCATCACATGTCTCAACTGTCAATTCACTGCTTCTTAGCAACTCAAGCAAAACTGAAAATCTATGTATACTTAAATTGGCCCTTCACTGGCTGGTAACTATGGCGGCTTTGTAACTGAGGTGATGGCCACTGTTTCCTCTGCAGCTTGATGCTTCTCACGTTTTTCATGCTTTTCTTTATGGAAGAGTGTTGCATGATGAAACTGCAAACTCTTTGGTTGTGAGAAATACAAATGAACATGCTGCATACATAGAAACCCAACGGTATCAACCCTCTAAACTGGCCTTGGAAGACAATCAGCAATACGAGACATGAAACCATGTGAACTTGAGTGACTACTCTTGTCAACCTTTCCGATGCGCTTGATACAAATCAATGTCAGCTTTTCTGATGAAATCATGAATTAAGACTAACTTGGTCTTGAATTCGTTCTGCGTGAACTACATCCTGAAAAACTCACTTGTTGGCTGTGAACATGGCTATATTCTGACAACTTCTCCAAAAAACCAAAAATCTCTCCTAATGAGGCTAAAAATAGCTTGTCGGAGGGCAATTTTCACAAAAAATTCTGAGACGTGGGTTTTATGTAGAATCAAATTCTAAGATGACCCACAATGTCAGAATTGTGAAAAAATGTGATTTAGGCCCACATGCAAAAGGTTTTCAGTTGAGATCTGAGGGGCTGTGAGGACATTTTTCTCGAGAAAATCTGAGATATGGGTTTTGTCCAGAAGATATTTCTAAGACAACCGACAACGTTAGATTCAAAAAATATCGATTTCTACTCCACCATGCAAAGGAATTTCACTTCAGAAAATCAAAGCCTCAAGAACTGATGCTCTGGAACAAATTTTTCTTGAAAATTCTAGCACATGGGTTTTACTGAGAAAGCAATTCTGAATCAACTCAGATGATTTGTTTTGCCAAAAACGCCAATTCTTCAAGCATGTGAGAAAATTTTAAGACGAGAAGATGCAAGAAATCTAGAGAAGAAGAAAAATGTTTTTTAATTATTTATTTATTTATTATCTTCTTCTGTCAAAATCGCCACTCTACCTTGAATTCTGCTGATGAATCTTGACTTGTACCTACAAAAGAATATTTTTTTATGCCTTCACAACTGACCGCTGAAGAAATTCGCCCAACTTTGGAAAGAATTCACCTTTGCTCAAGATGGATGAATGAAGTGATGAATGCCATGTTTGCATAACTAGAGCAAAATCGTACCACAAAAGCAAGACTGCAAGCTCAAACCCTAACTGTGAAGAAGGAATCCGATTGGCCCTTTACCAGTTGAACTGCTGCTGTCTCTGAGTCTTTAGACTAAAAATAATATTTTAATTTCAAAACATGCAAAGAACTAAAAGTGGCACCAATATTTATCTTTGAAGAAATTCGTCACTTTTTAATGCCTTGCATGCAAAAATATTATTTTTATCATTTTGCCAAAAATAGCATCTTGCATTGCTCAACACACTTCCCTGATTCTAAAAAGTCAAATTTTGATCTTTTAGGCTTCCATTTGCAAGAGTTATGAGATTTTTGAGAATCTCCTATTTTGTAGCTGACTGCAAAGTTACAACTGACCCTATTCAACTCTGATTTCCGGATGATTGAATGATCCTGCGACAGTGCTGAGATATCCATCGCGAAGCTTGCATGACAAGGATGAAATGTCTACTGGGAGCAACAACTGCTAAAATCATCATCTGATACCTTAGAAAATTAGGCGCCTCTGATTAAATTGATGTTTTGACTCCAGACTTAGCCATTTCTCTGTTTTTGCCATTCTGATGCTTCAAATTGCAGCTGATGGTGAATAATGAACCCCACTGACTGAATAATGGATTCATTGCGTGACTAGAAGTACTCTGCATCCAATGACTGTATGTGAGGGATCTGAAAATTGTATTAAGAACCCCAAAAGAATGAGTGCCCCTATTTTGTGATAGCTCAAACACCATTTTGACAAAAGTGTGATTTTCATCTGAACACCATACTTTGACCCTTGATACCGGGAACTGGAATGTTCCGATACGTGTGCCGCCTATCTTGCTGTACAGTTTGGTCAACTTGCAAGAGATGTTCTTGGAGACGACGAAGCCAGAAAATTGCTTTTAAGGCCTCTAAAAGAAAATCGCCTTTTTCAAAGAAAATAACATTCTTACACTTGGTCATTTTTTGAACTGCCTTCAATCAGCTCTTCTTCACAGTATTATCATCTTGACCTTGCACGTACGAGCATTCGCCAAATCCTGAAGGTTGTCGGCTAGACTCGTTGGATAGCTTGAGTAATTGCACACAAGTCTTGTGAAGACTGTAATTGCAAATAACCCCGTCTGGCAGGCCTAAAGGAGAATCGCCCCTAGCCTACAGCTGTGCAGCTTTGTGTAGCTACGCTTCACCATCCTCTGTTTTACGTGCTCGGTAGGACCTCTGCCACAGTTACTCAGAACATCGGATCGTCTTGTGAACGGGTGCACTGCAAAGCTGGACTGAGCTGGAAGAGATCTTAGGAAGACTTCAATTGCAAATTCATCCATCAAACAGGTCTTATTCAGGATCGCCCCTGGGCTACAGGGGAGCGGATTTGCATTTCTGGAAACCTCATCTGACCTGTATCCTGCTTGCAATTTCCACTTCAAACGCTGATAACTGGATTTCTGTACTGGATACGCTTCCATTTGATAGCTCGTTGAAAAGCCAAACTAATTCTGCAAAGACTGAAACCATCAAAACACACATGCATCTAGATCTGGGCCTTCAAAAAGAAAATCGCCCTTGGGCTAGAAGGGAGCGGATTTGCATCTCTAGACTGCCTCCTTGTGAGAAAACACTCTTCGCAACCTCTGCTTCTGTCTTCGTTTGCCGGAGTTCTGTAACTCGGATAATCTTGCTTCATGGCTAATCGGAAAGCTGACTGAAAACTGAACATAATGAATGTATCCTTTATCCAAAACACTCAAATCTTGACCTTCAAATGGAAGGGCGCCCCTAGGCTACAGGGGAGCGGATTTGTTTTGAATTCATTGATTTTCACCATTTTATGCTTTGCAAACGCTGTATCCATCCCTGCGGTTGACCATGTCGAAGCGTTGTGACTGCTGAGGTGTGTGGATGACTATACTTCATCATTTTCACATGTACGGACACTATAAAGTTGATTTGCACGTTGATTGCGCAAGTGTCTACTACGTTACATAGTGAAAAGTTCCCAGACTTAGAATATTTTAGCACTTTTTGCCAATCTGAAAATCCCCTCCATCAAAAAGCATTATTTCCAACATCTTTTATCGTAGAGCGTTCCTCTTTGAGTTTCAGGCTTAGATATTGATACCTGGTACTGGCCGACTGCCATTGATGACCCCGAAGATCCTAACTTTTCTCCTGAAAAAGTGAAAACTACCCACCAGCCTTAAACTGACTTTTAATTGAAACTGACTTCACCACTGTGATTGTGATGTGAAATAAGCCAATCAAAATTAATTTCAGCTAATTCTGACAAGTTCCTATTTTTTAGGGTTTCGGGCTAAAAATAGATTTCAGAAACCCTAATTTTCAAAATTTTCAAATTTTGCCAGTATCTTCTTGGCATCACACTGACTAAAAGCTCATACTTTATTTGCCCAAAAACTAAGTTTTGACCCCACTTTTACAAGGTTTAGACCATTTTAAGCAAAATGCCTTAATGAAGCAAAAATTTCGGTTTGGGTACAACATAAAGTAAGAATATTGTGACCTGATTATGATGCTCAGTAGGGTGAATGGAAGTCCCCAATCCTATATCTTCGAGCCTTGGATGTTCTATTTCATCAGCATCGTGCTAGAAGGAAAAGATCGTGTAGACTGGGCAAGGATGATAAGTGATAATATACACGAACAGTTTAGAAATTTGAGAAGAACAAGGACCTTTTATATGAGTTCATATGTGATTTATTTGCTGGATCAAATGACAAAGTACAGGGGAATATCCTATAAGGAGCCAATTGGGTGTGGTAGTGAGGAGTTCAAGATTCATGAGGCTTGCCCGTAGTTGCACCTGGACAACACCTCTCACTAGAAAAGAGTTAATGATGCCTTCACTATGTACATAACTAGAACTCTTTAGCGGAGAACTCATTAGAGAATATCAAAGGAAGCTCAGGAGTTGATTGAGAGGTATGGATGTTGGTTTATCCAATTTCCAAAATTTTCATACATAAGGCTGCAAGGGTTCGCATCATATCCTTTTAGATTGCCAAGATACCCCACGAACATAATATTGATGCTAGAGATATCTAGGCAACTCATTGCCTATGAAAAAATTCAGAAAAAGGAAGAAGGGAGGACTGAACTTCTCGATCATCATGGGAAATTCAAATGAAGTTTGTCCCACCTTGCAAGCAGCCAAGGAAGTTGAGGATGAGTTGCAATTCTTCCAACATACCACACTAGCAGGTAGGATTTTGACCCCTACAGGAATATCAGAATGGTGTTGACTGAGGAATTTAGACATAAAGCACATATCGAGGATTTCTGGGCTAATGCGGCTGATGATGCTGAGATTAGGAGAAGGATGTTTTCCAGGATACCTCTGAACATGATTAGAGAATGCGAGATTATTCCAGTCCGAAACCAGGTAGATGAGGACGTGAATGTTATGCAGTCTGATTATGCGACAGTGAGAAGTACAATAGTCCCTCTTCCTAATTGGTCGGAGCCAAAGATTACAGATTTGGATACATTATGCATACCAGTGTTAACATTTACAAGAAATTGGGTGGAAAGGCATGTAAGCAAGCTTAAGAGTAAGTCAATTCCTCTCACTTACAACTTGATGGGTGACTAGAGGCGGCCAACAGTCAGGAAAAAGAAGCAAGTCTCCCAAGCTCTAGAACCACGGAGGGAGGAACATATTTAGCAGATGCCTAAGAGAGTTGAGGAAACATCATCCACACCATCATGGGTTCGCTCTCCAAGTGTATAGGAGGTCTCGTTGTTTGCAGACCAAAGAAATAGATCGAATGAAGAACAAGAGTTTCATGAAGCAAATCAGCCACCCCGTAGGGAGTCAGTTGGTCAAAGTGTCAATGTGCCTAGAAGAAACAACCAGTAGGAGGGAGAAGAGGAAACAACCATAGATACTCGCTTCCAATGGGAAATTGAGGCAGCTTTAGAGGATGAGACCACTGCAGGGTAGGAGGCTCAAGTTTCGAGAGAAGGTACCCAACAAACAGAGATTGATGAGCCTCATTAGAATGTTAATAGAGAAGAAGTGCATGAAGAAGAAGCGAGAGAAGAACAACCACTTGTTGTTAGTGACCCACAGCAGGCAGTCTCAGATTGGCTAAGGGATAGAATGAGAAGGGATCCTATTGAGGAGACTGACCCGACGATTGAGATGGAAGAATTCCTCAGTAGAATCAGTGCATCGCCAGAGAAGAAGAAGGCCAGAAAATTCTCAAAGATTTCTATGGATGAGGATAGTTCTCAGACACTGCATGTGGTCGTTCCCAGGGTTGAGTGTGATCGAGATGATGCTGTTTTGGAAAATTATATGGTCACCACTTTG
Organism: Sequoiadendron giganteum; assembly: GCA_007115665.2. Lineage (NCBI taxonomy): Eukaryota > Viridiplantae > Streptophyta > Pinopsida > Cupressales > Cupressaceae > Sequoiadendron > Sequoiadendron giganteum. Next base: position 547,365,847 of record CM021104.1, on the reverse strand, counting down.
GAGTTAGGCCGCCCTACAGGGGCTCAGATAATTGAGGAGTGTGATAGATCCTATCAGGCACTCAAGGACAGGTTGCTCCGAATCGAAGGAAAGTACAAACTATTGAAGGAGCATAGGACATTGGTGGGTTACGTGCAACACTTAGCCCGTCCATGTGGGTAGGAGGACCCAACAGTTGAACTTCCAACAGAACTCTCGAGAGAATCAGTTAGTGGCTTGGAGGATTTGAGGAAGATGGCCTAGGAAGTAGATAAGTGGGTTGGCAATGTTTGTGTTGAGACAGAGAAATTCATGATGGATCTCGCTCATTCTTATCGACAGGCCTCTGACATTCTGACACGCATGGACACCGTTAATCAGGCTTGGAGCGAGACCCATATCTATTAGACTAAGACTGTTCTTTGTTTGGAGGCTTTGATGCACATGCCCTTGCAGACTTTGGTGGAGGGGGGTGTGATACAGGAGGGTGACAGATATGACTTCACTAGTTGTATTCTTCAGTGGTCACAGGCCGAGGCTTCTTCGATGCAGCACAGGTGGATTCAACTAGAGTCAGGAAAGCTATGGGAAATATTTTGGATGGAGTCCTGAACACTCTCGAGGCTATATTTGCTAGGAGACTAACTCTAGTGGAGATGACTGTAGATTGTTTGAGGAGTAGGTTGGAACCTTTCTTCTTAGGTGTGAGATCATTTGTTCAGGATGATTTTGAAAATATTTCAGCTTTCTCCAGCATTATTCAGAACACCCAGGATGCCTTAGTCACTTGGAGAAAATCTTGTACTCGGCATGGGCAGACAGTCACAGTGTTTGAATTTCAGCTCAACCATATTCCACCTATTTCGGTTTGGGAGGTTGAGGCAGTGTTAGCCTGATTCGTCGAATTCGCGGTCAAGGAGAAGGAGAATGGAAACACCTTATTGGATGATGAACTTCTAGAGGATGATGGTGGACATTAATTACTCATCATGGTTTCGGGAGAGAGTGGAGGATCTTTTGCTCATTTATTACCCCACTCCTCTTTGTGGCAGTTTTTAGGGAAGAATCTTGATCAGGGCATATGTGGCTCAATCTGAGCCCTTCATTGTAATTCAATCTGGGCCGTCCATTGGATTTGGCCATCTATAAAAGGGGCATTCCCCCTCATTTGTATGCAATGAGGATTATTAGAAGATAAGGAGTAGAGAGAGACATATAGCATAGATTGATAGCATAGCTTAGATTGAAGAAGGAAAGTTTTCAAATTGAATGCTTTGTAAGAGATTGTTGTGAACACTCCTATAATAAAAAGATTTATCGTTGCTTGTGGTTTCATCTTTTATTGTGGGTAGCTAGCAAAATTCCTTAGTCCTTCCAATTCGTGTAGAATCTTAAAGTATAGCTTAGAATAAGTAAATATTAATTCATGCATATAGATAGTTGTGGAATATGGTGATCAAATTGAGCAAACTTCATTAGTCCATACCACTAGTAGCTCACTGATGGTGGGTTTGCCTTGCGTGGTCAACTGGAATATTATGTACTTAACTTCGATTATGGTTTATATGTTGGTATGCATCGTTGTGATGGTATCTTCGTGTTAAGCTGTGATCTGAATACCGCAAGTTACTCCTTTGAAGATTTCACCGGTTTTGTGGAAGCTGTCCAAGGTGAGGCAAAGCAGAGCTTGGTTTAAGTTTGCAAGAGTTGATCTCCATGTCCCACACTTAGAGTAGACCATAGCTTTCCTTAGTCCCTGCATCCATTTAAATTCAACACTTTTTGGTTAGTTTAGGTAATTTGAGCTTAATTGGTATATCTTCCGAGTTTTGAAAGCCTTTTCCGAGTAAGCAATCACGTAAGTCCCCTTGAAATACCAACAAATCACATTGAGCCAAACGAATCTACATCCACTGCATGAAGGAACCTTGGAGTTGAATGCATGATCTTTCGCAATCTTAGCATGCAGGATATTTTGATCAAGAGAGGATAGAGTGACTGTTGGAAACTTTATTCTGTGTTGGTGCGATCATAAAACACCCGTTGACAGAAACCTTGGGTGCCCTTCTTGGCGAGGGGCGCCCAAGCATCCTAGCCTTAGCCAATTTTTTATGGTTTTCAAATTTTGTTTTGCTCCGTTTTGCGTGAAGCCAGTGACCCCTATTTGACTGTCGTTTTCGGGCAGCTAGTGAACAATAGAGTCTAAAAAAACAATCAATTTTGCAAGCCTGATCAAATCTGAGATGAATTATACCCTTTGCCAGCATTCGTCTCCAGATCTGATCAATTTTCTGAAATCCGGAATAGGGCTAACGAAGAAGTTTTGTGAACTTTTTTCAAAAAATGCAAAATATAAACTAAGTGTTGAGAAGTTGGGCGCCCTTCTTGGATAGGGGTGCCCAAGCATCCCAAATTTAGAATTTTTTTGAGAAATTTCAACTTTTCTTTGACTTTCTTCGTTTTGTGTGAAATTCCTTCGTTTGATCTGCAATTTTTCGTTGTTCTATAGATCCTCTGAACTGGATGATGGATTCATTGAAGAGCCTGAACACATTTGAGACGATCTCCAGCTTTTCCCAACCCTAAAATTGTTTTTGGCTGCATTTGACTGGATCTGAATTGGGATGACAGGTCAAATTGCACATTTTCTGAAAAACGGAAAAAATAAACTAAGGCAAGAGATCTTGGGTGCCCTTCTTGGAGAGGGGCACCCAAGCATGCCAGAGTTAGTTTATTTTTCATGATTTTCAACTTTTTTCATTTTCTGTTCACCGCCTTGCGAATTGCATTCACTGTTTTATGTGCAACAAACGACATAAGCTGAAAAATATTCGAAGGCATTGACTGATAGGCACCTTAACTGGACAGGGGTACCTAGACTTTCCAGTGTTAGAATTTTTTTTTTACAAATTTTACCATTTTTGAATTTCCCTCGTTCATTCACCGTTTTGTGTGCATCTTTTGTCGTTTCACGTCATCTGTGCAACATTTTAGACTTTGAATCTGACACCTAACAGTTGAGCTTCCTCCATTGATGACCTCAGAGCGCATGCTTTGCCTTCTGAAAAAGCAGAATAGACCCACTAGATAAAACCTGATCTTTTGACGATTCTGACTAGACTAGCCTGATCGAGAAGTATTTTCAACCAATCAAAATCAGTTAGCGCCCTGGAATCAAAGATTCTATTTTTTAGGAATTATATAAATTTCTATTTTTAGAAACTTTTTCCAGCATCCATTTGACAACAAACCCAAAAAACCCTAAATCAAGTCTATTTTTAGAAAAAAATAACTTTTGACGATAATTTTTACAAGACTTTGACCATTCTTTACAAAATAACTTAATGAAGCAAAATTTTTAATTTTGGGCACAACACAATTATTTTATAATTGCCAATGAAAGATAGCTCACCAGAGTGTATGAACCAACAGATATTAACTTTCCAATTATATGCCACGAATGCCAGAAATAAACCATTCACACCAAATAGAATATGAATCGCTTAATCCAAGTAACAATTAGTAATGAAAGCAAAGGGATAGATAACCAATACCGATTGCCTAATATTGGAAGAATAATATAATCGAACAATCTGAGTGAATCAATCTCTTGCAATTTCGTCTCCAAAGGAGACTCACGAAATTGCCAAAAACCTCCAATCACGATTAAATGCATTCCCGAATGCCCTTTTGTAGCCTCCATAAAAAATGGGACATTACATACTTAAATGGCACCGTTTGTCCCCAAGTATTTTAGTTGATTGAAAGCAATTATTTGTGTGGTTAGCTAAGCTCTATGACCTCTCTCCCTGAACCATGATTGTAAAAAATGAAATAGTTCAAACAATGAGAGATTATAATTGGAAAGATTTGAGCAAGATCTATTATATAGCTCATATAACATTAATTCAATTAACTACCTATTACTTATTAGAGCGGAATTTCTATACAATTTTTTTAGAATGAATGGTAATGGCATACCTACCACATGGGAGTTCGTGTATGTACCATCAAATGGTTGTGTGTTTGTGAACTTTATATTACAGTTTGAAAGAACAATAACCTATTAAATTTGGCACACCTTGTAACACTCCTCCATATGTTACTAGAACCTATCCAAAAACCAAACTTATTTTATAAAGTTTTATTAGTCACACCTTGTTAACAATTGAAATCACTTGTATATGCTCTTTTTAATTTCCTTAGGCATAAATTGTTAGAGATTAAATTGTTAGAACTATTCATTTGTTTGTTCTCCCTAAGTTAATTGAAAGGCTTTAATATTCTTGATTTTGCTTTCTATGCCACACAAGAAGACCTATCCATGACTCTAGACATTGGTCACCACACCAAGGGCAAGCACCCATGAAATCCAATATTTCATTGCAAACTTGGGAAGCCCACATATTTAATTCTCACATAGTGACTTTGATTTAGATTTTGTTTGGAAAACCTTATTACCTTTTACCATGGTTTGATAAAACTAGGTTATCTTTCAACCAAACAACTAACTTTGGTTAATTTTGTGGTAATATCTTTTAGTGGCTAATACATCCTCAGAGCTGAATTTAAATGCAACGAAGCATCTAGAAGCAAAATTGTTATTTATTCAAGTTTGATTGATATTTACTAGCCTAGTTATGTTGCCCCTTTTTAGAACCTAATAGACATGATAAATTAATTGATTATGGTTTTATCACATGCCTCAATCAATCAAAAGCTTGAACTTCAGATAAGAGTGTTTTGGATATGAGGGTCCATAACTCTAGACATTGGTCACTGCACCAACTGTTGCCACCCACAAAATTGAATATTTCATTGCAAACCCAAGAGTTCTACATATTTGATTCTCACATAGGGACTTCAACTTAGATTTTGTTTGGAAAACCTGATTCCCTTTTACCTTGGTTTGACAAACCTAGATTATTTGTCAATCAAGAGACTAACTTTGGTTAATTGTGTTGTGATTTCCATCAGTGGCTAATACATCCTTGGAGCTCAATTTTAATGTGAGAAAGCATCTAGAAGTAAAATTGTCATTTATTCCTATTTGATTGATATTTACAAAATTAGTTATGTTGGCCCTTTTTACAACTTGATTGACATGATAAATTAATTAATTCTAGTTTTATCACATGCTTCAATTAATCAAAAGCTTGAACTTCACATAAGAGTGTTTTGAGGATGGGGGTACTTATTAAATTAGAATTTGAAAATATGGATCATGTGTGCATGAAAACTTGACATGACTTCTCAAGGTCAGTCTAAAGCAAGCCAAAAAGAACAATAGAAGACTCAAACCAAGGTTCTATGGCTGAGGTTGGTTAGGTTGCCTTTGGTTCTAGGTACCTTGTTATGAATAGTCCAATAGGTGCTTTCTTCTTGAACCTGTTTGTTGAGAGAGGCAATTTGAGCAATCAACAATGGTGGTATATGATTGGACGTAAAAGCTAGCCTCCTAAGTTGTAAGTTTAATTTGGACTATGTATCACCAATTTGAGGTTGCTTAGCTCTATTTAACTTACTAGCATTTTGTGGTCGGTTTTCTCTAGACAGAGTGATGTGATTGTTTTTAGTTGTGTTTGAAAGTAAGAAGAGAGCAGGATTTACCTATTTTTATTGGAAAGTAAATGAAACTAAAGTATACTGAAATAAATGTTATTATTTTTGACTTATGAATAAAAATGCAAGCAACAAACTACTTCAAAAAATAAGACTAAAAAAATGCTTGAAAATTTGTTAGTGTTTTAATTTACATCTTTCAATGCAACACAAAATGGAGCAAGCATGCAGTAGAAGTGATCTTGGAACTAGAAAGGAAGGCTTCTTGTAAGGTAAAAAGTTAAAACTAATCTACTATGAACAATATGTACTTGCAGTTTACAATCTTTACAATGCTTTTTTGGGGATGTCATGTTCAGGTTGAATAAACTTTAAATGTTTATCTTTTTGGGTTTGTCTTGGGTAAAAGGCTGAGATTCTCTTTCAAAACAAGGCAAAGAATTTTATGCTTTTTGAATGAAAATAAATCCAAATATTAGATGCTTGTGCTATTTAGTTAAAAGCATAGACCAAAGAATGCAAGTACACATGGATTGGATAGGTTCAAGCACATACACATGACGTTGCAAGTTAAAACACGACAGTTCTATTTAAAGCTATAACTATTGATATAAAATCTATTACAATAGAAAGCTTTCAGTAATTATTAGGTTTTCACTCAAAGCACAATAACACATCAACAGTAAATTAGAAGCAAAATATTTGTACCAAATACTCTTGAATAAACACTAAATTTTGTAATAACAATCATGAATATTTAGTGAATAGAAACTTTATCAATATGTAAGCATTAGAACTACCATTATCATTTAAGTGCTAATTATCACTTATTTTTACTGTTTACTGAGTTGTGCATGAAAATAAATGAAATAAATTTACACTTCTATAACTGATCCCAAGCAAGGGGTGAATAATCAATCCCTGGTTTCTTTCATGAGATTATTTCCTTGATTAAGAGAGGCTCATGCACATCAAAGGCATTTCAATCTGAACACAAAAGGAAATTTCCAGATTTTTATTTATGTACTGGTTACAATGATATATCCCCTTATTGTAACTTTCAATTCTAGTATTTTTTTAGGTTCGAATGTAGTTTCTAGTATTTGTATTACTGTTTATTTTTGGCAATATTTTTGATGAAGCAGTGAGTTGAAAATGTTTATTTGATTGTAACACAGCCCTTTCCCCTCTCCACACAGTCTCTCTATGATTTGGGAAAGAATTTGATGTAAAAGTTCCATGTATAAATACAGCTTTGGTTTTCTATTTTTCAAGAATAATAATAAATTTCAACCAAAAAAAGTTCAAGTATGAAAATGAAGTGGAAATTTTTTGTTAAATGCAGTGAGATAAAAAGGGCTTTCTAGTCTGTTAACCTAAACTCACAATGTTTCGGAGATATGCTGATCATAAAATACTTGTGTACAAATGTTATAAAATATATTATAGAGAAGAAGATTTCTAAAGAAGTGAGAAGAATTGATATGTATCAGATGTTTATATAGACCAAAAGGAATGGAGGCTATGTTCCCTTCTGTAGTTTTGGTATTGTTGTTTATTTTTGGCAATATATTCGATGAAACAGTGGGTTGAAAATGTTTATGTGATTGAAACACAGCCCCTTTTCCTCTCCATATAGTCTTTTTATGAGGGGAGAGACTTGATGTAATAATTCCACAAATGAACAGAACTGCAGTTTTCACTTTTTCAACTAACAAAAAATGTTTAATTTAAAAATGAAGTGGTTACCCTTAAAAGAATCCTTCTAAGGTCTTTGAAAATATGTGGTACATGGAAACAATGTTGTTAAATGCAGTGGGATCAAGAAGGCTTCCCAGTTCGTTAACCTAAACTCACAATGTTCCAGAGATATATTGATGGTAACAAAACTTGTGTACAGATGTTTAAATTATAATGTAGAGCAGATTTCTTAAGAATTGAGAACAATTGATATGTAATTGATGTTTATATATGGCCAAAATGAATGAAGGCCATGTTCCCTGCTGAAGACCACCATCTTCATTTTAGTTGGTAATCAGCTATTTACATATATCACCTTGAGTATATGGCCAAATTTGACTGCCACTATTATGTTGGTTAATGCACATTAGACAATTTTACGTTTTAAGTTTGAATCTTCTAAGATGTGATGTTTTCAGATATGATAAGAATCATAAGATGTTCTTCTCAATCTTGTTTCAGTTTTCATCTGACATCAATCCTTTATCTTCAAATAAATTTTGCCTACTTATTGCTTTCAATCTTATTCTGCCAATTATGTGTCTTCTTGCAGGGTCCAGATCATTTCCTGCAATGGTTGTTGTTTGGTCATTTTGGGAAAGGTTGGGAATGGAGAAAGAGAGGTGTATGTATCTTCTTGGGTGGAGATCAGTTGTTCGCAGTGAGTTCAAAAGAAAGATTAGTCTATGTATTAAAGATCTGATTTTAATCTATTTTAATAAGCTTAACTGATATATTTATTCTCCTCAAATTCTTTATCCATAAAGAACAATGCCAGGTCCATGTTATTTATTTCCATATTTTACTTATTTATTTATCCAATTCTAAAATTTGGCAACAGAGCTGTAGAACTTTCTTTGGATATAGAATATAACAGCGAGCCAACCCCACTCACATAGCTTTAATAAAAACAAAAACTACCCACCAGGCTTAAACTGAGTTTTAACTAAAACTGACTTCACCATTGTGATCGTGAAGCAAAATAAGCCAATCAAAACAAATTTCAGCCAATTCTGACAAGTTTCAATTTTTAGGGTTTTTGACCTAAAAATAGGGGTCCAGAAACCCTAATTTTCAATTTTTTCAAATTTTGCCAGTATCTCCGTGGCATCACACTGACTCAAAGCCCATACTTGATTTGCCCAAAAACTGTGTTTTGACATCATTTTAACAAGGTTTAGACCATTTTAAGCAAAATACCTTAATGAAAGCAAAAAATTTGGTTTGGGTACAACAGGTATTAGAGCAAGAGATTTTGCTAGCTTGGAGGGCGTTTTAGAACTTGTGGAATGTTTGAAATAAATTTATGAATCTTGAGGACAAAGAATATATGACTTACAAGAGAAAACAACAATTTCTTAATTTAGACTCCGAAGAGGAAGACAATATGGGTGACAGGAATGATCCACAACATCCAAGTACAATGAAGATTTTAAATGATTTAGCTAGAGGGAAGTAGCAGTTGGTTCAATTAATAGCTCAAATGATGCAAACCATTAATACCAATAACAATAATATAGGTAACAATGGCAATGACAAAAACAATGGTACTAATGGAAACAATGGAAACCATGGAGAGGCGAGCAATAACAATAATCCAATCATTAACAATTCCAAGGCAGCCAGTAGAACTACACGTAGGCCTCTAATGGCTAACTTCATAGAGGTGCCACCTAGAGGACAATTAAGACAGCGGGATAGTGGTGAAGGGTTTGCAGATTATTTGAGGGAGTACAAATCATTCGGAGAGGAATTTCATGCAGCTATGTCCTTAGCAGATTTTTGCTAAGTTAAGTACAGGAATAGACCCAAAGAAGATAGGGGACACATTTCTAATTAGGAGTTGCAATGTAGAGTGGGGAAGTTGTCTATTCCTAGCTTTGATGGTTCCAAAAAGTGCGTTGCATGTTCATGGGTGCAAAAATTAGATACAGATTTTCAGCTCAATCCAATGTTAGAAACAAAAGCCATTAAGTACGCCACATTGCATCTAGGCAGAGAAGGGCATGAGTGGTGGTACCATGAATTGGTGACCTTGGGACATGACAATATCACCTCATATGCTGATTTTACTTAGAGGTTAATTGACACGTTTGATAAAAAGGGCCTTGAGTTACACTTCAGAGAATTGGCATAGTTGAGACAGGTGGGATCAATTGATTCCTACATATTTGAGTTCCAAAAACTCTTAGTCATGGTCACATGTTGATTGTTTTATTCATGGAGGGATTAATAGAGCCACTTTGTGGTTGGGTCAAAGCTTTTGACGTAATTACCTTGCATGATGCCATCAAAATGGCTAGAAATATGGAAAGTTCAACACCTAAAAACAAATTCCAGCCCAAACCATTTCCATCGAAAAAGGATAAGAAACCTTTCCAGAAGGAGTGGCCAAAGAAGACTTACATGGATGGTGAGGTCAGGAATGAACTTCGTAGGAAAAAGCTTTGCTTCTCTTGCAAAGAACCTTGGGAGCTTGGTCCTAGATGTTTAGGGAAAGGGAAGGTTCATTATATAGAGGTGGTTTTAGATAGCAAGGAGGAGAAGATTGAAGGAGCTACTAGTAGTGAACAGGATGATTCAGATGGGGAAATTGCAGATGGAGAGGGACATCCAACAGAAGAAGAGAAGGGAGAAACCATTGCAACTCTTTTTGGTACCCCTAGGTATAATTCATTTAGAGTGAGAGGAGTCTTACAGGGGTAGAGAGTTACAGTCTTGATTGACAATGGGGAAACCCACAACTTCATAGATGATGCCCTGGTGGCCAAGTGGAGCTTACAGATAGAAGATCTCGAGGGATTTAGTGTGATGGTTGCAGATGGATTAACCATGACCTGCATGATACACATCCCTTAGTTGAGCATAGCATTGGGTAACTACACAATGACCAATGGTTTTTACGTAGTAGGCATTGGGGAGACCAATGTAGTTTTGGGAGTTCAGTGGCTACACTAATTGGGAAAGTACTTACAAAAATTTCAGACTACGGAGCTAAAGTTTAGAGTGGATGGGAAGAAGGTGGTTCTAAGGGGTATGTCTAATGGTGCACCTAGGGTTGTGTTTGCTAAGAGGATGGAGAGTATATTCAAACATGGTAATGTTGCTTGGGCAGCCCAGCGTTTGATTTCTTCTAAAACCCCTTGGTTAATGATGGATAGTATCATGTGGATATCCAATCCGTGTTGAATAAGCGTAGTGTGGTTTATGGTGACATTCCTTCTGGGAAAACATTTGATAGGGGTTTTGAGCATGCAATAGAGCTAGATGAGGGCTCTAAGCCCATTATTACTACTCCTTATTGAAATCTGAAAAGATTCAAGGAGGAGATTGAGAAAAAATGATAAGGAGTTATTGGATATGGGACATATTAGGCCTAGCTCAAGTCCCTTTGCTTCTTCACTTGCTCTGGTGAAGAAGGATAGGACTATGCAGATGTGCATTGATTGTTGTGCACTAAATAAAAAGACTATTAAAAAAAGGTATCTGATTCCCAAGATTGATGAACTATTAGATGAGTTGCATGGTGCAGTATATTTTTTCGAAGATTGGTCTTCATTCTGGATACCATCAGATTAGAGTTCGGGAGCAGAACATGAACTACGAATTTCTGGTCATGCCCTTTGGTTTGAAAAATGCTCCCGCTACCTTTCAGTCTTACTTGAACCACATATTTAATAAACAACTATGGAAGTTTTTATTGTTCTTTCATGATATTCTTATTTAGAACAAGACTTGGGAGGACAATCTCGGGCCCTTAGACGAGGCATTGGGTATTATGGAGGCACAATCCTTATTTTCCAAAGCTTCTAAGTGAGAGTTTGGGTTGACAAAGGTATTTTACTTGGGCCCTGTGATAGGTGTAGATGGAGTGAAGGTTCATTAGGAAAAGATATAGGCTATTTTGGATTGGCCACCATCGAAGACACTAACAGAGTTGAGGGGTTTCTTCGGGCTTTGTAGTTATTACAGGAGGTTTGTGAAGGGGTTCTCGCAACTTGGTGCACCTCTTACAAATATCACTAAGAAGGGAGCTTTCAAATGGATAAAGGAGGGTTAGTGCACATTCGATAAACTTAAGGAGGTGATGAGCATTTGTCCTTTTTGGCATTATTGGATTTCTCCTAGCCTTTTGTTTTGGAATGCGATGCCTTAGGTGAGGGAATTGGAGCAGTGCTTATGCAAAATAGGCACCCATTGCATATGAGAGTAGGAAGCTCCATGATGTTGAGAGATTATATTCTATCTACGATAAGGAAATGCTTGCCATTATGAATGCATTGCCAAAGTTCAAGCAGTATTTGGTAGGTGGAAAATTGGTTGTTAGAATAGAACATGACAACTTGAGATACTTCTTGAAGCAAAAGGACTTGAATGAGTGGCAATAGAAGCGGGTCAACAAAATTCAGGCATATGATTTTGATATAGAGCATGTGAAAGGGAATAAGAATATTGTAGCTAATGCTCTTTCTTGGAAACCTGCTATATGCTCCTTAACGAAGGTTTTAGCTGATCGAAAGGTTCATCTTTGAGTTGAGTATTTCAAAAATACTTTTGCATGCGAGTTGATGGATGGTAAGATTTAGGATGATAGTTATAATATGGTAGATGAGGTCATTTACTACAAAGACATAATTTATTTGGTGCTTGGATCAAAGTTGAAGGAAATTTTTTTGAGGGCCATTCATGACACTCTCCTTGTAGGACATCCAGGTTATTTGAAAACCTACAAGAAGATCAAAGAAAGATTCTCATGGAAAGGGTCTCAAAGATGATGTCTTGCATCATGTTTGCGAGTGTATGATTTTTCAGTAGAACAAAGCAGAACATACTTTCCTAGCGGGTCTATTGCAGCCTTTACCCATTTTGGAGCAGAAATGGGAAAGTATATCGATGGATTTTATCACAGGTCTTCCTAGAGTGCAGAGAAAAGATTATATCTATGTGGTAATTGACAAATTGACCAAATACGCACATTTATTTTCCATATCGTTTGAGGACAAGGCACCTCAAGTTGAAGAGTTGTTCTTCAGAGAGGTTTTCAGACTCCGTGGGTTACCGAAGAAATAGTTAGTAATCGGGATAGTAGATTTCTCAACGTTTTTTGGCAGGATCTATTCAGGTTGGATGGCACAAAGCTGACCCTTAACAACAGTTACCACCTCCAGATAGATGGACAGACGAATATTGTTACATCCCTTACTTGAAACAATAAATCTGGTTATGTAACTTTATTTTTAGGATGCAGAGTTAGTTGCAAGTAACTATTTTCATGTGAATGTGAAGTCGTGAATAAAATAGATGTTTTAATTATCGTAACTGTAAGTTAGCAATCTTTTTATGTGCAAGTAAATTTATTGTTCACATGGAATTGAATGTGTTCATGAGATTATATTTAAAGGCATATTTATGAAGCCGTTGTGAACAATCTAACCATAGTACCTGTCAGTGGATGTAGGACGAACGACATCGCGACGAAAAAGGAGATGTCATCAGGGAGAGGTAGTGGTTAACAGAGGATCGAAAATTGTCATCATCATCTCACCTTGAGCCGGTGTAAGACAAGGAATCGAAATTGTAACTTGGCCATTAATATTTAATATAATTATTTATTAAATAAGCCAATTTAAATAATATATATAAATCTATAATCAGCTTGAAAAGGAGGATGCAATAGTTAATAAATATTAAATTAAAAGAATAGATATAATTAAAATATTTAATTATAATCTCTTGAAAGTCGAGCGAACCCTTCTTGGTATATATATATTTATTTTTGCAAGTGATAATTAAATATTAAATTAAAAATAAGAGATATTAAATTAAAAGTCCTTGTTTGAAAATTAAATGGATTAAATGGGGAAGTCGGTGTTATGGAGAAAACGCCATCTGCTTGCCACTCCCGCATAATGGAAATGCCCAAGATCATGGGTAGTGGAAGGGATTCTTGGCGAACGTTTGGATGCTGGCTTTGGAGTCTTCGGTTCCAGATATGGAGAGAGTGCATGGGGGGTGGGGACGAACATTCTGGTTGAAATTCATACCTTAAGCTGGTTCATTCCATAGGTTTCAGGAATGATTCATCTCGTGCATCCGCTGCTGATTGCCTTCACCCATTCTAATTATTGGGAAGCTTTGATAATAATTGCATCCTAACATTCTTCCTTCTTCATTGGAGTCGAGTTTCACATCAATTTAACTCATCTCCCGTTGGGCCAAGAAGACTCTTTAGTCCGTCCAATCTATCTGCTTAGGATTGAAAATCTCTGGAGGGTGTCGAGGGAAAGAGTTTCCGTGGTTGAGTTCTTGGTTAGCGCTATTGCAGGGTCTGTTGTCAATCCATATCACTTGGGGAATTCTTAGTGGCTCCTTCAGGCTCCAAGTCAATTAATCAGGCACGTATGATAGTAACTTTCATAATTTTCCCATCTTCGATAGCAAATAATGGTAACTATAAAAGAAACTTTGGAACCGAGTGCTTGATCCGATGTAACTAGTTTTAAATGCAATTCTGTAGATGGATTCTTCTCTGGTTAGAATGTATAGTCAAGTCGAAGCTGTTCATCTTTTCTTGACTGAACACCATTGTAGTCGAGCCGCATTCAATTTTTGCACTGGCAGGTCTTTGTACGGGAACCCGAATTAGGGCTGTAACTTTCTCTTCTTATAATTGCACATAGTCCATCCGAATAAGAAACTTCAATTTCTAATCTTTATTTCTGTAGCTTATGTGAACTTCTTCTAATTCAATCAGAGCAAATTCGTCTTTCTTTTGGGTCTAGGGTGAGTGAAAAACAAATATGAATAGCTTGAACTGTGTGTAGCTAAATTGTTCACCCTTGATGTAAGAAGGAATAAGCTCATGTTTTCTGGTTAAGAAATTCAGGTCTGAACCTTTAGAGTCTTTCCTCATCTCTGTTGATCGAAATGAACTTCTCCTAAATTGTAACCCTGTTGCATGATGAACTGGAAATGCGAATATATTGGATATAATGAAAACTTAACTTGGCTGTATAATTTAAACCTTGAGACCTAATATTAAGTTGAAGGATACAGTCTAGAAGACCACCTAATCGAGTAGGCCGTTTGGGTTCTTAAGTGCCCAATGAAAACAACTTAATCTTAAAAGAATATGTTTTCCTAATCAAATAATTGCAGTGTCAAATCCTTCATGGTTAAGATATAACCTTGAACTAAAAATGGACCCCAGCAAGTTATATATCAATAAACCCTAAGGTTAAGTTTATCCTCGATCGAAGAGGATATTGATAACCCAACCAGAGGATGCACTAAATAAGAAACTCGATTTAAGGTTGTCATGCCGAGCGAGGGTGAGAGTGCTGACGGCACAAGAGTGCCTGTTAAATATTAAATCCTTGGCCAAGGTATGATGCTAGATTCAGCATCTGTCAGCTATCAAGCACTGGATATACCACTGATCAGAATGGCCATTCTAGTTGGGAGGTACCCTTAGTAAGGTCGATCAGGAGGTATAGGTCCTTGACACTAGGCTCAGAGGCATGATGATGATGATAAAAAGAGATCCTTGTTGATTACCCTCGTGAAGGGACGGGTTCCTTCAATTGAAGGAACACGGGAGACCAGTAGGTCTTCGGTTGGGCGGTAAAGCCCTTGATGATATCTTCCTTTTTCCTTGATGATTGAGGTAGGATCAGGTACTTCAGCTTCTTAACTGTAAACTCTGGAAACCCTATTCTCTCTCTTAAAGCATTTGCAATGATTACTTAGTGTAAAATGATCAGTTGTAATTTTATTTTGGAACCATTGAAAAGTTAGTTCATTTCGTTATATTCTGTTATTGGAATTCAGAAAATGCTCTTTCCAGTTAATTCCGGTAGTCATTCCTTTTCAGCAGAATTGAAGTTTGAAAATAGTTGTAAATTGAATTTTTTTTTTTTTTCTTGAAGTTCTTACCTTTTAAATGAAAAGTAGAAACCCTAGTTTAACAGTTATTTAGTTATTGTTCTTTCGCGAATTGGTTGGTGGAAGCAGTTAGTTGTTTCAACTCAGTTGAAATCGAAAACTTAGATGTTAGTTGAAACTTAAATTGGTAGTTAATATCAGAAGATGAGTTTGTATTGTTACAAATATTGTTAAGAAATGGGTGGAAGGGTACTTGCACAATTATGTTGTGGGGCAGCAGAAGGCTTGGATCATGTGGTTACATTTTGGGGAGCATTGCTTGCTATAACACCACCTACCATATGTCGGTTGGAATGACTCCTTTTTGAGTGTTGTATGGATATGATGTATCTTTCATAGATTTGGCTTTTGTAGACACCAAATCACCTAAGGCAAAGGATTGGATTCAGGATAGTCAAGACATCCTTAAGTCACTTAAGGATAATCTATAGAGTGCACAAAATTAGTAGAAGATTTATGTAGATAGGCATAGAGTTGAGAGAAGCTTTAGGGTGGGAGATTTAATCTTCTTGCAGTTACAACCTTACAGATAATCTTCAAATTCTCGCTTTAGAACATTTTCGAAATACTTTTCAAATTCTTGCTTTTAAATAATTCATTAAAGTACATTAATAAAGCGACTTCTAATATTTCCTTTTAATTTTCACTTCAATCACTTTATCAAATTAATTAAATAAAGTTATTCGTAAAATGTACTTTATTGGACAACTTTAAATTAATTAATTTAATTTATTCCTTGATGTCCCAAAATTAGCCGACATGAATAATATAGGCTAAATGGATTCTTCTAGCTACTCCTTCGAAGGGGACATTACAGTGGGAGGGAGAGTTCACAATGGGGAATGGGGTTGGAGTGGTCTGACCTAGATGGGGAGAACCCGAAGATCCCCCAAGGGAGCAAGGAGTAACAACACTGGACTATTTATCACATTAGTTAGGCGGGGGGATGAGGATTTTAACCCTCGGAGGGGGTTTTCTTCTCTCTTCAATATTAACTTCCATATTTTTTGGGTGGTGGTGACGGGTGTTTTATGACCGCACCAACACAGAATAAATTTTCCAATGGTAACTCTATCCTCTCTTGATCAATGTATTCCGCATGCTAAGATTGCGTGAAAGATCATACGATAAACTCCAAGGTTCCTTATGCAAGGGGATAGTTTCAGTTGGCTTGATGTGATTTTGCTGGGTATTTCAAGGGGACTTACACAATTGTTCAACTTGAAGTAGTTACAAGATACGAATGATTTGGCGATGATGTTTGGATTCCTCGACTAACCAGAAAAATACTGAAATTAAAGGGGATAAGGATAGAGATTCTACTTTCTACTCCGAAAGGCGGGACACGAGGATCAATTTCGGCAAGCTTCAAACCAGATTCTGCTTTGCCTCCCTTCGAACAGCTTCTACAAAACCGGTGCAATCTTCAAAGGATGGAAAGGATATTCAAACTGTGACATGACATGCACATAGCATCACAACAATGCATATGGACATACGAGTCACAATCGAAGTTAAGTGCAAAATAATCCAGTTGACCACACAGGGGGAACTCACCATCAGCGAGCCTGCTAGTGGTATGGATGAATGAAACTTGCTCAAACTAAACAACGCATTCCACAACTAACAACTACTTGCATGAAATAAAATCTACTTTACTCTATCTACTTGAATTGGAAAGACGAAAAAGCCTCGCTAGCTACTCACAACAAAGGATAGAACCACCAAGCAATGATAAATATTTGTATTATGAGAGTTTTCCACAACGACTTCTTACAAAACTTTCAAAGGGAAAGCTTTCTTTCCTTTTCAAACTAAGCTAACTTCTAAGCTATTCACTCTATGCCTTCTCTACTCTCTAGCTCAATTCTATCTTTGATCTAATGTCTAACTATATTACAAATGAGGGGGGATGCCCCTTTTATAGCAAGCCCATTTCAGTGGACGACTTAGATTTGATTACAATGAAGGGCTCAGATTGAGCCACATATGCCCTAATTAGGGTTTTTTGCCCTAAAAACCGCCATAGAGTGGAGTGGGGTAATAAATGCACAAGAGATTCTCCACTCCTCTGCAGGAACCATAATGAGCAATTAATGCCCATCACCATCTTCCAGAAGATCCTCGTCCAATAGGGCATTTCCATTGTCCCTCTCCCTGATTGCAAACTCGATCAAACGGGCCAACACTGCCTCAACCTCTTGAATTGAAATCGGTGGGATGTGGTTGAACTAAAATTCCAGCACTGTAACTGTCTGCCCGTGCTGAGTATAGGACTTTCTCCATGCAAGCAAGGCATCCTGGGTGTGTTGAATTATGCTGGAGAAAGCGGAGATATTCTCAAAATCATTTTGGACAAACGATCTCACAACTAAGAAGAAAGGAGCCAATTTATCCCTTAAGCTAACTGCAGTTATCTCCTCCGGAGCCAGTCTCCTAGCAAAAATAGCCTCAAGTGTGTTGAGGACCCCATCTAGGATATTACCCATTGCCTTCCTAACTCTGGCCGAATCCGCCCTTGTTGCATCTCGAAAACCACGACCTGTGACCACCGAAGAGTACCAATTGGTGAAATCATACCTGTCACCTTCCTGTATCATGCCTCCATCCACTAGGGTTTGCAAAGGCATATGCATCAACGCCTCCAGACGAAGAATAGTCTTATTTTGATAAATTTGTGTCTCGCTCTAGGCTTGATCAACTGTATCCATGCGCGCCAGAACATCAGAGGCCTGCTGGTAAGCATGAGCAAGGTCCTCCATGAACTTCTCCGTTTCAGTACGAACATGGCCAACCCATTTATCCGCTTCCATTTCCATTTTCTTCAAATCCTCCAAGCCAATAACTGACTCTCTCGGAAGCTCTGACGGGAGTTCAACTGCTGGGTTCCCCTGTTCACCTGGATGCGCAAGATTTTGTACATACCCTATCAACGTCTTGTGCTCCTTCAATTTCTTATACTTCCCCTCTGTACAAAGCAATTTGTCCTTTAGTGCCTGATAGGAGTTGTCGCACTCTTCGATTATCTAGGCTCCCGTAGGGTGACCCAACTCATCAGTGGTGATCACATAATTTTCTAGCCTTTCTTCATTCCGATCATACTCTTCCCTCGAGACAACAACCTGGAGGGTACGAGAGCTTGATTCATCTGTTGAAATCTTCAAAAATTTCCTAGCTCTCTTCTTTTCTGGCGGTGCACTAATCCTTCTGAGGAACTCTTCCATTTCAACCGCTGGATCTACATCATCCTCAGGGTCCTTCCTCATTCTCCCAGTAAGCCAATCCGGCACTGCCTACTGTGGATTGTAAGTGATGAGGGGTTGTTCTTCTGTTGCTTCCTTCTTGCGCACCTCTTCTCTAACACTACTCTGCTAGGGCTCATCAGTCTCCATGAGCTGAGTATCTCCTGACATTTGGGCCTCCTGCCCCGTGGTATCTTCCTCTTCCCAAGCTGTGTCAAGTATCCGCTGGAAACGGGTATCAGTCGTTGTTTCCTCTTCCTCTTCCTGCTGGCCTCCTCCTCTGGGTGCACTAACACTTAGGTTGTCTGACTCCCTGATGTTTGGCTGATCTACTTCTTCAAATTCCTACTCTTCATTCAACTTTTCCCTTTGATCAGCGATAATGAAATCTCCCTCAAATTCAAAGACTGAGTTTGTGACTGCGTGGGTGATGCCTGCTCCACTCTTAGAGGTATCGGTTGGGTCGGCACCTCTCCCCTTGTTTCCGTAGCTTGGGAAATATGCTTTCCTTTCCTTGTTGATGGTGGCCTTTGATCGCCCATGAGGTTATAAGTAAGAGCAGTTGACCTACTCTTAAGCCGGCTCACGTGCCTTTCAACCCAACTTCTTGTGAAAGTCAAAACCGGAATGGAAAGTGTATCCAAATCCGTGATTTCAGGCTCGAACCAATCTGGTGGTGGGACCAATGTGTTTCTCAGTGTCTCAAAGTTGGGCTGTATGACGTTGACGTCCTCATCCACCTGATCCGGAACCGGAATGACTTCACATTCTCTGATTAATTTGAGGGGTAGCCTGGTGAACATTCTCCTCCTTATCTCGGCCTCATCAACTGCATTCGCCCAGAAATCTATCTTCCCTATGTCTTTCAATGTGTTGTTCAATGCATGAACACAACAAGGGCTCCAAAAGATGTACTTGTAAGCACTCTCAACCATCAAACCTGCTAATTTGCACACATGTGCTGAATTAGTGATCACGTGCACAACATTGGTTGCCCCAACCTCCTCTATGGCATCTCTCAAAATATGAAATTGGAATTCTGCATCTTTGCGCTTCCCAAAACAATCAATGTCTCTAAGGAAATATGAACTAGCTATACATGTGATTATGATGTTGATAAGTGGCCGATGTCTAATATTGGTCCACCCATCCATGATAATAGAGTAGCCCGTCCTAATCCAACACTGTCTCATGTCCTCCATCACCACACTCACCTTAGAATATTCTTTGTCAAGGAGTGTAGTGCGTAGTTTATTTTCTCTAGGGGAGATGAATGAGGTAACAACAACTTCCACATCTTTAAACATTTGTTTGAAGTAGGAAGAATGTGCTACATGGAATGGGAAGGCATGGGCATAGAAAAAGTTGGCAATGGAGGACTCTGCCACATCTTGTGCCTGCACATTGAACATACTTGCAACTGCATTTTGTTGTTTACTAGAAGTACTAGCCTTCCTCTTCCCTTTTGTGGAAACATGAACACCACCTGCACCACTACTACCACTACCAACACTAGGACTACCAAACATAGAGGGCATAGGTGAAGTTGAATGTGCGGATTGAGTTTGCATTGGCTGCCCCATAGGTTGTCCTTCGGCCTCCATGTACAATCTATAACACTCTACCCTCTCAAAATATTTTATGTTTGGACGAACCTTGACCCCATGGCCTCTATAACCCAATAGATGAGAATAGATTCTTGTGTAGCTCCCATAAAATTTATCTTTACAAATGTTACATTGCCACAATCTACTACCCCCCGTGTTTTTCCCTTTGTCTTTGTCTAGACATGTTTATTAATTGAAGAAGAGGTTTTTTAGGATTAAAATGGCCTTTTGCATATTTTTTTAAATCTTCGGAAGGGATTTCAAATGGATTTGTTTGAGGCTGTCCCCTTTCAACCAATTGGGTTTCTTCTCCCCTCTCAACATGCCCACTACCTTCACTACTGCGGCTCATTTTGTTTTGTTTTGGTTTTTGCAAACTGAAAATAAAAAGAAAATAGAAAAAATCATACATTTCATCGTTTAAACTTAGGAAATATTGGAAAAAAAGAAAAGAAATGGAAGAATAACTTACCTCTTTCACTTTTCTTGCTGGTTGCTGCCTTAATGCTCTCCTTTTTGCCTATTGGATCCTGGTTTTTCTTCTCCAACAGTTCCTTCAAACCCTTCTCTTTTTCTTCTCACTTTGCAATTTTTTTTGGCATGTTAAAATGAAGTCAAATGCCTTTGAAATGAAGTATTAAGTTAGCATTTTAGGGTTGGGAGGGTGTGGGGTCCACCTAAAAGAACAATAAAAAAACCTTTATTTAATTTCAGACTTTTTTTTCATTGTAAAATGGTGCTGAAAAAAAGGGGACGGACTACCATCCCCAGGACGGTTGATTGTCCCCTTGCCGTCCCTGAAATGTTTCTTGCGTTTGGAAATGTCCTTGAAAAAAGCATAGTTTGGGGACGCCTGGTGTAAAGTCCCTTGTCAAATTTGCCTTAAAACTTCAATTTATGTTGTTTGACATTTCGTCAAACACTTGGCCAGCAAACTCCTTTCAGCATAAAATTGTTCCTACCTTTGGCTTTTTTTTTAAACTTTTTCATATGTCAACAATGTTGGTGTTTCAAATCGCACCTCTGGAATGTATTTTGGAAATGAAAAGCTATGTGCAGTAAACTGCTCTTCAAATTAGGAGGGGAAGCTCCCTCTTTTGCTGAGTTTGCATAAAGAAAGTAAAACTAAGACTAATTTTGCCTATCTTTTTGATTTAGCTGCGAGAACACAAGGTTATAGGACTCTCGATGTTGCAACTGAGGTTTTCCTTTTAATGAAAATTAACAACTACAACTAATTTACGCTAAAGATGTTTCTATCCTCTCAAGTAAACACAGAGCAAGAGAGTTAGAAATGAACGAGATTGATATTTTGACAAAGATACTTAAATAAACTTTCTTCAACATACATCTACGGAATTTCAATGCAAGCTGAAAAGGAGATCATATAAGTATTACACAATGAACTGAAATATGAGACTTTATATCAAGGAACCAAAGCACGCTCAAGACTTTATTTCCTCACACTTCTTGGCACAAAACAATAAACGAAAATCTGAGATTTTATATCGGGGCAGCATAGCACGCTCAGGACTTTATTTACTCAAACTTCTGGCTCAAGATTACAATTCCGGGACAGCAAGTTGTGGCAAAATACACGTAACATGCGATCAAACCAGATCATCACTTGACACAAGACACATGTACTAGACAAGAACTTGCAGCTAAGGAGGCATGCAAACTTGCCTTTAACACAACATGAACTGACACTAATCGATATCAAACATGAAGGCATAGGCTCAACAATTCTGTTATCACAAGCACGGTTCAACTAAAATGAGCAAACAATGCTCTTCTTTATAACTAAGTAGAGGAGTAGGGAACCCTAAAATCTCCTTGCTTTTACAACTAACACTTGCCAATATGCAAGCTTTATTTCTAAATCTAAAGAAGATAACATCTAACACCTAAGAAAGCATGTAAAATAGGAAATGCCAATTCATTACATTTGTTTTCCTTCTTCTTCAAAGAATGGATAAGAATTGAGACAAGAATAGAAAGAAAGCGTGAGATAAGAATGGAAAGAAAGCTTGGAGAAAGCTTCTAGAAAATTGCCGCTTTAAATCTCTCTCACACTCGCCAAAAAGCGGGAAACTGCCTCTCTATCAAGAGTGTTGATACTATCTATAGCCATATTCCGCGTTTCTAAGATCTTCTCCCCTTTTGCAATCAAACTTAGAGAATCTTTGACATCTCCAGCTTCTTTATGAATTCTATTTTTGAAAAACATCGCTGCCCCAAAAGATGACTTACTAATTGATAACTTGGCGGCTCTGCAACTTTATGCTTCCGACACTTCTCTTGATTCCCCCACGGAAGAGTTTTGCACAATTTTTTGTGACACTTGTCCTTTTGCTCATACCACTCCCTTTGCACGTTCTTCAACTGAGATGATGACATTTTATGTCCATGATGGTACTGAAAAGCACTTCCCAGCATCATTCGTTCAGATAATTATAATACAACACTTGTTTGGCTCTGAATCAATGGGAGAGTACTTCATGCTGAAAAACTCGAGGATTGACTGTAAACTTGACTATGCTCGGACAAATTTTGCACAACTTTCTATTTTTAGCTTACTGATTTTCTTCGCCAAATGGATGAATTTTTTGGAATTTTTTTTGAGATATGGGTTTTGTTTATAATTTCGTTACAAGAAAACCCAGATCGTCCGTTTTTGAAAATTTCGAGTGTAGACTGAAAAAGTAGCAAACCCTAATTTTCTCCGAAAAAGCAGAAAAAACTAGCCTCTGGGTATTGTTTAGAGGCACATTCTGGATGAACTCATTTGATTAGATTTTGAAAACCTCGAAGTTTCACTGAAAAAGCTGGGATATGGGTTTTGTTCGAAAGATTATTTGAGATAGACCCAGAAGATTGGAAGTTGTAAATTTTGAAGTTTTTTCTGACATGCAAAATAAAAAGCTGCTGTTGCAACCTTGAGAAAATTCTCCAAAAATTATCTAGAAGATAAAACCAATATAAACCAACTCGCTGAAACTTGAAAACAATGGCCTCCTTCAAAGATTTGATGTTTTGGATGAAGAAGTATGAAAAAGCAAGCCTTCTTTGAGTGCTGATATTAAAATTTATGAAAAACCATCAAATTTATGTTCTTGAATCTTGAAAAATAAAGGTTTGAAGTTGCTGCTCTATTTCTCCTTGAAGCCACCTGTAGGAAAATATGAAAAATAAAACACAAAGGTGCCTTTAAATAAGTTTAGTCTTGAGAAATAGTCTTCAAAACCCTAATTTTAGTTCATGCAATGAACTTAGGCGTTTTCCTTCTCTTCTTTCAAGACTTTGAAATTTTCAAAAATTTCACTAAGGAATTGCAAGTTGGGCGCCCTTCTCGAGTTGAGGTGCTCATTCTCTCCAGACTTAACCAATTTTTCATCATTTTCAACTTCTCAATTTTCCACCCTAGTTTGATCTTGTCTCCCGGCTTCCAGATTGATCCGACGGACGAGTTGAACGTTCATCGTAGAGCCAGATTGAATCTGACGACATTGTTCTTGAGGACATCTTCTGACAAAAACTTTGTTTGACCCTTCAAAATGTCGGGTGCCTATCTCCTCCAGGGGCGCGCACTTTCTCTAGTGTTAGCCATTTTTATGATCTTCAAACTTTGCTCGTCTTCTGACCTTCAGATGAATTCATGATTACGGGTGTTATACTGGTCTGATTGACTGGTTGACGGATTCACTGGATAGCTAAGAAGATTCTGGAAGGGGTCTCCTGGATACCTCATTTCTGAAAACCGACATCTGATGCCTCAAAACCCTAGGCGCCCTTCTCCTTTAGGGGCGTCCATCTCCTCCAGAGATAGTTTTTATTCCGAGTTTTTCACTGTTGCTTTTGACTTTTGCCATTTCATTCACTTTTCCTTCTCTATTTAGCTTGCGATATCTGATGACTGCCTGCTCTGACGGACGTGTTGATGATTGCGTTGGACAGGTTGATCAAGTCTAACGAAGTGATATTGGAGGTGCCTCCTGCAAATTTCATCGTTTGACCTCTTAAAAACTTGGGCGCCCTTCTTCTCCAGGGGTGCCCAGATTCGCCAGACTTAGAATATTTTTCATCGTTTTTGGTCTTCAGAGTTTTAACACATCTTCTCATGGCTCCTGTTTGATCTGGTTTTGCCGACGGCTGAGTGATCAGACGAGCTGATGAAGACATCCACTGCGAAGCTAACGAGAAACTGAACAATGTTGCTTGGGGAAGCCAACCCCAACTTCATTATCTGATCCTTCAAAAAGATGGGTGCCCTTCTTCTCCAAGGGCGTCGAAGTTGAGCAGACTTAGACAATTTTCACAATTTTTGAAATCTTCCCTTGTTTGATGTGCCTTCCTTGTCTCGACTGTTGGAAATAGAAAAATTTCTAAGGCATGGAAGTATGGGCGCCCAAACTGGGGCTCTTGGATTCACCAGCCTTAGTCAAATTTTTGCATTTTTCAACTTTTTCAGCTTCCTTTCTCGATTTCTCATCCCTCATGCACATTCGTCGTTGTCAACTTCTGTTTGACGCTTGAACATCTAATTCTGAGACTTGGCAGTTGACTGACCTCCATTGATGACCTTGGTTCTCCAGAAAAAGCTTTTGAAAAAACAGAATAGACCCACTAGGGTAAAACTGATCTTTTTGAGATTCTGATTGCACCAACCTGATGAGGAAGTATTTTAAGCCAATTAAAATCAGGCTTAACTCTAAAAGCCAAACTTTCTATTTTTAGAAAATTTTGGAAGTATCAATTTCTTGAGAAACCTAGAAAAATCCAAAAAAAGTTTCTATTTTTAGAAAACTGCTAAAAATAGAATTTTTTTTCTTAAAATTTAGGGTTGAAAAACTGAGATCTGGGTATTGTAGGTTTGATCGTTCTGAGCCGACTCATATTGTCAGAATTTGAAAATTCCATGTTTTTTTTGACCCCCATGCAAGACATGCAAAACCCCAATTTTGACCTTTTTGACAAGACGTTAACTCATTTCTTCAAAATGCTAAAGTGTAGCAAATTTTTTAATTTGGGGTACAACAAATAAGAACATGCATGAATGATTTCTGAACTTGCATTACCAGCTATTATAATATGCATTTTACTGAAATAAAATGGGATTTCACTTCTACAAGTCACTAAATGATGTGCAACAAGATAACTTATGTTCAAATACTTTAGTTTGATATGTAATGCAAAGCTTCTATTGGTTTCTTCAGAATTTATGACAATCAATACTTCGGTTCCAAACAAGACTCTCAAATGCAATGACTGTAATGATTGAATACAGAGATGGATATTAGATTACTAAGATGCCAAGACTGTCCATTACATAACAACAACTCTGAAATGAAAGACAAATCGAAGTGTAGGCAGTTCGAACCCCTTGAAACTTATTACAATGGCTTCAAAATTATTTATCAGCAATGCTATAACCTGACCTTGATTGGATGATTAAACAAGAAGTGCCGCCCATACCTGATTGGAATTCTTATGGCTGGTTGAGTCTCCCAAACGCCAACCAAGAAGCTAGACGCAGCTGCTATAATGGAATTGATATGAACAATGAAATACCACGATCTGTCAGGAATTCTTGATGGAGAAAGAACCCGATTTATGTGTCAAGACCCACAAAGATCTCTAATATTCTAATTGGCTTCCAAAGAAGACAATCGTTGTAGCTCAAACTGAGATATAAGAGACCACGACCTTGCAGCTGTGATGTTTTCTTCAAGCTTGAAGTCGCCTCCTCTAAAAACTCAATTCCACTCAAACCCTTCCTAAAATTGATCTGCTTCCAGCTGCAAATTGCAAGAGAATGATGTGCCAGGAGTTCAAGGAAACCACGACTTTCTATCCAAATACCAATGTAATCAATTGCTGTAACTCAACATGCATCTCCTTATTTTTTAATTCGAAATCCTCCATTAACAAGAATCAGAATATTGCTCTGAATAGAATGCAATAATAAACCATCTATTTCACTAATAAAAACCCCATATTCAAAATTGCAATAATACATTAGCTATTGCACTTATTCAAACCCTTGCAATAGTAAACCAGCTATTGCAATAATCCATAAATCCTTATACAACATGCAATAATACA
This sequence comes from Sequoiadendron giganteum, assembly GCA_007115665.2. NCBI lineage: Eukaryota > Viridiplantae > Streptophyta > Pinopsida > Cupressales > Cupressaceae > Sequoiadendron > Sequoiadendron giganteum. The sequence goes on along the minus strand of CM021104.1, from coordinate 547,339,668 downwards.
TCAACTATTGCTTTGTATAACCCTCAAATACTTAGCTTCTCAGACAAGCCGAATGTAATTGTTATTCTTTAAATTTGGTCGTTGAAAGTGACCATTAAATTTGCAATGAAGCTCTTGTAGGAAACCTAAAATGATCTCCTCCACAATCTCTAGCTAGGGTTGATATTTCACAACCAAACCCGGTATCCTAGAGTCTTCAAATCCCCGGACATGAAATCCTTTAAGCTCTCTCCAAATTGAAATGAGAAGTGTAATCCAAGCATGCCCAAAAGGCTAGCTCCCAGCTGCTTATAAATAACCTTTTGATCTTCTAGAAAGATCCTCCAAGAAGCTTCTAGAATATTATAATCATAGTTGTTGGGAGACTGGTACTGGTATTGGTATGGGAGATTGGTATCGGTACCGGTATGACTATTTTTCAAAAATAGGAGATGGGGTTACTTGGAGACACCATTTTTTTTAATATAAATAAAAGTTAAAAAATTAAAAAAATAATAATTTATAAAAAATATGATGACATTGAACTAAAAAATACCTTCTCAATTTTTTCTTGAGTTTTAATATCAATTACAATGCAACATGCACCCGTTAAGTTAGCTTCAAAGCCAAAACAATGCAGAATAGTAACTCTAACCAAGAATGCGCCCTAAGACCCGATGAGGGAGGAGGGGCGGGCATATTGTCAGAGGATCCCTAGGATCAAAATAACTCAATAATTGAATTGATTACAACTGAAAGTAGAAAGATAAAACTCAACGCCAAGAATGTTCACCAAGATCCTTGGAAGGCGAGGTGATAGCATATGGCGGAGTACTTATTACAAAACTGAAATAAACTTAGGCGGATAACTAGCCATGGAAGTTTTCAAACTAACTAATGCATCCGTTGTGGCGGGCATCCACTCAAGACTGGGGATTCACCACTTGACAGTGGGTACAAAGAAAGATTAAACATTCATTCTCCACACTGGCGGTATACCATCCAGGGGTGCTTAATGTGAATTTAAATGAAATAATTGCAGCAATAAAGGACTGGAACAATACTACTGTTTACAGTCTTACAATATGAGAAAGAGCTGCAAAATTACATTAGAATTACAATAGCTTCAAAGCACAAAAGAACTGGATGATCCCACACTAAATATCTGCCCAACTTATTAAGGAAAGAATTGAAAAACCAAATTGTAACAAATCTGATATGAAATCAGCAAACTGAAATTCTGTAAGAGCAAACTGTAAACTCACATAAATGCTCATAACTTCACGAAAATACCTCCGAATTGACTGAAATCTTTTGCAAAGGCCCTCTAAGAGTATGGCGCCCAAGATCAAATCATGACACTGCATCAAACCATTGTCATTTATTTGGCACGAATCCCAATGCCATTCATGAAAGGTATGACCCTCCTTGAGGGGTGATTTTGGCATAAAAAATCAGAAACTTCAAAATTAAATCTGCAAACTCTTGAGAATGGTTGCCACAAGCATAGAATTCGTTTGATCAAATACTCATCAGCAAATAAAAATCACCATGAGAGCTGCAAGTGAAATCGACTTTTAGCCATGTCTGCAACAACAACTCCAAAACTGAATATATCATCAAAACTTCAATTGTAAGGCTCAATCTGCTAGTCTGGATGAGAAGCAGCAATAAAAACCAACTAGGTGTTATCTTTCAAACATGAAATTGGATTGTAGCTAGGAGGTCAACATTCCTCGAAGCAAAACACATTGTCATTTTGACAGCATAATATTAGCAAAGTTGTAAGATGATTAAATGCTGGAGCAAGCTCTGCTTTTAAAGAAAATGATGTGACTTTACACATTCTGTAACTCCCAAGAAGGAGGGATGCCCTTTCTCCAATTATGAAATATTAATATTTAAAAAACAACTTAATTCACCTCCCTATGGTGTCCAAACTCAAGGCATTACGATTTAGAAAAAATAATAAATATTTCTTCTTCATGAAGTGCCTACCCTCAATGACCACCTTTTAGAACAACTTGAAGTTATTTCACTAGGCCAAGGGGTCAACTGAAAAATATAACATTAATGCCTTTATTGCAAAATTTCACCAAATAATGTTTTGAAAGCCAGAACTGAAAATCACCTTATTGCTCCAATTGAAGAGGAAACTTAATAAAATGCTATCACTGAGATACTGCCAAAATAGAACTTACTAAGAATAGTAAATTCCAAGAAATGCCACAAAAACTCCAACAAAGGAAACCCTGATTTCACCTCAACGAGCCTATGGGCCTCCAGAATAGGCTGATGAGCAACTGAGTTGTTCACTGATGAAAAGGGGACATTACATGGACTTCCAAAACAAGAGCAGTAGTAAAGTTCAACAATGTACATTAACTTTACTTGACAACCTTCAAAATTGCGGCTCAAGTTTGCACTCTGCACTTACAATTGACTCAAAATTCCTAACTTTTTCCTGGGACATGCCAAAATCCATGGCGGGAGACGAAGAAGACAACAAGCGACGTACCTTGGCGTTGGGGTGCGTTTTTTGGGATGTCAAAAATACCAGAGATGCGTCCTAGAGGTTAGCAGATGCGTCTCCCGATAACTATGATTATAATATTTCCAAAAATGACATTATAATATTATATCTTCACTTAAGTCACTTTTAAAATTTTATTTAAGAGACTTTATAATTTATTCTTTTATTTTAGTCACTTTAATTAAATTAATTAAAAATAAAGTTACCTTTATGATTTAATTTGTTCAAATAACTTTATAAATAATTAATTTAATAATCCCACTTTAATTTAATTAAAATAATCAATTAAGCCATCCTTTTGAAATATTATTAATTTTTGGACAACTTAGTCAATTAAATTAATTAAATCACTCCACCATAAATTTGGGGACATTACATGAAAGATACCAACCCAATTTTTTCACTTTTTTCAATTACAATGAGCAAAGCAATTACACAATCGTTAGGGTTAGTATGTAAACCAAATGATGCGAAATTCAATTCTAACCAAGAATGTACACCAGGATCCCGAGTTGGGCAAGGTGTGAGCATATGGTCAGAGGATCACAATGCAATGCTAACAAAGGAACCCTAACCAAGAATGCGTCGGCGAACGACGAGCATATGGTCAGAGGATCTCTACTACTACAACTGTATCTGAAAGTAACTCAACACCAAGTATGTGCTACCCAAGTCCAGAATGGAAATGAGGCAACCATATGGCGGAGGTGAAAGATACGAAAGCAAATGCAAAATGTAAAGTAGACAGCAAGCCAACCTCTTCCACTTATCTAGTGGGAAATACAGTAAATGAAAGAGCAAAATTAGAATGCTGACAGTACTACTGTTCAGCTTACAATATTTAGAGATCTCCTGCCAATGATCATAGAATAAAGAAAGACTATTGCTGCTGTGATGTATTATAATATCTCTCTGATGCACACAAAGAGTCCTCACTCAAACCCAACCCAAATACAGATATTCAGCAAACTAATATGACTGACCCACAACTGAAAATACTTAACCAGCAACATTGGATCCTAATGAAATGCTCATAACTCACTCTACACACAGCCTAAAGACCTCAAATAAGATGTAGACTGATCCTTAGATGATGGCGTCCCATATTGAATCCTGAAAACAGACCACAAGACACCCAATATTTAATGCACGAATCCCAATGCAGCCCCAGATGGTACGACCCTCAAGGAAGGGCGATTTTCTTAGATAAAATCACAGACTTCATTATAAATTCTGCAAATAATCATGAAGGGTCGCCCCACATAGACAAACAGAAATATTCAATACCCAAAATGATTCTTTTTGTATTTTTTGACTTATGAATAAAAACTAGATGCAGCTACACTGAAACAGCAACTCCAGAATTTGATATAAAATGCAGTAAATCAGAACTACAAGCAACCAATGCAACAAATCAATCCTCACTACAAAAATCCTCTCACAACTAACAAAATTCTCCACTAGATGCTATCTCTCAAGCATGAAGTCGAGCCAAGGCTAGGAGGCATTCATTCCTCGAAGCAGTCCAGCAACCATTTCAGTAGCATAACAATACTCAAGATATCAGATACCAAATGAAGAGCCCAGACCTCCTTTTATAATTTTGTGATGACCTCTCCGGAAGCTTCTAGAAACCCTAACCCTTTTTCCCTCCAAGAATGGCATTCTTTTTCCAAAGCTTCATTTGCCTTTTTAAAAAAAATAAAATCCATCTCTCTAAGATATGCGTCCCACTTAGAGCTTCACTTTTGACTTTGGAAAATATAAAATATTTCCTCAATGAGGTGCCACCCATAAAAGACCACCTTTTAACATAACTTAAGTTATGAGACTAGGCCAAGGGTATTATAACATTAAAATATGACATTGTTTAAATGAAATGAACTTATCTGACCACAAATGCATCCCAAGGCCAAAATTGAACAAACCAACCGAGTCGATTGAAGAGGAAAGTCAACTGTGCCGAGAATGATAGGACCACTGCGAAAAATAAAATAGTAAATTCTTGAAGGTGCTTGGAATTTTAAGAAAAACACATCACTGCGAAGCTCTCTGAAATTCCAGAAAGAATCCGCCATCCAATTATCAATTCACGAGCAATGGCAACCTCCAAAATGCGAAACCCTAATTTCACCTTCCGAGTAGCCTACGGGTCTCCGGAATAGGCCAACGGTCAACTGAAAAGACCATGCTCGAGAAGGGGACATTACAGTTTGCGCTCCCCAAGATTGCTTGTCCTCAAGCAATTGCAAGCCTGGATACTGCAGAATCTCATCATTCTCCCAAGTCGCATCCTCCATAGGCAAGTTCTTCCACTTCACCAAATATTCTCTGATTGTCCTTTTTCTCAAAGAACGTTCTCTGGAATCAAGAATCTCTTCTGGAATCAAAACTAATTGTCCTTCTTCATCCAAAGGTGGCAACTGTGAAGAAGCAACAACATTGTGTCCAAGTGCCTTCTTGAGGCGAGACACGTGGAAGACATTGTGAACTCTGCTATTCGAGGGTAGCTCTAACTCATAAGCTACTGCTCCTACCTTTCTGATAACCTTGAACGGCCCATAGAGATGAGGTTTGAGCTTCTCAGCTCCACTCTTCTTGAGAGTAGACTGTCTGTAAGGTTGTAGTCGAAAATAAACCATATCTCCAACCTCAAAAGAGCGCTCAACACGCCATTGATCATCGTACATCTTCTGCTGATTCTGTGCAATCTGCAGATTGTTCTTCAATGATTTCAAGATATCTTGACTCTGCTGCAACAAATCCTTGGCTTGAGGGGCTTTGCTATCACCAAACACCAAATCAGCAAAGCTCGGAGCCTCATAACCATAAAGAGCCAAGAAAGGAGACATCCTTATCGACATGTGGAAGGTAGAATTGTAACAATACTCTCCTATGTGAAGCCACTTTACCCATGCTCTTTGCTGCTTCGAAAGATAGTTTCTTAAGTAGCCTTCCAACCATTTGTTCACTATCTCAGTTTGTCCATCGGTTTGGGGATGATAACTAGTGCTTGGAGTAAGCACTGTACCACTCATTGTGAAGATCTCCTGCCAAAAGGTGCTTAGGAACTTGCTGTCCCTATCACTCACAATGTTTTTTGGCAACCCATGTAACCTAAACACCTCATGAAAAAACAGATCTGCAACTTCGGCTGCTGAAAAAGAGCTGGTAATGGCGAAGAAGTGAGCAAATTTTGTTAATCTGTCCACTACAACATAGATACATCCTTTTCCTTGGGCCTTGGGCAACCCCGTGATGAAGTCCATCGAAATGCTTTACCATTTTTGATTGGGAATAGGGAGTGGTTGCAGCAGACCAGCAGGTAAAGTATGCTCATTCTTGTTCATTTGACAAGTGGGACACTTCTGAATGTAGCGTTGAACTTCCCCTTTCAGCCCTTTCCAAGAAAACCTTTCCCGAATCTGCCTATATGTCTTGAAGAACCCTTGATGACCAGCAAGGGGAATGTCATGAAATGTCAACAAAATTTTCTTTTTGAGCTTGAAATCAGCCACCAAAAAGATTCTACCCTTGTAGTGTATCAGCCCTTCAACCACCTTGTACCTTTCGTCATGAAAAGTACCCTCAAGAATGCTCGTTGCAAACTGATTTTTGGCATAATCAGCAAGCAACATGTTCTTCCAATCAGCAGTAAGCTCACATAATGAACTCAAATGAGGTCTCCTAGATAGAGCATCGGCCACAATGTTGTTTTTACCTTTGACATATTCAATGTCAAAATCGTAAGCTTGAAGCTTACTCACCCACTTTTGTTGCCTCTCGTTCAAATCTTTCTGATGCATGAAGTGCTTGAGACTATTGTGATCAGTCTTGACCACAAACTTGCTCCCCACCAGATACTGTCTGAACTTAGCTAATGCATGCATAATGGCAAGCATTTCCTTGTTGTAGATGGAGTAGGTCCTTTCAACACCTTTGAATTTTCTGCTTTCAAACACAATGGGATGTTTGTATTACATCAAAACGGCTCCAACTCCTTCACCGGATGCATCACACTGTAGCTCGAAAGGCTTGGAAAAGTCTGGAATTGCTAAAACCGGACAAGAGCTCATGATCCTCTTAAACTTATCAAAAGTAGTTTGGGCCTTTTCTGACCAACAAAAAGCCCCCTTTTTCATGAGGTCGGTAAGAGGAGCAGCATTCTGCGAGTAGCCCTTCACAAATCTTCTGTAAAATCCACAAAGACCCAAGAATCCTTTCAACTGAGTCAAATTCTTAGGAGGTGGCCAATCAACCATTGCTTTGATCTTTTCAGGGTCAACCCTAACTCCATCATTGATTATATGACCAAGGTAAAGTAGATCCTTCATACCAAATTCGCATTTGGATTCCTTGGCAAACAAACTCTCTAATTCTAGGATGCTAAGCACTTCCTCCAAGTGCTTGAGATGTTCTTCCCATGTCTTGCTGAAGATCAAAATGTCATCAAAAAATATCAATACACACTTCCTTAACTGCTTCTGAAAGACTCTGTTCATACAAGACTGGAAGGTAGTAGGAGCATTAATCAACCCAAAGGGCATGACTAGAAACTCGAAGTGGCCATAGTGGCATCTAAATGCTATCTTCTCAACATCAAATCCTCTCATCCGAATTTGGTAGTAGCCTGATCTCAAATCGATCTTTGAAAAGAACTTGGCCCCATGTAGCTCATCAATGAGCTCATCTATCCTCAGAATGGGGTATCGATTTTTGATGGTGCTTTGATTCAAAGCACGATAGTCCACACACATGCAGATGGTACCATCCTTCTTCTTCACAAGAACAACTGCTGAAGCGAAGGGACTCTTGCTTGGACGAATGAAGCCCATCTCTAAGAGTTCGTTTCATGTTTCTCTCAATCTCGTCCTTCTGCTTCTTAGGGTACCGATAGGGAGTTGTAATAACAGGTTTAGCTCCTTCCTTGAGCTCTATGACATGCTCCGAACCTCGTTCAGGAGGTGGTCCAGGAGGTAAATCAGCATACACCTTGCTCTTCTTTGTGAGTAAAGACTGAATATCAGGAGGATAGTCTCTCTTTGTTTCAATCGGACTAGCAGGAAGAATCATAAATTCTGCAGCCCACTCAACTTGATCATTACGAATCAGCCTTGCCATTCTCTTGAATGACACAATCCGAGGGCCACCATTGGACATTCCTCTTAGCACTACCTTCTTCCCATCGGATTGAAACTTGAGCTCCATGGTTTGCAGATTTAGAGAGATCTCTTCGAGTGAACGCTGCCATTGAATGCCTAGAACGACATCCGTATCTCCAATGTTGACCACATAGAAGTCGTCCTTGACTTCATAGTTTCCCAATTGCATAGTCATGTTTGAGATCTTCTTGGTGCATGAGATGTGAAACCCATCAGCAACCATAACCTTGAAGCCTTCAAACTCTTCTATTTGCAGCCCCTTCTTTGCCACCACAACTTCATCAATGAAGTTATGCGTTGCTCCAGTGTCAATGAAAACAACTATTCGCTGCCCCTTAATCATCCCTCGAACTTTGAAGGACTCGTTCTTTTGAAAGCTCGAAAGTTGAGCCAAAGTACCTCCACTTCCCTTTTCGTCTTCGGACTCTTCTGGAGCTCTTTCCCTTTCGCTGTCATCAAAATCAGACTGCTGGTCTGAAGAATCAGAATTACTTTCTTCAGCTGAATAGTATTCAATTTGATGAAATTTGCCCCCTTTTGGACAAACATGGTCTTGGGACCATTTTTCTCTACATCGGAAACATAACCCCTTTCTTCTGAGTTCGTTAAGTGTCTCTGGATCCAATCTTGTAACTTGAGGTTTATGTTGTTGGAACTCCTTATGAGAAGGTCTTTTTCCTTTATCCCTTTTGTGAAATGATGGCTTGGGTTGAAACTTTGCTTTAGGAGCAGCCCACTCCATGTTTCTTGCTTTCTTCATTGCCTCCTGTAGGGAGGGTGGATCAAAAGCTTTAATCCAACCCTTGAGTGGTTCCATCAATCCTTCACTGAACAGGATCACCAAACGCCTCTCAGTAACTCCTGTGACCATGACTGAGAGTCTCTGAAACTCAGCTATGTAGGCATCAACTGTGCCATGTTGCCTAAGCTATGCCAAATCTCGGAAGTGCACTTCAGGATCTTTCTTCTCAAATCTCTCTATGAGCCTATTGGTGAACTCATCATAGGTAGTGATAGACCGATGACCCAAAGTGACTAGGCCATGGTACCACCACTCGTGCGCCACCCCATCTAGGTGTAGCGTAGCGAACTTAATCGCCTCTTCTTCTGCCATGGGTTTAAGAGCTAGATAGTTGTCTAACTTCTGTAGCCAAGCTTTGGTTGAACAGCTGTCACTCCCATCAAAATGTGGAAGCATAACCTTGTTGATGGCATGATGCAACTCCCCATGTACTGCTGTTCTTCTTGGTTCATAATGTCTTCCTTGTCCTCTATTCTTCCTTTTATGATCCAAAAAATCATTGTAAGACATATCCGCCTTAATTTCATCAGGGAGAGAATCATACTCAGTACGACCGAGCCTCAACTGTTCAACAAATGAAGCATTCTCTTCTGGATCAGGTTGAGGGTTCACTGGTGCTAAGAAGGTGGGTTTGAACGGTCTGGAAGAAATGTATGTGCTGTTTGAAGCAGGCTGAGCAGCATGTCCATTATGCTGGTTGGTGGCACTGTGTTCTCCCCTATGTCCTGGATTGTTTTGTGGAGTTGGGTTCTGACCCACTTTCCCCAACATGAGAGATACCGTATCCAGTAAGGCATCCATCTTCCTCTCGAATCTCTTTCCTGGACTTGATGATCTTTCTCTTCCCTTCCCCCTATCATCTCCGTTACCACCCGATGTCCTCTCATTATCCTCCATTTCTTCTCTCGGAGAAGATTCCCAATTTGCTCTTAATACCTCTGAAGCTGTCTGACCTTCCGGAGCCTGATGCCACTGAAACTGACTAGTAGCCTTCTTGTATTCCCTTGCTAAGTATCTCTGTTCTCTGTTACTCATAGAAGGTTTGTTTCACAGGATGGCAGGATGCATGGCTCTGATACCACTGAAAGATACCAACCCAATTTTTTCACTTTTTTCAATTACAATGAGCAGAGCATTACACAATTGTTAGGGTTAGTATGTAAACCAAACGATGCAGAATTCAACTCTAACCAAGAATGTACACCAGGATCCCGAGTTGGGCAAGGTGTGAGCATACGGTCAGAGGATCACAATGCAATGCTAACAAAGGAACCCTAACCAAGAATGCGTCGGCAAACGACGAGCATATGGTCAGAGGATCTCTACTACTACAACTGTAACTGAAAGTAACTCAACACCAAGTATGTGCTACCCAAGTCCAAAATGGAAATGAGGCGACCATATGGCGGAGGTGAAAGATACGAAAGCAAATGCAAAATGTAAAGTAGGCGGCAAGCTAGCCTCTTCCACTTATCTAGTGGGAAATACAATAAATGAAAGAGCAGAATTAGAATGCTGACAGTACTACTGTTCAGCTTACAATATTTAGAGATTTCCTGCCAATGATCATAGAATAAAGAAAGACTATTGCTGCTGTGATGTATTATAATATCTCTCTGATGCACACAAAGAGTTCTCACTCAAACCCAACCCAAAGACAGATATTCAGCAAACTGATATGACTGACCCACAACTGAAAATACTTAACCAGCAACACTGGATCCTAATGAAATGCTCATAACTCACTCTACACACAGCCTAAAGACCTCAAATAAGATGTAGACTGATCCTTAGATGATGGCGCCCCATATTGAATCCTGAAAACAGACCACAAGACACCCAATATTCAATGCACGAATCCCAATGCAGCCCCAGATGGTACGACCCTCAAGGAAGGGCAATTTTCTTAGATAAAATCACAGACTTCATTATAAATTCTGCAAATAATCATGAAGGGTCACCCTGCATAGACAAACAAGAATATTCAATACCCAAAATGATTCTTTTTGTATTTTTTGACTTATGAATAAAAACCAGATGCAGCTACACTGAAACAACAACTCCAGAATTTGATATAAAATGCAGTAAATCAGAACTACAAGCAACCAATGCAACAAATCAATCCTCACTACAAAAATCCTCTCACAACTAACAAAATTCTCCACTAGATGCTATCTCTCAAGCATGAAGTCGAGCCAAGGCTAGGAGGCATTCATTCCTCGAAGCAGTCCAACAACTATTTCGGCAGCATAACAATACTCAAGATATTAGATACCAAATGAAGACCCTAGACCTCCTTTTATAATTTTGTGATGACCTCTCCGGAAGCTTCTAGAAACCCTAACCCCTTTTCCCTCCAAGAATGGCGTCTTTTTTCCAAAGCTTCATTTGCCCTTTTTTTAAAAATAAAATCCATCTCTCTAAGATATGCGTCCCACTTAGAGCTTCACTTTTGACTTTGGAAAATATAAAATATTTCCTCAATGAGGTGCCACCCATAAAAGACCACCTTTTAACATAACTTAAGTTATGAGACTAGGCCAAGGGTATTATAACATTAAAATATGACATTGTTTAAATGAAATGAACTTATCTCACCACAAATGCATCCCAATGCCAAAATTGAACAAACCAACTGAGTCGACTGAAGAGGAAAGTCAACTGTGCCGAGAATGACAGGACCACTGCCAAAAATAGAATTTACTAAAAATAGTAAATTCCTGAAGGTGCTCAGAATGTCAAGAAAAACACATCACTGCGAAGCTCTCTGAAAACCCATAAAGAATCCACCATCCAATTATCAATTCACGAGCAATGGCAACCTCCAAAATGCGAAACCCTAATTTCACCTTCCAAGTAGCCTACGGGTCTCCGGAATAGGCCAACTGTCAACTGAAAAGATCATGCTCGAGAAGGGGACATTACATTACACCTGGGAAATGTCCTCGAGGCATCCTCTGTCCCCAAAACGTCTGGAGTACAGGTACGGGTGGCAAAAGTCCAGGGGACGTGTCCTCATGTACCGCTGTTTTATGACTATAAGAGCATCATTTGGGACTGTAATCATGTCTGTAATCAGATTTCCAAACTCTAATTTTAGTTATCTATCTTAGTATTGTAATCAGTTGTTCATTGTTTATGAAATTATCAAGATATTTCCTTGTATAATTGATATTGCAAATGTATGTAATGGAATGATGAATGAAATATGAAACTACTGCATTCTACATCTCCTTCCTATATGCAAGCAAAACACACAAAATAAAAATCAGGGGTGGTTGTTACACAGTGCGAGCAACCTTGAACTTTAACTTCATTTAAGGAAAGTTAAAATTTGTGCTCCAGAGAACCATAAATAGGCATATGAAATCACATTAGTTGATAAATTTATCATTTATACCTATTGGGTATTTGGACAAATATAAACCATAAAATGACTGTCTTCTTCTATGTCTAATTTAGAGGCATCAGATCCACATGCATAGATATGGTAATTCGCCCACATCTTATCAGTAGATGGTAAAACTTGTTAATTTTAAGCTTGCATGATAACGTTGGATGATCCTTTGAGACTTGTGCAACATTTGTACTATTTTAAAAAAGGCTTGCCTCTATCACGTGTAAGGTGGGGGAGGCTAACCCCAATAATGATAGGATCCATATCACTAGTCTAGGAAGAACGTTTTGGGTGGGATATCCAACAAAAGAGCTCTTAGCTTAATAATGCATTCATTTTTGTAGGCATCTTTGGAACTGGAAGCATATTAGTGAATGATGAAGAGTGCCAAAAAAGAACTATAAATCCTGGACTATTATCATCATCACATTCCTATAATGCTCAGTTTTCACTAATAAATTTTGACTAGAGTTGCATGGCCACGTTTAATGATAATTATTCACTACTACCTCCTAGCGATGTCAGATTGATGCTGAGTAACATAAAACACAAATGTTTACATTTTGACAACATAATATTTGACTGAACAATATTGGTAAATAATAATGAGTGCTTATTAACTTTCTATTGTGTGCTTTGTTGATAGCAGATGGTCTTGGGAAGAAGACTTGGTTATAGAACTATTATTTATTCTGAAAATTTGGTGCAATTGCCAGGGTATAGCATTTCAATATTCTTGATAGTCTTATTGCATTGAGAGGTTTTGGAATATATATGTAGTCTCTACGAAATTTTGAAATGATAGAATAGTTATACTATTTCTTTACTATTTAATTTCATTAAGAATTATAAATACCTCTGATTTATCCCTCTGTCAAATTCAAGTATGGCAGATATATATGCATTGTCAGTGTGTTCTTTGATCAAAATTGCTCCTGAGTGGGCAAAGAAAAGATGCAGGGTGGTTGGCGATCTTTCTAGGGATGCAGTTTACAAATCAGGGGACTGCATCCACTCTGAAAATTCAATAACTCTTGTCCCTTCACTTTATGATCTTCAAAATAAATCAAAACCTGTATTAATTGTGGGGATTCTTCCTGGATCAAAGGTTTGACTTCCAATTTTTTAATTGCCTTTGCTTAAACTATTTTCAGCATTGTTCCCAAGTTCTAAAAGTTACATTTAAAAGTGAGCGCATATTATGAACAAATGATTTTTCCCTCTTTTTCTTTTTCGAAAACTGCAGGATGTAAAGCTCTGTATGGGAGTGCCATACTTCATAACAGTAGCAGAACATATAGAAGAAAGGTAAGATTTATGGAGATTCAAATGTTTATTGAACTGTTTAACTGCAACATACCTAAGTAAATTTTATCATTGGTGTTGATGACTGGTGATCACTAATTATTATGTAATTAAGCAATATAGGCTAACTTGCTATTTGTGAACAGTTCTATTCTTGCTACTGTAAGTTTCTCCCTCTACAACAGCATATGCTTATTGGTAACAATGCTGATATAAGAAAATCCAATAGCTTTTAATTTTTCAGGCAAGATTTTACTGCTTGTGTGTAAATTTTGCTCCACTGGACTTGAGCTGCTGATTCAACTGTTTTGTTAATGGAATTTGGAAGACTACATAGTGTAATGTTCCTTATTTATTAAACCTAGGAAAGCATAAGAATCATATTAAGATTTAAGAATGAATTTGTACATAACATAATGCGATGAATTTATACAATATACTACTATTTAATTTTATATTTATATTTCAAGTAAAACATAGTTTCCAATATTTAGTATTTTAATTTGCACAACTAAGAAAGAGATAACTATGTTGCTCACTAAAGAATTGATGTTTGAGTATAAACAAATTGTTAATCTCTAAGCGGGATAGACTTCCACCTATTTCTCACTCACCTTGCAGGATAGTAGTTATTGTGCCAAGGGTGCGTGCACCATCTCGAATTGGACACCCTCAAGGATTGGTTACCTGTCTTGGGCTTCATCCAATATAGATTTACCCGCCTTCCTTTCTACACATTTCCTATCCTCATCAAGTGTTGATCAGAGTTTTTGGGTTTGAGGTTCATTCTTACGAATAGAGAAAACTTAGTTATTTGAGGAGATGCAATGATTGCTGCGAGCAACATTATTGCATCTCAATTGTAATAGTCTGTGTTATCCATTCATTGCCTTGTGTATCTTATAAACTCATGTGTTTGATAAATCTAAGAATTGGCGTTGTAAATTTGGTGCCCTAGATTATTTCAGTTTTTGGCTCTTACCTGGACTGGCGCTCATGTGTTTCCTTGTTTCGCTTCTATTGGTGTCCTTAATGCGTCTGTTCTTTGCAATAGATGGATTCGTCCGCAGGGAGAATGGTTCACAGTGGCATCTGCATCCTTCGACTCCCTTTTTCTTTTCTTTTCTCACTTCATCCTTTTGCGGCCATTCAAATACCTTCGTTTTTGGAAGCCCGCGACCTTTGCGTGGTTGCGACTCTTCATTTCGTTGGAGATTATGACATATTTTCATTTGTCTATTTCTTAATATTTTCGATGTGCTTGGGTTGAATATGCCATGTATAATGAACTATTTCTTAATATATATTTGACATAATGTTTATTCTTATGAATTTGTTTATTAACACATATATATAAGTAACTATAATTATGATGTTGCCTTTGGTAATCATAATTATAAAAAATCATCTATAAATGAATTTATTTATTATTATTCATTTGTTTATAAAATAGATCAAATGTATTAATGATCTAAGTATTCATTATCTACTTTATAAAATCCAATGTATTAAATTTACATAACTTATAAAATCAAATGATTAAATTTACACAAGCCTTGATTTATTTATTATTTGCCTCATGGTTACAGAACATGACACATAGGCAGTTCATTGAAAACAAGTTGTAAACAATGTCAGACTGAATTTTAGGTATTCGAGATGGCTACAATGTACAAGATACTGAAAACTGAGATTAAATGAAAGTCACCGAGGAGGGCACTCAATACAAGTCATTGGCTTGTGGTTAACATTAAAATAATAGTCATTGGCCTGTGGAGAAACTTCATGGGCATGATCCTGAGACTGCGAAGGCTTTTGTGAAGGGCTGGAAGGATCACACTCTTTCAGTGGAAGGTAAGGTGATGGTTATCTCTGAAGACCTCATTGTGGAGATTACTGGTCTTTCTACCCAAGGGAGGAAGATAATACTTTAATACTTTGCACATGAGGAGTAGCTTGCTTACCCATGGTTATGATTGGACATTTATGGATGGAAACATTCATTCTTTTTGCTGAAATTTGGCAAGGTGACATATTTGGAGTTCCCTTCAGTATCATCTCCTTCCCTTTAGATTGAAATTTAAGTTCCAAAATTTGATAATTTCTGAGTAATTTACCCAAGGGAAAATTGACATTGGACACCCAAAACTATGTCAATATTCCCTAAGCCCACAACATAAAAATCATCACAAATCTTATGTTCATGTATGAGCATGTTGAGTTGATTGATCTTCTTTTTGCAAGGGATGATAAATCTGTTAGCTGTTATGATGTCAAATCCTTCAAACTCTTCATCGTGAAGTCCTATCGAGACAACTAAACCCTCATCAATGAAATTATGGGCAGCCACACCATCAATGAGTGTTATGATTCTGCACTTACAAAAGAGTCCCTAAAATCTAAAATGTTAATACCTCAACACTCTCTTGAGAGAAGTGTACCACCATTGGTGTCACCATAGCCAAGAGTTGGATGTTGTTTTTTCTCCCTTGTTAGACTTTTAGGCTCTTGAGTTTCTTCCTCCTCATCAAAGATTACCTCGAGCTAATGTATTTTCCCTTTACCAAGAGATTAGTGACTTGGTGCCCAAGGTTCTTTGCAATGGAAACAAAAATTCTTCCTTCTGAGCTCATTCTTGGATTCTTCTTCTTTACTTGTTTTGGGTGGTAGCTCTTTTGATGTTGAGCATGAAATTCTTATTTTTGGGAAGTTTTTTTTGATTTCTCTAGAGGTGGTGTCTTATAGTTAAACTTATTTTTGGATATTGAAGCCACCAAGTTGGGAGCCATCTTAATAGCATGTTGTAAGGATAAAGGATCAAAAGATTTTACTAAACCCTTGAAAGGTTTAGATAACCTTATGTGAATCGTATAATCAACCTCCTTTGAGTGATGTCAAGAACCATTATGGAAAGTTTTCGAAAATCAACAGCATAATTCTCTATAGTTTTGTGTTGTTTTAGTTGTGCCAACTCCAAAAAACGGACCTTGGGCCCTTTTCTATCAAATCTTTGAATCAAACTTTTGTTGAATTCTTCATAGGAGTTTATGAGGTTGTGTTCTTAAGCGATTAGCCCATGGTACCACCATTCATGTGCTACACTATCAAAGTGAGTAGCAAATTTGATGGCTTCATCTTTCAACATTGACCTGAGTGACAAGTAAGTGTCTAGCTCTTTTGTATTTGTTGTACCCAAAATAAATTTTTTGCTTCAATAAGGAATTTTGGTAAAAATGGTCTAAATCTTGTAAAATTGTGGTCAAAAGCCAATTTTAGGTCAAACAAAACATGGAATTTTGTGGGTTTATGTCTAGGAGGATACTTGCAAATTTTGGAAATTGAAAATTAGGGTTTCAGGCCCCTGTTTGTAGGAAAACCCTAAAAAATAGGACCTTTCCAAAAATGAATCAAAATGATTTTGATACGTCAATTTCACTTCACGATCACACTAGTCAAGTTAGAATCATCAAAAGGTCAGTTTTTCTCTAGTGGGTCAATTTCACTTTTTTAGGAGAAAAGATAGGACCTTTGAGGTCATTAGTGGTAGATGGCCAATACCAGGTATCAAGATCCAAGCTTCAAACGTTGCAGAAATGATTCCATGGCGAAAGATGCTTCGCGATGGAGGGGAATTTCAAAAGTTGAAATTTGCTAAAAATAAACTAAGTCTGGAAGATGCACACCTTGCTACAAGGGAGATGCTACGCAGCCAATGCCTTTGTTACATCCCAAATTGTGAGGTTACTATTTACTATTACTATATAGGGTAAATATGAATGCAATGTGAAATTTGGAGACGCTTGTACCTGGTTATCAATATGTAGGTTATCTCATTTGACGTTGTTTCATTTGATGTTATCTCAATTGATGTTATTCATGGTGAAATATTGCATATATGTGAAGAGAAGGTCATTGAAGTAATGTTATTCTAACTTTAAAAATGTTTATATATATATGCTTCTTATTGTTGTGAACAAAGGACTGGTAAGGTATGTGCTAGTGGTTGTAGGAAAACGTTCATTCTCCAGGGGGAGGGGAAGTATCACTCGCGAGAGGAGCTTGGTCGGTTAACCGGTAATGTGAACTATCTGAGCATACACACACATCACTGTAGATGGAGTAAACTGAGTCAGTTATGTTGGTTCTAGATAAGTCATCCATAGCTCGTATATTGGCATTAGGAGTCATGTCTACTTCTTTACGCTGTATGAGTGATGTTTATCTATTTATCTGTCTTGTTGAACTACAATCATTATGATGGTAACGTGAATGAATGTAAGTGAATAGGAAGTGGACATATATACATATATATAGTATGTACACGTATCCATATGTATATACATATCGATACAAACGTATGTTGGTAGACGAATATTCTCATATGGATGCATCGATATGGTATACCTACACATACGTGCACATACAAGAATATATACGGACATATATACATGTATATATGCACACAACCTATTATATGTGGATATTAATAATATATTATTATTATTGCCTGACAATCTTACATATACATATGTATGTATATAAATACATATCGGAAATACTGACTGGCTTATGACATGCTTATAATGAAATATATATATACACACACACACACACACACACACACACACACACACATATATATATATATATATGTAAATATATATTAATATTATATATATATATATATTATTGTAAAATAATACACATATATATATATATATATATTGTTTGAAGCAATTTAAATATATATATATATATATGTATATTATTATATTAAATATATATATATATATATATATATATATATATATATAATAAATATATTTTTAATATTAAATTCTCATAGTTGAAAATCGAATTATTTCCCTTAAGTGATTTAATATTTAATATTTAATGGAAATCAAATCATTGATTTAAATTTCATCTCTCAAATTGGAAAATCGAATTATTTTTCAAATGTTGATACCAACATAGGAAATTGACTTGTTTCCTATTTAATCATATTGCAATTAAACTTGGAAAATCGAATGGAATTAATTGCCAGCCGACTATGTGAAAATATGAATAAATATTTTACCCTTGGCTTTAAAAAAATACATGCCAACTCTGGAAAAGTGAAATATTTCGTTGGAATTATAGTTTGAACTTTTGAAAGAGCAAAATAAATTGAAATGCTGAAAGTGTCGGAATAGATCATCGCGTAGGAAGGATTTCGGCACTGGGAAGTGCGTATGAACTAATATTGATTCATTCAATCACATACAGCCGCAAATTTGTCAATGTGTCTTCAAAACAAGAAGGGACTTTTTCACTGAGATATCCAATCTGCCATTTCTAGAAGTTTAACCTGTAGGTGTCAATTCATCATGTGTTTCTGAATAGATCTTCAACTGCTGTCGAATTTTTAAAAGAGGAATAAGTGAAATTTGTGTAAGTTGAATTCTTTTGTGATAGAGGTCGACTCACCTCTTAAGAGCTGAGTATGAGAGTAGAAATCCGCCACATAGTAGTTGAAACAATCAAAATACAGTTGTGGCAAATTACATGCCTGCAAAAGTGGAAAACAAAGGGGTAGAGGCTCTATATAAGGCCGCCTTGTTCATCATTCTTACTCACCAATTTACATTTCCCAAAGAGCTTAATTTCTAAGAGACTTATAATTTTCTGAGAGTTGTGAATTACCAAATACATTACAACTGTTCTTTTGAGTTTTAATTCATTATTAGCTGTACCATTACTAGTTGGAATACACAATTCTGAGTGGGAAGTTTAGTAAATTTAAAGAGAGAATTCTAAGTAAGAAGATTAGTAATTTGAAGAAGAGAATTTTGAGTGAGAATGGCAGAGACTGGAAAGGGGATTTTGCCAAGCTAATTCGAAGTGCTGGAAGTGTAATGCGAATTATCTGAGTTCAGCATTATTTGGGAAAAACTTTAAACCAGGCATGGGATATTCTTCTACTATCCAATGCACTTATAATTCTTAATTATTTTGAAAAGATTGTGTTTTCTGTCTGTGCTTAGATAGGGATTTGTTCCATAAACTGCTGTTGTTTGTTGAAAAAGGTATTGTTCAATAATCTGTACATTAGCTTGCATAGTGAGTATGTTGTTTAAAGCATGAAAGATGCATACATACTGTGAAAGTATAATAGGCATATACTTGTTATGAAAGGTTAAAAGATGCATACATACTGTAAAAGTATAATAGGTAAATACTTGTTGTGAAAGGTTAAAAGATGCATACTTATGAGATTGCACTAATTGAATGATATCCATAGTAAGAGAATGTTGTTTGCATGAATACTATTTACTGAGCTTGCTTGCTTTCAGAAAAGGGAATTGAAGCTTTAGAGCCACTTTTCATAAGATGTTTTTAGGTACTCCATATTAGGAGAGTTTGCTTGTTACACATACTTAAATGTATTAGAAATCTCAGTTCGACGCAAGTATTTAACTATATTAGGTATGTCAAAGAGATCACATGTCTAAGGAATTCAACTATACCGTGAAAGATACAACATAGGTATTTAAATATACTGGATATGTTTGAACATGGAAATGCAATGTGCTTGTATATTTACTCCATAGTAGGAGGTGATTGTCTTTCTTAGTTTAAGTATATACTAGGCTTGATTTGAATGCAAGAGTCACTTGAGATACACCAGCTGAGTTATTAGGTTAACTCTAAAAGCTTGTGTCACTCCTAGGATAAGCATGGGAGCGGGCTTGTGTGCTTACTTGCTAAAAGATTCATTACTAGTAGATTAGTTAGTTGTAGGTTGGTTTGGGGTGACAGATTTACCCAATGAAGGACAATACCTACGCGTATTGTAAGATAGCCCTAAGTCAGATCGACCCTCTAACCTGTTGGTGTGTGTTTTGAGTATACCGCCGAACATAGAATAAAATGCCCAAGGACACTTTATCCTCTCTTGAAAAGTTAAAGCGAATGCAATTAAGATAGTGCAATAACTCCAATGTTTCTTTTGGTCAAGTCATGACATGTGGATAAGGCTAGTGGGTGTTGTGATTTGCTGGTAATCACAAGGGGACTTACGTTACAATCTGTTTGCAAATTTAGGACTTAGACAGTTTTATCATTAAAGGCTCTTTTGATGGGTATTTCAGATTTTCCAAAAAAGGGGCAAAAGGATAAGGGTTTAGAGATCTAAACTATGCCTAAGAACTCAAGAGACGACAGTGACGAGATAAAATAGGGTAACCACACTTTGTTTCGCCTCCTTCGGACAACTACGCAAAGCGGGTGCGATCTTCAATGAAAGTGATAATAATTTTCATGTTTGAATTAATTAAAACAAACAAAAGTTAAGCATCCACAAATTAATGGCTCAGGCTAACTTTACACATCAAATGCAAATCATCCATTTGACAAAAGTATGAGCTAAATTTTATCCACCACTGCTATCAAATCTATCATTCACTAACCAACATATAAATTAAATACTAATCTAATTCTACTCTAAGTGTTGAAGGAGAAATATGAAAACCTTGCACACTATTTGAAAACAAAAGTGGTTCTAAGCAAATCATGCACTAGAGCTTTTATTAACGGAAATAGTCTTGTCGCAACAATCTTATACTACTCACTTCACAATTTACAAATGAGGGGCGAGCTCAATTTATAGGCTCCCCGATTACAATTCAATGGCCAAGATTGATTTCGAATCAACGGCGAGATTACAAAATAAAACCCTAATTAGGGCTTGTCACAATTAACTACCTCTCGACCAATGAGAAAACTACATTTTGGGACACTTGTCCTTCTTGCTAAATATAAATCAACACCATGGATAAGTCAGGTTCATTGAACCTAGACATGTTGACTTGGACAATTTGATTGGTTGGAAGATGACGAGGCGCCACCTCAGCATGCTGGATGTCCTCCTTGGTCTCCTTGTTCTTTTTCCATGCACTTGCCTTAGAATATCTTTCTTTGCCAATGACTCTGTCCTTTGTGCCTATTTCTTCCTGGCTTTGATCTTGGATTTCTTTTGAGATTTTGATTTCTTCTTCTCACTTGTATTTAAGGTCTGGAAGTCTCCCCGTGGAGCAGTTATTGGACTTTTCCTTCCTAATTGCTTTGAAATTCCTTCAAGTGCCTTGAATATGGAGAAGAACTCTCCTGTGCTTTCGCCAAAATGGAGGAAATTGGAACTTTCTCTGTGAAGTATTTCCCATACTTAGCCAAATTTTGGCCGTTTTGTAACACCTTCGTGTGGACCGTTCAATACTTAGCCAAGATTTTGGCCATCTTTATGCTCGAATGAACTTTGTCTATGGATTTGTCTTCAATTCTGAGTTTGGCTTGTGCTAAGAAGGGCAGACTCCATCCTTGGGCAAGAATTTTATTCATTTCCTTTTTATTTCTCTTCATTTTTCCTGTTTTCTTTCCAACACTTAGTCAAAATTTGATCCTTTTATCGTAGGAAAATTCCACACTTAGCCAATTTTCTGAGTTTTCCTTGGCAGACTTCATGCTTGGCCGAACATTTTTCTTTGAGCAGACTTTCTGCTTGGCCGGACATTTTTCTACTAGGCGAACTTGTTGAGTGCTTAGACATTCTCGTGCTTGGCGCACTTTGCCAATGCCTTAGAAATTTTCCTTGCCTCCAAAGTTGGGCGGATTTCTTAGTAGATTTTCCAATTTTCCTCTTGGGTGGGCGGACTTGGAAGCTTCTTTGCCATCTCACATCTCTCCTCTAGGCACTTCATGCCTTAGATATTTTCCATCTTGCTTGGGGGCGGACTTTGAAGCTTCTTTGCCATCTCACATCTCTCCTCTAGGCACTTCATGCCTTAGATATTTTCCATCTTGCTTGGGGGCGGACTTTGGAGTCTTCTTGCCAGTCACGCCTTTTCCATGCCTTAGAAACTTTTACCATGCTGGGAAGGGGGGGGCAAACTTGAAGATTTTCATGCCAAGGGCGGACTTTGAAGCTGGCCGGACGAGATGCATTTTCTTCTAGGCGCACTTGGTCCTGTGGTTGGACATCTTCATGGGGGACTTCACCAATGCTTGGACATGCTTCCCTGTGGCGGACTTTGTACTTAGCCAGACAATTCATCTTCTCTCTCCTTCTGGGTTGGGCGAACTTGGAGATTTCTCTGCCACTCTGCCATTTTTTATTTGTCCCTTAGGAATTTGTCCAAGCCAAGAGGGGCGGACTTCATACTTGCTCTGCCAGACATTCTTGATTTTGTGTCAAAGAGTTTCATTTCGTCGTGCCGAAGGGTGACTTTCGTGCTCGCTTAGCCTCATCTCTCTCTAGGCATTTTTCATTTTTTTCATGCCTTAGAAATTTTTATATTCCAAAGTTGGGCGAATTTTTGATCTTTCCTAGCCAATGGCGTATTTTATCTTTCATCTGTCCAGGGCGGACTTCAAACTTTTCTTGCCATGGCGAATTTTAGTCTTGCCTTGTCCAGGGCGAACTTCAAACTTTTCTTGCCATGGTGAATTTTAGTCTTGCCTTGTCCAGGGTGGACTTGGCACATATTCATTCCATTCACCTTTTTTTTTTTCTCCCCATGGCGGACTTGGCTTCTTTCTTGCCAAGGGCGGACTTGGCCTCTTGTCATGCCATTCCTTTTGGCTGGGGCGGACTTCTTGTCTTGCTTGCCATTGACTTTTTGGGCGGACTTCAGCCTTCTTGTGCCATCCACCTCTTCCTTGGGCGGACTTCATGCTTCTCAGGCCATGGGTAGACTTGGCTCTCCTTGTGCCATGGGCGGACTTGAAGATCTCCATGCCATGGCGGACTTTAGCCTTGGCTTGCCAGTGCCTACCTTTGGCATGCCAAAGGTAGGGTGGACTTCATGTCTTGTCTGCCATTCTTTCTCATGGGCGAACTTTACTAGACTTGTCATTTTTTATCAATTTTTTACCTTTTACCTTGATTTTCATGTTGATTTGCTCATTCTGGAGGTACATTGGCTTCACAGTCAGTAGGATCTTGAAATGGAAACTTTTCCCAAAATAGAAACTTTCCTAAAATAGAAACTTTCTAAAAATAGAAAAAGCAAAAAGAATCCCTAAAAAATAGGAACTCCAGAATGGCCTAAAAATGCCAAAAATCAAAAAAGCAAAAAGCAAAAAAATAGAATCCCTAAAAAATAGGAAGTGTCCGAATTGACTCAAAGCAATGGCGTTCCTCGTCTACCGGTCCTTCTAAGCACTTCCATGACATCTAGGCACTGATACGGGCTCGAATTCTCTACTTGGCTCAGATGATTTCTACAAAACTCTAACTCCTCATTGTAAATAAATGGTGATAAGTAGTTGCGCTGCCAAGGCAAAAACCCAAAAAGCAAAAAGAAGGGGGCCCCCATTTGCAATGGGGTGATGTGTGAAATAGGTCACAACATGACCCTTCGTAGAAATACCTTCACTCTTACTTGTATTCATGTGTATATCTTGTGACTTGCATACATTCACACTCTGCGACTTATGTGATATACCTTGTAACCCACATATATCCAGACATATACGTGTATTCATGCTTCATTAAGTAGCTCCAAGTGTTTGCTTCATCCTAGAGGTGTCTTCAAACAAGATTACTCCATGGTGTCTTATGCTTAAAAGATTAACTAAAATTTTGTTTGCCTAACTGTTTCTTGAGATGAGGAGCTGTGATGATTGAAGTAAAAGGATGTTTTGATTGCTTGAGGACAAGCAATCTCGGGTAGGGAGGACTGTCATGCCCCTGAAACGGAAAAATATGAAACATTGAAAAATACAAATAAACAAATAAAATAAATAAAACACATATTAATATATATATATATATATATATAAAGAGATTTAATATTATTATAATTATAATTGCCTTGAGATATTATATTATTATATATTTTTGTTATTACAATCATCCTATGATTAATATACATATATAAATAGTAATATAAGATTGATATAAAAATAATAATAAATATATTTTAAAGAAACATATAATATAAAATATAAAATATATACAACAGAAATTAAAGGACTGAAGACAACGATTTTATAAAAGAAAAGAATCTCATATTGCCAACGATTAGAAATAGAGAGAGCAGTAGTTAAGTTAATTACTGAATGCAGTGATAGAGAGGATTTTACACAGGAATTATGATTCTTAAAGGCAACGATGGGTGTCTCCTTATAAAGGGTGATGACTTCTCAAGGGTCATCTCCTTTTTAAAGATGCCACCTTTTAGGAGGAATTTTTAGGATTATATTAATAAGCAACAATTTATGAGAATAGGGGAAAGAAAGAGAACATCAAGCAATACAGGAGAGGAAGATAGAAAAGAATATATAAAAGCATATCAGGAATATATGAATATACTGAGTAAAAAGAATCAGTAAGTAATATCTTTGGAATATTATTAATATTTATATGCAATCATCATGTAAGGATGATGATTATTTATATGATTATTAGTATTTATATATATATACATAGATATAGATAAATTTAATAATGGATAATATGAAATAAATAAAGAATATATATATATATATATATATATAAAAGAATATATATACTATTTACATAATGATATATAAATATTTATTTAGAAATAATGATGTAGACATATTTAAATAGAATATATATACATATTTATATAGAATATATATACACGATTATACAATAATAATGCTTGCAGCAATTATTGAGTCTTATAAGTAATAATGACTCTATTCATTCACTATGGTGATAAATGGTACAATAGAATACCATCTTTGGGATCTTGATAGACGTTTAATAACAACCCTAATGTACTTACGAGATATAATATAGAAGAACCATTCATAAGAGTGATAAGGAAGTAATGAGTAACCCTTTGACAAGAATGAAATGTTTATATCATTTTTGGTCTTACTAGATATCATCACTGAAACTTATTGATCTTTAACGCTTCTAATGTCTCTTTGAGAAACACTTTGAGTGCAAGATTCCGGTATAAGTGCTTCCACTAGAAAAAGGGACATTACAGGAAATTGGTGGCAAAGCGTGTGACTCTGGATCACACGAGATCCTTACCATTAGTGTGCTCTCTCATGAGACTTAAGACCAATGTGATTGTAGATGTACTTCGTGATAATCCTTCCATCTTCAACCACATTCTTCACCCAACATAGTTTCCCTATGACCTCAAGGAGCAAGTCAAGACAGTGGGCAGCACAAGGGCTTAAAAATAATGTTGAATGCCTCGCCATTAGAAGTTTACCAACTTCCACATATGCAACTGCATTGTCGGTCACAATTTGAATGACATTTTGAACCCTCATTTCCATCACCACCTCATCCAACATGTTGCACATAGTCTTTGCATTTTTTGTTTCATTGGAGGCATCAACTGATTTTAGAAATACCAGTTGTCCCCTTGAAGCCACTAAAAAGTTGAAGAGTGTCCTATTTTTGCCATCCATCCACCCTTCAGATATAATGGTGCAGTCGTTATTTTCCCAAATTCTCTGTTCCTCCACTAGTCGGTGTGTATTTTGGACCTCATTCTGCAATAATGGTCCACTCAACTCATGACGACTTGGGGCCTTGAACCCCTTACTTGCCACAATCAATGCATTGACCAACCCTTCCCAATAAGGACTAGAAGCAACATTGAACAAAATATTGTTGTAGTACCAAAATCTCGCATATTCCAATTTTGCCTCATTTTGCAATTCTTTATTCCAAGTAGTACCTTCCAATGAAGGTTGTGCACCAAGAGTATTGCGTGGAATAAAAGAACTAGAACTGAGGCTGCCCACATTTCAACTTCTTGATCCTCGTATCTGTGGCCCAAGAGAAGAAGAGCCCCCCCTATCTCTCTGTGACCCTGTAGAATTGAAATCTGAATATGGGGCTGCCATTGCCTCTGCTATTCTCTTTTTATTTTCCTTACTTTGGTCAAATTCTGCAAGGAGTGCTTTGGCCTCCCTCTCAACCTCTTTGGATGCCACTTCACATGGTCTAACATCTCGGCAAGGGATTCGTGCAAGGTGGTATTTCGCTCGGTTTATGCCACCAAATAGAGACCTAGTGCAATGGATGCAAATAACCTCTCCCCGCATTGCACCTAGTGTTCCATGTTTCTAGCAAGGATCTCTTGGTTTTCCACCACTCTTTTTACTTGCAAAATCCATATTCTTTTAGCAAAATACCTAGCAAAAGAGAGACAAGATAAACATTAAGAGATAAAAAGTGAAGTTAAACAATAAGGCACATCATAATAAGGCAGTAATATGATTATGAACATTTGAAAACCATTTGATTATAGTTCAATTAGTGTCAAGTGTCTGTTAGTTTCAGATAAAAAATTAAATAAGCAGATATAGAGCAATTTCAAACAATTTAACACAGCATATACCCTGGGAAAACCCTCCTTCTTGAGGGAGGAAAAACCTAGCAACGATATATCACTTATATATTGATCAAATAGCAACAAAGTGCTTTACAAGGAGGTCAAACACAAGGCCGATCTGTATTGATAATAATGACACCACACTCAAGGAGTATCGAACCTCTTCTTGGATCGATCTGCTGTATATATAACTCGACTTCTTGTTGATGCGAACTTGAACAAAATGAATATCTGAATGAATGAGGGAGAGAGAGCAACGCCTATATATACAATATGAAAAATATTCTCCCAAGCAATGCGTCTCTACACAAGAGGTCGACCTCTTCATGAAATGGTGCAACTCTTTCTCCAAGATAAGTCGGCCTCTTTACCAAAAGAAATGTGTCTCTTGAAAGGTGGCGATCATCCTCTTTATGTCGGCTTCATTAGATAAAATATGATTTGTTATTTTAGTGAAGCGCCTCTTCACAAAGTTGTCTCCAATAAATAAATAGCCAACAACTATATTTAATTTATTGCATATTAAATAAATCGTTGGAAGAATGAGGCCCGCAGCTACAACATAAACACTCCCTCTTAACTAGGGAGGAACTCTTCCAGATATCAATGTCATGGAGTCTCTCAACATGACACCCACAATGGCTACACCCATTTGTGGAAAAGAGCTTATCACAGAGTCACTCAACGTGATATCGTCAAGGAGTCACTCAACACCACCATGGCTACTCCCATTTATGGAAAGAACATGTGCACAAGTGCCCATCACAGAGTCTGATGTCATCATGGAGTCTCTCAACATGATGTCCACTATGGCTACTCTCATGAGTGGAGAAACACAAGTACAAAGAATTCATCATGGAGTCTCTCAACGTGATGGTGTCATGGAGTCTCTCAACACGACATCCACCATGGCTACTCCCAGAGGGTGGAACAAGGGCTTTCACCTCAAATTTCTCCATCACAGAGAAAGATGCATTAACGAGGGCTTTCACCTCAAATTTCTCTGTCACAGAGAAAGATGCATTATAGCAAGTCACAAGAGATTACTGATGCTGAGTCTCCCTCTCAGCAAGGGCTTCATTCTCCACAACTCCAATCTTGTCTTGAAAATGCACAAACTTCACTCTAGAGAGAGGCTTGGTGAGAATATCAACCGTCTGCTCATCAGTGCAAATGTATCTCAATTGAATAGCTTTCCTCAGTACCATATCTTTGATGTAATGGTATTTGATCTCAACATGTTTTGCTTTGTCATGGAACATTGGATTGAAAGATAGCTTCACACAACTTTGATTGTCACAATGAATAATAGTTGGCTCCAATGATTGTCCAAACAATCTTGCAAGGAGCTTCCGAAGTCACACATGCTGCAATATATTCTGCCTCTGCAGTGCTTAGTGCCACTGAAGACTGCTTCCTGCTACACCAAGAAATCATTGCAGACCCCAAGCTAAAGCAACATCCAGAGGTGCTTTTCCAATCAGCTACACTCCTTGCCCAATCAGAATCTGAATAACCTTGCAACTTTAGATCTACATTGGAAGTATATCTCAAGCCATATCCAATTGTGCCACGCAAGTATCTAAAGATATGCTTAGCTGCAACTAGATGAATCTGCCTAGGTTCACACATGAACTGACTGAGAGCACTCATTGCATAGCAAATATATGGTCTAGTATTGACTAGATACATCAACGATCCAATCAACTTCTTGTAATAGTAGGATCTACCAGATCTGAACTAGCTGCAGACTCACTTAACTTCTTCAAATTAGTTTCCATCAGTGTAGACATGGATTTGCAATCCATCATCCCAAATCTCTTCAAGATGTCTATGGTGTATTTTCCTTGATTCAGAATAATCTTATTGAGTCTCTGCCACACTTCCAATCCTAGAAAGTAATGCATAAAACCTTGATCCTTCATCTCAAATTTAGAAGCTAACTCCTTGCATTTGATAATGAGATATTATGTTTTAGTAAGAAATAGATCATCAAGATAAAGAACCAAGATTAAAGCCTCACCATCAACTACCTTGAAGTAAAGATTTGAATCAGCATCATTCTTGGAGAGGCCCAAGCTCATCAAGTATCGATCAATACTCTCATACCAAGCACGAGGAGCCTATTTAAGGCCATACAATGCCTTCTTCAATTTACAAACATGAGACTCCTTCCCATGAATCACAAAGTCATCAGGTTGCTCAATGTATACTTATTCAATTACACCATTGAGGAATGTTGTCTTCATGTCCATCTGATGTAACTTCCATCCCTTAGCTGCTACAATAGCAATGATAGTCTTGATGGATGTATAACGAGCAACTGGAGCAAAAGTTTCTTCATAATATATTCCCTCTTTCTGAGAGAATCATCTAGCCACAAATCTAGCTTTGTACTACTCAATGCTTCCATCAGCTGCATGCTTGATCTTGAAAAGCCATTTAGAAGATACAACTGATTTCCCTTTAGGTCTTGGTACAATATCCCAAACATTATTCTTGATGATAGATTGATATTCTTCAGCCATAGCATCTCTCCATACTTGTTGACTTGATGCTTCCTCAACACTAGAAGGTTCAGACTCAATGATATGACTCATTAATGCTACATAGGCTGGAAACTTCTGTGGTCTTTTGCTTTCTCTAAATGTGCCTCTAGGAGCTGCAAAATTTTTTGCCTCCTGCATTCTTTGCCTAGCCCATAGAGGTCTCTTTTGACCTATGACAATATCTCTTGGCCCATCAGTTGGTTCGAAAGGCTCATATCTTCTTCTGGTTTAGTAGACTCCCCTTGAATCTTAGGAGTATGATCAACGTCCATGTCCTGAGGAGTCTCCTGGTCTTCATTAACTATCTCCATGTATGAACCTTTAGATCTTTTGAATGCAACATCTTCTTCAAAAGAGACATCCCTGCTGATCTCTATCTGTTTCTGTCTTGGAATGTAAATCCTGTAGGCTTTTGAGGATTCACTGTAACCCACAAATATTCCTTTCTTGCCAGATGGTTCTAACTTAGTTCTCTTATCTTTAGGCACATGAATATAAACAGGACAACCACAGATTCTCAAATGACTAACCTCAGGCTTCACACCTGTGAAGGCTTCTTCAGGAGTCATGTTCTCCAAAATACAATGAGGGCTTCGATTCTGAACATACAATGCAGTTCTGGATGCTTCTTCCCAAAGGAAGGTTTGCAAGTCTTGGCTGCCTTAGCTATAGATCTATTCTTCCTTTCTGCAACTCCGTTTTGCTGTGGATTGTAAGGAACACAAAACTCCCTCTTAATCCCTGCCTCGATACAAAAGTTACGGAAGCCTCCAGAGGTGTATTCTCCCTCGTTATCAGATCTCAAAACTTTGATCCTCTTTCCGGACAAATTCTCTACTTGAGCCTTAAATTCTTTGAATTTCTCAAGTACTTGTTCAGATTCCTTAGACTTCAAAAAATAAATCCAAGTCTTTCTAGAGTAGTCATCAATGAAAATTACATAATACCAAAAACCACTCAAGGATGCAACAGACAGTGGACCACACAAATCAGAATGAACAAGATCGAGAATACATTTTGATCTACTTTCTCTACTATGAAAAGGACCCTTATTATTCTTACCCAATGCACATCCTCTACACGTACCATCATCCAATTTCCTGTCTCTATTCCTCTTGAAGCTACCTTTTCTCCCTTCTCTTCCTTTCCTCTTTGATGTTTGAGCAGCAAGAACATGATTGTCTTCATTATGAGAGCTTCGACCATTACTTCTTGCTGCCAACCTTGATTCCTCTTGAATGCAATCTACTCTAAGGCGATCAAAATTTGGTAGCTTAGATCTTCCACTGATACCTTGGATAAAAGGCTTCCAAGATTGAGGAATACCGTTAAGTGCCAACATGACTAAATCTCTATCATCAACTATATCTCCAATGGCATATAGTTGATCCTTCAATTCAGTAATCTTCATAAAGAAGGAGATGACTGAATCTCCTTTTGCCATCTTGATGTGATGAAGCTGTTGCCTTAAGGCAAGAGCTTTGTTGGTGTTATTGATCTCATACAATCCCTCCAAGGTCTTGAACATCTCTTTAGCTGTCTTCAACTTGGAGATAATAGGCACAAGGTGATCCTTCACAGAATCAATCAATATTTTCTTGGCCTTTGTGCCATTCTTCCTCCATTGTGTTTTCTCATTTTCATCGGAAGGCTTGGGTACTTCGCTCTCCATGATCTCTTGAATCTCATTTTCTTCCAATGCAATAAGAACTCTAAACTTCCAAGAGGTGAAGTTAGAGGCACCTTCGAGTCTATCTTCAACCTTGAGTCTGTTCACCATTTTCGAAGCTAAGATAGACACACTAAGAAGAAAAGAAGAGAATGAGATTATGCTGCTTATACAAATCTGATCACGATCTTGCTTAAACCCGCTCTGATACCATGTTATTTTAGGATCAGAAATTAAATAAGCAGATATAAAACAATTTCAAACAATTTAACACAGCATATACCTTGGGAAAACCCTCCTTCTTGAGGGAGAAAAAACCCAAGATAAGTTAGCCTCTTTACCAAAAGAAATGTGTCTCTTGAAAGGTGGCGATCATGGTCTTTATGTCGGCTTCATTAGATAAAATATGATTTGTTATTTTAGTGAAGCGCCTTTTCACAAATTCGTCTCCAATAAATAAATAGCCAACGGCTATATTTAATTTATTGCTTATTAAATAAATCGCTGGAAGAATGAGGCCCGCGGCTACAACATCAACACAACTTTGTCTTTTAAAATTCTAACAATAGAATAAAGGTTAAATGATTCAAATTGATGATTGTCTTTGTGCGATAAAGAAAAATCTAGAATGGGGTCCTATCTCTACTGTTTTTCCTTAATTTTTCCAGAAAAATAATTCTAGAATCTAGAACAAAACTATTATTTTTAGTATTTACTTACTATCAGTTTTATGGTCACAAATATTTGGCTTCTTATATGCTATATTCTATGAAGTTAAATTATTTTTCTCTCTTGTACATTTGACAGTATATTGAGGAAATTGATCTTTTTAGATGTGCAAGTCAGAGGCAGTACATGCTAATTTTATTGCTTGGATTAACTTCAATACAAATTGTTATTAGGGCTCTTTTACTAGGAACATGAGAGATACAGAGTTAACATGAAATCATTGCTAAGATGATCGAATTCAAATGTAATAGAATGGATTCTAAGAACATGTAGAGCATATTGCTTTTGTCCTTAGAACAATCTTATTGTTTGACGATGATTGTGAACATGTAACTTAGAGATGTTAAATTACATCTGCTAATGATGAAGGCTTGAAATTTTTATAGGGTGCATCTAAATTAGTAGAAACTTGGTTTTGGACTATTTTTTGTGGTAGCAAGGTAAAATTAGATTATTAGATGCAATTTGCCTTAATGGTGATTTCTTGCTTTAATTTAACTTTATATTTAATCATACACCTAGAATTTTTCATTTTTGTAGCATTGTTTGAGTTGCAGAATAAGAGCAATAGAAAAAATTCGTGTCATATAAAAAATGCATAAAAAAAATGGCAAAACAAACCTATAACGTCGCGTGCCCTCGTCTCTGTTTTTAACATTTTTCTGCCCTTGTCGTAGATGCAAAATGAAGTTAAAAAGTTGTGTTTTGTTTTTGTTTCGACTTGAAAACTAATTCACGTTTTCTTGGGCGAGTTTTCTGGATGTAAATCGCATGTTTTTGTGCTTGCACAGGTAAAAATCGCCACACTTTTCTTGTTTGATGTGGCTGCGAGTTACTTGTTGCCACTGATGGCGCGCGAGTAGTGGCGAGTAAAGCGAGTTTTCCGTGAGTTTTGCAACCTTGCCTGAAACCATCTTGCTAAAAGAGTTTTCATCCTAAGACAATAGAAGTCATGCTCATTTGAAAAGTTATAAAATATTAAAAGTGTCTTTTTAAATAATTATTTTTAGGACCTTGGTCGAATTGACACTTTTTAACTACACTTATAACAACCTTTTTTAAATAATTAACTATAAATCGAATTTTTAAAATACAACTTAAGGTTACTTTTCAGCAACATAAATTTAATTATTTAATTATATCTTTTTTTACCATGTCATTGGCAAATGGAAAAAATTAAGGATATAGGCTATGGGTCCTCATTAATTTTTGTGCTAGAGAAGGGAATGGGATAGTCTCCAATCATATGACCTTGGGAAATAGGTAATTTTCCTAATGCATACAAGTTTCAAAATAATGAAAAATGCATGCCAATAGTGGCATAGTCTAATGGTTAAGTTGTGGTGTTGTTGTTGCCATCAAAGTTCAAACCCCTCTAGGGTCTTATTGTTGAATGCTTATATTGGGGATGAGGTCCCCCGTTTGTGACCTCATGGGTTCATAGCTCCGGGTCAAAAGGGTTTACCTCTTAACAAAAAAAAATAGTAATAAAAATGCAAAATATGGACTCCAAACTCTAATGAACAAGATGCTGATCAGCAACAATTAATTTAGGAAATCCATAAATCAAAATATTTAACCATGAATAATATCACACAATGTTGATTATAATTTTATAAGCTCTCAAATGCAAATAGGAATCAATTAGGACAAGGTATTTAAGTGTTGTTAGCTAATATAAAATTGGAAACAAAAGGAAAAATAGTGTTGTAGTGTAATACGTGTGTCTTGACTCCAAACCACTTATATGTATTTGAATTGTGAATTTTAGGGTTGGACTTGTGAATACTTGCATGAATTGAACCTTCAAACTCATGATTTACTCTTGCAAAAAATTAGGCAGCATGAATTTTTTGTGAGTACTTGGTGAGTATTTCATCCATATCTTAGGCATTGCCGGTAAGCCAAGTGGGCTGGCCTACATGCTAAATATAGGGAATGACTCTTTAGGGGTTTTTCTGATCTTTATTAGGGTTGTGCCTATGTGACTATGTCATTCACTTTGAATGGTGATTTTGTTGCTCCTCCTGTCTACATTGTCATTTGGTGGCAGCCCTTGCTTGCTTAATCATCATCCTTGTGATTCTAGCTAGCTTCCACTAAGCTGAATGATATGTTCATGCCCAACCACCTCATCAAGAGCAACCTTTTGTCCTTCAATCAGTTCAATGATGATTTATTCCATTCAACCTGCAAGCTTTCTCATCCTTTTCCTAGAGAATATTTCCTGCTGGAAAAGTCAAGAAATAAGTAAAGGAATTGTGGTGCCAAAAGAGAAAACTAGAAAAAGTGAAAATTTGTGACAAAACTACAACCTTTGACATTTTTTTGCAGTTTTTTTGAATAGGTAAGTGATATTGTGGTATGTTTCTTGCAACACCCAAAATCAAGGTTTTGTGAAAGATGTAAGTACTCTACTACGTGCAAATAGTAAAGAGTTAGGATCTATCATTATCTACCATTAGTTGAACAAATCTGAAAATTTCTTGTTTTGGCTTGAACTTTTACAATTTATCCCAAATTAGAGATAGAATAACTTGCCACACATTTTTGGCTTGGATGTTTGCACCTATACCTCCCAAACCCTTGAGGAATCGACCTCTAAACACTTAACACATGTAGGAATAGACTCATGTTTGCTCTTAAGATCATAGTTTAACTAGTCAGTGAGTCATGAAGTACTCACCACTTTTATTTTGTCCCCAAGTTTTTTTGAGGTTTATTGGTTGAGTATTTTGGGTGAGTTGTCTGTGAATTTTGGCAAGTTTTGGGCTGAGTACTTGGAAATTTTGTGCCAAATACTTGCACCACATAGAAGATGTTGAAATAATGTGGTAAAATATGAAAAAAAGCTAAAAAAAAAGAAAATTTGTTGCTTTATAAGCCCTATCTATGTGAAAATTCATAATGTGCAGGAATGATACGAGAAAAACATTGAAAAAATGCAATTTTCACTCTTAAAAACAAGGTCTTCAATTGGTTGCCTCCAAACCTCATGAGGGGCATTGCCCCTCGACCCCACTAGGAACACTACTCCCACACCTCCACGAACCACTAGACCCACAATAAACTCATTTAATAAATTTTGTAGTTGTCTTTTGTATAAAATTTACATTGTTTAAAGAAATTTAAGTACTTTTAAGTTGTCTAAGTTTTAGCCAAGTTTTGTTGAGTTGGAAATTTTTTGTTTGTGAAGTCTGAGTCAAGTTTGAGTATGTGAACTGTGCTTAATATATACTTGACCCCATCTAAGACTGCTGTGATTAGGTGCACTATAACTCTACTCCATTAGCATGCCATAGGATTCATGTTGAAAGAGAGAGGGAGGAAAGGAGGAGGGCATGTAGGAGGAGGGAAGGGATAGAAATATACCTATCTATTTATAGACATGATTTCCTTAATACTTGGGTGGTTACTTCATATTGGCTTCCTACTAGACTAAGCTAAGTCTATATTAAATGTATCACATTATAACCTAGGAAAAATTATTGACGAGGGTTACCATTAACGTGTGCACATGCACTATTACATATCAAGAATGTTTCACATTCAATCATGTTAGCTTGTTTTAAGGATTTATTGATGGAACATATTTGTTTCTTTGGGATTGTTTGAAAAAACAATGTTTTAAGTTGCAAGTTTCTAAAATGATTTTTTTTCTTTTAGTTCTCACTAAAATTACTACATTTACAGCTCAATTTTTCTCTTTGAATTTTCATTTTCTATATCGAAAATTCCATGCTAAGAATGCTTGAGCCTTACAATCATATGCCATAGTTTTAATTTCTCATTCATTTCTTATACTAATTTAATATGTGCAATTGCAGACTAGGAAAAGATGTTCGCTTTGTATTACCTTTGGCACCAACTGTGAGTTTGAGAAAGATTGAACACTATGCAGACCCAAATCGGAACAAGGTTATTTCAATGTTTGAGTGGGGAAGTGGGCATTTGGTGACACAAAATCCAAACAAACAGTCCGGCATGATTGGGAATTTAGTGTCAACGAATGGCTTAAACATTGAGATTTGGCAAGTTTTTCCAGCTTACAATATTTTGAAAGAATGCACATTATGCATCACAACTGTGAGTAGAATCCTTACTTATCAATGCTATGCTTGTTTTTTCTTGGAATACCTTTTTTATAAAGTCTTTCACAATAATTTTCAAATTACAATGTTGTTTAACCTATTCTATATTAATCTTCAAAAATTACTTCATAGAAGGTTAAATCTACTCTTTTGATACTTCAATATAAATGTATACACATGTCAACACATTTATAGATTTCACAAACTTTGTGCTGATTTCACCTTTGTATTTGTTGGCGTTTCAAATCACACCTCTAGAATGCGCTTTGGAAATGGACAGCTATGTGCAGTAAACTGCTCTTCGAATTAGGAGGGGAAGCTCTCTCTTTTGCTAAGTTGCATAAAGAAAGTAAAATAAACTTAATTACGCCTATCTTTTTGGTTCAGCTGTGAGAACACAAGGTTATAGAACTCTAGATGTTGTAGCTGAGGTTTTCCCTTTAATGAAACTTGACAACTACAACTTAACCTACGCTAAAACGTTTTTATCCTCTCGAGTAAACGCAAAGCAAGAGAGTCTACAAATGGACGAGGTTGATTTTCTGACAAAGATACTTGAATAAACTTTCTTCAACATACATCTATTAAATTTCAATGCAAGCTGAAAAAGGAGATCATAAAAGTATTACGGAAATATGAGACTTTATTTCAAGGGAAGCAAAGCAAGCTTCAAGATTTTATTTCCTCACACTTCTGGCACAAAACAATAAATGGAAATCTGAGATATTTATATTGAGGGCAGCAAAGCAAGCTTCAAGATTTTATTTACTCAAACTTCTGGCACAAAGATCACAATTTCAGGACAACAAGTTGTAGCAAAATACTTGCAACATGCGATCAACCTGATTATAATTGACACATAACACATGCACTAAACAAGGATTTGCAGCTAAGGGGGCATGCAAACTTGCTCTTTACACAAAGTGAACTGACACTAAACTATAACAAACATGAAGGCAGAAGCTTAGCGATTCTGTTATCACAAGCACGGTTAAAGGAAAATGAGCAAACACTGCTCTTATTTATAACTAAGCAGAGGAGTAGGGAACCCTAAAATCTCCTTGCTTTTACAACTAATACTTGCCAACATGCAAGCTTTATTTCTAAATCTAAAAAAGATAACATCTAACACCTAAGAAAGCATGTAAAATAGGAAACGCCAACTCATTACGTTTGTTTTCCTTCTTCTTCAAAGAATGGATAAGAATTGAGAGAAGAATAGAAAGAAAGCGTGAGATAAGAATGGAAAGAAAGCTTGGAGAAAGCTTCTAGAAGATTGTTGCTTTAAATCTCTATCACATCCACCAAAAGTGGGAAACTGACTCTCTATCAGTAGCGTCAATACTATCTATAGCCATATTCCGCTTTTCTAAGATCTTCTCCCTTTTTACAATCAAACTTGGAGAATCTTTGACATCTTCAGCTTCTTTATGAGTTCTATTCTTAAAAACATCGCTGCCTCAAAAGATGACTCACTAATTGATAACTTGGCGGCTCTGCAACTTTATGCTTCTGACACTTCTCTTGATTCTCCCACAAAAGAGTATCCTACAACTTTTCCCAATACTTGTCCTTTTTCTCAAAGCCTTCTCATCTGCACGTTCTTCAACTGAGATGATGACGTTTTATGTCTACCATGGTACTGAAAAACACTTCCCAACATTGTTCGTTCAGATAATTATGATACAACACTTTTTTGGCTCTGAATTCGATGGGAGAGTACTCCATACTGAAAAACTTGAAGATTGACTGACTGTAATCTCACCTAGGTTCTGACAAGCTCAGCACGAACCCTAAAAATAACTTGCTGATTTTTTTCATCAAACGGATAAATTCTTTGGAAATTTTTCTGAGATATGGGTTTTGTTTAGAATTTCGTTACAAGCAAACTCATATCATCCGTTTTTGAAAATTTGGAGTGAAGACTGAAAAAGCAGCAAACCCTAATTTTCTCTGAAAAAAGCAAAAAAACTATCATCTGGGTATTATTCAGAGGCACATTCTAGATGAACCCATTTGGTTAGATT
This sequence comes from Sequoiadendron giganteum, assembly GCA_007115665.2. NCBI lineage: Eukaryota > Viridiplantae > Streptophyta > Pinopsida > Cupressales > Cupressaceae > Sequoiadendron > Sequoiadendron giganteum. The sequence continues at coordinate 547,302,055 of CM021104.1, read as the reverse complement.
TTGAAAACCTCGAAGTTTCATTGAAAAATCGGGCACTTGGAGTTTCACTGAAAAATCAACCACTTGAAGTTTCACTGAAAAAGTTGTGATATGGGTTTTGTCCAGAAAAATATTTGAGATAGACCCAGAAGATTAGAAATTGTAAAATTTGAAGTTTTCTCTGACATGCAAAAATAAAAAGCAGCTGTTGCAACCTTGAGAAAATTCTTCAAAAATAATCCAGAAGATCAAACTAGTATAAACCAGCTTGCTGAAAATTGAAAGTAATGGCCTCCTTCTTCAAAGATTTGATGTTCTGGATGAAAAAATATGAAAAAGCAAGCCTTCTTGAGTGCTGATCTGAAAATTTATTGGAAAAACAAGCAAGTTAAACTCTTGAATCTTGAAAATGAGGGTTTGAAGTTGCTGCTCTGTTTCCCCTTGATGACCACTTGCAAGAAAATAATAAATAATGAAACACAAAGGTGCCTTAAATCTCCTTTGCCTTGAGAAAACAACTTTCTTTTGCCCTAATTCTTCAAAACCCTAATTCAAGTTTGTGCAATGAACTTAAGACTTTTGTCTTCATCTTCAATTTTTGAAATTTTCAAAAATTTGACTAAGGCATGGGAAGTTGGGTGCCCTTCTTGGCTGGAGGTGACTATTTCACTCAGACTTAACCATTTTTTCGCTGATTTCAACTTTCATTCAATTTTCAACCCTAGTTTGATCTTGTCTCCCGACTTCCAGATTGATCTGGCGGACGAGCTAAACGTTTCATCATGGAGCTTGATCGAATTTGACAAAGTTTGTTTGGAGGAGACTTTTGATGAAAACTTCGTTTGGCCCTTCAAAAAGTCAGGTGCCTCTCTCCTCCAGGGGTGCCCACTTTCTCCACTGTTAGCCATTTTCATGATCTTCAAATTTATGCTTGTTTTTTGACCTTCAGATGAATTCATGGTATCCAACATTGTACTTGTCAGATTGACTGGCTGACGGATTCAGCAGATAGATGAGAAGATTCTGGAAGGGGTCTCCTAGATACTTCGTCTTTGAAAACTGACATCTGGAGGCTCTAAACCCTAGGCGCCCTTCTCCTTCAGGGGCGCCCATCTCTTCCAGAGATAGTTTTTATTTTGAGTTTTTCACTGTTGCTTTTGACGTTTGTCATTTCATTCACTTTTTCTCCTCTGTTCAGCCTGCAACATCTGATGACTGCCTACTCCGATGGACATGCTGATGATTGCGTTGGACAGCTTGATCAAGTCTGATGAAGTCACGTTGGAGGTGCCTTCTGCAAATTTTATCATTTGACTTCTCAAAAACTTGGGCGCCCTTCTTCTCCAAGGTCGCCCATGTTCACCAGTGTTAGAATATTTTCATCATTTTTACCTTCAGAGTTCTAAACACCTCACATCATGGCCCTTGTTTAATCTAACTTTGCCGGAAATTGAGTGATTGTATGACTGCGTTGTCGGGCTCTCTGCGGAGCTGAGATGGATCTGACCAATATTGCCTGGGAGCTCCACTTCTGGTTTTATCATTTGATGCCTTAAAAAGATGGGCGCCCTTCTTGTCTAGGGGCGCCCATGTTTAGCAGACTTGGAAACTTTTTGGCAATTTCCAATTTTCTTCCTCGTTTGATGTGTTTGCCTTGGCCTTGACTGTCGGATACAAAATTTTTCTAAGGCATTGGAGTATGGGCGCCCTTCTTGATTGGAGGCGCTTGGATTCACCAGAGTTAGCCAAATTTTTGCATTTTCCAACTTTTTCAGCTTCTACTCTCCTTTCTCCGTTCCTCGTTTTTCATGCACATTCCTCGTTGACAGCTTTTGTTTGATGCATGAACGTCTAATTCTTACACCTGGTAGCTGACTGACCTCCATTGATAACCTTGATTCTCCAGAAGAAGCTTATGAAAAAAGCAGAATAGACCCACTAGGGAAAAACTGATCTCTTTGTGATTCTGACTGCACCAGCTTGACGAAGAAGTATTTTAAGCCAATCAAAATCAATCTCAACCCTAGAAGCCAAAATTTCTATTTTTAGAAAATTTTACAAGTATCCGTTTCAAAAGAAACCCAGAAAAACCTAGAAAAAGTTTCTATTTTTAGAAAACTGCTAAAAAATAGAAATTTTTCTAAAATTTAGGGTTGAAAACCTGAAATCTGGGTATTGTTGGTTTGATCGTTCTGAACTGATCCAGATTGTCAGATTTTGAAAATTTCAAGGTTTTGACCTCCATGCAAGACATACAAACCCCAATTTGGACCTTTTTGACAGATTTAACAGTATTTGGACTCATTTCTTCAAAATGCCTAAGTGTAGCAAAATTTTTAATTTGGGGTACAACAGTATTATGGATAAATACTTATCAGCATAAGGCATGAAGAATACCAATTGCTTCATTACATTTGGGTGCTAAATTTTTGTGCATATAGCATCCAGCCTGTGTATTGATATGGAACCTTGTGAATGCCAATGAAAAAGATGTACATAGGATGAAATTATGACAAGTGCATCATTTGGATGATATTGCACAAAAAAATACTATAATTAAATAATGATTGAAATTAAAAAGGCTTCTACATACATTATACTTTGTTGAGACATTCGTTTATTTAAACATTTACTTAGATTTATTAATTCAAAGTACATAGCCATATAACTAAAGATCTTGACCACAATTGCCCACCTAAATATGTTGATGCCCACTAACGATAGTTAAAGAGTGGTGAAAATTTAGATGTAGAATCCAAAAATGACAAGACTTGGAATGGAAAGTTGTAAGATTACTTTGTTATCACTAGAATGGCTGTGACAAACCACCCTTTGTTTTTTTGTGAAATATTTTGGATATAAAATGTATATGTGATGCCTTCACACTTTCTGATCACCCAGATCTTGGAGTGGGCAAGGTGAGAGCATATAATGCTTCAACCACACTACTAACTACAATGTACGCAAACAAAATGAAATGGCAGCAAGTCAACCATGGCACACAAGTGGCACAACTAACCTCAATCAACACTTCTTCAAAGTACAACATGCATTAATGCAAGCCACTAGTAGAATGCCTAAGTTGGTTCAAACTAAAATGGTTGATTACACCAGCTTGCTCAATGCCAAAATGGGCTAATGAAATACGTTGGGTCTAGCAGTGAACCGACTAAGACTTATCAGCATGATATGCATATGAACTAGCGGTAATTCATCCATCTTTACAAAATAAAGTGCATACAAATATATACCTCTAGTGGTATTACCATATGGGGTTTACAAGACAAGCATGGATGCACTAAAAAATAGCATAAATGATTGATATACTGCTGGAACAAGTCTGATATAACATTCTGATTACAAAATAAGTTTACTGCAATAACATAAATTAGTCTTAAAACCCAAAATGAGCATGGAATATCATACTTAGAATGTGTGTTTATCATCCCAATTGAAGTATACATTGAAATTTGAAGCAAGAGGCTGATATAGTGCTGATACAACTTTGTACTTGCTTTTGTCCCCTTTGATCAAGGTAGCCCTTTAAATCTTCAACAGCACAATGATATACCATTAGCAGCTTTGAAAGGACTACCGGAGTTCACAAGAGAGAGTCAGATCACGCCTTTTGAACATATAAGGGACATAGCAGCATTATGTAATGTCCACCATGTGACTCAAGAAAATGTGGCTATAAGATTGTTAGCCGCATCCTTTAAGAGGAAGGCGTTAGAATGGTTCAGAAGCTTGCCAGTGGCCTCTATTGCAACATGGGATGAGCTTGGTGATCAATTTACCAGATTTTTTGAAGAAAAATCTGATCACCTATCTTTGGTAGAACAGTTGACAACAATAAAAAGGGCTCCACAAGAACAAATGACAAATTTCAACACCTGTTTTCAGAAAATGTGGAATAGAATACCTGTTGCAGTAAGGCCAAGTGCTGACCACGCCTTCTTGTATTACTTGAAAAGTTTGAACAGTGACATATCTCTCATGATTCAATCTATGGGAGGTATCTCATTACCTCAAGCATTTGCTATAGTAGTAAAGGCAGAGAATAGCCTCATTCAGGCGGGTAAGATTGCTCCTTGGCCTCCTATGCCTATTTTTCCAAGCATTCAACCCAACATGCCTCTACAGATTCCACCTTTCAACACTTTGCCAGGTGTTCCCGGTCAAGAAATTACAGTAGCAGGACCATCTTAGGAGCTGTAGGAGATTAAAAGTGGCCAACAAAAGCTTGAAAGTTTGATGCAAACTTTTGGCAATGAGCTGGTCAATCTCAAGAAACAACAATTTCAGCCTAGACAGCCATATCAGGCTCAGAATATTGCTGCAAATCAAGGTTATCAGCAACAAAATCAAGGTCAGTTCCAAAATAGACAAAATTATCAGGGATATAATGCTGGAAATAGACAAAATGTTAATCAAAGGCCATATAGACCTTATATTCCAACACCCCTCAGTACTGTTAAGGATATTGTACCTGCTCAAAATAATTTAGCAACAGATTGCGAGTGGTGCTTTCCATGCAACCAGCCCCACAATCAAGCCACATGTTCCAATGGTGTTATCAATCAAGCACTCATGGTTCAAAATGCTGCAAGCTCACAACCAGATACATCTACTGATGTACATGATCAGCAACAGGATGCATATCCCAATGAGACCGCATTCCTAAATTGGCAAGATGAAGAGTTCTGTGGCGTGAGTGGTGATCCAGCAATTGCAACATACACCCGAGCAAAGAAAAGGGCTCTAGAAGCGGATCAAATAACTGGTAAGGATAAAGGACCTGCAACCGCAGAACCATCACTCACAAAAAATCCTCACAAAGAAGCAGATCCGGTCGCTGCTAAGATACACCAGAAGATGCATTCAGCTATGCCTTACAGCATTGTGGATAACATGAAAAGAATGAACGTGTCCATGACTATGTGGGATTCCTTATCTATTCCCGGAGAAGCTGAAATGTTGAAGAAGGCATTGAATGGTGAAGATACACAGCAGCAAGCTGCTGGTGATCGTGAAAAGGTAGTCATGACAAATGCTGAGCAAAAGAATGATGCTGACAGCAAGTCAAATACTCCAGTTAGAGGTAAGAACGTGAGACCCCCTCCCTTCTATGTATCATTAATTATTGGAAAAAACCTAGTACATAACTGTATGGTGGATAGTGGGGCTACTTGTTCTGTGATGCCTAAGCAAGTAGCAGATCAGCTAGGTTTACAATATGATCTTGTAGAGAAAGGAGTGGTCCAATTAGATGGTACATCCGTTCATTCCATAGGTCTGATTAAGAATGCTTGTCTGACCTTACATGCTTGTCCTAATTTCTCTCTCCCAGGATATCTATGTTATTAATTTGCCCCCATATTTTGGTCTATGTCTGTCACGGGATTTCACTGCAAAAATAGGAGGATACCTTTCATCTGATTGGTCCCATATGCTGTTCCGTACCAGATATGGTACCAAGGTTACCATTAAGTCTGAAACACTTGCAAAAGACAATATCGAGCCATATACTTCTTGTGCAATTAATGCAAATTGTCTTGCGTTAGAGGAAGGTGATGTCCTCCCTAGCTCTGAAGCTAAGACCCAAATCGAAGACATTCCTGATATCCTTTTAGATGAGTGGGCAGCAGAGAATACCTTAGAAGCAGAATGTAGTCCTGTTGTAGATGCTGGTATGGGCAATTACATGTTTCAAGAGGCTGGTTTGGTTATGCCAAATTTGGTGAAATTAACAGAGGCTAATTCTGAACAGTGGAATGATGTTTGGCATATTTTTTTGATGGTTCAAGGAGTACGCAAGGGGCTGGTGGAGGTGCAATGCTGGTCTCGCCTAAAGATGAAAAGTATTATGCTGCTTTCAGATTCAGTTTCTCATGTACAAATAACACAGCCGAGTACGAAGGCCTTATTCAAGGATTGGAATGGGCAAGGAAGCGTGGTATCAAGTGTTTGAAGGTGCATGGTGACAGTGAGTTAGTAGTAAATCAAGTCCGGGGCATGAATGCTGTTAAAAATGATGTTCTCAAGTCTTATAGACACAGAGTTTGGGATCTGCTTGAGGATTTTGACGCTTTTAATATACTTGCCATCCCAAGACAAAAAAACCAGCATGCAGATAGGTTAGCAGCTGTGGGAGCTCAGTACGATATTCCAAACAGCATTAAAACAGGTTGTGACCAGCAACACATTAAGATTGTTATCAGACCTTTAGTACCTGACAACAATGTCAATTGGCAAGTTTTTGAAAATGATGAACAGATTTTGCAGTTTTTGTTTGAAGAGGATGTTTTTGCCAGTTCAAACCAGCAGAGATATAAAGAGCAATATGGAGATCAAGTGTTGCAACTGAAGAATAATAAGTTGCCTAAGGGGTTAGTCACTCTGGAAAGTGCTTTCAATTCAGATGACCAAGTTAAAACTGGTAAAGCTAACTTGCTTGTACAACAGAATCAATATGAAGATTTGGAGATTGCACCTGGAAAAAACCTCAAAATCGGTAAAGTAAATTCCGCTGATGAAAAACAGTTTTTCCTTCATCTATTCCAAGAGTTTAGCGACATCTTTGCATGGGAATACAGAGATTTGAAAGGATTTGACCCACAGCTCGCGTAGCATACCATAGAGCTGGGGCCAACAGCTAAGCCTGTTAGATAGAAACAAAGGCCAATCAATCCCAGATTGGAGCCTTTAATGCAAAAGGAGGTTTTTAGGTTGATAGAAAGCAAAATAATTTTTCCCATTAAACACACCAGTTGGGTTGCGAATCTGGTTCCTGTGAGAAAGAAAAACGGAGAGTTAAGATTGTGTGTGGATTTCAGAGACTTGAATAGAGTCTCGCTGAAAGATAGGCACCCACTCCCATCAATGGAACAGATTTTGCAATATGTATCAGGAGCTGAACGATTTTCCTTGCTGGACGGATATTCTGGATATAACCAGATTTTGGTGAAAGGAGAGGACCAATTCAAGACAGCATTTACTACAAAATGGGGTACAATGGCGTACAAAAGAATGCCGTTTGGATTGTCTAATGTGGGAGCAACATTTCAGAAAGCAATGGATATGGCTTTCAACAATTTAATGTATAAATTTGTTTTGGTATACCTTGATGATATTTCCGTCTATTCCAAGAAGGTGACAGATCATATTGACCATCTGAAGCAGATTTTTGAGCGCTGCCGGGAGTTTGGTATTTCGTTGAATCCCAAGAAGTGTATTTTTTCTGTCCATGAAGGTAAGCTGCTTGGTTATGTGGTATCAAAAGAAGGGATTATAGTGGACCCTGAACGGGTTGCAGCAATTTTGGAATTGCCCTTACCTCAACATAAAAAGGGGCTTCAGAGTTTCATTGGCCGGATTAATTTTGTTAGAAGATTTATGCTTGACATTGCAGCATTGCTTAAGCCACTAACAGCTATGCTCAAGAAAAACGTTGTTTTTATTTGGACTAAAGAGGCAAAAAATAGTTTTCAGGACATTAAGGAAGCTCTAGCAGCAGCCCCTGTATTGGTAAATCCTGATTTCAGTAGGAATTTTATTCTTTACGCATATGGAGGACTTGAAGTCATTTCTGCTATGCTAGTACAGCAGAACTTGGAAGGACTGGAACAGCCAATCGCTTTCTTTAGTAAAGGCCTCGAAGACTATGAACAAAGGTATAGTTTTGTCGAAAGACACATACTTGCTGTAATTAACAGTCTTAAAAAATTCAAACATTTGCTATCACATAACAAGGTGTTGTTGCGAGTAGTTCATCCAAGTGTTAAGGAATTTTTATTAAGTAAGGACTTGAATGAAAAGCGGGCTGGCTGGATAACAAAGGTAATGGAGTATGATGTCGAAATTCAAGTGACTAAATTAGTCAGGGGTAAGGGGCTTTGTGAGCAGCTGAGTGGTGAAGAGGTTGTAAAGGCTGAAGAACAAGTAGAGGTAGTTCTGGTGCTGCAAGTACCAGAAAATGGTGATAACACAGCAAGCTGGTTAAAAGATATGGCTCATTTCCTTAGAACTAGTGAATGCCCATCAGGCCTAGATAAGGCAAAGAGAAGATACTATAGGCTGTAGTCTGTTCCTTATGTGTTAATAGAGGATGTGCTATTTAGAAAGGATCATAATGGAGTGCTTTTAAGATGTATTGATGAGAATCAGGTGGAAAAAGTCCTTTCTGAGTTTCATGATGGTTTCACGGGAGGTCATTTTTCAGCTAGAACTACTGCATGGAAAGTGATGTGGGCTAGTTATTACTAGCCTACATTGTTTAGAGACTCTCATGCATGGACTAGAAACTGCGTCAAGTGCGCCATGTTTGCAGGAAAGGAGAGATTACCAGCAATGCCTTTACATCCAGTTCAAGTGGAACAGCCCTTTATGAGATGGGGAGTTGACTTCATAGGTGCCATACATCCACCCTCTAGTGCTGGACATAAGTGGATTTTGACGGCAACTGACTATTTCACAAGATGGACAGAAGCAATTGCCTTGAAGGAAGCTAATGAGACTGCCGTCTTAAACTTTTATGAAGATATTGTGACCAGGTTTGGTATACCAGATTCTTTTATTTCAGATAACGCATTGGCATTTGTTGGTTTAAGGGTTGCTGATTGGGCTTTGAAAAATGGAATATACCTGAGTACTTCTAACTACTACCCTCAAGGTAATGGGTTGGTAGAATCCTCAAATAAGAACTTGATCAGAATAATCAAACGAACATTACAGGACAATCAAAGGGATTGGCACTCTAAACTGAAAACTGCATTGTGGGTTGATCGGATAACACCAAAGCAAGCTATTGGGAATTCACCCTATGTTCTAGTATATGGCAAAGAGGCACGGTTACCTATCTCTACAGAATTACCTACATTGGATATGGCAAGTCAATTGATGTTATTTGAAGAAGGAGAACCTATGAGAGTCAGGTATTCTCAGTTGATGGAGTTAGAAGAAACCAGGAGTAAAGCGATGCAGCAGATGGAGCGTCATCAGCTGCAAACAAAAAGGTTTTTTGATAAGAGGGCAACTCCAAAGCTGTTCAAGGAAGGGGACCTGGTTTTACGATGGGATGTGCTCAAAAGCAGACCTGGTCATCATTCAAAATTTGATCATATGTGGAGTGGACCGTTCATGATTAAAGTATGCAAGGAGCACAATGCATATCAATTATCAAATCTGGAAGGAAATGTGTTGCCGATACCAGTCAATGGTATCCACCTCAAATGTTGTTTTGAGGTATTGTTGTGACCTTTTCACACATCACCCCATGCCAGATGGGGACCCCCCTATTTTTGCTCCATTTTGGTCTTTTGGCTTTGGTTTTGCGTCTCTCCCTCTCTCTCTTATTTCTCTGTTCTTTTGGGGATGTTTCTGTATTTGACCTAATTGGAAATTTTGGCTAAGTCCGTAAAATTAGGGTTTTGTTCTTTAGGATAGTTTGAAGTTGAATTGAGTTGGCTAATTGACGTTTGAGCTTAACACAGCAATCACAAGGCTTCCAGCAGGGTCCCATTAAATTTTCACTGTATTCCGGCAACTTGCTATTTTTAGTAAGTATTCAATTTGGGACTATTTTATCAAAATTTCGGAATTCGGTCAGCTTCGACACATTCAGAACACATCAAGCTGCTTGCACGTAAATTTTGAGCCAGATCAGACAACTTGCTATTTTTAGCAGTTCAGGCTTCAGGAGCCATTTTCAGGGGTCAAACATATGATTCTTCATTGCATGTCCGGAGATTACTTCTGGGTTTCTCGAAACCTTCGCAACGATATAACATGCAAACCGAGACGATCACTTTCAGAGTTCAGCCTTCGGAGGCTATTTTTAGGGTTTGCATGCAGAGTTCTTCAACGCATGTCCGGATACTCCTTCTGGGTTTTCCAAGAGCTTCGCAACAGTGTGACATGCAAGCAAAGAAGATCAAATTTTGAGGACTTACTATTTTTAGCCAGTGCCTGCATGCAAACCAGTTTTCTGGGTTTTTCTGGGTTTCTTGAGATCCCATAGGCAATATGACATGCAAAATCATTCGGCAGTGGATGAGTCACTTTTCAGGCAGTTATATTTTTAGCAGGTACACTCTGGCAGCCACCTAACACTCCAGTTCAGCAAGCAGAACGACATGCAGAAGGAACGAAGTCAAACGAAGACCGTTCGGGATACATGCAGGTCAAATTAGGGTTCCCACTTTTATAGGTGGTGAAATCCAGAAATTGTCAAAACGAAGCACCTCACCAACATCAGCACACTTCAGGGTACCTGCTGGCAAAATTTGAGCGAAATCGGAGAACTTACTATTAGTAAGTCAGGGCACAGCTATAAATAGCAGGTTTGCACCCGAGGTTGGCATCAGAGCGACACTCAAGTTATCAGGGCCAGGCGTTGCAAGTTTCAAGTCAAACATAGCTACTGAAGTCAAAAAAATTAAGGACTTACTATAAATAGCAGGTGGCTATAAATAGCAGGTCAGGGCAGATAACTGGCAAGACGGGTTCACAAGGTAGAGAGTATCGTATGGTGAAATTTTCAGGCAAAACGGAATTGAGGAAGTCAAGGAAATCAAAGACTTACTAAAAATAGAATGTGAGATCGAGGGCAGACAAAGGCATGAAAAATTTACTAAGTGTGAGAGAATCAGAGCATACCCTCTCAAATGCGCCCTCACCTTAAGAGATTAATGAAAGCCTTGAAAATTTCCTAAGGCAACAAAATGGAAGCATGCTAGTGAAAATGCGCTCTCAAGTTGTTGAAGACACTTCAAAAATATTCTAAGTCAAAAGTGAGAGCACACCCTCTCAAATGCGCCCTCAAGCAAAATTCTAAGTGTGAAAATTTTCCCAAGGTAAAAACAAAAGTAGAAGGTGTTAAATGCGCCCACCTTGAGAGGGAGACTATGAAAATTGTCTAAGGCAAAAACAAAAGCACAAAGGCAAAATGTGCCCTCAAGGTAAGAGGTGAAGTTTCTAAGTTAGAAAATAGAAGTAGAGGACCCTAAATGCGCCCAGCATACAAGGCTGCAAGGAAGACATGTCAAGAGAATTTCAAGGCATGGTAAGTATCTCCTCCATAGGTGAAGTGCGCCCAGCAAGAGAAGTGATGATAAAATGTTTTCTAAGTATCAAAATGAAAGCACCAAGGGTAAAATGCGCCCCAGCTAAGAAGTGAGTTGAAAGAGATTTGCTAAGGTGTGGAAAACTGCAGCACATGGCCTCAAAGGCGCCCTTGACTTGAGGTGAGGGAGCTTAAAAAAGTTCTAAGTATGAAAATTGCAGCACACCCCATAGAATGCGCCCAAGGGGGATGAGGACTTGTAAAAGCTTCTAAGGCATTGAAAGTAGAAGCTAGAAGGCTGAAATGCGCCCAGCCAAGGTTAATGAGGTAAAGACATTTCTAAGTAAAGAGAAATGGAAGTCCCCCCTTCAAAATGCGCCCAAGTTAATGATACCAAGCAAAAGATGTTAAGGCGTGAGAAACTAAAGCTTGCCTGGCTAAATGCGCCCAAGCAAGGAACATGACTTGAAAATATTTCTAATGAAGGAAGCCTACCTCAAATGCGCCAAAGGAGGTGAAGGGATAGCGAAGGCCTTGAGGAAATTGTCTAAGATGTGGAAAATAGAAGTTGAGAGGGCTAAGTGCGCCCACCTTGAGTGAATGTTTGAAAAATTTCTAAGGCATAAACATGAAAGTGCAAGATGCTAAATGCGCCCAAGGTGTTGAAAGGACAAAAACGTCTAAGGCATTATATTGAAAATATAAGTTGATACATGAAAATGAGCCCTTCATGGGTAAGTTGACAAAATTTAAAAAAATTCTCTAAAGGCATTTCTAAGGCAAAGTGAGAAATACGCCTAAGGAGGGAGGTATTGTTAAAAGCTCCAGAGACAAGATCAAATGTGCCTGGGAACGAGGGAATTCTTCAGGAAAAAAGGGAAAACGCCGAGGCATGAAAAACGAAGGCTACAAGTAAGAAGTACGCCCAGAATTAAAATGGAGTAAACCTTAGTAATTTTTATTAAACTTACCCCTTCGTCTGGATACACATGGAAACGATGATTTTTGAGGGGAAATTTCTTCTGGGTATTGAACATTTTCCACTGGGAGATGATTTAAAATTGTTCCTCACCTCGCTCAAGATTTTTCGACAGATATTTTTGCCTGGCACCCGTTTAATGGATTTCCTAGGTGAAATAAAAAATAAAATCTCTAAGGCAAATACAAGAAAAGTTTCTACAAAAAAGTGCTTTGGCTTGTGATGTCAAAGTGAGCGCCTGGATTACAGTGGATGAAATTCATAAAGCAGGTAAAATTGTCTAAGGGAAAATAAAGCAACAAGGGGTCAAATACACTCACAGGGAAGAAATTTGTCTAAGGCATGGAGGAATTTGAAAATGAACTAAAGCTCGAGCATCAAGCGTTCAAATACATCCTCAAGATGAAATATTTTCTAAGGCACAAACTCCAGGCAAGGTGATGGATACGCCCATGATGAAGGTTTGCTAGAAAAGTGATGAATTCTACCACATCCGGAGATCAATCGGTCAGAACATGGGAATTGGGTAAGTAAAGTGAATTTATATCATAAGTGTTCTGATACTCTTATTTTGTTTTGCAGGATGAACGTTGAAGCCAAGGCATGAGGACTTGATGAAGCTAGACAACGTTGCAACTTTGGGAAGAAGAAACGACAGTGAAGATTTGGCTAAGACACTAAGAACATGATGCAAAAGAGGCAAATGCACCCAAGGCAGTGGGCTAGAGAAATGTGAAAGTCACAAGAAAGAAATGCATCTAGGAATGAAAGCAACAGGAGGACTTAACGAAGAAGAACTTTTTGCAAGGAGGGTTTGAACCAAGTGTTGTTGTGTGCTTGCCTCCTCCTAACGCAACATAATTGGCAAAGAAGAACAGTGGGAACACGTTTCTGGACGAGAATCTTCTAGAAGAAGATAGTGGGCATTAATTACAGATAATGGTTCCTGCAGAGGAGTGGAGAATATTCTGTTCATTTATTACCCACTCCTCTTTGTGGCGGTTTTTAGGGCTAAAACCCTAATTAGGGCATATGTGGCCCGATCTGAGCCCTTCATTGTAATTCAATCTGAGCCGTCCGTTGGACTGGGCCAACTATAAAAGGGGCATTCCCCCTCATTTGTAACTTAGTAGACATTAGATTGAGAATAGAGAGGATAGAAGTTAGAATAGATAGAGAGATAGCTTAGAAGATAGCTTAGTTTGGAAAGGAAAGAAAACTTTCCCTTTGAAAGTTTTGTAAACGGTTGTTGTGAACACTTTTCATAATATAAAGAGTTTCATTGCATGGTGGTTCTATCTTTTGTTGTGAATAGCTAGCAAGGCCTTTTCGTCTTTCCAATTCAAATTGATAGAGTAGAATAGACTTTATTTTATGCAAGTAGTTGTTAATAGTGGAGTGTGGCGTCGTGGTTTGAGCATATCTTCTTTCATCCATACCACTAGCGGGCTTGCTGATGGTAAGTTCGCCTTGTGTGGTCCACTGGAATATCAGTACCTAACTTCCGTTGTGATTCGTGTGTTCATTTGCATCGTTGTGACGGAGTGCACATGTTGAATCACAATTTGAATATCTTATTCATCCTTTGAAGATTGCATCAGCTTTGTCAGAGTTGTCCGAAAGGAGACGAAGCGAAGTCTGGTTTGAAGATTGTTTAAGTCGATCCTCGTCCTCCACCCTTTAGGAGTAGATGGTTGCATCTCTAATCCTTATATCCTTTTACATTCAGCATTATCCGGTTAGTTTAAGAACCCGAGCGTCATTGACAAATCTCCTGAAATTTGAGAATCCTTTCTTCTGAATGAGCAACTCACGTAAGTCCCCTTGAAATAACTAGCATATTCACATCAACGAACTGAGTCTATTCGCAATAAAAGGAACCTTGGAGTTGAACGCATGAACTTTCACGCAATCTTAGCATGCGGAATACTTTGATCAAGAGGGAATAGAATGACCGTTGGGCATTTTTATTCTGTGTTGATGTCGTCATAAAAAACACGTCAACAGGTATGATTTTCAGTGTCAGTTTTTGTTTGTTTTCTAGGTTAGGTTTCATGCTGTTAATAAGTGCTTCTGCATATTAGTTGGATTTTCCCTAAGTGCTGTCCAAGCACATGTTAGTCGTTTTCTTTCCTAAGTTAGTTTCCTATTTTCCTTAGGTTTTAGGTTTGTCAAGTTGCTGGTTTGGGTTGTTCCATTTCATTTTTCATACCCGCCCATCTCATTCATGCATACATCAATGCATGTATTGAATGCATACATCTGACTTGAATACACATGCATAACCACACATTTTTCACTCAACTGCATCCATTCCATACATACATTCATTCATGCATACCTAAGATGGTCAACTATGAAGGTTTCAACTTTTAAAGCTGATACTTGAGTTTGATCATGCATATTAATCAGTCCAATAAGAGTCTTAAGTCTTTTTAGGCTCATTCACATGCATCCCAAACCCAACCAACAACTTTGGAGGTCGTGTCGTGACAGGTATATGTCCTAGGAATGCATAATTTTCAGACTTTGTGCCCAATGAATAACGGAGGCCAACTGGTCTCAAATGTCTAGCAGGCAGACAAACAGCAAAAGTCGCCAAAATGTTACTAAATTTCTACACATGCTGAAATTTATTGGTAACATTGCACAAGAATTCACAAAGCTGCTTATTTTTCATACATCTGCTTTCAGTTCATTTCTATTTCCAATTATTTTATTCTGAGCAAAAGGAAGAAGAATGATGTTCATTGTATTATCATCAACTGATATGTACAATTTTCATTTACAATTGATTAAATGATTGAAATGCTGAAAGTAAAAGATCTCACACAAGCCGTGAGTATAGGTTACTAACTTTCAGATGCACGAAAGAGTGCATGAACAGATAGAATGTATTTTAATGGAAAAGGAGGTTAAGAGATAACCAGTCATTGCCTTTTTGCTTTGACTGGTTATGTGTCCTTTGGTGTCGTTCTTCATCCAGCTCCTAGCCCCTGAGTTCTTTATCAGCTGCATACGAGAAAGAAAAGTGGTATTAGATTCTGAAGGATCTAAGCAATGACTGAATATCCTAACTTAATTGCCACTTCACATATACTATCTGTTGATGCATTCTGTTACAAAAGAGAGTAACTTAATTAAGACAAAAGATATTTTTATTGCTAATCTGTTTGCTTCAACTTCAAGAGGATAGAGTTTTGTTTATAGGTGTCACGAGTCTGTGCTCGAACCTTGTAAACAAATTTCATTCACATAGAGCAGAGAAAGAAAAGGAATGAAAGGAAAGTACACAGCAAAGCTGCAATTTTTTTTTTTAATGAAACATTAAAGGGACAGAGTACTTATTATTCTGAAACCTTTTGTTTTTAATTTCCAAGAGAAGAAACAGAGCAAGAACATACAGAGGGAACAGAAACACAATGCAAGCACTGGAAAATGAAAGCTACAGCCATAAGAAGCACAAAATACAGTAGTCTCATAGAATGAAGCATGACAAGACAACAAGTGTTATTGTTTTAGGAGGCAATCTGAAAGATAATACAAATATTCTTATCATGGTAAAGGTAATTATGGCACTGCTGGTCATTTCTACATGATCATATTAAGACAAGAGCCATTAGCTTCAAGGAAACATGTGTACAAGCAAACATCATGTGCAAGTATGACTGTTTTTTGAGAAACAGCTACAGCTACACCAAAAAATATATCCAGTTATGATGAATGTTAGCAGTTACAAATTGTTTCAAAACCCAGAGGAAAAAGTGTCAGATAGATGTAGTTCAGCCTTTAATGCTAAAGGAGCGCCATGTCATAGAGCAGCAGAAAAGAAAAAAGTCTACAGAAACACAAGACCCACGGCCATAGGAGGTCTTTTTCTTATCTGAAAATTACTTCAAACTTAAACCTTTGTGCAGGCTTACAAACCAGCATAAATTCCCAATGAAGAAGGGAAGTGCACTCAAACAAAGGGGTTTCTCATGGCGCCCAGCGAACAGAAATATAAAGTTTCACAGAGCACGTTCAAACCAGCAAGAGAATAGCCACGGCTTGAGGTTTTTACCAATAGCTTTCGAGAGAGTAGTAAAATCTTCAGAAAAACTTGTGCAAATGGCGTCGCTTATACTAGTCAAGTTCCAGGAGATGAAGAATCTCAAGAATGGCGGCCACAGGTAAAAAAAAAAAATGAGAGAAAAGATTATACAGTAAAAAAGACGTCAAAAGAATCCGTAGCCGAGCTTTTTAAAAGCCAGAAAGGTTTTCACAAGACAAGAACCAGTTGCAAAGAATCGAGCTTACCATTGGTGCAAGTTCTAGTTGTAGGTATGGCGCAAAAGATTTCAATCTTCAGATCATTTGGCGGCTATAGTTTCCTCAAGAATGGCGGCGGCTCCTGCTCAAAACCCTACTCCACTTCTTCGACGTGAAAAGACAAAAATTGCAAAATGCTTTAGGGTTGTTTTGTTTTGTCTTGTAGCCTTTTGGACAGTTTATTTTTGTTTGGAGTCCATAGCTTCAAGCCTTATATGGCACTTTTCATGTTTTTTATTTTGTTTAATATTGTAATTGTATGTTTCTTTAGCATACGATTTTAGTATTTAATAGAATAAGGTCTTGAATGGCTATTGTTTTTCTTTTGGGGATATTGTAATTAATATTTAATTAATTGATTTAAATGTATCAATTAATAAATATTTGGGTTTCTGGATAAATATTGTAAATTAATATTTATTGATTGATATGTTATAAATCAATTAATTAAATATTAAAGCTTCTAAAGGAAAGCAAACATAATGTAAGGTGGATCAGAGATAAGGGTGTTTTTATGGCTTGAGGACTTCTTCTTGGGAGTTATGGCGGTTTTGGAGTGTTGGAGTCTTTCTAGGGGAGTTGGAGAAGTCTTAGGGTCGAATTTGACTTTCCCCTAGGATTTGGATGGGTCTTTATGACTTTGTTGAGCTTTTTTGGGTCAGTTTTGAGTAAGTCATAGGGGTGTTTATGACTTAGTGGGGTTATGAGGCAGTGAGTCATTATTTTTGATGAGGATTGACTCCTTTTTTGGAGCCTTGTTTCATGGATTCGACCCTTAGGGGTTTGTACTTAGTCTTTTGGACTATGATTGTAAAGGGAGTTCTGATTATGCAGAGAAGATTTTTGTGACAGTTTTGTGTCCTTGAAGCATTTTCTGCATATTTTGTAATTCGTTTTTGGAGGATATTTGGTACATGTACTGAATCATTTAGTGATATTTTCTGATTTAAAATCTAGTCTTAGTTCTTTTTTGTTACTATGTGTGAGTAATATCTGATTGATTAAGTGTTAAAGTGAATTTTTAGGATTCCTTATCATTCTGTCTCGGCTATCACCTAGTTGCAGTTTGTACTTTTGCTTGCAGGTTATAATTTGTGTCTTCCGTTTTTTGGAACTGTTATGTGAATGTTTTCATGTTCCTTAACTTTCATTATCAGGACCTTATTATGAAATATTAATGCAAGTCAGTATAGGATCTAAGTGTTGATCAATAGTGGGGAGTTTTCATTGTCTTGTTACAGTCATGCCTTTAATATTCATGAGTTTTGGTGTATCACCTATTAGCTAAGTTCAGTTTTAAGTTTCTTTTTGCATCTTTCTCCCTTTTTCCTATCAAGTTCAATTCATTATAGTTACAAGAGCTTAGGTGTATATCCCAAGGAGCCGGCCTATAACCCGGAGATCCACTCAGTTTCATAGGAAAATCCCACTGCCTATGAGTGGTTCAATGTTACCTGAAATTTCCAGTTCTTTTCATTGAGTCTGCTTGGGTGCAAATTTCAGGACTTAACAGTACTACTGAGACACTATCAAAATTAGAATTAATGCATACTGAAAATACTCTATAATCACCTTCATATGCTGAAACAACAACAAAATGTGAAAGCGAGCAAGACTAACCACTGAACAACAATTAAAAATGCACCCCAAACACATGGAACTAATTGATATCGGTCATAATAGGAATTCTTAATAGTTGCAGATCTGAAATGAAACAAATTAGCTGTTGGTACAATAGGTATTGTAGGTACTAATGCATCGGAAACTTATAAAATCATCAAAGTTCAATCAGCTGATTCAATCACACCAAAATATTACTATCTTATCATATGAAAACTCAAGTAAATATTACCAAGAAAAAACAGCAACAAACTCCTATTAAAACACATCAAAAATCTCCATCTTCAGCACCAGCTAGATCAAACTTCACTTGCAAGACAAATGTGATCTCAATGTGAAATCACCATATCGAACTAGGAGGGTTATCGTCCCATGAATTGGTATTCGAAGAGTGTTTTCATCCTCAATAAATATGAACTTACATTCTTGCTTAGAGCAATTGGAAAATAACCAGTAACCCTTCTTCTCAAGACCCAACCTCCTTTTATAACCTTTTAGAGTTATTTTAATAATTTTTTTTTTCTTTTTTTTTCTACTTTTTTTCGAAAAGGTCTTTTTTACTTTTCATTGCTTTTTTGAAAAAGTTTTTTTTTTCGCTTTTTCAAAGCTTTTCCAAAAAACACTTTTCTGAAAAAAATATTTTTTCTTAATAAAATAATATGAACACTTTTCATCATCTTGAGCCTTGCGACATTTCATTTGTACATTTAAAACTTTTTTTTTTTTAATAATTAAATGTAAGTTATCAATTAAAATATTGAAAAGTAAATTTTTGACAACTTGATTAATTAAATTATTTTCCCTTTTCCAATGTCAATTAGCCTACAGAAAACTTTGGAAAATAAGCTAATGGCTAAACAAGCACTCATGTGCAAGAAGGGAACATTACAGTCCTCCCTCCCCAAAATTTCTTGTCCCCAAACAATTGCAAACTAGGATGCTACAAAATCTGCTCTCCTTCCCTTGTAGCATCCTCAATTGGAAGATTTTTTCATTTCAGCAAATACTCTTTGATATTTCTATTTCTCATTGTGTGTTCTCTGAATTCAATCACTAACTCAAGAATCAAGATGAGCTTCCCTTCTTCATAGAAGGGAGGAAACTCAATAGAAGCAACCACTTTGTGATCAAGTGCCTTCTTAAAGTGAGAAACATGAAATACATTATGCACCTTGCTTCCTTTTGGTAGCTCCAACTTGTAAAGCACTTCTCCAACTATCCTCATGATTTTGAATGGACCATATAATCATGGATTAAGTTTCTTGGCTCCACTCATTTTAAGAGTAGACTATCTATAGGGCTGCAATCTCAAATAAACCATATCATTAACCTCAAAAGTGTGCTCAACTGTATGCTGATAAATAGACGACTTATGCTGATTTTGTGCATGCTAGAGGTTACCTTGTAGAGTTTTCAACACATCTTGACTTTGCTGCAATACATCTTTGGCTATCGGTACTTTGTTGTCGCAAAATAAGAGATCAATGAAGCTAGGAGCTTCGTATCCATACACTTCCATGAAAGCGATATTTTGATTGACATATGATAAGCAGTATTAAAACAATATTCTCTAATATGAAGCCATTTTATCCAAGCCTTCTATTGTCCTTAAAAAATAATTCTTTAAGTAACCTTCCACCCACATGTTTACAATTTTAGTTTTCCCATCAGTTTGTGGGTGATAACAAGTGCTGGAGTGATCTTAGTCCCAATCAATTTGAACAACTCTTGCCAAAACAATCTGAGGAACCTATTGTCCCTATTGCTCACTATGTTCTTTGGCAAGTTATGCAACTTAAATACTTCTTTGAAGAAAAAATCAGCAACCTAGGAAGCTCTGTAATCTAAAGAAACGATAGTGTGCAAGTTTGGTCAATCTATCAACAACATATATGCAATCTTTATCTTGTACCTTAGGCAACCTGGTGATGTACCCTTTCTGGTTAGAATTAATAAATAAATTAATTTAATTATCTAATATTACTTGGTAGGAGAACGTGATTTATATGGGTAATATTAAATGATTAAATTAAATTGAGTTGTAAAGTGAATTAATAAAGTCACTTTATATTATGATAATGAGTTAATGGGTTTTTGGCGGGAAAACCTAAAATGGAGTTATAAAAGGGAATTTCGGGCTCACTTATCATTATGCTTGTTAATTTTCTCTTATTGGTGATTTGGGAATTTTTGAAGCTCTAGGACGAAAACCTAGGGTTCAGTTGGAAGGATCATCCAGATTCTTCATGTGTACTTCATTGCACAATTCAGAGACGAATCTTCAGAGCATTGAGGGTTTGAGGAGATCTTTAGGTGTGGTCTGATAATTTATATATCATCATAGTTATTTAGAATTGCTTCATATTTCAGAATAGGTGGGTTTGTCTTTCCTGGCAAATAAGACAAGGTTCAGAAAAAGACAAATCGGGAATAAAGACAAAAATACAATAATCGCAGCTTTCAAAGGCATAAATCAGAAATTTGAAGGAGTGAAGAATTCACAGGTCTTAGGGTCACGTGGGTAGAAAAGATAAAATAGAATGGAGACAAATACACGTGCAAGGCCATAATATTGAAGGATCGAGTTTTTCAAGAAATTGTAACACTTAGAAAGCCACGTGAGAATTGGATGAATCAGAATCGTGGGGTCCAAAGGGATGGTCAAATTAGTCATAATAGCTTGATCGGGAGCTAAGTGTGTGCCTACTGCCTAAGCACTGATTTCCCAACTTTAATATGTGACGTTACAAGGAAATAACTATTTATTTATATTTGTTGTGGCTTTATTTTGTTGACCTGGAGATTAATTGCAAGGAAATGAGTTATAGAGGGTGGCGTGATTTATATTGCTTGGCTAAGTGGTGCCATTGCTAAGGTGCTGTTCATTCCCAGTCCTACATTGAAACTCCAGACTTGTTCATGACCACTTCTAGTGTTTGAGGCTGGCAAGATTCCCATGTGGTGTCTTGAACGAAGTAAACTATTGCTGAGGAGGGCGTAAAGGTGTTCTGAGACATATTGTGGCCTTCCCTGTGATTTCTAAGCATCCATCAAGTTGTTGATGATAGTGCAGACCTGCTCGTAATTCGAAGTTCCTTATTATTTTAGTATTATTGCATTTGCTGTTGGTAGTCTTACTGCATTTTTTGTTGGTTAAAGCAAATCTGAGCACTGTATGAATTGCTATCGCTACAAATGTTGCTTAGAACATATCACTGTAACTTCCAATCGGTTGTTGATGTAATAATCTGCTCATTGATGGTTTCTATCTGAGTATATTCAAGTTTGATATAAATTTTTGAGCAGTTGCATTGTATAATCTACCATGTTTTAGTGAAGAATATGTAATGTCCCTTTCTCAACAGTGATCAGTGCAGTTGGCTGTTAGCCTATCCCGGAGGCTAGTGAAAAACATAAATTAGGGTTTCCTATTTTCTAGGAGGATGTTTTGGTAGAATTGGAGGCTTACATGTTGGAATTTCACAGTTTTGATTCTAGATTCCTTTTGGGTTTTCAAAGAGCTTCGTGATGGTGTGACATGCAACTGAATCAGAGGACTTTTTAGGACTTACTATTTTTAGTAAGTTGCGATGACTGCTCAAATTATGGTTATATTACATTTGGACACACTATTTTTAGCAGTATGCTATTCTTAGTAAGTGCTATTTTTAGTAGGTTTTCAGCAGGCCAATTTTGAGGCTATTTCTGGTAAGTCAGTTGAGCAGCTTGGGTCTTCAGCTAAGTTTTGTAAGTCAGAGCTTGAGATGGGCGCTTCACTTGTTGAGGTAAAATATTTTAATAAAGTGAAATTCTATTAAGGCATGGTGGACGCCTTAGGGAGAAATAAGTTAATTTTATTATGACTTTCACTTTATCATATTTGGATGCCTATTTGAGGAAGATATATTATTTTATAGTGTTCCACTTTATTAGTTTTTGGACTCCACATTACACTTTATTGATATTTTTATTAAAGTGTTATGTCTTCATGAAGTGGACGACTTGGGAAAAGGTGAAATGAAATGCAACTTGATAGAACATTGCAAGGTGAATGTGAATTTGGATTAGTTGTCCATCTTGGAGGGAATTTGAATTTGAATTTGGAGACATAAGGCTATATATACGAGTGTTGGGCTCTTTGTTTCTCATCTATGAGAAAGTATAATGAAGTGCTACCGAAATGGAGAGTGAATTTCTTCGAGGAATGCATACCTCCAAGCTTATACTTAGTTTCTTGCTTGAGAGATAGAAACTAGCTAAGTGAGATAGCTATTCTTTACACTGAAGAACATATGTTGTTCATTGTGAATAGATTATTTGAGGTTTTCTTATGTCTTTTGGTGTGTTTTCACAGTTTACAGGTTGCTAGTTTGGGGTGTGGCTGTAGGTGTTTTTCACTCACAACTCTTTAGGTGAATTTTTGTTGGTTTTGGGTGATGGCTTAATCTTTTCTCCTATCCTAGGCATCCCTTTTTTCAGATTATCAGATTTTATCTTGCAGCTTTGAATTTTATATTGTAGGTCGCCCCTCTTGGGAGGCCGTACTTTGCCTGGGAAGTGTCTTGGGAATCATACATTAAATAATAGTTCACTCTTGCAGCTGTCTCTTGGTCTTGACTTGGTCACCACCTCATTTAGAGTCTATTGCTTCTGATTTTATGTGATTCGGAGGAGTATTGAGTGAGATAGGAGTATTTTAGTGAGTTTACTAGTTGCTGGTGTGTGTTTTCAGTTTGCTGGTCTGTTATATCAGATTGTAGTAGTTGGAGTTTTTGGGCTTGATTTTCATGTTTGGAGAGTCTTTGGATTTGGAAAAAAATTCTATATCATTTGCAGCATTTTGGATATCTATAATACTTGGCTCTTGCAGGATCCTATTTCACATTGTTATGCTGGCTCAGTAGTACAGTAGTACTGATCATCTCTTAAAACTTCTGCAAATTCTCTATAGTATTCCCACTTTTAGTGGAAAGAGGTTAGCTTGCTGCCTGTTGGTGTGCGTTTTACTACTCACTGAACACAGAATAAAATGCCCAAAGACACTTTATCCTCTCTTGAACAAAAGTTGCTGCGTATGCTAAGATTGCAAAGAAGATCTTATAGCAACTCCAAGGTTTCTTTCGTCAGGTCATGACACGTGGATAAGTTCAGTGGGCATTGTGATATGCTGGTATCACAAAGGGACTTACATTAGAATTTGTTCACAAGCTAAGGACTTAAATTGTTTTGACGTTGATTGCTCTTTCCATTGGGGTTTTTTAGATTTCCAAAAAAAAAAATGTAAAAAGATAAGGGTTTAGGAGTCTAAACTACGCCTAAGAACTCAAGAGACAACAATGATTGGGTGAAACGAAATAACCACACTTTGTTTCGCCTCCCTGGGATAACTACGCAAAGTGGGTGCAATCTTCAAAGGAGGTGATAATAATTTTCATGTCTGAAGTAATAAATATTCAAACTGAAGTTAAGCATCCACAATTTAAGAGCTCAGGATAACTTTACGCATTGGATTCAAATCATCTATCCAAAGAAAGTATGAGCTAGATTCCACCAATCACCACTATTAGATCTTTCATTCACTAACAAACATTCAAATGAAAATTCTAATCTAACTTTTAATCTAAGTGTTGAAGGAGAATATGTAAACCTTGCACACCACTTGAAAATAAAAGTGATTCAAAGCAAATCATGCATAAGAGCTTTTATTAATGGAAATGGCATAACACAACAATCTCATATTACTCACTTCACACTTTACAAATGAGGGGCGAGCTCAATTTATAGGCTCCCCAATTACAATTCAATGGCCAAGATTGATTTCGAATCAATGACCGAGATTACAAAATAAAACCCTAATTAGGGCTTGTCATAATTAACTACCTGTCGACCAATGAGAATTATATTTTGGGACACTTGTCCTTCTTGCTAAATATAAATCAATTCCATGGATAAGTCAGGTTCATTGAATTTGGACATGTTGACTTGAAACAATTTGATTGGTTGGAAGATGACGAGGCACCACCTTAGCGTGCTAGATGTCCTCTTTGGTCTCCTTGTTCCTTTTCCATGCACTTGCCTTAGAGTATCTTTCTTTGCCAATGACTCTGTCCTTTGTGCTTGTTTCTTCCTAGATTTGATCTTGGATTTCCTTTGAGATTTTGATTTCTTCTTCTCAGTTGCATCTGAAGCTTTGAGGTCTGGAAGTCTCCCCTTAGAGAAAATGTCTAGACTTAAGATTTTCTTTCCTGAATGCTTTGAAATTCCTTCAAGTCCCTTGAATTTGGAGAAGAGCTCTCCTGTGCTTTTGCCAAAATGGAGGAAATTGGAACTTTCTCTATGAAGTATTTCCCATACTTAGCCAAACTTTGGCTATTCAATTTCATTCTGTAATGCCTTCATGTGGACCATCCAACACTTAGCCAAGATTTTGGCCATCTCTATGCTCGAATGAACTTTTCCTGTGGATTTGTCTTCAATTCTAAGTCTGGCTTGTGCTAAGTAGGGCAGACTCCATCCTTGGGCAAGAATTTTATTCATTTCCTCTTTATTCCTTTGCATTTTTCCCGTTTTCTTTCCAACACTTAGTCAAAATTTGATACTTTTATTCTAGGAAAATTCCACACTTAGCCATTTTTTTGGTTCCTCTTGGCAAATTTTACCATGCTTGTTTTTGACCTTGCCTGACTTTGGACTTGGCATGCCATTTTTCTATTATGCTTGAGCAGGCTTACTCATTGGCAAGCCAATTATTTTTCTTTCTCCCTGGCGGACTTGGCTCTGTCTTGGACATCTTCAATTTAGCCTTGGAAAACTTCACGATTGGTTGGCCATGTTGGGCGGAGTTGCTCATTGCTTGGGGAATTTCCTTGACACTTAACCAAATTTTGAAATTCTATTCTCCAAGTTATCCACACTTAGCCAATTTTTTGAGTTTTTTCGCTCCAAGGTATCAACACTTAGCCAATTTTTTGAGTTTTCCTTGGCGGACTTCATAGTTGTTGTGCCACTTTGCTCATTTGCTAAGGCGGAGTTTGTCTTCCTTATGCTGTTCCCATCTTGCTTTGGGGCGGAGTTCATCTTCTCCTGGACAAGGCGAACTTTGAGGCTGGCTGGACAAGATGCATTTTCCTCTACGCGTACTTGATCCTGTGGCTGGACATCTTCATGGCGGACTTCACCTTTGGCGAACTTCACCTTGTCTTGGACATGCTTAAGCAGACTTGGCACTTGGCTTGCCATCTCCATACTTTGCCAAATTTTGAGTTTTCCTTTCCTCCTCTTGGCTGGGTGGACTTGGGTGCCTTCTTGCCAATCACATCTTTTTTCCATGCCTTAGAAATTTTTATCATGCTAGGGGGTGGCG
The DNA here is from genome assembly GCA_007115665.2 of Sequoiadendron giganteum. Classification (NCBI taxonomy): domain Eukaryota; kingdom Viridiplantae; phylum Streptophyta; class Pinopsida; order Cupressales; family Cupressaceae; genus Sequoiadendron; species Sequoiadendron giganteum. The sequence goes on along the minus strand of CM021104.1, from coordinate 547,276,741 downwards.
GACTTCATACTTGTCTTGCCAGTCACATTTTCTTCCATGGCTTAGAAAATTTCTCTATGCTGAGGGGTGGACTTGGTGATCTTCTTGCCAAGGGCAGACTTCCCAAGGCTTTTGCCAGTTCTTTCTTGCCTACGGCGGACTTTGAGGTTGCTTTGCTAGTTCCTTCCTGTAATGTCCCTTACCTGACTTTGCCCTAGAATTCACTTGTTCATCAGGTTTAGGGTTTCTTCTTTTTCAAATGAATGTTCTCTTTGACTAAGTAATTTTGGATTGAAGTCTACATTTAATATTTTCACATGTACATATATTTGTTAGCATTAATATCTAGATATCCAAATATAAATATAATCACAAATCACTAATAAAGACATATGAGGAGTGGCATGGGTAGAGCTGCCCAAAGCTATCCATCTAAGCCCAAGAGCACAAGCATCCTATCAGGACAACCCACCCCTTGGCCCTGAGCGATATGAACGTCTCAGAGTGGCGTGCTTAGAGAAAACACTTGTGCCTGCTTTCTCTACCTGTACCATCACCTCGAAAGACACTCAACCTACTAGGGGAAGCCAGCGGAGGTTATAAGGGGTTCTGGGCCTACCACCCCTCCATGGCCACAACGGATTGTTAAGTGGGACCCCCACCCCTCCATGGCCACAGCGGATTGTTAAGTGGGGTTTTTAGGCACCACCTGTCTCAGGCCCTTCCACCCTAGTAGGCTTACAAACACAGAGAAGACAATCTTTTAGCAATCAAATACATTTGCATTTATTACTAATTCTTTAAGTTAATATCAGCATCATTATCATCATCATAATACTAAAGAAAGCATTACACCAATAATCAAATTAGAAATATCTATTTCTTATATTCAAAATATTCAAAATATTATTGCTAAGTGAGTACATCACCTGAGTTGCTATATCTCTCCATGTTTCCTTATTCGCTTCCTTCAACCTTGTACTAAATTGATCATAGGATGAGGACAATTCATAATCTACTTATGTTTATATTAAAGAGTCATCATTACTTATAAGTATCATTATTGCATAATCATGTATATGTATTTATACATATATATATATACGTTATATACACATATATAATTATGCTTTTACTTATATCCATTAGTATTCATATATATATATATTTATATAATTATTCTTTCCTTATTCATATATATTCTTTATTCATTGCATATTATTCATCATAAAATTTATCTATATCTATGCATATATACTTGCATGCCTATTAAATAATATATATATTAAATGGCTCTATATTCCAATGCATAACAATAATTGTTGCTGCTGTTCTAAATTGCAAATCCTATTTCTCCATGTTTTTTCCCCCTTCCTTATTTTCCTTCCTTCTATTTATACCATTCAAGGTAGGTGACTCATGGGGGGAATGTATTGTTTGGTGAAAGAGGTGACTTTTCATAAAATACATCCCTTTGTTAGATTTAATTGCTGCCTTTATTATCACAATAATATCTATTTTTAAAATAATATATTATTACTATAATTATGATATTTCAGATTTCTATTTATTTTATTATTTTATTTTGATATTTTATTGAACATATTTTAACATTAAAGTATAATAATAAAACAATTTGCTAATATATTATTATTATTTTATTCTAATGTATTACAATCTTTGATGTGTAATGATTATAATATTTATTTATTATTATTTTTTGATACTAAGTTATTTAATACTAGAATGTAATAACAATAATTTGCCTATATATTATTATTATATTTGTTATTTCATGTTTATATATTTTTATATTGATATGATACACATTTATTTTATATTTAATATTAATATTGCTATTTATTTTATTTATTAATTGATTTGTATTTTAACACTTAGTTTTTATGGTTTTGTTATTTTGGGGACATGACACTTCCAAGGGTGGACTTGTTGATCTTCTTGCCAGGGCGGACTTTGTCTCGACCTTTCCAAAAGGTGGCGGACTTCAAGATTGGCTGGCCAAGACTGAGGGCGGACTTCCTTGTCTTCTCTCCATTCTCCCTCTTGCCTATGGCGGATTTCAACTTGACTTGTGCCAAGGGCGGACTTGAGGTCTAGCTTGTCAGTCCTTCCTTTTGGCCTACCAGAGGTAATGGCGGACTTGGTCAGATGTCTAACATTTCCTTCCTTGGGCGAGCTTCTCAGACTTGGTGCCATTTTTCATTAAACCTTCACCATTCGCCTTGATTTTTCCACTGATTCTCCTCATTCTGGAGGTTCATTGGCTTCATGACCCATGGGATCTTGAAATAGCAACTTTTCAAAAATAGAAACTTTCTAAAAATAGAAAAAAACAAAAAGCATCCCTAAAAAATAGGAACTCCAAAATGGCCTAAAAATGCCAAAAATCAAAAAAGCGAAAAAACAAAAAAACAGAATCCCTAAAAAATAGGAAGTGTCAAAATTGATCGAAAGCATAGGCGATCCTCGTGTTTTGGACCTTCCGAGCACTTCCATGACATTTAGGCACAAAAACGGGTTCAAAATCTCAACTTGGCCAGAGTGACTCAAAAACTCAAATTCCTCATTGTAAGAAAAACGGTGATTAGCAGATGTGATGTCAAGGCAAAATCCTAAAAAGCAAAAAGAAGGGGGTCCCCATTTGCAATGGGGCGATGTGTGAAAAAGGTCACAACACCGCCTTATTTACTTTTTTTTGCATAAGCATTTCATTCCCACCGTTTGGTGGATGAGGCAGGCCTTGTTGTCTTTACTTTCTGTACTGCATTCTCATTTGCAGATCAATTGAGCTGTCACTCTACTCCCGTTGAATAAGTGGTCAAGTTGCATGTTTTGTAATTCCAGCATTTAGTTTTCAATCTAATGATCCCCGGTGCCATATGCTCACATCTTGCCCGTCATTGGGATCTTGGTGTACATTCTTGGTGTAGGGTTACATTTCGGTGTTGGTTTGGATTTGCTAACGCTAATAGGTGATATTGTTGTTAAATATTTGAAAAAATTGTAAGGGGGTCATTTCAAAATATCTTAGAGATGGTTTTGAGATTGTTTATGCATTGTTCCTTGAGATTCAATTAAATTATTCATGTTAAAGTACATTAAGTTTGATAAAATGTTTCATCTATCAAACTGAGAATTATCGCAAAAACTTTACTCCTCCTGGAAAGGAACATTACATGATGAAGTCCATATAATACTTTCCCATTTTTTATTGGGAATAGGCAAAGTTTGCAGCAGAACAATAGAGAAAGTATGCTCATTTTTTTTTCTTTGACATACTTCACATTCTCTAATATGCTTATGGACATCATCCATAAGGCTTTTCCATGAAAACCTCTCTTGAATCTGTATATATGTCTTGAAATATCCTTGGTGACCAGCCAAGGGAGCATCATGAAAAGTTCTCAAAATCTTCTAAGTTACCTTAATTTGGGCACCAAAAATATTATTCCCTTATACAAGATCAGTTCATTCACCACCGCATACTTATCATCCTACAAGGTTCCCTCCAAATTACTAGTAGCAAATTGATTCTTAGCATATTCCACAAGAATTTGTTCCTTCCAATCTACAATAATTCTCATCATAGGGATCGAATGTCCTTCTTGACAATGTATTAGTGGCTACGTTCTTCCTACCTTTGACATACTCTATGCCAAAATCATAAGCGTGCAACTTACCCATATTTGTCGCCTCTCATTAAGATCTTTTTGACTAAGAAAACAATTTAGACTATTATGATCAATTTTAACAACAAATTTACCTCCAACCAAGTATTGTCTAAGTTTATCCAAAGCATGCATGATGCCTAACATTTCCTTGTCATAGATGGAGTAGCTCCTCTCTACTCCCCTCAACTTCTTGCTCTCGAAGGCAATTGGATGCTTATTCTGCATCAACACAATACCAATTCCTTTTCTTGAAGCGTCACACTAGCTCAAATTGTTTTGTGAAGTTTAGTATGGACAACATAGGACAAGATCTCATAACTTTCTTGAGCTGCACAAAAGTCGTCGTGTTGATGTAGACCATGTAAATGCCCCCTTTTTGGTCAAATTAGTGAGTAGGGCAACTAACTATGAAAATCCCTTCACAAACCTCTATAGAAGTTGCATAAACCCAAAAAACCTCTCAAATGAGTGAGAGTCTTTGATGGTGGCCAATCCAAGATAGCTTCAATCACCCTCAAAGTTGATCACATGCCCTAAATAAAAAAAATTCATAGTAAATTCACACTTAGTTTCCTTTGCATACAAGGATTGGGCTTAAAAAAATCCCAATACTTCTCTAGGTGCCTCATGTGCTCTTCCCAAGTCTTAGTGTCTATCAAGGTGTCGTCAAATGATAATGTAATGTCCCCAGTTTTGGTCACTTCAACATCGTAGTTAGCTCCAACTTTCTCAATGAGCGCTAACATTGTTAGAATGGAATTCAGTGGTTGGTGTTGTGCTTTGGGGTTTTCACTCAATATGTTGATGCTTTCCAAGAGTAGTTTTGTCATGTTGGATGCATTCCAATCATCTTGGAGGGAAATGTTATTTTTGGGAAGTGCCTATTTTTAGTAAGGCAAGTTTTTGGTGAGTTCCTGAATATATCAGCATCCCCAGTTTTCAGTGCCAGACTATATCTGCATTTTCCATACATTTAGTTGGGTGTGCGGGAAATAATTAATAATTAAATAATTAACTGTAAGTTGTTGAATTAAAACAATTCTAAATGATGACTTAAATTAATTATTTATAAAGTAAAGTGACTAATATGCCGAAAATGTTAATTATTTAAATAAAGTCATTTTGCAAAGCAATGTGATGAGCACACAGTTATATTGAAGGGGAGGAGGGGGGTGAATCAGTATAATACAAAATTTTACTTTTCAAAAGTCAATCAATTACATCAACCACACATATGCAACATTTAGCAATTAAGAACACAATGAGAACACTCGATTTATGTGGAAACCTTTCGGGAAAAACCATGGCAAAATATTGCTTATATATTATAAAATAATCTTCTTCTTGTAGGCTCCAACCTATTGGAGGCTCCAATCCCCAGACAAACTGAGCAAGAGGCTCCAACCTCAATTTGATAGGCTCCAACCTATTGGAGGCTTCAACACTCCCACACACAAATTGAGCTACAACCCAGCAAGAGGTACAACCTCTATTTGATAGGCTCCAACCTATTAATCTTTCAATGGCTAATATAGTATGCTTCTTCACAGGATCTTCCTCTCACAAATGTGATTATAACTCACACAATATTCTTCTTTCTTAAATCTGATTGCTTCCCACACAATATCTCTATTTCTCAATTCTGATTAATACTTCTGATTCTGTATGATGTAAGCCTTTCCTTTTCAAATCAGGTTCACATACAATATTCTTCACAAATCTGATCTCAATTCACACATTATCCTTCTTTCACAAATTTGGTTCAAATCATGCACAAGTCTCTTTCATAAATCTGATCCAAACTTCGTCAATATTTTCTTTCAAACGTGGTTACTATGTATATCAATTTTTCTTTATAAATACGTTCATATATTTTTCATTTTATCACACATACATTCTTCTAAAATGTGATGAGCCCTGTTGGCTCTCAATTCAAACCCCCGTATTTCTTAAGTCTTTTAGTGTTATTTAATTTTTTTAGAGAAAGTTTGATAGATAGAAGAGAAGGGCCGCACAGCATAAATGCTTGTAAAATGTAAATTTGCACTATTTTCTTCAGAATGAAAGTGTAGAAGACATTATTTAATTGAAACAAATAGATTGCAAATGATAAACATACCAGAAGGGTTCCAGATTATTTATTTAAAAAAGTAAGCCAGCTCGCCAGCCAAGAATGGTGAAAACTGACATATAAAGACGTCTGGCTTCCAGAATTGAGTTCTCCCTTTCAGAAACTGGATACAAGCGCTTGAGAAAGGTACATGCCAGTGATGGAAGGTAAACAGGAGCCAAAACAAAGGCGTTTTCAGCAAGATGCTTCACACGCCTCCCTTAATAAGCACATATCCCAATGCAAGTGTACAGCCAAGGTAGAAACCCCAAAAGAACACTCTGAAAGCTGAAAACTGTAGAGAATGGCATCTCTGGAGATGAAACCCTCTTTCCCTATTGCAGACAAATAAATACTGAATGGTAAATCTCTGATAGAATCAAGTAGAACCTCTGAATGAAGCTCTCAACTGCACTGATTCGATTGATCTCTCACAATCTCAAGAGTGCTCAGCACTGAAGAGGAATCGTTCTTCAATGGAAAATTGTTCAAACCCTGATCACAGGAGAATGCACAGGAAGAAACACAAGGCAAAGTCGAAATTATCAAAAGTAAGTTTCTCATTGCCCAAAATGCCCTTATATGCAAAAGGCATGACTCCCAAGAAAGATACGCCACTTTTGATATTAAAATCTTTTAAATTATAATTTAAGTCACTTTTCAATAGTTTTTGACTTAAATAAAGTGGGCACACTTTATTAATTTAAGTGATTAAATATTAAATCACTTTTAGGGAATATTTAAGTGATTTAAAAAAGTATAAAGTCAATTTGACTTTATAATAAAATATTAAGTTAATAAATAACTTAAATCACTTAAATAGGCATAACTTCCACAAATCTTCATAGAATCCCGTGCCGTCAGAAGCTGTCGACTCCTGAACTGCTGACGCCTGCTGTGAACCAATACTGGGCTCTGAACACGAGAATGATCAAACTCTCCAGAAAGTACCACTGACCCTCTAACCAAACCTGTTAGCCTACGAGAGTCTGAGTAATAGGCTAACCACCATCAAACAAGATCACGCCAAAAAGGGGGACATTACATAAAATAGATCAGAATTGCTCTTCATTTTTCTGCCTCTTCTTTTCTTTATATCTGTTCTTTTTCTCAGAAATTATTCATTAATTACTTGCTTCTAAATCCACATTTCATATCTCATTTTTATATCTTCAAATCTAAATTGAAGAGAGACATCCTTTTAGAAAGATGACCTTTTGAATGGTCATGACCTTTCTCAAATATTCATCACTGCCTTTTGCTAATTATAATTTTTGCCACTTTAATCCCTTCCTCTTTTTTCATTAATTAATTTCTGAATTTCATTTTCATAACTATTGCTTATTATGAATCGCTATATACTCATTAATAGCTGTGTAATAAATTACTTCTCTTCTTTAAGGTAGATTCGCTGCTCTTTATTAATTAATTCTTAACATTTTGAATAATATGAATTGCCACCTCTTTATTAGTTATTCACTGCCTTTTATCATTTATCTTCATGAAGGATCGCTGCTTCTCTTAAATTTAATTGCTGCTTATTCATTATCATTTCTTGGTCGATAACTCTGGCTACATATATGTCTTTAATTTGCTACCTTCTGAAATGATGTTTTCATGACATTAGTTGATATAAGTTATTTGGTTGTGATCGGCCAACAAAGTATGTATTTAGGTGATTTTATTAAAATGAATATATGGCTTGACAAGAGTGGTTGGCCAACATTAGCAACGTACATTGGATGAGGAGGGTAGATTGGTTTTGGAACTTGATATTATTTTAGATGTCAAAGAGAAGAGGTTGAGGAGTAGAGTGCTCAAGGAGTATCTCATTAGATGGAAGGACTTGCCTTTAGAGGATGCTACCTGAGAAGGTGAACAAATTTTGCAGCATCCAAATCTTTGATTGCTTGAGGACAAGCAATCTCGGTAAGGGAAGTCTGTACTGTCCCCTTCCGTTGAGTAGTTGGAAATGACCCATTTAGCCTATTTTATTCTCATAGGCTAATTTTGAGCAATATTAGGGAATAAATTAATTAATTAAATAAAGTTGTTGAATAAAGTAAATTTTACGGACGTCTTTAATTAATTTTATAAATTGATTTAAGTGAATTAAAAAGAGGAAATATTAAAATTCACTTTATAAAGGTGTTTTAATGAAATATTTTAAGCGAGAAATTAAAAAGGTTCATTCAGGAAAATATAAAAAAATTGGGAGCTCATTTGCTCATGCTTGTTTTATTTTCTCTATTGTGGATTTGGAGTTTCTTGTTGGAGCAAAACCCTAGGAAAAAAACCCTACGGGAAATCAATTTCAGTGGTGAAATATCTTCCCTAGCTGGTTGTAGGTGGAATCACATAGGTTTCACGTAGGAGTATGAGTGATTGAAGTTTGTATAAATTTTCAAAAGGTTGAGAGGTGAAGATTTATTATTAGGAACATAGGGCAATTTGGGACACCATTTTGGACAGGTTCATTGGATGAAATTATCTAGATTGCTAGGCGTCTAAGAATATCTTTTGCGGCCTCTTCAGCTGGCTGAGAAATACCATAAGGTGGCATTAGAGCTCTCCTAGCTGGTCGCCATCCATCTAGCAGCAAACTGTAGCATGTGGAGAGTGGGTGCTTGATTTATAGCTATGGCTTGGTGCTTATATCTTCTATACGTGGAATTCCCTGCTGCTAGGTGCAAGACTCTATTGTTGTTAGGCGACCACACATAGTGTGTCACGGTTTGTATTGGACATATATCCAAGACATTTGAAGTTTATAATTTGGTCATCTTCCCTAGAGGAGCCATGGCTGGAAGAGATCTATTGGAAGTTGTGGGAGGCCTGTAATTCACTCTTATTGCTAGCGCAACCTTGGACAATATTTTGGACGAGTTTGGGAGATGTGGCGTGAAGTTGGAAGACCCTATGTTTAGGAGCAGGGGCATTGGATATCAGCTGCAAATATATCTGTATATCGCATCATGTAAGAGGTCAAAAAAAAAAAAAGAAAAAATTATTTATGTACTATGTTGTTGAACAGAAAATTACAACCTTTACATTTCTTCTTCTTGAATGCATATTGAGTGTATGGAACGTGCTTGATGTAATGGTTCCCATCATAAATTAATGTGACTGATTATGGGCGATGAGATTATGTTGCCAAAACCCTTCAGTAAAATCTTACAGTAGTAGTAAATAGATATTCCACAAATTTCATTGTACTCAAACTGTTGACAAAGCGTTTGGACATTAAGCTTGGTGAAAATTGCAAAAATTTGGTCTAGCAAATTAGTTCGGAACTTTACACATTTTCTCTATCTTGTTTTGCAAGCATATAATACACTCTCTTATGTGTTTGAAGACATTTCCCTTGAACCCTTTCCAAGAAAACGTCTCCTTGATTTGCTTATAAGACTTGAAGTATCCTGGGTGACTAGGAAAGGGTGTACCATGAGTTGCGCTCAATATTGTCTTCTTTACTTTTGATTTTGGGACAAGATATATCGTATCCTTGTAAAAGAGGAGAGCATTTGTTGCCTTGTACTTGTCATCTTGTAATTCTCCCTCAAGAAGATGAATAATAAATGTGTTCTTTGCATACTTTGTTATTATAGTAACCCTTTATTTAGTAGACATATTAAACATAAAGCATAAAGTTGATTTTTTGGAAAAGGCATCAATTACAACAATGTTTTACCCTTAACTTTCTCTATATTAAAATCATAAGCTTGAAGATTGCTCGCCCATTTCAATTTTCTTTCATTCAAATCTCTTTGGTTGATGAATAGTTTCAAGTTGTTTTGGTTAGCCTTAACTACAAATTTTCCACAAACTAAATACTGCCATAATTTGGCCAAAGTATGCATAATGGCTGACATCTTCTTATCATAGATTGAGAATCCATTTTTTGTCTCCTTGAGCTTTTGTGAGTTGATAATGGCAGAGACTTTGTTCTTGGGGCATATCATTAGTGACAAGGGTTTCTCGGTTGATCAACACAAAATATAGATGATCCTAGATTGCCCCTCTCCAAAGATTTTGACATACTTGAGAGGTTTCTTTGATCTCTACAATTACTACATGAAGTTTCTTAAAGGTTTCTCACAAGTGATCATGCTTTTGACATATTTGACAAGGAGAGATTTCTCATGGTCAAATTTAATGCAAGGAGCTTTTGACAAGCTCAAGGAGTTAATGAGTTCATGACCTTTTTTAGTTGTTCATGATTTATCATTTCCTTTTGTGTTAGTTTGATGTTTTAGAACAAGGGATTCGGACAATTTTGATGTAGAATGGGCAATCCGTAACATTTGAGAATCAAAAGCTCAAGGAGATAGAAAAAGGATTATCAATCTATGATAAGATGTTGGCCATTATGCATGCTTTGGCCAAATTAAGATAGTATTTTGTTTGTGGCAGATTTGTAGTTAAGGATAACCACAACAACTTGAAATTATTCATCAATTAAAAATATTGGAATGAAAGACAATTGAAATAGGTGAGTAATCTTCAAGCTTATGATTTTCATATAGAGTTTGTTAACGGTAAAACAATGTTCAAATTGATGCCTTATCCAAAAAAAATAATTATGCTTTGTATTTAATATCTACTAAATGGATGGTTACTATAATAACAAAGTATGCAAAGAATGCATTTGTTACTAATTTTCTTGAGGGGAAATTACAAGATGATAAGTACAAGGCAACAAATGATCTCATCCTTTACAAGGATAAAATATATCTTGTTCCAAAATCAAAAGTAAAGGAGAAAGTCTTACACCCTTGGCTGGTCACTCGGGATACTTCAAGTCTTACAAGCAAATCAAGGAAAGGTTTTTTTGGAAAGGGTTCAAGGGAAATGTCTTCAAACACATTAGAGAGTGTATTACATGCTTGCAAAACAAAATAGAGCAGATATTTCCAAAAAGTTTGTTGTAGCCCTTATCGACTCCCAATAAAAAATGGGAGAGCATTTCTATGAGTATGAACTTCATCACTAGCCTTTCAAAAGTTGAGGGTAAGTATTGTATATTTATTGTAGCTGACAAACTCGCTAAATATATTCCATTCTTTGCTATATCTTCTAAGATCAAGGCATCACAAGTGTTTTTTTTTAAGAAGTATTCAAGCTTCATAGTTTGCATAAGAACATAGTGATTGATAGAAATAACAAATTCCTTAGTTTATTTTTGTAGTAGCTTTTTTGTTTGGTAGGAACCAAGTTGAACCTCAACACTAGTTATCACCTCCAAACGAATGGGCAAAGAGAGATTGTGAACAAGCAGATTGAAGGGTAATTGGAGAATTATGTAGTAGGGCAGCAAACAACATGGATCAAATGGTTCTATCTATTGGAGCATTGCTGCAATACTTCACATGATATGTCCATCGATCTGCATTCTTTTTTTTAACCTAATGTTCCATGACGTTTCGAGGTTGGGTACGGGGGGACGGTAGGGGATGCATTTCCGGGACGTTTCCTAGGGGGGCATTTTTAGGGGATAGTAGGGGACAGTGATATAATATATATATATATATATATATATATATATATATATGAATTTTTCAAAATTTATTAATATATTATAGAGAGAGGGGGAAAGAGAGAGATATGTCAATAATTGATAACAAGAATATCAATATGTAAATAAATCATGAGAGCAGTAGTATAATAGCATAATAAAATGTCATTAAAGCATTATAAAATTTATAACAGCGGTCTCCACACACAACCAAGTGCAGCTCCAGACCTCACGTGGTGAATAAACAAAGCCATGCAGGGGTTATTAACTGTTGTTCCTAAGTCAAGAGACTCATGCCAACCCTGTATTATGTCCATGCCACCATTAGTGGTGCCCACGTCCTCAAGGAAATACCCACGGCCTTGACTTCTCACACTAACTACACCTAGCTCAATGGTAAAAACCAATGCAAGGAATATATGAGCGCCCCACGACTTCTGAAACAACTGAGAACAACAATGTGAATGGCTATAGAAATTTCCATGAAATCGCCTAGATTAGTAAGGTGCAATATTATGTTTCATTTGGCATTTTAGGGAAATATCAGGGTTGGGAGTCATTGTGGGCCCTCCACATCCCTAACCAGCATAAAGAAAATTTTAAAAAAATGATTTTTAATGTTTTTTTAATGTAGGAAGTTCCTTGTCCATGGGGGATGGCTAGCTATCCCCGGTATGACGAGGGATGTTTCCCACGTCCCCTAGTTGTATCGGGGACAGGGAGCTATCCCCAAATGGTTAGGGATGTTTCCTGCTCTTTGGCCTATTTCAGGGATGGCAAGGGGATGTCCCCTTTGCGTTCCCCCATCCTGGGGACGATTGGGGACGGGGACAGTGCATTTTGGGGTAGGGGACACATCCCCATGTAACACAGCTTCTCACTTTTGCTTCTTTTATTATGATGGATGATATTACATGACCTTTTTAATCTTTTCCTCCAACCACTTTCTTAAATACAAATTACAATTTTTGCATGTCCTTGGTCAATAAATCAAATATTTTAGCACACTTTTATCAACTATTAATAGTAAAAAGTGTTGTGCCCAATCAAATTTTTTTGATTCAATGGTCAAAGTCTTGTAAAAATTGTCATCAAAAGTCAAAATTTCTAAAAATAGAAAGTTTCTATTTTTAGAAAGTTTCTAAAAATAGACTCGAGTCAGGGTTTTCTAGGTTTGTTGTCAAATGGATGCTAGCAAAACCTTCTAAAAATAGGATCTTTGTTTGGAGGGCTCTAACAGATGTTGATTGGTCGAAAATACTTCCTAATCGGATTGGTCCTAGTGAGAATCGTCAAAAGGTCAGGATTTCTCTAGTGGGTCTATTTTGCTTAAAAGAAGGCAAATCATGAGCTTTGAAGTGATCAATGGAGGAAGGTCAACTGCCAAGTGTTAGATTCAAAGTCTCAAATGTTGCACTGAGATCAATGAACGACGAATGGAGCACGCAAAATGGTGAATGAAGGAGGCAAATGAGAAAAAGTTGAAATTGGTGAAATTTTTTCTTTCACTGGATAAGTTACAAGCCCCTAGCCAAGAAGGGTGCTTGGGATTTCATGCCTTGGTGAAATTTTGCCATTTTTCGAAAAACGTTCAAATTTCCCAGTCAACTTAGTTCAATTTCGGTCAGAAGCAATCAAAAGCAATTTTTAGGTCTAGGAAAAGCAGATCATCTCAGTTATGTTTAGGCTCTTCAGTTGATGCATCATCCACTGTCAAGGGTCCCTCAAATAGCAAAAAAAGGAGATTGAACAGTGGCGTTTCACGAAAAAGTGAAGAAAATGAAAGAAAGTTGAAAATCATTTCTAAGTCTAGGATGCTTGGGCACCCCTGTCAAGGAGGGGTGCCTAGATTCTTAACACTTGGAATATTTTTCGCTCCTTTCGGAAATTGTCAAATTCCTTTGTCAGCTCGGTTCCCATTCTCAGAAAATCAATCAAATGCAATGTCAGAGGTTGGCAAAGGGTATAATTCATCTCAAATATGATCAAGCTTGCCAAATTGATTGCCTATCAATCTTTGTCATTCACTGGATGGTGGGAAACTGTGATCAAACAGGGGTCTCTGGCCCCTGGCGGAAATGGAGAAAGCATAAATTTGAAAATCATGAAAAAATGGCTAAGGCTGGGAAGTCTAGGTGCCCTTGTCAGCCAGGGGCGCCCAAGTCTTCATGCCTTAGAAATTTTTTGATCCTGAAGTGCCTTCTTTTTAGTTCACGCTCCGTCGGCAGTTCACAATCATGGTCAAACAATGTCGGATGCCGGTATGAAGCTGGGGATCATTGCAACAATGGTCAAACATGAGATTGCCATGGTTAAACAAGTTTTATCAATTGGCAGTGTCAAGTTGCTGATCATCAAAGTTAGAGGCAAACCTCGATGGAAGCGGAAGCAAGCACAAGTTGAAAAAAACGAAGAAAATTTCTAAGTTTGGGATGTCTGGGTGGCCCTGTCCAATCAAGGTGCCTAGCATCTCATGCCTTAGTAATTTTTTAACTTTTGTCATTCATTCATCAAAAACGCGTCCTCACATGTGTGCTTTTTTGTAGCTAAAAACGAGGAATTCGCCATTGCACGTGCAAATCAACTCAGGTTTTCTCATGGATAGACTTCAATATTTTAGGGTTTTGCCAAGAAAACGCATTTTCATCTCCAAACTCTATTTAAGAAGGCTTTTGGCATTCATTCTTAACATTTTGTAAGTTGGCATCTAGAGGAAGAAACATATCTTTTTCTTCTCATCAAGGTTTGGAGGTTCAAACAGAGTGCTTTTTCAGTGTTCTTCGTGAATTCGAGATTGAGAAGCACAGAGGCACACTTTTTCATGGTCCAATATTCTAGGGCATTGTGTTTTAGAAACAGGTGGTCAACTTTTTTAGTTTTCATTGATCTGGGTCCACTATCTTTTTACTCCTCTTGAAGATTGGAAAATTTTATATTTCCAAAAATTTGCTTTTTCATGCTTTTTCGGGAAACCCTCAGCCTTTTCAAAATTTGACGAATTGGGTCTCTTCAAAACAAGATTGTCTACAAAACCCAAGTCTCAGCTTTTTTCCAAGAATCCGCTTTTTGGAGAAAAATCAGCAACTTATTTTAAGCGGTTTGCGCAAAACTTTTCTGAACATAGGCGTGTTTATAGTCAAAATTCAAGTTTTTCAACATGCAATATTCTCCAATAAAAATCAGGACCAAATCAGTGTTGCTCTACGATTACCTGAGAAAATTCGAAACTGATTTGCATCATGTGATTCCAATACTTGATTTGCGTGCTTTGGAAGATGCAGGAAACATTGTAGTTAGGAATCTTGATCGATCCAGGTTGCTTGCAGCAGCTTCAATCCCCATCTTAGTGTAGAGCCTTGAATTTGTAATTGCTTGTGTTAAGCATTACAATCCAACTTCGCAAGAAATCCAATCAGAAGATGGGCATACTATTTGCAGGTTCAGGCCAAACAATGTGGAGAGATGTTTCTCAATACCACCATGGACAAAAAATTTCATCATTTCAATTGAAGAATGTGAGGTGTGGTATGAACAAAAGGAGAAGTACCAGAAAAGAGTTGTGCAAAAGTGGTTGAAAGAGAAGCAAAATACTTTGCCAAGGAATGTTGGGCGTGATGAGTTCAAGGAAGAAATTGCAGCCATGATGACTTTGCTCAACCAAGTCACAGGTCAAGCAGAGGCAAATAAATTTCATCCTTGGATGTTTTACATCATTTCCCAGATTATTGATAGAACATGACACTATGACTGGCCAACTTTGATCAGTGATAGTCTCCACTGTCAGATGACAGAGTTCTACAAGGTCCATGAGTTCCACATGATATCCTACCTCGTATATCTAGTGGCCTTTCAAGGCAAGTTTAGAGGTTCGAATGTCATTGGAACTTTGGGTACTCAGCATGTGTATGATCATTACCCGCAATTGGAGTTTTTAGAATCTCAACAGCATTATAGGCGGGTGAATGATCTATTCTTGATGCATACAGTGCGAGATTTAGATAATGAGTTGCATGTACAAATTTCAGCAGATGCCAGATCAGCAATGGCAGAGTGGGCTGATTGGTTTATCCAATTTCCCACATTCTACATTAGGGTATATGGCTTCTCAGGTGATCCAGTCATGCTACCAAGATATCCAACAGATGAGGTAGTGTTCATGGAATTTTTAAGGAAGTATATGAAGTTCACACATTTATGTGTAATAGGCGCAAGACTGCATTCAGGTTCCCGGTTGGAATGGGCATCTATAGATGTAGATCATTAGCTGATGCCAAATTGATGAGTCTTCAAATGTCAAAATTTGGCCTCAATTTTTTCAATGAAAGGTGTTCATATGATTCTCGTGGTGTTTTTGCATCGCGTGTTGGTTAGAATCATGCACATGTGCCTATAGTTGAAGATTTTTGGGCTAATTGTGTAGATGAGTTCGAAATGCGCAAGTGCAATTACAACTGATTTACCCTTCAGTAGATGGCTGATATCCTATCAGAGGATGTGGAAGGTTTGTCAGATGATAATGGGGAAGTCCTACTTCCCATGTATGCCAGAGATCAGGTCGATCAACGGTCACTTCCACAAATTAATTGGTCCACCAAAGTGAGCATCTCAATCGAGGAAAAAACAAGACAAATTGTCAAGAATAGTAGGATATTCTTGAGCAATGTTGGTGTTTCAAATCGCACCTCTGGAATGTGTTCTGAAAACAGACAGCTATGTGCAGTAAACTGCTCTTCGAATTAGGAGGGGAAGCTCCCTCTTTTGCTGAGTTGCATAAAGAAAAGTAGTCTAAACTTAATTACGCCTATCTTTTTGGTTCAGCTGCGAGAATACAAGGTTATAAAACACTAGATGTTGCGGCTAAGGTTTTCCCTTTAATGAAACTAGACAGCTACAACTTAACCTACGCTTAAAACGTTTCCACCCTCTCAAGTAAACGCAGAGCAAGAGAGTTTAGAAATGGACGAGTTTGATTTCTGACAAAGATACTTAAACAAACTATTCTTCAACATACATTTTAAGGCAAGCTGAAAAAGAGATCATAAAAGTATTACGGAAATACGAGACTTTTATTTCAAGGTAGACAAAGCACGCTCAAGATTTTATTTACTCATACTTCTAACACAAAACAAATAGACGGAAACTTGAGATATTTATATTAGGGTAGACAAAGCACGCTCAAGATTTTATTCACTCAAGTTTCTGGAACAAGGATTCCAACTTCGGGACAGCAAATTGTAGCAACACGCTTGCAACATGCGATCAACCTAATTATAATCAACACAACACATGCACTAAACAAGTATTTGCAGCTAAAGAGGCATGCAAACTTGCTCTTTACACAAAGTGAACAACACTAGACGATAGCAAACATGAAGGCATAAGCTCAGTGATTCTGCTATCACAAGCACGGTTAAACTAAAATGAGCAAACACTGCTCGTATTTATAACCAAGCAGAGGAGTAGGGAACCCTAAAATCTCCTTGTTTTTACTACTACTGCTTGCCAACATGCAAGCTTTATTTCTAAATCTTGCAAAGATTAAAACATCTAAACCCTAGAAAGCTTTTAAAAAGGAAAGTGCCAACTCGTGACAACTTGTTACAATATTTTCTTTCTATCCTCAGAGAATGGAAAAGATTTGAGACAAGAATAGAAAGAAAGCATGGAAGATGCTTCTAGAAGAAAGCAGATTTAAAGCTCGATCACATCCGCTAAAAAGTGGGCAACTTCATCTGAAGTAGGAGTGTTGATGCTATTAATAGCAAAATGTCGCTTTTCCAAGATTTCTTCGCCATCTGTAATTGATTTCAAGAAATCTTCGCTCTCATTGGCCGCTTTCTCGAACCTTGCTGACATCATGGAAATCATCATTCTCCCAACACTGCCATCGCTGCCATGCAATATACTCTGAAACTCAGCTTGGACTACGTCATGCCCAATGTAGGAACCATCCTCGAGGCAATACTGACAAGGAATTGCTGCAACTACTTCTCTGACGAACCTAAGAGTATCAACAATTTTTTGTTTATACGCTGCAAACTCCTCGGATATTCTGACATATGTATTCACCTTGAAAAGATGACTTTCTTTCCACTCTAGGATTTTTCTTTTATGTTCTCTTGCCATTGTAGAGCCACAAGCCATCTCTAAATCTGCAATTATGATTTCGTGCATGGGCTTGAACTCGGCTATCAACTGTTCAAAATCCTGGATACCTTGACGTAAATCATGAGCCTTGTATCTCAACTGGAAGACTTGTGTTAGGACCTCTTTTCCTCTGTTGATGATCTCTTCAACCCACTCATTAGTTTGTTTTCCACAAATAACTAACTGCCTTAATTGCTGCTGATCAGCTGGTTTTTCTAAGACTTGAGGCAGCAATTGAGTTGTTTGTGAGGTGCCTTGGATAAGATTTGATATACATAACCGTAGTTGATGATTTTTAGCCTTGAGGACTGCCTTGTCTTCTCCATCCTTTTGCACTCTTTCTTGAATGTTTTCTGTTACCATTTTAAACAAACTTATATCAGCATGTCGAGTACTCTTACCAAGGTTTGCTTTGACCATGATAAAATCATCAACATCCACCTCATCTCCTATTTTATCTTCAAGAGGCGTGGCTGTCTCCATGACCATTTCACCCTCAAGATTCCTCTCAAAATGCATTTGTTTCTTGGCCTTCTTCTTGGGTGCTTCCTGGTATATGCTAAGGTCATCAACATTCACCTGATACGAAGGCCTTCTTCTTGTCCTTCCCAAGGAGCTCTCAAGCCAAGATGTGGTATTTCTATTAACATCCAAGGGAGGAATAATTGTAACATTGGCCTCTATCTCCTCGTCTTCCAAATCAATGTGAATTGGCAAAGACCTAGGAGATGATAGAGTTTCTTGTATCAAAGGTTCATCATGTTGTACTTCTTCTTGAAGTATGGGCTCTGATGGAGGAACTTCTGTTTCAGCTGTAGGCTGCTCCTGTATAACAATCCCTGTATAATGCAACCTCCTTTTAGCACTCTTTGCTAATCTACTGCCCTTTGTGACCTCTTGAGACTGAACTTTTTCTTTGTTCTTTGGTTGCACTCTTGAAGAAGAGGGAAGAGATTAATGTTTCTTTGGCGGCTCTGCTATTGGAATAGACTCCCTTCTCTTTAGAATCAAGAAAGTCTTATTGTACTCTACTACTTGTCTTGTCCTTTCTTCTATTGTGATCTCCAACATCGTCTGACTGTATCTCCCTTGTAGCTGGATTGTAATGCTTGATGCAAGCAATTATGAACTCTAAGCTCTGTATTGAGAAAAGTATGGATGCTGCTGCAAGAAGACCTGAATGGCCAAGATGCCTGATGGAGTTGCCTGCATCTTCTAAAGGACGTATATTGAACACTGGCTTGATGTGATGCAAGTCAGTTTCGGTTGTTTCAATCAAATCATGGTAAAGCACTGATTTGGTCTTGAACTCTGTAGGAGTGTATTCCATTGACAGTAAACACGCCTAGGTTTAGACAAATTTTGGCAAACTTTCTAAATTTAGCTTGCTGATTTTTCTTCTTCCAACGGATGAATTTTTGAGATTTTTTTTGAGATATGGGTTTTGACTAGAATTTCGTTACAAGCCAACCCAGATCGTCCGTTTTTTGAAAATATGAAGTGAAGACTGAAAAAGCAGCAAACTCTAATTTTCCCCAAAAAAGCAGAAAAAATCTGACATCTGGGTATTGTTCTTGAGCATAATTTGAATGGACCCAGTTGATTAGATTTTGAAAACTCTAGCTTCTGACTAAAAAAGCAACAACTTTTAGTTTCTCTGAAAAAGTTGAGGTATGGGTTTTGTCCAGAAGAAGGTTTAGCATAGACCCAGAAGACTAGAAATGGATGAATATGAAGTTTTCCCTAACATGCAAAATAAAAGCAGTTGCTGCAATTTAGAGAGAAATCTTCAACAATTTGTCCAGAAGATAGAACAAAAATGGATCAGCTTGCTGAAATTTGATAGTATAGGCCCTCTTCTTCACAAATTCGATGTTCTTGATGAGAAAATATGAAAGAGGAGGTTTTCTTTGATTGCTGATCTGAAAATTTATGAGAAACCAACAAGTCAGGGTTCTTGAATCTTGAAAAACATAGGTTTGAAGCTGCTGCTCTGTTTCTCTTTGAAGGCACCTGCAAGAAAATATGAAAAATAATACATAGAGGTGTCTTTAAATAAGTTTTTGCTTTGAAAACAGCTTCTCAAACCCTAATCTTGAAAAAACCCAAAACCTAATTCATGCCTTGAGTAAAGGCGTATTTCTCTTCTCTTTGAAATTTTGGAATTTTCAAAAATAAACTAAGGCATGTAGAAATGGGCCCCCTTCTTGAGTTATGGCGCCCAATCTTCCCAGACTTAGCCAAATTTCTATCTTTTTCAACTTTTGTTCACTTTCTGACCCTGCTTCAGCTCTATCTCCCGGCCTCTAGATTTGTCCGACGAATGAACTGATTCTTCTATCGCGGAGCCTGATCACATCTAACAACTTTGTTCTGGAGACGTCATTTGCTAAAAACTTCATTTGTCCCTTCGAAATGTCAGGTGCCTATCATTGATAAGGGCGCCCATTTCTTCCAGTGTTAGCCATTTTCATGATCTTCAATCTTTATGCTTGTCTTCTGACCTTCAGATGATTTCACTATTCCAAGTGCTGTGCTTGTCAGATTGACTGGCTATTAAGTTCACTAGACAGTTGAGATGTGTTGTACCCCAAAATTAAAATTTTCGCTACACTTAGGCATTTTTAAAAAATGAGTCAAGATACTGTCAAATCTATCAAAAAGGTCAAAATTGGGGTTTGCATGTCTTGCATGAGGGTCAAAAATTTAAAATTTTCAAAATCTGACAATCTAGGTCGGTTCAAAGCGATCAAATCAACAATACCCAGATTTCAGTTTTTCATCCCTAAATTTTAGGAAAATTTCTATTTTTAGCAGTTTTCTAAAAATAGAAACTTTTTTTGGGTTTTTTTGGGTTTCTTACGAAATGGATACTTGTAAAATTTTCTAAAAATAGAAAGTTTGGCTTCTAGGGTCAAGACTGATTTTGATTGGCTTAAAATACTTCCTCATCAGGTTGGTGTAGTCAGAATCACAAAAAGATCAGTTTTGCCCTATTGGGTCTATTCTGCTTTTTCAAAAGTTGTTTCGGAGATCCAAGGTCATCAATGGAGGTTAGTCAGCTACCAGGTGTCAGAATCAGATGTTCAAGCATCAAGCAAATGCTGTCAAAAATGAACGTGCAGGAAAAACAGAGAAAGGCGAGAAAAAGATGGAAAAGTTGAAAAATGATAAATTTTGGCTAACACTGGAGACACCAGGCGCCCCTGCTCAGTTTGGGCGCCCAAACCTTCATGCCTTAGAATATTTTTGATTTTCGGCAGCCGAGACAAGGAAAGCACGTCAAACGAGGTTGAAAGTTGAAAATTGCATAAAAATTTCTAACTCTGCTAAACATGGGTGCCCCTGAGGAGAATAGGCGCCCAGTTTTTCAAGGCACCAGATGATGGAATCAGGATTGGCTCTCCTAGGCAACATTGTTCAGTTTTAGGCCAGCTTCGCAGCGGATGTCTTCGTCAGCTCGTCAGATCATTCAGTTTCCGACAAAGTCAGATCAAACAGGGGCCATGATGAGAGGTGTTTAGAACTCTGAAGTGAAAAAGGATGAAAATATTCTAACACTGGTGGACATGGGCGCTCCTGGAGAAGAAGGGCGCCCAAGATTTTAAGAGGTTTAATGATAGAATTTGTTGAAGGCATCTCCAACGTGACTTTGTCAGACTTGATCCAACTCTCCAACGAATTTGTCAGCACGTCCGTCGGAACAGGCAGTCATCAAATGTCTCAACGCGAACATAGGAGGAAAAGTGAGAGAAAAGACAGAGTTGGAAGCAAAGTTTGAAGATCAACAAATAAAAACTAACTTTGGAAGCCATGGGCGCCATACTTCAAGAAGGGCGCCTAGGGTTTTGAGCCACCAGAGGTCAATTTTCAGAGACGAGGTATCCAGAGGACCCCTTCTAGAATCATCTCAGCTCTCTAGTGAATCCGTCAGCCAGTCATTCTGATCAGTGCAATGCTCGAAATCGTGGATTCATCTGAAGGTCAGAAGACAAGCATAAAATTGAAGATCATAAAATTGACTAACTCTGGAGAAAATGGGCACCCTTTTCAAGGATAGGCACTTGACAATTCAAAGGATCAAATGAAGTTTTTAGCAGATGACGTCTCCAAGACAATGTCATCAGATTTGATCAGGCTCCGTGATGCAACGTTCAAATCATTTGCCGGATCAATCTGGAAGCCGAAAATTAGAGTCAAAGTAGGGTTGAAAATTGAACAGAAGTTGAAAATGGAGAAAAATTGGCTAAGTCTGGAAAAAAGGATGGCATACCTCAAAAAAGGCGCCCAACTTCTCATGCCTTAGTCAAATTTTTGGAAATTTCAAAAATTGAAGTTGAAGACCAAAGTCTAAGTTCATTGCACAACTTGAATTAGGTTTTTGAGGAATTAGGGCAAAAGAAAGTTGTTTTCTCAAGGCAAAGCATATTTAAAGCACTTTTGTGTTTTATTTTTCATTATTTTCTTGCAGGTGGCCTTCAAGGAGAAACAGAGCAGCAACTTCAAACCCTTATTTTCATGATTCAAGAGTTTAACTTGCTAGTTTTTAATAATATTTTCAGATCAGCACTCAAGAAGGCTTGCTTTTTCACACCTTTTTCATCCAGAACATCAAATCTTTGAAGGAGGTCATTGTTTTCAATTTTCAGCGAGCTGGTTTATACTAGTTCTATCTTCTGGATAATTTTTGAGGAATTTTCTCAAGGTTGTAGCAGCTGCTTTTTATCTTGCATGTCGGAGAAAACTTCAAATTTTACAACTTCCAATCTTCTGGGTCTATCTCAAATATTCTTCTAGATAGAACCCATATCACAACTTTTTCAGTGAAACTTCAAATGGCTACTTTTTCAGTGAAACTTCGAGGTTTTTAGAATCTAACCAAATGGGTTCATCCAAAATGTGCTCATGAACAATACCCAGATGCCAACTTTTTTCGGGGAAAAAAATAGGGTTTGCTGCTATTTCAGTCTTCATTCAGGATTTTCAAAAACGAACGATCTTGGTTTGCTTGTAACGAGATTCTAAACAAAACCCACGTCTTAGAAAAAATTCCAAAAAATCATCCGTTTGATGGAGAAAATCAGCAAGTTATTTTTAGGGTTTGTGTTGAGCTTGTCCGAGCATAGTCAAGTTTACAGTCGATCTTTATGTTTTTCAGCATAGAGTACTCTCCCATTGAATTCAGAGCGAAACAAGTGTTGTATCATAATTATCTGATCAGATAATGTTGGGAAGTGCTTATCAGTATTGTCATGGACATAAAACGTCATCATCTCAGTTGAAGAACGTGCAGAGGGAGTGGTATGAGCGAAAGAACAAGTGTCAGAAAAAGTTGTGCAAAACTCTTCCGTGGGAGAATCAAGAGAAGTGTCAGAATGCATAAAGCTGCAGAGCCGCCAAGTTATCAATCAGTGGGTCATCTTTTGAGGCTGCAATGATTTTCAAGAATAGAACTCAGAAAGAAGCTGAAGATGTCAAAGTTCACTAAGTTTGATCGCAACAAAGGAGAAGATCTTAGAAAAGCGGAATACAGCTAAAGATAGTATCAACACTCTTGATGAAGAGGCAGTTTCCTGCTTTTTGGCAGAGGTGTGAGAGATTTAAAGCGACAACCTTCTAGAGGCTTTCTCGAAGCTTTCTTTCTATTCTTGTCTCAATTCTTATCCATTCTTTGAAGAAGGAAAACAGTTGTAACGAGTTGTCACGAGTTGGCACTTTCCATTTTAGATGCTTTCTTAGGTTTAGATGTTTTATCTTTTCTAGAATTAGAAATAAAGCTTGCATGTTGGCAAGCAGTTGTTGTAAAAGCAAGGAGATTTTAGGGTTTCCTACTCCTCTGCTTAGTTATAAATAAGAGCAGTGTTTGCTCATTTTAGTTTAACCGTGCTTGTGATAACAAGACATAAGTGTCATAGTACCTTCTCTTTGTTATCGTCTGGTGTTGTTCACTTTGTGTAAAGAGCAAGTTTGCATGCCTCTTTAGCTGCAAATACTTGTTTAGTGCATGTGTTGTGTTGATTATAATTAGGTTGATCGCATGTTGCAAGCGTGTTGCTACGACTTGCTGTCCGAAAGTTGTAATCCTTGTTCCAGAAACTTGAGTAAATAAAATCTTGAGCGTGCTTTGTCTACCTTGATATAAATATCTCAAGTTTCCGTCTATTTGTTTTGTGTTAGAAGTATGAGTAAATAAAATCTTGAGCGTGCTTTGTTTGCCTTGAAATAAAAGTCTCATATTTCCGTAATGCTTTTATGATCTCTTTTTCAGCTTGCCTTAAAATGTATGTTGAAGAATAGTTTGTTTAAAGTATCTTTGTCAGAAATCAAACTCGTCCATTTCTAAACTCTCTTGCTCTGCGTTTACTTGAGAGGGTAGAAACGTTTTAAGCGTAGGTTAAGTTGTAGCTATCTAGTTTCATTAAAGGGAAAACCTCAGCCGCAACATCTAGTGTTCTATAACCTTGTGTTCTCGCAGCTGAACCAAAAAGATAGGCGTAATTAAGTTTAGATTACTTTTCTTTATGCAACTTAGCAAAAGTGGGAGCTTCCCCTCCTAATTCGAAGAGCAGTTTACTGCACATAGCTGTCCTTTTCCAGAACGCATTCCAGAGGTGCGATTTGAAACGCCAACAAGATGAATCTGGAAGGAGTCTTTTGGATCACTCATTTCTGGAAACTGACTTCTGGTGGCCTTAAACCCTAGGCGCCTTTCTCCTTCAGGGGCGCCCGTAGCTTCCAGTGTTAGTTTTTATTTTTGAATTTTCACTGTTGCTTTCCACTTTTTGCCATTTCTCACACTTTTTCTCCTCTGTTCGCTTGGCGATATCTGATGACTGCTGACTCTGAAGGACGAGCTGACGGATTCGTTGGAGAGCTGGATCTAGTCCGACGAAGTTATGTTGGAGAAGTCCTTAGCAAATTTGACCAACTGCTATCTCAAAAGTTTGGGCGCCCTTCTCCTTCAGGGGTGCCCATCTTATCCAGGCTTAGATTGTATTTCGTTTTCTTCATCTTCAGAGTTTTAAAATACCTCTCTGTGGCTCGTGTTCATCTTGGATTTGCCAGTGACTGGATGATCTAACGAGCATGCCAGCTGATTCGTTGCGGAGCTGGGATGATTCTGAGCAACATTGACTTGGGGATGGAAACCCTAATTTTGACTTTTGACCTCTTGAAAAGCTGGGCGCCATTCTTCTTCAGGGGCGCCTATGGCTGGCAGTGTTAGAAAATTTTATCAATTTTCCAATTTTACCTTGTAACACGTGTTTCCATTGCCTTTGGCTGCCAAGATGAAATTTTTTCTAAGGCATTGAAACATGGGCACCTCTTCTTGACAGGGGCACCTGAAATCTCCAGACTTAGATAAAATTTGATATTTTTCATTTTTCAACTTCCTTAGCTTGTTCCTCGTTTCTTGTGCACATTGTTCATCGACAGTCTCTGTTTGATGCTTGAACTCTTGATTCTAACACCTGGCAACTGACTGACTTCCATCAATGACCTTGGATCTCCGAAGCAGCTTTTGAAAAAGTAGAATAGACCCAGTAGAGTAAAACTGACCTTTTTGTGATTCTGACTGCACCAGTCTGATGACGAAGTATTTTAAGCCAATCAAAATCAGTCTTAATCCTAACGGCCAAACTTTCTATTTTTAGAAATTTTCTAGTTTTAGAAAATTTTACAAGTATCCATTTCGTAAGAAACCCAGAAAGAGTTTATATTTTTAGAAAACCACTAAAAATAGAAATTTTCCTAAAATTTAGGGATGAAAAACTGAAATTTGGGTATTGTAGATTTGATCTTTTTGGACCGACCCAGATTGTTAGATTTTGAAAATTTTAAGTTTATGATCCCCATGCAAGACATGCAGACCCCCATTTTGACCTTTTCTGACAGATCTAACAGTATCTTGACTCAATTCTTCAAAATGCCCAAGTGTAGCGAAATTTTTAATTTGGGGTACAACAAGCAGTAAAAGAACACAGAAGATAGCTACTCTAGTTGCAGAGCTGCCAGTAATCCATTCATCTCTACCGTCTTCTTCTTCTAAACCAAAACCAAGAGTGAAAGCTATGAGCATTCCTATAGAAGGTACAAAGATTAGCAGAATGTCAAGGAGTTCAAAGGAAAAGGTGAAGTCTCCATTTGGATTCAGCAAGAACAAGCAACAAATGCATCAAAAGTTCCAGTAGAATCAACACCACAAGATGAAGTAGTGCCTTCATCTCCTGATTCTCCGCGATCACCGAAGCTTTCTCCATTCATATAGATTCAGAAGTTGATTCACCAGTTCGCAACATCTCAACACATATTGATTCATCAGGAATTGATGGAAATGGAACCGAGCCTCCTAGAGAAGTTAGTAAAGACTCCTTGTCTTGGCTTGAGAACATCTTGGGTAGGAAGAGGAGGAAGCCTTCTTATTAGTTGAACTTTGCAGAACTTGATAGTGTCTACCAAGACAAACTAGCAAAGAAACTTAAGAAGAAATTTCACATGAAGAAAAGTTCTGATGGTGAGATTATCCTTGAGACTGTTACACCACTAGAGGACAAGAACGTTGAGGTCGAGATTGATGACCTCAAGGTTGTCAAGGCCAATCTCGGTAAAAGCACCCAACATATTGATGTGAATCTCTTCGAGGTTGCAGTAGATAATCTAAAGGAGTGAGTGCCCAAGGATGGAGAAGATAACACAACCCTCAAGGCTGAGAATCAACAACTGCGGCAATATATTTCTAATCTCCTTCATGGCACTTCATAGGCCACTTTGTTGCTTCCACAAATTCTGGAGTCAACGATAGATTAGCATCAGCTGAGTTAGTTGATTATATATGGGAAACATGTGTGAGATTGGATAGAGGAATTCATCACCAAGGGCAGATTTATACTTGCAGAGATATACCAATTGAGGTATAATGCCCATGATCTTCGCCAAGGGATTCAGGGGTTTCAGCAATGTGTAATGTCCCCTTCTTAGTAGCCACCTCGGATGTCATTTAGCCTTAATTTATTCCCGAAGGCTAAACAGGAGTAATAAGCGAGTAAGTATTAAATTAATTATTTATAAAGTTATTTTAATAAATTAAAATCATAAAATAACATTATATTTAATTAATTTAATAAAGTGACTTAAAATAAAATAATAAATCATAAAGTCACTTAAGGTAATAAAATAATAATATTTCTAAAAACTTCTTGGAAGGCATTGAAAAATCTT
This sequence comes from Sequoiadendron giganteum, assembly GCA_007115665.2. Taxonomy (NCBI): domain Eukaryota; kingdom Viridiplantae; phylum Streptophyta; class Pinopsida; order Cupressales; family Cupressaceae; genus Sequoiadendron; species Sequoiadendron giganteum. The sequence goes on along the minus strand of CM021104.1, from coordinate 547,250,079 downwards.
TATAAGGAGTTGTTGGCCTAGCATTTGAGCATACTTATTCTTATGTCTTGGATTACATTCTCATTACCAGTTTGGTAAGAAGCTTGAATGCTTTGCTTGCTCGAGGGTATGAAGACTCTAGAGTACCAGGTTTAGTTGTGAAAGATCAACCCTAGCTGGAATTGTGGAGGAATCCTTCTAGGGTTTCTACAGGTGCTACATCGAAGAGTTTTGATAGGTGCAATAGCTGATGTATTATTTCCGTTCTGTCAAGAGTTCTAAGTTGATGCAATAGCTGGTTTATTATTGCATTGTTTATTTGCAGCAGCTGGTTTATTGTTGCAATTCATTATTACTTTGGAAAGTTGCAGCAGCTGATGTATTGTTGCACTTGAAGGAAGTCTATTCTTGCTGGATAGATTATTGCCAAATTTAATGTGGCCCTTGGCCAAATTTTGGAGAAATCGATTTGGAGAATAATTGCAAATTTTGTAGAGACAATTTTCAGTTTGAATAAATTGTTGGATATAGTATTGCCAAAATTTAATGGCCCTTGGCCAAATTTTGAAGAAATCGATTTGGAGAATAATTGTAGATTTTGTAGAGACAATTTTCAGTTTGAAGAAATTGTTTGATGATTTTGGCAGCCTTTGGAGGAGTCGATTCTGCAGTTTGTGTTCATTTTTCAGTTGCAAGAAGAGATTGAATTTTTGATAAAAGCATTCTCAGGTTCAGTTTGGAGGTGATCGAATTTTGTTGTAGGGAGTTTCTTTTCCAGCCAACAAGGAGATTTGATTTTATGCATTGGCAACACAAGAAATCGTGGCGTCTCTTGATTACTTAGGCGCAACCCTTGAAGGAAATTTTGAAAGCATTCGAATTAGTCATATTGCTAGTTCGATTTTTGGAAAGAAGGCTGGGATAAATCCATTTTGTTGCTGGAACAAGTCGCAGCCCTCCTAGGAATAAATGCGCATCTATTTAGCAGCAAAGGGAGTCATGTGTGAGAAGAATCGATTGCATTTTCTTCATCACTCATCTCTGCATTGTGGCAGCTATAACCAGGTTCTTCTATAGTGTATACATTTGCATTCTTAGAATCAATTTGGCATCACTGAATTGCTGTCTTATATCAGCATTGTAATTGCATTGATCTCATAGTAGCTTGCTGTCATACCAGCAATATCAGCATTGTAGTTTGGTTGTATATGAATGACTATCATCTCTATCATTGTAAATCAGTCATAGTCATATTTGTCATAGTTGTAATCAGTTTGGAGAACAATATATTGGCAATACATTGGAGATTGGGGACTGCACATTAAGTGTTTTATGAAATGTTAGTTTGCTGTACCTGCATATTTGCTTGAAATTCAGTCATATATTTGCATTGGAAAATCTCAAAAACATCTGCATTGCATCCCCAATTGCATTGGTTGTTAAGTCTTTATGCTTCATTTCATCATTCATGTCAAGAAACACAAAACAAAAAATCATTTACCAGCAGAACACAGTTTGCAAGGCAAGTGTTTGACGAAATTCCACAACACTCAAAACTGAAAATTAAAGGCCAGATTTGCAAGGGTCTTTACACAGTGTATGACAAAAGTGAAACCAATGCATGAGATCATCATTTCCGACTTGAGAACAGATTATGATTCAGTCACTTTAGAAGAACATAAGAAGAAGATTTTTGCTTGGAGAGAACAACACCTCTTCAAAGTAAAAACCTATGAGAGAATATCTGAAGAATTGGCTGAATATAGACAAAAAGTTGTTGATCTCTTCAAGTTCATAAGAACATTTGTTTCATAGATCCCTTGTCAATATCATCATGATGATGGCACTTTCGTTGATCTAGGTGAAGTGCAAACAGAGTTTCAGAATCTTGTCTGTGACATTTTTAGCAATGATCCTGTTGCCGACAAGATGAATCATGTTGCCATGATGTCAGCAAAATTCGATAAAGCAGCTAAAGAGGTGAAAGAATTTCTGATTTTGATTGCAGAAGGTGACGAGATCTTGGAAAAGTAGAATATTGCTCTGGATAGTATCAGTGCTCCTGACAAAGAGGCAGTTACCAGCTTTTTGGAGGATATAATTTCCCAAATTATCAATGAGTGAGTCATCTTTTTGGGGCAGCAAAGATTTCCAAGAATAGAATTAAAAGCAACAATTAACTTGATGCCTTTTCCTAGTTGGACTTGCTATTCTTGTCTCATGCTTATCTATTCTTTGTAAAATGGAAAAAATCAAATGTATAGTTGGAATTTTCCCTATTTTTAGTTTTTAGCAGGTGGTTAGTTAGTTGTCTTGTGTTAGTTTTAGAAATAAAGCTTGTGAATTGGCAAGTCTAGTCAACTTAAATGAAATATGCCGGCCAATTTTTTCATTTTGTTACACAGCTAAATTCACCCATTAGCATTAGTGTAAACATAAACCAGCTGAATGTAACCCTCTCCTCTGATCAACCCAGATCCCAGTGTGGGCAAGGTTGAGAGCATACACGAAAGGGGATCGTTAGCAAACAAAAACTTGCTGAAAGTAACTGAAAGAAAGCAATCACTCAACCACTTGTTCAGCGGGAGGACTGGAATTGAGAGTACAGTATTGAAATAAAGTGCAACTCGACCACTTATTCAGCGGGAGCATTTTGACGGCTTAGCCAATCAACAAATGATGAAATGCATTACAATAAGGGTAAATAGGCGGCAAGCCGACCTCTTCCACTTGTTCAGTGGGAAAGCAGTGATTAATTTAAACTATAGACTAAAGGAGTACCAGTCCCTTCCACAATTGTGGGAAATAGCCAAAGCTAAGAATACTGGTAGTACTACTGCTCAACTTACAATTTGATAGAACTTCATGCCAACTGGATAAGTATAAATTGCTGTAATAAAATAGGAAGACTTGCCTATACCTATCTGGACCTCACAAACAGCAAACCCAACTCTTAGACCCCATTATGCAAATCTGGTTATGTCAGACCTACACTGAAATTGCAGAATCAACAACATAGAAATTCATTCATCTACTAATAACTCACTCAATTTTTACCCGAATCCCATGAAACCAAGTGCAAACATGTTTAATGTAAAAGGCGCCCAAGATAGAACCCATAGACCAACCAAAACACAACACATTTAATTTGCATGCATCCCAATGCTCTCCAAAATTGTACGACCCTCAAGAAAGGGCTATTTTGCCATAATAAATTAGAGACTCAATAATAAAATCTGCAATTTGGTGGAAGGGGTCGTCTCAACCAACCAAGCATAAACCTCAAACACCCATAAGCAAATAAAAATCACTCAACTACTTATGATTAAAAAACCAGTTCAGCCACAGCTAAAAAACAACTGTGAAATGGACTAAAAATACAAAACTCTAACTCAGAATGCAAAACAACTCTACTAAAATCAACCTCTCAACTAGTTGCTATCTTTCAAGCAAGAAGTTAAGCCTAGCTAGGGGGTATGCATTGCCCGAAGCACTCAGTCACCAATCCGGTAGCACTAGGGGTTGAGGGAGTTGTCTCGTCCTGGCATCACTAGGTTTGAACTAATTTTATCACGTTGGAATCCTTGATTCGGTCAAAGGCAGCCTTAAGGTGCATGTTTGTTGGTGAGGAGTGGTCTTCCTCATCGTTTTCTATAAGCACTGCAGGGATTGGTGTGGCCAATTGCATTTTTGATGAGCAAGGGTTTTGGACACCAGTGGAGGAGATTGTGAAGGTAAAATTTAATTCTTTATTATGTTTTAATTTTTAATTATATCTTTTATTTGTTTATTTTCATTCACACTTATTTGTGAAACATGTTTGCACTTTGCAGTTTATTGAGCCCTTGCTAGTTCTCCTACGAGTTGCAGATGGGGAGAAGCCTGCACTGGGATACATATATGAGGGCATGGATAGGGCCAAAGAGGCCATTAGATCAGTCTATGGTGGAGTTGAGGATAAGTATCGTCCCATTTGGGAGATCATTGATAGGAGATGGCAAAACCAACTTCATAGGCCCATCCATGCAGCCGCATGTTTCCTAAATCCGGCCTTCCAATTCCGCTGTGATATCCGTGGAGATAGAGAAATTCTTAGTGGGCTCTACTCGACGATAGAGCGGATGTTGCTCGCTGTTACTACACAGATAGTGCAAGAGATAGATGCCTTCAGTAAGGCATGAGGAGACTTCTTTGCACGTCGAATGACCATAGACAGTAGGACAACATTACTACTAGGTAAAAATATATTTAAGGGCATAATTGTCATCTTTTTATATTGTATTTTATTATTAAATGTTGAACTTGAAACTTGAAATGAGATTGATTTTGTTTCTTTTTCTCATCTCAAATAGCTGGTGGAGGTTGTTTGGTTCTGATGCACGGAACCTGCAGAATATTGCCATTCGTCTATTGAGCCAGCCATGCAGTTCATCTGGTTGTGAGCGCAATTGGAGTATGTTTGAGCACATACACTCCAAGAAGCGCAATAGATTGACAGTGGAGAGGATGAATGACTTGGTCTATGTTCATTACAACCTTCGGCTCAGATACAGGAAGCTTTTTGACCACGACAACACCCCGATCAATCTAGATGAGGTTGATCCACAGTCTGAGTGGACCACTGAGGCTACAGATGCAGTCTTTAGTGACGAGGACCTTGATTGGGTGGACCAGGCAGAGAGAGAGGCTGAGGTTGTAGCCATGGCTGAGGAGGAGGCTAGAGCACGAGGAGACATAGCTGCTGTTGGTGAGAGTGGCATGGAGACTCAGACAGAGGCAGAGACTATGGCTGCAGCTGCAACATCATCCAGGAGCGTTAGACGCCTTCGTAGGAAGGATGTTGGCTCCACTATGCCATAGAGTCATAGAGTCATAGCTATTGTTTTGATATTTCATATTTGTATGGAACATTTGATGTTATGGATTTCATATTCCATGACTTTTGTATACATTTGACTAGTTTTATAATCTATATATCTAAGTATGCTATTTCCTTCAGCAGCGCAACTATAATTTGTGTACTTTATACTTATGTGATCGTTGTATACTTGTGTATGTGATCAAATTTGCTTTTATTTTTGTTGTATTCAATAAAGGGTGCTTGAAACAAGTTTTAAATCCTTAAAAATCTCTAAATTTCTAGGTTTTTTTAAACTTTTTTTCATTTTGCCGAGTCTGCGCCGAGTCCGAGTCCCCGAGTCCCGAGTCGAGTCGCCCTAGCCGAGTCCGAGCCGAGTTCGAGTCTCGTTACTATGGTCTCTCCCACTGCCGTTGTTCCCATTGACTCCACTGTGTTCACCGTTGGAGTTGTTTTGATTAAGGGGGGAATTGTTTGCAGCTTGCTAATCCATTTTGGAAAGTAAGCGTCCCAGCATGTCAATCATCTCGTCAAACTTCTTCTCCATTCTGTCATCTCTATCATCCGTGGGTTGTTTGTTACTCTCTGCCATCTCTGCAACTGCTTTACCTCTGTCAACTGTTTGTCTGAGTGCCTCAGAAAAAGTATCTACCTCTGGTGTATGCGGAAACTGATAGGGCGGATTTCCCGCCTGACTTCTGGTGTAGTATCTGTGGGCTCTGTCATTCATCGGAAACTGAACTCACTAGACCATAGGCTGGCAGAATCATAGCTCTGATACCATTGAAATATGCCGGCCAATTTTTTCATTTTGTTACACAGCTAAATTCACCCATTAGCATTAGTGTAAACATAAACCAGCTGAATGTAACCCTCTCCTCTGATCAACCCAGATCCTAGTGCGGGCAAGGTTGAGAGCATACACGAAAGGGGATCATTAGCAAACAAGAACTTGCTGAAAGTAACTGAAAGAAAGCAATCACTCAACCACTTGTTCAGCGGGAGGACTGGAATTGAGAGTACAGTACTGAAATAAAGTGCAACTCAACCACTTATTCAGTGGGAGCATTTTGACGGCGTAGCCGATCAACAAATGATGAAATGCATTACAATAAGGGTAAATAGGCGGCAAGCCGGCCTCTTCCACTTGTTCAGCGAGAAAGCAGTGATTAATTTAGACTATAGACCAAAGGAGTACCAGTCCCTTCCACAATTGCGGGAAATAGCCAAAGCTAAGAATACTGGCAGTACTACTGCTCAACTTACAATTTGATAGAACTTCATGCCAACCGGATAAGTACAAATTGCTATAATAAAATAGGAAGACTTGCCTATACCTATTTGGACCTCACAAACAGCAAACCCAACTCTTAGACCCCATTATGCAAATCTGGTTATGTCAGACCTGCACTAAAATTGCATAATCAACAACATAGAAATTCATTCATCTACTGATAACTCACTCAATTTTTACCCGAATCCCATGAAACCAAGTCCAAACATGTTTAATGTAAATGGTGCCCAAGATAGAACCCATAGACCAACCAAAACACAACATATTTAATTTGCACGCATCCCAATGCTCTCCAAAATGGTGCGACCCTCAAGAAAGGGCGATTTTGCCATAGTAAATTAGAGACTCAATAATAAAATCTGCAATTTGGTGGAAGGGGTCGCCTCAACCAACCAAGCATAAACCTCAAACACCCATAAGCAAATAAAAATCACTCAACTACTTATGATTGAAAAACTAGTTCAGACACAGCTAAAAAACAACTGTGAAATGGACTGAAAACACAAAACTCTAACTCAGAATGCAAAACAACTCTACTGAAATCAACCTCTCAACTAGTTGTTATCTTTCAAGCATGAAGTTAAGCCTAGCTAGGGGGTATGCATTCCCCGAAGCACTCAGTCACCAATCTAGCAGCATGTTATTTTTCAAGCATGAAGTTAAGCCTAGCTAGGGGGTATGCATTCCCCGAAGCACTCAGTCACCAATCCGGTAGCATAACTTTGCATAAACTCAAGATGAAAAACATGAAGATGAGCACTCCCTTATATAACTTTTGAAGAGCATCCTAGAAGCTTCCAGAAGGTGCGCCAAAGCTCAGGAGTCAACCAATTTTAAATTTCATGTTGACTTACCCTTCCTCAAGTTGGCGTCCCTTTTCACCCTATGAAAAATCTCATTAAAATTAAAGTTACTTTCTCTTCTCAAGTTGGCGTCCCTTTTCCTCTTTGATAAATCACTAAAAATTCACATAATTCCTTGATGGGGCGCCCACCCTTAAATTCCCCTTTTTAAAACAACTTAAGTTATGAAGCTAGACCAAGGGGTTATAATTAAAATAAAACATTATTTTAATTAAAATAACTTATCTCTCCAAGAACTGCACCCAGGCACTGAATCTGACGCAACCAACTGAACCATCTGAAGAGGGAAGCCACATGCACTGAAGCAAATAGGACCACTGCCAGAAATAGAACTTACTAAAAATAGTAAATCCATGAATTTGCTCGGATCATCATGTAAGTCATATCGACATGAAGCTCTTTGAAAACCCAGAAAAGAGTTGGCAACCAAACACCAAGATTCCAGAAGCACATTCCAACAAGAGCTGAAACATCCTTGTAGAAGATAGGGAACCCTAATTCTGCTTCCGAGTAGCCTACGGGTCACCAGGATAGACTAACGGCCAACTGTCGGACTACTGTTGAGAAGGAAACATTACATTAAAGCAAGGAGATTTTAGGGTTGCCTACTCCTTGTTTGTGTATAAATAAGGGCAGCCTTGCCCATTATTTTCTTAACCGTTATTGTGATAACAAATTGCTGAGGCTACTTTTGCCGCAATTTTTTTATACAGTGTCTTCACTTTGTGTAAGAGCAAGTTTGCAAGCCTACCTCTGCTGCAAATTATTGTTCAGTTAATGTTCAATCTGTGTCAAGTGTAATCTAGTTAATCGCTAAATTGTAAGCCTGTTATTGCTACAAATCTGCTATCCCAGAAGTGTAATTGCTGTTGGAAATTTGAGGAAGGAAATCTCATGCCTACTTTGCTCTAGTCTACTGTCTCAATTTTTTTTTTTATGTGTTTTGCTTATATAATCTTTATTTCAGCTTACATCTTAAAGTACAATGAGTCTTCAGGTGTGTTCTGGAAGTGGGTTTATTTAAATTTTTGTGTTGAATCATTCTACATTTTCTTCTAACTCTCAAGCTCTGAGTTTACTTGAGTTGTTAGAAGTGTCTATAGTTTAGGCTTACTTTGAGTTGAAGTTCTGGAAAAGAGAAAACCTCACCTATGACGCAAAGAGTTCTATAACCTTGTTTTCTTAGTTGAGAACAAAAAAGATTGGCAATGGTTTAGTATTCTTTATTTTAAGCATCCTCAACGAAGAGGGAGCTTCCCCTCCTAATTTGAAGAGAAATTCAACTATGCATAGCTGTCCGTTTCTAATCCACATTCCAGAGATGCGAATTGAAACACCAACAAAAAGAATAACAATAAATTTAACCATGTGCTATTGTAACCACTTGAAACTCGATGGTTGTACTACTTAGTGTCACCTTTTGTCACCAATTTATCATATGTATGGCATGTGGAAGGTGGTTGTATCATAGTCCATGTATTTTAGACTAGTTTTTTTATAGATATTTTTTGCGGTTGCCTTTATTTTGAGATTGAATGTGAATAAGTTCTTAATTCTTAATCAAGGGTGAAATTGACTTAGAGCTGAGAAGTAGTAGATTGACAAAAGATTAATGGAACTTCAAAAGTAAACAAATCCTCCTAAATGAATAGAAATACCTCATGAAGTTAATTCTCTCCTAAAGTAGCATTGCAAGTATGAAGTTCCACTAGTTGCAAGGAAGGTGACAAAGTATTGGTCAAACTGTGCAAAACTTCAAGTGATCAGAAAAGGTGGGACATAAAGTGAATGGAAGGCTAATAAGTGAAGCATGCCTATGCTAAAGTAGATGGAAAAGTCAATTTAAATCGACATCTAGAACTTGGCAAACTCGTTAGTGATTAGTGCTCAGCAATTGGAAGAGGAGAAGACATCTAAATAACAATCATACAAAGTGGCAATGTCAGTCTCAAACTATGCTTTAGTAACTCATAGCTGAATCATATTACATTTTTAGATGTAATCTTTATTTTTGTTACATCCCACCCTAGTTTCTCAACAGACTGTTTTTACTTTCCGTTAATTTCGCAATGATACGCTATAAGTTTGGAAAAACAATGATACTAAAATGAAAAATACATGATGTTTGATTTACATTCTGAATGAGTTATGGATACATGATGTTTGATTTACATTATGAATGACTTATGGTTACATTTGAATATCATGTTTCCCCTGCTCGATCTCCTAGTCCTCGTTTGGATACTATAGCACAGGCACCTTCTAGTTCTAGGCCTCCAAAATTGAGTACCATTGGGAGGGGAAAGAGGAGGATGTAGATTACATGTGGTTGTTAATGTTTTCCTCTTTTTGACATGATTATATGTAAACATTTATAAACTTATGATGCTGTTATACATTGAAACTATGAGTATTTGATGACTATGAATGATTAAATTTCAATTATTGAGTGTTTGATGATCATATGACATGTGTAACCTTTGAAATATGAGTGTTTGATAATCAAATTAAGCTCTTATGTTCTCTAAATGCATTAATTTGTTCTTGTTTTTTTGTAAAACTATGGTTTTTTTTTTTGCCGAGTCCTTGCTGAGTCTTTTCCCGAGTCCGTCCCGAGTCCCGAGTTTGAGACATATTTTTGGGCTGCTGAGTCTGAAGCGAGTCCGAGTTTGCAAACTATGCTACAATTAAATATCCATGAATGGTAACACTAAAATGTTACCTATATAAACCCATGATAGATACTTGTCTTTATTTTATTTATCTTCATTTTCAGATTTATATCTGCAACGTATATACTCAACTGGTGAATTCTTTTCCTAAAAAGCTTCCCCATGTAATTCCAATACTTCTTCATCCCCCCTTCCTTCTTTCCATAGAATCTGATTTTATATCCCCCCACTTGGAGAGGGTTGCGATTTCTTAGGAAAGGTCATATTCTTTTGTTAACTAGCATCTATACCTTTTCATAGGCATCGCTTCACTTTGGATTAGTTATATTTATTTCCTAATGAATGGCTGTTCCTTACTTAAATTAATCGTTGCTGCTTTTCCTAACATGAATTATCTTATGTTCATATATTTCTATTAATATATTATATATTTGTTATTTACCCATTATATTTATAAATTTAATTTGTGAGGATATTTATTTCTATCTTGAAAATGATACTCAACAATTATAATTAGAATAATAATATTTCAGTTTGTCTAATTATTTTATTTATTATTATTATTTTTAAGTTATTTGTATTCTAATATTTAGAATATAATAAAAATAATTTACCAATATATTATTATTATTTGATTAATTGACTTATCTATATTATTATAACAATAATAATATTATATTCATCTTTGACTATTATAATTGTAATGTTATCAATGATAATTATAATTATAATGATATTAAATTGCCTTCTTCTAAATCAGTATTCTATCTAATGTGCATATTACTAACATGTTATTGTATATCTAAAAATATAAATATATTAAGCGTATACTTATCTCAGATGCCCCTTTGAGATGGGGACATCACAAGTCTCCCCGGCTTGACTTTGCTTGTCCTCAAACAAAAAAACACTTTAGTTTCCCCTAGGACCTCTTCCTCTCATTTGTCATTAACGACACACAGGTTAGTCATGTTTTTAAATGAGAAAGTTCTATAATGATTATTCTATTTCAAGAAGTATATCCATTAAAATATAAATATATTAAATATTACTTATCTTTATTGGGATCTTGTAGGATGGGGACATCACAAGTCTCCCCCGCTTAATATTGCTTGTCCTCAAGCAATCCTTAACAACTCTCTCCTTTCTAAACATCTGGAGGTTCTTGCTGGAGTTGTGATCTTCATCTTGGGAAAATATTGTAACACTTTGTTACCTCTAATCTTTTTTCCAGGCCTTTTGGATTCCTTTCCTAAGGATCTCCAGCCTTATACCATGTGAGAGGCCCCTGTCTGTCCTCTCTACATGGGTTTCTTTGGATACCTTATATGGGGATATCCAGCCTTATACGATGTAAGTGGCCCGTGTTCGTCCTCCTTACATGTATTTCTTTGGATTCCTTACATAAGGATCTCCAGCCTTATACCATGTGAGAGGCCCCTGTCCGTCCTCTCTACATGGGTTTCTCTGGATTCCTTACATAAGGATCTCCAGCCTTATACCATGTGAGAGGCCCCTGTCCGTCCTCTCTACATGGGTTTCTCTGGATACCTTATATGGGGATATCTAGCCTTATACAATGTAAGTGGCCCCTTTCCATCCTTCTTACATGTATTTCTCTGGATACCTTGTATAAGGATATCCAGCCTTATACCATGTGAGTGGCCCATTTCCGTCCCCTCTACATGGGTTTCTCTGGATACCTAATAAAGATATCCAGCCTTATACAATACAAGTGGCCCCTTTCCATCTCCTTGCTTGTATTTCTTTGCATACCTTGTATGAGTATATTGGGTCTTATACAATGCAAGTGGCCCCTTTCCGTCCTCCTTGCATGTATTTCTCTTTCCCAATCAAGCCCAAGAGCATGGAGTGAGTACCTAAGTCATTCGGCCTCTTGGCCTCGGTTAGGGGTTGGCGTACTTGATGGAGATGTAGGTCTTGAACTTTCGGCTTCTTGCAAGAGTCATGGCTTGATTTGTGCCTCATGGATACCCTTATTTGGGTATATCCACCTTAGTTCTTTACATGTATAATAATGTTACACCTTATCCTGCAAGGAAATGACTTATTAGCTTATATTGAAAACAAAAGAATTACATACAATAGTTGGTTTGTTTCTTGTTCTAGTCAAGAACTCTTAGGGGTTCGCCCTTCTTGAATTTGTTTATCTCTAAATGCTTTGATGGTTTCTTCTCTTTCCCATGTAGCATCTTCTTCAAGAAGTCCCTTCCACTTCATTAGAAATTTGGTAATGATCTTGTTCCTTTATTTCCTTTCTCTAGTGTGTAGGATAAATTCTGGCTCTCAGATAAGTTGTACTTCATCGTCTAGGTAGCTCAAACACACAAGCAAGTAGCTCAAGCAGGCAAACAAGCAACTCAAGCACATGGGAAATTAGCTTAAGCACATAGGCAAGTAGCTCAAGCATGTAAGAAAGTAGCTCCACAAGTATGCAACTAGCTCAAGTAGATAGGTAGGCAGCTCAAGAATGCAAGTAACCAGCTCAAGCATGCAAGTAATCAACTCAAGAAAGTAGGGAAGTAGCTTAAGTAGAGAAGCAAGTAGCTCAAGCATACAAGCAACCAGCTCAAGCAAGTAGGTAACCAGCTCAAGCATGTAAGCAAGCAGCTCAAGCATGCAAGTAATCAGCTCAAGCAAGTAGGCAAGTAGCTTAAGTAGACAAACAAGTAGCTCAAGCATACAAGAAACCAGCTCAAGCAAGTAGGCAACCGGATCAAGCAAGTAGGCAACCAGCTCAAGCATGTAAGCAAGTAGCTTAAGCAAGCAAGCAACTAGCTCAAACAAGTAGGCAACTAGCTCAAGCAAGTAGGCAACTAGCTCAAGAACACAAGCAACCAGATCAAGTAAGTAGGCAACTAGCTCAAGGAGGCAAGCAACTAGCTCAAGCAAGTAGGCAACTAGCTCAAGTAGACAAGTAGGTAGATCAAACACACACAGGATGGCAGGAAAGATGCTCTGATACCACTGTAATGTCCCCACTTGGGAATGCCCTAAATTTCCTTGAAATCTTTAAGTTCCAATTGATAAATGAATTAGCGAGTACTTTTCAACTAATTGAAAACCTTGATTGAAGTCCTTCATTCCCAATCAACTTGGTCTTCACACTTAGAAGATACTGTTAGTGTAAATCAGTCATTAAGAAATCTATCATTTGTACCAATCTTAAATTATCATAGTTACTCATAATGCTTAATAATTGCTACAAGCATTATTATTGTATATATCTAATTCACACATCTACCCATACATACATATACATATACATATACACATACATATACATATACACATACATATCTAGTACTACAATTAAATATCCATGAATGGTAACACTAAAATGTTACCTATATAAACCCATGATAGATACTTCTCTTTACTTTATTTATGTTCATTTTCAGATTTATATCTGCAACGTACTCAGCTGGTGAATTCTTTTCCTAAAAAGCTTCCCCTTGTAATTCCAATACTTCTTCATCCCCCCTTCCTTCTTTCCATAGAATCTGATTTTATATCCCCCCACTTGGAGAGGGTTGCGATTTCTTAGGAAAGGTCATATTCTTTTGTTAACTAGCATCTATACCTTTTCATAGGCATCGCTTCACTTTGGATTAGTTAAATTTATTTCCTAATGAATGGCTGTTCCTTACTTAAATTAATCGTTGCTGCTTTTCCTAACATGAATTATCTTATGTTCATATATTTCTATTAATATATTATATATTTGTTATTTACCCATTATATTTATAAATTTAATTTGTGAGGATATTTATTTCTATTTTGAAAATGATACTCAACAATTATAATTAGAATAATAATATTTCAGTTTGTCTAATTATTTTATTTATTATTATTATTTTTAAGTTATTTTTATTCTAATATTTAGAATATAATAAAAATAATTTACCAATATATTATTATTATTTGATTAATTGACTTATATATATTATTATAATAATAATATTATATTCATCTCTGACTATTATAAGTGTAATGTTATCAATGATAATTATAATTATAATGATATTAAATTACCTTCTTCTAAATCAGTGTTTTATCTAGTGTGCATATTACGAACATGTTATTGTATATCTAAAAATATAAATATATTAAGCGTATACTTATCTCAGATGCCCCTTTGTGATGGAGACATCACACATTCAGAGTTTATCGGCGTATTGGTGAGGTAGCTTATGAGTTGGAGTTGCCAACAAACAGTAAAGTGCATAATGTGTTACATGTCTCCCAACTCAAGAAAGCTTTAGGGCATAATGTGACACCATTTGTAGAGTTACCTCCTCTAGATGAAGAGGGGAAGTTGATATTGGTTCCCGAGGCCATTTTAGACACTAGGATGAGGACACTTTAGAGGAGGACTATTAGAGAGTACTTGGTTAAATGGAAAAATCTGCCAGTGGAGGATGCAACTTGGGAGAGTGAGCAGATTTTACAACATCCTGGATTGTTATTGGTTGAGGACAAGCAATATTGGGAAGGGTGGACTGTAATGTCCCCTTTCTAGCGCATCACAGACGATGATGTCGTTAGCCTATATTTCTCATGGTCTCGTAGGCTAACCAGGATACTAAGGGATCTAGGGGATATTCAGCCTAGGTAGTTTCGGTTTCAAGCCTTTTAGAGGCAATTTGATATGGTTTTGGGTGTTCTTACTATTTATAGTAAGTTAGTTGCCAGGTCAGTGTTATGATATTTTCAATGGATAATTGAATATTATTTATGTCGATGGCGATGGTTTAATACTGATTGGTGATCTAATGAATATTTGGCGATTATTATTATTTAACAGTAAAGTTTGGTTTTAAAGTGAAAATTGAAGACTTAACTTTTTTGTTATAAAGTGACATTTAAAGGAGGGGCAAATGAGACATAAAATATAAAGTTAAAATACTTAATTTAAATGTTTCATCAAGGAGTGATAAGGAAATAGAATAAAAGTGCCTTCGAATTATCCCACATTCTTGGCATGTTGTAACTCTCTTTGGAGAAAAGAATATAAGCTGGAGAAAGGGCTCTTTGAAATCATGTTGAATATGATATTGGTTATTACTTAACTTCTGGTGAAGTTTATTTTCCTGGTTTGTGAGGACGAAATCCCTCATGAGCATCACTTCCTATGCTATTTAGAGATATAGTATGGGGAGTTCTTCGTGTTTCCATACAGGCAACACAGTTGTGCTTAACTTGTGTTTCAGATTTTCATTTCGTAAACATTGATATATCTTTGAAGTTGTAGAGCAGATTTGAGGACATTTGTGGCAGCAAAAAAGAAAAGTTAAAAATTATAATTTGCTATAGTGTTGTGTGTTATACCCAAAATGAAATTTTTGGCATTCTGCTTAAATTGAGCTAAACAATGTAAAAATGCCATCGAAAGTATGTTTTAGGTCAAAACAAATATGAAATCTTTGTGGGTTTCTGTCAAGGAACCTATGGTTAAAATTCTGAAAAAATGAAAATTAGGGTTTTACGCCCCTATTTTTAAGGAAACCCTTAAAAATAGGACCTTCCTGGAAATGAATGAAAATAATTCTGATAGGGTTATCAAGTTAGAATTGTCAAAATACATGTTTTACTCTGGTGGGTCTATTTCTATTTTTCAGGAACAAAGTTAGGAGCTTCGCAGCCATTAATGGCAGATTGGCCAGTACCAGGTGCTGAAAGCTAAACCTCAAAAGCTTCAACCAAGAAGCTATGGCAGAAAAGGATGAAAATGAAGCCGTTCAATGAAGGAGATTCTCAAAACGGAAAAGGCCAAAATTTGGCTAACTTTGGAAGGTGCACGTTTTGCTACCAAGGCAAAACACAGTCTAAAGGTGAAAAAGGCGCCCCTCTTGAAGAGAGGTGCCCTTGGATCTCAGAGGGCAAATGTAAACATTTTGCATCTTCAACTCAGTCATCCTCTTCACTCTCATACTGGCTCGACAACGAAACAATCAGCAAAATCATCTGATTCAGGGATGATTGACCAACCGTCAGCAAAGTATGGAGGGTCCATCAACGACAAAGATGCCAAATCAGAGAGCTTCAAGGTAAAAGCGCCCCTACTGGCTAGGGGCGCCCCTCAGTTGTAGGCACCAGATGAATCCATAAGCAGCAACTCTATACATCATATATTTCCAGCTTCCTCCTAGCTACATGATCAATCTGACAGCAGGTTCACGAGACACGCCAAACGATCATGAGTTGAGGTCAAACAAAAAAAGCCAAAATTGAAGAACTGGAAAGACAAGCCAGAAAAATGGCTAAGGCATGGCTAAAAGCGCCCCTCTTGAGGAAAGGCGCCCTTTCTTGAAGGCATCCAGATTCAACCAGAATCTTTACTGCCTCCTAGGATAATCTTCTCAGCTATGACCAGTCTCGCCAGTGAAACCATCAGCAAGAACTTCTGACAAATCAGTCATCTGATAGAGGAGGTCAAAGGCAAGCAGTTCACAGCATAAGTAAAACCAGTCAAAAGCTAAAAGTGCCCCTGTTGGCTAGGGGCGCCCTTAAGCTTGAAGGACCTGAACTTGTCTTTTCCAACTGAGAAGTTAGTCATCTTGAGCAAGACCGAGTTGGCTACCCGATGCATCGTCAAGCAAAGTCATCCGACTCATCCATCAATGGGAACGTCAGATCAAAGCACAGAGAGTCTGAAAAGGCCAAAACGAAGAACAGTCAATGAAAATTGACTATGGCACAGCCAGAAGCGCCCCTCTTGAAGAAAGGCGCCCTTTATTTTGGAGGCTCAAACTCAGTTTTCTGAGTTAATCTCTCCCAGGCATATCTCGTCAAGCTGATCTCATCTCAACAACGAATCCGTCAGCAACTGCCGAAGATCAATTGAGTAGCCAGGATCGAAGATCAAATAGAGGCACTTTAGCCTGCAAAATAATCAAAACTCCAAAAGGGAAGCCTAAGAAAGTCAAGAGCAAATGTTGACTCAAGTTAACAAATTTTGGAGGCAAAAAGAGGCCAAACACTCCACAATCAGTGGAAATCACCTTTTTGAACTCCAAATCAGGCTCAATCATGAGTTGGATGCCCAATTGATGCTTGCAACTCCAAATTGACATATCAAACCATCTAGGCATCCATTATTCATTATTTCTTTGCAGGTTGAGGAGCTCAAGAACGGATATTTTTCTTCTCCAACATTTTTGAAGATTTGACAGAGGGGTTTTCACCGTTCTTCATATTTTTGAAGATCTATTGCACAAAGGGATTATTTATCAGAGTTTGCATCAAAAGGCATAATTCTTGCAAAGTGGCAGTTTTTAACTTCCAATCCATCTTCTGTCTACTTCCTCTATTTCTGTCTATATTTCTTTGCATGTCACAAGAAACGACAAATAATCACAGATTTGGCCAATTGGGTATGATCAGCACAACTTTTTCAACAAAACCCACATGTTGGATTTTTCCAGAAAAAGTAGCCCTGCTGCCCCTATTTTTTAAGGTTTCCAGAAAAAGTCATAATTTTGAAAATCAAACAAACTGGGTTTGTTCAGCTCTGAAGCATGAACAAAACCCATGTGTTGGATTTTCCCGAGAAAAATCACTTTCTGGTGCCTCGCTACCTCTGCCACCGAAGGGCTCTTGCATGTCATAGAAAAACTCATTTTTCCGAATTTCTGACGATCTGGGTTTGTTTAGAGAATTATTCTCAACAAAACCCATGTCTTAGATCTTAGATTTATACGTAAAAATTACCCCCGGCAAGGCTATTTTTGCAGTTCCAGAAAAAGTTGTCCGAGCAGCATCGTGTGCATAGTCAATCTTCAAGGTTTTCAGAATGCAGTTCTCCCAAGACGAATACAAGACCAAAATGGTCTTATTCCATGATTTTCTAAAAACGATTGGCACTGATCTGCGTCGAGCACACCCAGAGGTCAATTTAGCCAGATTGACAAGCATAGAACCAAGTCCACAAGTTCCATAATGGTTTCACCTCGTATATCTGATTGCCTTCCAAGGCCAGTTTAGAGGATGGTAACTGTTGGAATTTTACACATGCAGCAAGTTCATATGCATTTCTCACGGTTGGAATGATCGTGGTCAAACTTCGCGGTTTCATCATCAAGCTTCGCGGTTTAAGCATACGACATTCTTCCATTGAGAAAGATCAAGGAAAACGTCAAAGCTGCAAAAGAACGTGGAAGGTAGTCATTCCCAACACAGAGCCGCCATCGGTTAATACTACACTACCTTCCACGTCAAAGTGGAAACACAGACAAAAATAAAAGGAGTAACCCTCTTAAGGGAAGTAGAATCAAGGAGATGCATACATCAAGTTGCTGACAAGTGATAAGCTGACGATTGACAGGCACGTAACGGTCTCCGTATGAAGAAGTCAACGAATGAACAAAAGCACCGTTGACCAATGGTGATGAGGTGTAAAGCACCAAGGAAGGACGTCCTACCCTCCAAATAGCATTAATTATGACTGAAGTCAACTTGATGCCCCTTTCCAAGTTGACTCCAGATCTCCACAGATCATGCATGTCGGATCCCACTGATCTAGGATGTCTAATTGACTCCCACGATTTTTGGATCTCAGATCTCCTCAAAAGGTGGATGTGTATTTGGAGACACATTTGTAATTGTAAGTTCACTTTTGGTTAGGTGTCAGTCAATTGAGGTAGACTTCCAGTTTGATTTTTGTTTAGTTTCAGTTAATTGAAGTAGATTTCCAATTAACTGTTTGCTCACCTACTTTTAGACATAGAAATAAATCTTGCCGATTGGCAAGAACTGTTTGATAACTCAAGAAGATTTTAGGGTTGCCTACTCCTTTGAGTTTCTATAAATAAGAGCCTTAGGTTCTTTATTTGTTTTTTAACCTTTATTTGCTAGCAAAATTGTTGCGCCGTTGCTGCCAGAGTTTGCTTGTTTATATCTGTTCACTCTTGGATGAGAGTTCGTTGGTTGATCGCAATTGTGCATGATTTCGTGCCTTTGGTGTCCCGACCTTTGTAATTCTTTGAAGAACCTTGAAGAAATAAATCAAATGGTGCAAGCTTGCTTGATCTAATTATTTGAGTTATTCAAAGTCTTGTTTTTAAATAGTGCGTTGTTTCAATCTCCTCCTTGGACAGGTGTCGTCGCCTCCTTGGATATTTTGTCATCAATCATTATCGTTTGATGTTGTTTAATGATCTATCTTGCAGCCTACACTTTGGACAAGTGTTGTCACCTCCTCGGGAATCCTGTCAGAGAGACCATCGTTCTATGTTGTTTCCTGTAAGCTGTTTCCAAGCCTACACCTCGGATAGGGGTTCCTCCTCCTTGGAAAGTCTCAAATCCAGTTTACCGTAAGAGAGTGTTTGCTTGTATCGAGCACTATCTTGGTATATATCCGAAAGTTCAAAGCCTTGGCCATATTCCATTGAGACGGAGGATTCAAGTAATCCAACCCAATCCATTTCGCTCCTACGCCTTCATGCTCTGTTTATCTTGAGGAGGTAGGATAGTCTAGAAGTTTAGTTAGTCGTAGTTAAGATCTGCGGAAACCAGAGAAAAAGCTTAGCTACGGTGCATTGGTTTATGCACCCTTGTGTCCTACCCTTGAGTAAAAAAGATAGGAATCTTAGTACACCCCTTTTTTATAGTAGAAAATCAGCAAAGAGAGATCTTCCTCTCTATAATCCTAAGAGCATGTACTAACACACTTGCAATAGCTGTCCGTTTCCAATAAGCACTCTAGAGGTGCTAATTGAAACGGCAACATTGTGCTACAATACCGCTGCTATAGTGAAGCTGCTACAGTGCTGCCGCTACAGTGACTTTGCTACAGTGTCATGCTACAGTGACTCACAAATTTCAGTCTTTTTAGAGTGTTGTCTTGGTGCATCTTGTTAGAAACCCAAACAAAGCAATTGTTGCATTTTTTGGGTATGTTTGATTTAGCTATTAGACCATATTTTACGAACTGGGTTGTAATTCTTTTGATGAAAATCTGGATAATGAAGGCTACACAAAATTCTGGAAATTTCAACTACTTTTTGCTAAATTCTGTTTAATTTTTCTGAGTTCAGATATTGCATTGTAGTTACTTTTGCTGCAATTTTATTGTTATAAAAAATCATTGAAACAATTCATCTCAAAACTTTTGCAACAAAAACATTCAAACATTGCAAACAAGCGCAAAATATAAACGGAGGAGTAAGGGTGTATGTTACAATATCTTTGACCATAACACTAACAATATGTAGATACTAAAAATAATAGTTTTGTTTTGTAATTATTTTTCTAGAAAAATTAAGGAAAAACAGTAGAGATAGGACCCCACTTTGGATTTTTTCTTTATCACAAAAAGACAATCATTGATTCAAATCATTTAATCTTTATTCTTTTGTTAAAACTTTAAAAGACAAAGTTGACACTTGACAGTAACTAAACTGTAATCAAATGGTTTTCAAATATTCATAATCATATTACTGCCATATTGTTTAACTTACTTTTTATCTCTTAATGTTTATCTTGTTTCTCTTTTTCTAGGTATTTTGCTAAAAGAATATGGCTTTTGCAAGTAAAAATAGTGGTGGAAAACCAAGAGATTCTTGCTGGAAACATGGAACACTAGGTGCAATGTGAGGAGTGGTTATTTGCATCCATTGCACCAGGTCTCTATTTGGTGGCATAAACCGATTGAAATACCACCATGCACGAATCCCTTGCCAAGATGTTTGACCATGTGAAGTGGCATCGGAAGAGGTTGAGAGGGAGGCCAAAGCACTCCTTGCATCATTTGAGCAAAGGAAGGAAAATAAAAAGAGAACAATAGAGGCAATGGCAGCCCCATATGCAGATTTCAGTTTTATAGTTTCACAGAGAGATATGGGGAGCTCTTCTTCTCTTGGACCATGGATATGAGGATCAAGAAGTGGAAGTGTGGGCAGCCTCAATTCTAGTTTCATTGTTCCACATAATACTCTTGGTGCACAACCTTCATTGGAAGGTACTACTTGGAATAGAGAGCTGCAAAATGAGACGAAGTTGGCATGTGCGAGATTTTGGTACTACAACAATATTTCGTTCAATGTTGCTTCTAGTCCTTATTGGGAAGGGTTAGTCAATGCATTGACAGTGGCAGGTAAGGGGTTTAAGGCCCTAAGTCGTCATGAGTTGAGTGGTCCATTATTGCAGAATGAGGTCTAAAACACACATCGACTAGTGGAGGAAAAGAGGAGAATTTGGGAAAAGAATGGCTGCACCATTATATGTTATTATGTGATGGGTGGATGGATGGAAGAAATAGGACACTTATCAACTTTTTAGTTGCTTCAAGGGGACATTTGGTATTTCTAAAATCAATTGATGCCTCCAATGAAACAAAATATGCAGAGACCTTGTGCAACATGTTAGATGAGGTGGTGATGGAAATGTGGGTTCCAAAAGTCATTCAAATTGTGACTGACAATGCAATTGCATATGTGGCAACCGGTAAACATCTAATGGTGAGGCATTCAACTTTATTTTGGAGCCCTTGTGCTGCCCACTATCTTGACTTTCTCCTTGAGGACATAGTGAAACGAAGTTGGGTGAAGAATGTGGTTGAAGATGGAAGGAATATCATGAAGTACATCTACAATCAAACATGGGTTCTAATTCTCATGAGAGAGCACACTGATGGTAAGGATCTCGTGCGATCAAGAGTCACACGCTTTGCCATCAATTTCCTCACCTTGCAGAGTATTTTAGCTACATTACCCAACCTCAAGCACATGTTTGTGAGTGAAAGATGGTTGGAAAGTCCTTATTGCAAGAAGGCTAAAGCAAAGAAGGTCGTGAAGACCATAGAAGCAAAAATTGCGATAAAATTGCGAAATCGTGATTTGTAAAAATCTGCAACCTTGCTGATTTTTTCCCGGCATAAATCGTGTTTTTTTTTGTTGTGTTGACCATCAAAAAGAATGTTGAAAATCGGGGAAAAATTATGATTTATACTGCAAAAATCAGCAAAAAAATCCCGAAAAAATTCGCGCGGAAAAAAACCCTAAAACACAAATTTTGGCTATAAAAATTGGCGGGTAAACTCCTAACAGTGATATTGTGGGCTTTTCTCCTTGTAGTGATATTTTCTGAAGGTGTTTGTAGGTGCTCGAACACCCATTTCTTCCCAAACTCTACGCAAATCTTCACAGTTTCTATGCGCATTTTCATATTTTTTGAAGGCATTTGCAAGTAGGCATTCTATCAGTCTTTTCTTGTATATCCTGTGGTCTGATCTTGTTTCTTATGCGCATTGAAATATTATTGGCATCGACAACCTGCATATCAAAAAATAGTCATAATATCTACAAAATTAATTGTTGAACAACTACAAAACATTTAATTTTGTCATAAGCTTTGACTATGTAACATTTAATCCTGAACATTATATTGTATATATTAATATATAATATAATATTAGAATATGTTTATAATATAATATAATTATAATTACATTATATTGTAAGAATTATTATTATAATATATATAATACAATAATATTTATTATTAATATATCTATTAACAAAATATTAAAAAATAAAAAAAATGTCTAGAGTAGAGCGGAGCAGCACAGCAGCAGAGCAGATCAGCAGTAGGCACTCGGTAAATAAAGGCAGAAGGATTTCAAATAAGGTGGAGAAAATCAATGGAAAGGCAGCTTCAAGCACATGATGGGGGGACGAAGCAAGCATGGAGAAGATCCAAGCTGAATCGAAAGGACATAACCCTCAATGGGTCTTCACAATGGGGCATGGGTCGACAAATGCCATCAATACTTTCGTGACAAGGAATCGATGCAGGAAGGAACCGAGGCGAGGCAGATTCGCCACAATACGCCTGACCCATACAGCAAAAAGTGGATTCCAAGGGAAAGGGGGTTATTCAGGAAACAAGAACGGAAGGCGAAGAGGCCAGTCAAAGAATCAAAAGCAAAAAAGGGGCTCGGTAAGGAATGGCATGCTCCAAGAACAGTTTGGGCAAGGGCACCAAAGGAGAAATTAGATGTAATTGATATATGGAATAAATGTTTGACAGAAATAGATGTTTATGAAGAAATGAAGGACGATACTGCAATACTAAGTGAATTTGCATTTATATGTCGGTTTATTGGCCAGGCTTCAAGTAGGGCAGAAATAAAATCATGGATTCAAGAAAAATGGCAAACGAAAGTTTTAATAAGAATTTTACCGAAAGGTTTTTTCATCATAGTATTCGTAGACGAACAATCTAAGAATAGGGTTACAGAAGGGGACATGTGGTTCATGAACAATAAGCCTCTTTATATGCAGCCATGGAACCAAAACTTCGACCCTACCAAACTTCTTCTGTATGATCAGCCAGTATGGGTTAGGTTGTTGTCATGTCCCCTTCTCAGTGACATCTCTCGGAGTACAGGATTGGCCTATCACACGACCCTCGTAGGCTGATAGACTGGATAGAGGGTCACTTCGGAGCTTGGCTCAGCTTCAGTTGGCAGAGTTTGATCAGTAGGCTTTCGTTTGGGCTCGATCGGAGACTTCTTGCAGAGTTGCTATTTTTAGCAGTTCCTGGCAGTCAGCGTGGGACCCCTGCTATTTTTAGCAGTATGGCTTTGGCAGCATTCAGAATCACTTCAGTGTTCGTCAGCTTCAGACGGAACAGTCATTGGATGAGTAACGAGAGAAATATTAATATTTAATTGTATTAATTAAATATTAATTATTTAATGATTATAATATAAAGTTATAATATTAAATTATAACTTAAGTAATTCTTCTTGAGGGGTGCGCCATCATCAGAAGGGGCCAAAATTGATCATTAAATTATAATAAAATATTTTGGTTGAGACTATGGAAGAATTAAAAGAATTAAAAGTGAATATTTTATTAAAACCCTATTATTGAGGAAATCGCACTTTTGAGCATTATAGTGCATTTGCCTTGGGGTTTGGGCCATATGATGATTATTGAATTTGAGAATTGATCAACTTTGATCTGAGCAAGAAGCTTTAGGGTTTCAAGTTCGAATTCCTTGGGGAACGAGCCATCTCCATCGGAAGCAATTCAGAGGGTGTGAAATAACACTTGATTTATTGCCAGCAGAGGTTTCTTCATCCAGAGGAAATCATTGATCTTCAGAGATGTTCATATTCAAGGGTTTCAGAGAGTTTCATTCTTCCAGAAGACATCTAGCAATATAGGCGCACATAGTCTTTGCATCCAGAGACCCCTGAAGAGGCCGTACATTTTTATTCATTGCAGCAATCTGTACTCAGGCCGTACCAGCAGTACCAGGCCGTACCATCTTAAATAAGGCGTATTTCTTCTTGTGAGTAAATCGCTTGCATTGAGGGTAGCTTATCATCTCCAGTTTGGGCGCACACTTGTCTGGCATCATTAGAGACCATCAGACAGGAGGAGAAACAAGTCTTCATCTCAGCCGTACCAGATTTCTGATCACCTACAGCTTGCTGTTTACCAGGTTTTTACCTCAATAAAAGCTTGTATTCTTTATTGCGTGCAATCAGATCTATGTTGTATTGAACCTATATGAGCAATAGATGAAACGCCTTCAATATATCTTGTAATTCTTATGCATGTTGGCCATTTAGTATTTTTTATAGAATTTATTATTCTTTCCAAGAAAAATTGCATTCTTTCATTTCATGCAAAAATCTCAAAACGTCAAAAAAATCAAAAACCTTCCGAAAAACCTAAAAACAGTCAGATACAGAGATTTTGGGGAAACTAGGGTTTCTACAGTTGTATAACTTACCAGTAGAATATTGGACCAGCGAGTGCTTGGAGAAGATTGGCTGATCCATGGGAGCACTGATAGAAATTGATATGGATATAATGGAGGGAGACCTTTACAAATATGCCTGGATGAACATCGCGGCAGTAGACACAATTCCGTCCAACATCTGTTTATTGGTAAATGGTGAGCGTTGGGTGCAGGAATTAGAGGTAGAAAAGACAAGGATATTTTGCATTTCATGCAGGTCTTTGGAACACAACACAGTGGAATGCAAGAAACAAGGAAGTGGGCACTGGGAAAGGGAGCCTCAAAAGAAAGTTACCACAAATGAGGAACATAACGTAAAGGGATTAGTAGAAGAAAAGCTGGTATCAATAGACTTAGTGATAGAAAATGGAGTGGGAGTTACGGAAATACCACCAACAATAGGGGATGCCCTTGAAGTTACTTGTGAAAAACCTAACAAATCAACACCAGGGTCACAACAGAAGGTGCAAAAAACTGGTGAAATTATAGCAATCTACCAGGATGATGATCTTGACTCTAATGCAAAACCGGTTGATGAGTTAGATATAGTGGAGGAAAGATGTATTTCCCAATCGGCAATCAATCACCTTGGTCTGGGAAAGCTTGGAACAGGAGGCCATAATCGAGGGAGGAAATCCTTAAAACAGTTGCAGGAAGAAGAGGCAATAGCAAAAAATTATACAAGCATCACAAAGTTTTTGAGTACCAAGGGGGGTATGTCCTCCCTTGGGAAGCAATGAGGATCACTACTTGGAATGTCAGGGGCCTCGACAAGAGACGCTTGATCAGGCGTCAACTGCAAAAAAGTTTGAGCAACTTAATCATGCTACAAGAAACAAAACTAGCTGGCGAAGAGTGCCACAATTTCATTAAATATTGTAGAAATTGGGAAGGATATTTTCAAGATTCATTGGGCGCCGTAGGGGGCATAGGTTTATTATGGAAAGCATCATCAGTATCAGTTAATATATTATTCTCCTCTTCATATTGGTTGGTGGCAAATGTCTATGATTTGGATTTAAACAAACAGTTCACAGTTGTCAATGTCTATGGTCTGACAAAAAATGAAGACAAGGCAGCTCTTTGGGGGTCAATTCTAGAGTATGTGGGCTCCCTCTCCAAGGAGGATCTAATCATAGGGGGAGATTTTAATGCCATTTTGGACTTGTCAGAGAAAAGTGGTGGTGTCAGAGTTGTCACAGAAACTACAATGGATTTCAGGAATTTTGTGTCCAGTACAGGCCTATTAGACTGTCCAACAGGGAATGGAATATTCACTTGGCACAATAGACGTAAGGATTTTACAGCAATAGCAGAAAGGTTGGATAGGTTTTTGATTCCAGTAGGTTGGACCAAATCAGGGATCTCAGTATCGGCTAGTATCCTTCCAATTACAGCGTCAGACCATTTCCCAGTTGAACTATCAATCACTAAGGAAAACAAATATGAAAAAACTAGCTTTAAATTCCAAAACAGGTGGTGGCGAGATTCCAATTTGCTGGCACTTTTAGAAGGATGGTGGAAAGGAGCTAGGGTTGAGGGTTCTATTAGCTTCAAAATAGTAAAGAAACTATAGGTTATTAAACATAAACTAAAAGATTGGAACAAGGAAAAATTTAAAAACATATTCATAGAAAAAGCAATCATCGAGAACGAATTGGAAGTCCTGAATGAATACGTGATAATTAATGGCATGAGGAATGAAGAGTATGTAAAGGAAAAGGAGCTAAGAGCTAAATTGGAAGAACTCTTAAAAAAAAAGGAGATCTTTTGGAGAGACAAATCCAGAGAGGTCTAGTTAAGAGATGGAGATATGAATTCTAAATTTTTCCATGCATCTGTTTTGGCAAAGTGGGCCGTGAATAAGATTGAAGAAATTCGATCTCCAAATGGAGGAGTGGCAAGAGGTGAAACTGAGATTGGTAAGGCTGCAACAAAATTTTTCACAAATCTTCTTGGGGCGCAAAGCCAAATACCAGACAGCAATGATTTTCTGGAAGGTTTAGAACAGCGGGTAAGTGATGCAGATAATAAGTTGCTTTGCGAGAAAATAACAAAAGAAGAAGTCCGTAGTGCACTCTTCCAACTACATCCGGATAAAGCACCGGGTCCCGACGATTTCCCTGCCAGATTCTTTCAAAATTGCTGGGAGTTCATTGGGGATGATCTTTGGAAATTGGTGGAGGATTTCAGAAAATCTAAAAGTTTGTCAAGGATGCAAACAATTCGTCGATTGTAATCATCCCTAAGAAGTCTGATTGTGCATCCTTCAATGATTACATTCCGATTTCCTTGTGCAATACTATCTATAAAGTGATAGCCAAAGTTCTGGGCAATAGAATATAGGTTTTTCTGGACAAAATCATTGCTCCTGAACAAAATGGTTTCATACCAGGTAGAGATATTTCAGACATTATTCTTCTCATCTCAGAGGTGGCACATTTGCTCAAAATAAGTAAACAACCAAGTATGATCATTAAATTAGATGTAAGTAAAGCATATGATAAAGTTCGGTGGGATTTTCTATTAAAAGTTATGAGGAAATTGGGCTTCAACAATCACTGGTGTTCTCTAATACAGCATTGCATTTCTTCGGTACGCTTCTCAATTTCAGTCAACAGTTCTCTTCATGGTTTTTTCGAGGCATCCAATGGTCTCAGGCAAGGTGATTCTTTATCACCTTTTCTATTCGTAATTATGGCGGAGGCTCTAGGTAACACGATCAAAAATAAGTATAGACGGCTTGAATGGCATGGGGTAAAAGTGGCTCTAGGTGTAGAGTCTATTACTCACTCCCAATTTGCTGACGACACTAGCCTTTTTGGGGAGGCTAGCCTAAGGGAAGCGAAGTGTATTAAATTACTCCTATCAGATTATGAATACCAGTCGGGTCAAAAGATGAATAAGGAGAAATCTTGTGTTTTCTTTTTTAATACAAGGGCCCGCCTTCAAAAAGCAATAACTGCATTACTTGACTATAAATTTGGGAATTTACCGGCAAAGTTTCTTGGAATTCAAGTTTCGGCAAGGGCCAACAAAGCAAAGCAATGGGGGGAGGTGGTGGAACGTTGCCAAAACAAGGCAATGTCATGGAAGAACAAATGGCTTACCTTAGCCGGAAGAATCACAATCTCCAAAGCCGTTCTATCCGCCATCCCAATTTTTGCCATGTCAAGTATGGATATTTCTGGGAAAACTGAATCGAATATAGAGAAAATTTTGAAGAAATTCCTATGGGAAGGGTCAAAAAGCCAAAAACAATTCCCCTAATTGGGTGGGAAGCTGCATGCAAACCAAAAGATTGCGGTGGGGCAGGTCTTCGTAAAATTAGATGGCAAAACAATGCACTAGGGTCAAAAATCAGCTGGAAAATGTTTAAAAATCCGGACAAACTTTGGTGCCAAATCATGCAAAACAAATTTTTGGATAGTCCGGACAGTACCAGGATACTCACAGCTGCCAATCTATCAGGGGGCTCGATGGCTTGGAAATATATAGTGAAATGTAGGCCTCTGATTACTAATCATTTATCTTGGAAGATAGGTAATGGTAGGGAGGCTTCTTTTTGGAAAGATTTGTGGAATGGATATAGTAGCTTGGAGGTCCTCTTTGACTTAGGCCAACATTTGGACAAACTTCAAAGTGATTTCGGGACAAAAGTTGCTGACTATATCCAATCAAGCAATGATTCTTTGGTAGGACAGAGCACATGGATCAACATTGGAGCCTTACCAATCCCCCAAGTCTTGGCAATATCGGTCGCACAAGAGATCAATAAAAGAAAGGTTCACCTCACCAATGAAGAAGACTCTATCATCTGGTGCAGGGCATCATCTGGTATGTATTCAGCCAAAATTGGGTACAAAATACAGTCAACACAGGCAGGTGACAAGTCTTGGATGGCAAAATTATGTTGGAAGCAGGAAGTATTACTGAAGGCAGGGGCCTTTCTATGGCTAGCAGTTCATCATCGGTGCTTGACAGGAACAAGAATGCAAAGGATAGGAATTGCAGGGCCCACAGGGTGCATTATGTGTAAACAAGAAGAAGAATCTGGTGATCACCTCTTTTTATCTTGTCCAGTGGCTGCATCATGTTGGAATTGGCTGCAGAATGCTCTTAATTTTATTGGTCCTAGACAGAACCGGCTGGTAGAGTTCCTTTCTAGTTGGCCAAATATCAATAAGAAGGGTTATTGGCATGGGCTTTTGTCTTTGGCACCCTCTCTAATCATATGGCACATATGGAAGGAAAGGAATCACTGAATTTTCAAAGAAAACGCTTTAAATCGCACACAACTAATTGGAAGAATTCAAGATGCAATTATAGAGACAGCAAATAATAGAATTTCTATCAGCTCCAAAGCAGTCTTTTCTAGGTGGGATGAAGCAATCAGGAAAAATTGGAAAGGGCTGAAAGTACCGTCATGAAGAATGAAAGGAGTAGTCAAGGTTAACCGCAGTGAGATACATTGGCTACAACCGGTCAGGTTCAAGTGGAAATTAAATTTCGACGGAGCTACCAAAGGCAACCCCGAGCAAGCTGAGGCAGGGTGCATTGTAAGGGATGCAAGTGGCAAATGTGTTTGGGTGGCTTTGAAATCCTTAGGTGTTCGCTCAAACAATATAGCAAAAATGGAGGTGCTCTGGCTCGGGTTAAATGTGTGTATCCAACATGGTTTCGACTTGGTTGAATTAGAGGGAGACTCTTTGCTTTGTATACAAGCTATCACATCAGGTAAATCTCAAAACTGGCGCATTGGCAGTTGGATACCAATCATAAAGGAGTTGCTAAGCAAACTAGCAGATTACACATTGAATCATGTGTACAGAGAGGCAAATATGGCGACAGACTGCCTGGCAAATTGGGGAACTTTCCAAGAAGTTAAGGTCATATCAAGTTCGCTTCAATCTCGATGGCCAGGACTGTAGGAAATCCTAGAAAAGGATCTAGCATGTGACCCGAAATGACAAGGCAGTGGCGGGTGGTTTGATGCTAGGTCAAGTCGACAGTCAATAGCGGACTGTTGGAAGCAAAAGGTGGGAAACTCCTCGGTCATCGACTAAACCCGTGAGCGTACCATGGAATTCGTGGAGTAGCTATATTACCATGCTCTCAACGCGGGAGAATTAGCAGTGGACAGAAGCCCACAAAGATGGTTCACCAATTTGGGATTAGTTGTATGTGCGCAGCGGAGAGCCTGGCGGAGCAGTGTGCAAGGCTTTTTTACATTCAGGACCCGGTGTGCAGAGTGGCGGTGGTTCAGTTCATTAGGAAAGCAATCAGGGACCAATGCCATTGGTGCGATGGTAAAATTTACAAAATAGTGATCAGTGCACTAGTAGACATTGTTGGAAGCTCGGCGAGGACGGTGGAAATTCTTCAAGGCTTTATCTCAGAAGCATATGCTCAAAACGTTGCTAGTGCTACTCTGGCCTTAAACGATGAAGGAATAATTAGCATTCTTGGTCACTATTTCAAACCAAAGTATTATACGGGGGAAAATATTGATGAAAATCGGATGGCGGATGCTTGGGAGATTTTTAGAGGAGTGAAGAACAATAGTTTGGCTGCCTTTGCCAGATTCATGCGGTAGGAACATTGCTTTATAAATGCACAGAGTATGGACCGAGCCATCCAGCTAGGGCGTTGGTTGGCAGTACCATAGTTGGAAGACTCTGCTGGACTCGCCGCGGACTCTGCGGACTCGGGAGTCTGCAAGCTGGCCGAGTCGACTCGGTGCGGACTCGCGAGCCGAGTCCCTGGCTTGGACTCCCGAGTCCGAGCCAAGGACTCCCAAGTCCTTGGCTCAGACTCCCGAGTCTTGTGCCTGGACTCCCGAGTCCTGTGCCTGGACTCTTGCTGCAGCTGGAGGCTGCTTTCTCAGCTTTAAAACATGGTTTTTTTCAAAAAAAATTGCAGATTCCGTGTCGAGTTTTTTGCCGAGTCCGTGCCGAGTCCCGAGTCCGAGTCCTATTTTGGGCTGCCGAGTCCGCGCCGAGTCCGAGTTTTCAAACTATGGGCAGTACTATATCATGGCATTACTGTGTAAGGTTCGGGGCAACAAGATTTTGTAACAGGGTTTAGGTTCAGAAAGGCTCTCTTATAAACAGTGTTTAGGTGTAAAAAGGTTTTCTTATAGTCTTATGCAGGCCCTATAGATGGTCTTAGGACAATATTAGCAGGATCTACTTGCCCCTATTTGTAACTGGGCACTACCCCCATTTTGGTAGCACTCATCTATAAATAAAAAAATAATATATATTAATATATTATATATTATATTAATAAAATTATATATCAATATATAATTATTATATTAATATACTATTTTTTTCAAATTCGATTTTTGACGATCTTTTCCCTATTTTTTCAAAAAATCCTGAACTTTCGGTTTGTCGATTTTTTCCCCAAACAATTTTTGATGCTATGGTGAAGACCATTTTTGATGATAGATTTTCCAAAGTAATGGAGGAGATCATCAATGTAAGTTTTCAAACTTTGATTGATGATTTATTTTTTTGTTTTCTAATATTACAACTTGCTGATTTTGTTGAATGTTTTATATTTTAGGTGTCAAAACCGTCGGTTAGATTTCTACAATTGGTGGATGGGGATCAAAACCCCATGGGGTATCTATATGAGGCCATGGATAAGGCCAAAGAAGCAATTCAACATTTGTATGGGTCAAACAAGACCAAATATGAACCCATATGGCACATAGTAGATCAAAGGTGGAATTGACAACTCCACCAACATATTCATGTTGCTGCCTACTATTTGAGCCCCAATTTTTATCTCTCCTAATTTCAAAGAAGATGCAGAGGTTCTTGTTGGCCTCGACACATGTATTGAGAGATTGGTTAGTGATAATGACCTTCGAGATCTAATACTTGATGAGATACAGAGCTATAAGAAGGCCGAAGGGGCATTGTTTTCTTCCAATTTTTGCATTCGTAGGACAGACACTCTACAGCCAAGTAACAAATTCATGTGTTTAATATTATTTTACCATTTATGTTAATTTTTAACTTTATTAAATCCTTACTAAGTTATAAATGGCAATTGTTATCCTTGTAGATTTGTGGTGGGAAGATTATGGTGCCACAACGCCTAATCTTCAAAAGCTTGCCATTCGTATTTTATCTCAGCCTTGTAGTGCCTCTTGTTGTGAGCGCAATTGGAGTGTTTTTGAGGCCATTCACACAAAGAAGCACAATCAGATGACTCAAAAGCGTTTGAATGACCTTGTCTATGTGCGGTACAACCTTTGATTGCATGACAAGAAGGTACAAGGGTAGAGTTCACATGAAGCACTTGACCTTGATGGCATTGATCCATTCTTAGATTGGATTGCTAAGCCTGATGAGGTCGATGTGGAACCATTGGTAAGTGATGATGAGTTAGCTGAGATAGAGAGGGAGGCAGAGGCAGCTGAATGGGACACGAAAGTGGCAACATATGAGGAGGAAGAAGGTGAGCTTGTGTCAGTTAGCAGAGGCAGTTTCTTCATACATAGCTTGATCCTATCACTATGGATGAGACACCTCTTGAGGTACCTGTTGAGGCTCCTATTGAGGATACTGCAACTATACCATCTACTTCAGTAACTCCCACACAATAGCGACAAAATCTTTTGAGTTTCAGTCGTAGAAGAAATTTATGATATATAATTTTTATTGATACCAAAACTTGAAGTTGATATGTATTCAGAAGTTGAACTTGTTTTTTGGTCTATGATATGTATTAAACTCTAATTAGAGACAAGGAATTTGCATTTGTACAACCAAAATCTAGGCAGTTGACTTGGATAAATCATAGCAACTTAAAATTGGGTTGCAATACCAATAACAAGGGCACTATACATAAGAAAATCATTGAACAAATACCCATATTCAATAGATGCCTCTTTCAAACTAGATGAACAGGTTTAGCGATACTAGCAGCTCAAAGAAACTTGCAAAATATTTTACCACAAATATGAACCCTGTTTGGATCCGCCTCTAAATCTGAAATGAGGCTTTTTGTCCCCGTTTACTAAATGTTCAACACACCATTGATTTCTAGTAGGAACCGCACTACCTTCTAGGTTTTCGTCTGTCAAGAAACCTTTGGGATTTTAATTCCTCCGGTGAGAAATTTGGCCACAAGCACAAATCTCCAAAGAGAAATTAGCAATCTTCCAATAATGCAATGAGCTCACAAAACTCCTTTTTTAAAATTTCTAGAAGTTTTTTAGAAAATTTAATATAAAATCACTTCATAAATAAAATACGCCTTATTACTTCAACAAAATTGCTTTATTTATTTTCCAAACATTTCCAACACCAAAAGTCAGTTTATCGACACCAACATTTAAAACTTTCAATTCTCATTCCAACGAGCTATTATATTAAGGTGCCTATTAAATTATTTTAATAAAATTAACAACCTTAGTAAAAAATAATTAAATTATAGCTCATTAATACATCCGATTTGCGAAAACTTTTGAAAAGCATCGGAATCGAAAATTGACTTCACTGAAGTGATACTGATGATGAATAAATAATAAGAATTGGACTTGACCCAGTGACTTAACTATAAATAGATGCTCTCTCCAAGAATCATGGAGAACAAACCAAAAGTTAGAAATAACTTTAGAAAGTGTCATCTGAGTTCTCTAGATTATCTGAGCTCACTGGTAACATCAAATAATGCCTCTGATAAGGTTGACACACACCAAGAAGGTCAAATCCAATTGCAATGCAAGAGAACCCAAAAATGGGGACATTACACGTTACTTGTATTTTCTCTACTTGTAGAGTGTTGTCGGCCTTGTATGTTAGGGGAAGCTCTAGGGGGAATATTTAACTTCCTACTAGGATTGTCCAAATTTTCCTCCTCAATCTTGGACACCCCCCTATGAGCATTCTTAAGTCCTACCTAGGTCCTTCCGTTGTGTTGAAAGACAATATTGGTGGTTCTTCTAGTATGAATCTTAATGAAGACATTATATCTTTACTATTCTTTCATGGTATCTTGGTCGATCCCATGAACTCCTTGTTTCTTGTAAGAGTCTGGTGTAGCCATAACTAGGGGGTCTTACCAAATTGCCCAGTCATGCAGCCAAAACCACACAACTCCACACTTCCAAACATAATATTGAATATTTCCTTTATTAAATAGTAATAAAATCATTACAACAAGGTATAGACCTTCAATGGCCTTCAATGCCTTTGGCTCTCAAGCCTTACAACATTCATGCTTTCCAACCTTCACATTGAAACCCTCTTCTTCTAACTCTGATAGAAGGATCCCTCCAAAAGGAATAGAACTCCCAATTTACAGAGAAAAATGTAGAAGGTGGCATCCAATCCATGTCCTGACATGATGGGACATATGGCAATCACTCATTGGATCCAAAGATATGCATGCAAGGCTGTTTAAACCATCATATTGGTGTTTAGTGGAGAGAATTCCACATTTTAGGCATGATTGCGGAATTCTAAGGGGGTCATGAATTGTGAAGATCTATTGTAATGTCCCCTTTATAGCTCGTTCAGTTTCCTAGTGGTTTAGCCTATTATTTGACCCTCATAGGCTAAAGGAGTTGGATAGAAGGTCTTGTGTGGCAGATACCTGGTCCTTTGGTGGCGTTATTCTTCTCCAAAGAAAAGTATTGTTCAGGTTTGGCCTTTGTTGGTGTTTTGGGATTCAGTTATACACACTTACTATTTATAGTAAGTCACCTCGAGGTTGGATTCCAGTGTTACTATTTATAGTAAGGCACTTGGACGTGTGGTGGATGCAATATTCGACCTCCTAGTTCAGACAACATGGAAAACAAATGTTTGTTAAGGGAGATATGATACTTTTAATTATTATTAAAGTTAATTTTTAATAATAATTAATTATTAAAGTGCAATATAATATTATATTATGACTTTATGAAGTGGGGCCAATTAATGACTTAAATCATTTATTAAAGTGCATTGAAGTGGGTGCCTCATTAATGTGATATTATAAAGTCAAAAGCAAAGGCAAATATAAAATATATTTTAATGGATTTAAATGCCTTCTTAGGGGTCAAGCCATTTAATGCAAATATAAAGTCAACATCACAAGCACATTATAAAATATATTAAATGATTATTTAATGCATTGGGAGTCATGCTTTTCCAAGGAGAGTATAAAAGCATCCATCAAAAGCAAATATATTACTATTGAATGATTCTACACTTGTCGTGAATGAGCATATTGCTTTGTGAGAGGAAGAAACCAGGGTTTTTGCACTTTCTTGACTTTGGAGAACGTAGTATCTTCATTGATCCAATGATCTGAGGTTGTGAAATAGCTTTTGAAGGTTGCTCTCATTGTTGGCTGCATCTAGTGGTCAAATTTGTGCTTATTGGAGGAATCTCTACAAAGTTTTGAAGGGTTTATTATCAGAAAATCAGAGGAATTTAGCTGCTACTTGAATTCATTGTTGTGTACATTGTTGGGCCGTACTTTTCTGCTGACAGGCAATACTTAGCATACCCTGTGAGGCCATACAGCCCTGGTAGAGAGGCGTCATGATCCTAGGCAGAAGCGCCTTCCTTGTTAGCAAATAATCTCTTCCTTTGGGGGCAGCTAGGTCCAAGAAATCAATTGCAGCAATCTTTGGTATGGGAAATTGACTATCCTATGCTGGACGTGGATTATATTGGAGCATTAGGTTGCTGGTAGACAGTTTCCAGACCTGCATAATAATCAGCTACAGACTTGTGTCCAATTGCTATGGGTTCTGAGTATGAGACATTGTAGAACATCATTAAATGCATCTATTATTAAGAGCTAATGTATTTGCATATTATGAAAACAAATTTGAGGATTGGAGTGTGAGCATTTGTTACTCTCTTAGCTGAAATACTATTAGTTTGGTTAAATTTGCATTATCTTTAATTTCCAAGCATTCTATTTCAAAAAATACAAAAAAATAAGAAAACTTCCGACTCAAAAACATTGGATCAGGAGTTGCAAGAAATCTTAATTTGGGAGAACAAGGGTTCTTATAGTGGTGTTAGAGCTGTCTCCTGCCACCCTGTTGGGGTCTGAATTAAATATTTAGAGAGATCACATTGCATCATTTGAGTGACCAGCACTCATAAGTTTTAGTTATGGGTTACTACAATATTGTAGGGAAACTCCAGAGAAGAGATTGACCAAGATGCCATCAAGATGAGGGAAAGTTATGAACGGGAAGCCTCTCAAATCTTTGAGGGATATTAGTGTATGCCTGATGATTTCAAAGCACATAACTCACTCAATGATTACCTGACCTTTATTGTCACTTTGCATCCTGAAAATGGATTGGTAGAGTATTTCAAGAGGGTTTATAAGGAAAAAGTTAATGAAGTTTTGGTTGAATTCATTGATGACGCTATAGATAGGAATGACAACAATTCTGAATTTTGTAACAGCAGCCAAACTATGGAAAATAATCATGATGTAGATGTGATGGTATAGGTGGAAAATGTTATGGAAGGATCTACAAATGTTGGCACGCAAGTTGGGAGTGTCAAAGATGAGGAATGTGCAAAGAATACAAGTTCAAATAATTTTGATTTTATGAGCAGCAGTACATTACCTCCTGTTGGCGTAACAATTAGCACCTCTGGAGTGCGAGTTGGTACAGACAACTATGCAAAGTATGCGATGACTGCTCTTCAAATTAGGAGGGGAAGCTCCCTCTTTTGCTGATATGCGTTCTAAAACTAAAATATCTAAATCCTATATTTTTGACTCAGCTGGAAGAGGCACAAGGTTAAGAAAACCAAGGACATTGCAGCTAAGGATTTTCTCTAGTTTCGCAGGTCTTAACTACAACTAAAAACTAAATGTTTTAAACTATCCAATCTTCTCAAGAAAATAGAGCATGAGGAAAAGGAGCAGAAATGTGATTACACGATAAAATTCAAGCACAGATTCACAACGTGAAGGTAAGGTGGCACAACTATTTGCTTGGCTGGGAAGAAGTTTATTAAAAACAAACAAATACACGATAAACTGAGTACAGATTCACAACGTGAAGGCAAGGTGGCACAACTATTTGCTTGGCTGAATAGGTTTATTGACACACACATCAAATGATAAGCTTTAAGTACAAATTTGCAACATGAGGGCAAGGTGGCTCAGCAATTTGCTCATCTCAATAGGCTTATTATTAACATAATAGAAGGTAAGCAACTAGGACAGTAAATTGCATAGACGAGACACGCATACAATAAATGATCAAACTAGTAACCCCATTTAACTAAGATTCGAATAAACACCATAGTAATAACATGAAGGCAAGGTGGCACAACTATTCATTAATACAGTAATCACTCATGAAAAGATACATAATAACGATATTACAGGCAAGGTGGGCTCAACATATATTGCTATTGCATGCAAAATTTATTTACAAATGAGCTGAAAGCTCTTATTTATAGACATCAAAGGTGTAGGCAACCCTAAAATCACCTCGAGTCAACTTGAGTCTCGCAAGCATGCAAGATCTTTATTCCTAAATCTAAGGAAAATAAACTACACCATTAACAGGAAAGATACCATCAGTTAATTGAAACAGGACTTAACAAAATGGACATGTGCAACATGCACGTCTTTATTGAAATGAAAACTAACTAATAACTCCAACTATACAAAGATGTTTCCAAGAAAGACATAGCATGCATTGTGGAACAATGAGTTAACTCGGAAAGAAGCATCGAGTTCAACTCTTGTGTCTAATGTCTATCTTGGAAAAGGTGGGACGCCTTGAATTGAAGTTCACTGGCCCTGATCTCGAGAAACTAACCCCTCCATGAGGTCGTTGACTGCATCACCATCTGGGGCACTGATACTCTTTCGTAGTACACGATGTCTGCGCAACATATCCTCACCACTTGAGATCTAGCTCTGAAGTTCACCTCTTCTTTTGACTTTCTCATCGAACAACGCTGACATGACTGTAAGTTGATGTAACTTATAGCCAACAGAGTCTCCATTGAAAATACCATGGATGAGTGTTTGTAATTCTAATTGAATGTCAGCAAGCTCAACATACTCACCACCCTCATGCTGATATCAACAAGAAACTTGTGACACAAAAGTTCTTACATAATGAAGTGCAGTAGTCACATGCTCTCTACTCCCGACCAACTTTGAAGTTATTTTTTCCTGTATTTTTGTCTTGAAGATTAATTGTATTCTCCAATCAAAAATAGCTTCTCTATCTTCTTCATCAACGACCGAGTTATATGCTATCCCCAGGTGAGCGATCAAGATATCATCCCTAGGTTTGTCAACCGCCAAGCTGCGCTCTGAATCCTAAATTTGCAAATGGAGTTCGCGGGCATTGTATCTCAATTGAAATAACTCTGCAAGTACAAAGCGGCCCTTAGTGATAAACTCTTCTTCCCAATCCATCATGCGCTTCTCGTACACAACCATTTGATTGAGTGGTCCCTTGTAATGTCCCCAATTTAGCCCTATGCTCTTCTTGAGGTTTTAGCCTATTTTCGGAAACTCGTAGGCTAAGCAAAATGGAAAAATAGGGTTTACTATTTTTTAGGAGGTTTCAGATGCAGTTTTGAGGGCTTGCATGCAGGATTTTTTGATGCATGTTTGGTAGAGTTTTTTGGGTTTTCAAAGAGCTTCAGAATGGTGTATCATGCATCTCCATCTGATAACTTTTCCAGGCACTTAGTATTTATAGTAAGTCATGATTACTGCTTAGATGAAGTTTTGCAAACTTACTATTTATAGCAGTTGTTATTTTTTAGTAAGTCTATTTATAGCAGTATCTTTCTAGCAGCAGTTCAATCATCTACAGTCACATTTTGGGTAGTGTGGTTGTTCAGCTGGCGTTTTGAAGGGTTTTGAAGTTAACATACTATTTTTGGCAGTAGCTATTTTAGTAAGTCCTTTTGTGGCAGTGGCACCATCAACAATTCTGCTCAGGTCATCATTCTATTTCTGGTAGAATCAGTTTGAATGTTGGCTTCTATCCCTCCTTGGACTGAGTCCCAGACTTAGTCGATTTTTCATATCTAAAGTTGTACCCCATGCCTAGGCTTGATGACTTTAAGTTGTCTTAATGAAGCGGACATACGGGGGTCGATTTTCATAAACATTTAAATGTTTGTTTTAAATGTTTATTGTTGCTTTTTGAAATGGACACCTAAAAGGGAAATGTTTTGATATTTCAAATAAAGTAATTTTTTAAAAGGTGGCATCCCTTGGGGGAATTGAACAGTTTCTTGTTGGGAGTTACTGTTTGCTTCATTTGCTAATTTGAAGCTTATATATTGGTGCTTTGCTCTTTGTATCTCATCTTGGAAATTGAATACTAAGGTTATGCTACTGGTTTGAATCCAGAACCTGGTTAAGGGGAAGCTTAGCGAACTCAATCCATCCTTCGGGCCTGCAACTATGGCTTCCTAGGTGGATCATCATGGTTGTATTTCACTTTGAAATACAGATGGAGCTTCAATTGTTGGAATCGAACAGGTTGCTGATGTAAAACTTGTTTTTTGCAAGTTGCTGATTTGGCCTGGCTGGAGCTGTTTTCTGTTCAAAGCTTCAAGTCAGATTTTTGTTTGGTTTAGGATGTTAGCCCATGCTGTTCTACTGTGGAGGGCGCCCCTTTCTGCAAGTTTGCAGATTTTATCTTTGAGTTTCTGATTTTTGGGAGAAGGTCGACCCTTCTTGGAGGCCGTACCTTCCTTCTTGTTTGCCTTGGGAATCGTGCCAGCTGTTTCTCTCTGTTTTGGGATCGTTTTCTTAGTAGAGTTTGGACGCCTAGCTCTTAGCTATTGATTGGCTGTGGTATGAGAGCTTTCCGAGCTGAATTGGAGAAGATACGTCCAATTTGGTGAATTCTATCTTTGCTGATCTGATTTTCTATATTTCCTGTTTCTGATCAAATTAGTTTGAAATTGTTATAATGCTGTTCTAAGTTTCTTTCTATATCATTTTGGCATTGTAAATGTTAGAGAAAGTGATACTCTAACCATTGGACATTTTGGGAATTCATGGTTGTCACATTGGAGCTGTTTATTAATCATTTGTAAGCTGTTTAGTAGTACTAACAACAATTTGTTTGTTTGCTGCAATTTACTTTGTTGTATTCCCCCCACGTAATAAAGTGGTTGTGTGGATTGTATACCCCCCACAGTTTAAGTGGAAGTGAGGTTAATTGGCTGGCTTGCCACCTTTAAATGTTTGTAATAATCACACCCACGAAATAAGTGGAGTATTCCCACCGCTTGTGGATGCCTGCATTTGCAGAAGAAGTTGTATTTCAGTTTATTATCTAGCATTCCACCATATGTTAGCACCTCGCCTTGCAAAAGGATCTTGCATGCACATTCTTGGTGTCGAGTTTAGCTCTCTATTTTCAGTTGTTATCAAGTTATTAGATCCTAGGGATCCTCTAACCATATGCTCACCCCTCCTCCTTAAATGGTTTTAGGGCACATTCTTGGTTAGAGTTGTTTCAGCTGTGTTTTGGTTTAGAGCTAATTCTTAATGGGTGCATGATTTGCATTGTTGTGACTAAAAATTAAAGGCAAAAATTAAGGGGTATATTTCAGTGGTATCAAAGCCTGTTTTCCTGCCATCCTGTGTGTTCATCACTTCAGAAACAAATGAGAGTCAGAGAAGTCCGTTACTACGTCTCAAAGTAGAACAGAGTGTTGTTTCAGCCTGAGAAGTTTTAAGGTTGGCTTTTGTTGTGGTTGGCTAAGTCATGGCTTTGAACAAGGAGATAAGTTTGGCAAGATCACTTTACACAGTTGGAATAAGGTTCAATGAAGAATGTTCATCATGGGAAGAGGAAACAATTGTTCTTCAAGAATTGGAACTGTGTCTGAATCAAGTGAACTAGTCACCCTCTAATTTGATTAAAAGTGCTTTAACTCCTGCAATGATATCCATGAATCAACCATATCG
>CM021104.1:547181207-547209578 GCA_007115665.2 Sequoiadendron giganteum | reverse complement strand
CACTTGTCTGGCATCATTAGAGACCATCAGACAGGAGGAGAAACAAGGCTTCATCTCAGCCGTACCAGATTTCTAATCACCTACAGCTTGTTGTTTACCAGGTTTTTACCTCAATAAAAGCTTGTATTCTTTATTGCGTGCAATCAGATCTATGTTGTATTGAACCTATATGAGCAATAGATGAAACGCCTTCAATATATCTTGTAATTCTTATGCATGTTGGCCATTTAGTATTTTTTATAGAATTTATTATTCTTTCCAAGAAAAATTGCATTCTTTCATTTCATGCAAAAATCTCAAAACGTCAAAAAAATCAAAAACCTTCCGAAAAACCTAAAAACAGTCAGATACAGAGATTTTGGGGAAACTAGGGTTTCTACAGTTGTATAACTTACCAGTAGAATATTGGACCAGCGAGTGCTTGGAGAAGATTGGCTGATCCATGGGAGCACTGATAGAAATTGATATGGATATAATGGAGGGAGACCTTTACAAATATGCCTGGATGAACATCGCGGCAGTAGACACAATTCCGTCCAACATCTGTTTATTGGTAAATGGTGAGCGTTGGGTGCAGGAATTAGAGGTAGAAAAGACAAGGATATTTTGCATTTCATGCAGGTCTTTGGAACACAACACAGTGGAATGCAAGAAACAAGGAAGTGGGCACTGGGAAAGGGAGCCTCAAAAGAAAGTTACCACAAATGAGGAACATAACGTAAAGGGATTAGTAGAAGAAAAGCTGGTATCAATAGACTTAGTGATAGAAAATGGAGTGGGAGTTACGGAAATACCACCAACAATAGGGGATGCCCTTGAAGTTACTTGTGAAAAACCTAACAAATCAACACCAGGGTCACAACAGAAGGTGCAAAAAACTGGTGAAATTATAGCAATCTACCAGGATGATGATCTTGACTCTAATGCAAAACCGGTTGATGAGTTAGATATAGTGGAGGAAAGATGTATTTCCCAATCGGCAATCAATCACCTTGGTCTGGGAAAGCTTGGAACAGGAGGCCATAATCGAGGGAGGAAATCCTTAAAACAGTTGCAGGAAGAAGAGGCAATAGCAAAAAATTATACAAGCATCACAAAGTTTTTGAGTACCAAGGGGGGTATGTCCTCCCTTGGGAAGCAATGAGGATCACTACTTGGAATGTCAGGGGCCTCGACAAGAGACGCTTGATCAGGCGTCAACTGCAAAAAAGTTTGAGCAACTTAATCATGCTACAAGAAACAAAACTAGCTGGCGAAGAGTGCCACAATTTCATTAAATATTGTAGAAATTGGGAAGGATATTTTCAAGATTCATTGGGCGCCGTAGGGGGCATAGGTTTATTATGGAAAGCATCATCAGTATCAGTTAATATATTATTCTCCTCTTCATATTGGTTGGTGGCAAATGTCTATGATTTGGATTTAAACAAACAGTTCACAGTTGTCAATGTC
The DNA here is from genome assembly GCA_007115665.2 of Sequoiadendron giganteum. Taxonomy (NCBI): domain Eukaryota; kingdom Viridiplantae; phylum Streptophyta; class Pinopsida; order Cupressales; family Cupressaceae; genus Sequoiadendron; species Sequoiadendron giganteum. Next base: position 547,208,126 of record CM021104.1, on the reverse strand, counting down.
TATGGTCTGACAAAAAATGAAGACAAGGCAGCTCTTTGGGGGTCAATTCTAGAGTATGTGGGCTCCCTCTCCAAGGAGGATCTAATCATAGGGGGAGATTTTAATGCCATTTTGGACTTGTCAGAGAAAAGTGGTGGTGTCAGAGTTGTCACAGAAACTACAATGGATTTCAGGAATTTTGTGTCCAGTACAGGCCTATTAGACTGTCCAACAGGGAATGGAATATTCACTTGGCACAATAGACGTAAGGATTTTACAGCAATAGCAGAAAGGTTGGATAGGTTTTTGATTCCAGTAGGTTGGACCAAATCAGGGATCTCAGTATCGGCTAGTATCCTTCCAATTACAGCGTCAGACCATTTCCCAGTTGAACTATCAATCACTAAGGAAAACAAATATGAAAAAACTAGCTTTAAATTCCAAAACAGGTGGTGGCGAGATTCCAATTTGCTGGCACTTTTAGAAGGATGGTGGAAAGGAGCTAGGGTTGAGGGTTCTATTAGCTTCAAAATAGTAAAGAAACTATAGGTTATTAAACATAAACTAAAAGATTGGAACAAGGAAAAATTTAAAAACATATTCATAGAAAAAGCAATCATCGAGAACGAATTGGAAGTCCTGAATGAATACGTGATAATTAATGGCATGAGGAATGAAGAGTATGTAAAGGAAAAGGAGCTAAGAGCTAAATTGGAAGAACTCTTAAAAAAAAAGGAGATCTTTTGGAGAGACAAATCCAGAGAGGTCTAGTTAAGAGATGGAGATATGAATTCTAAATTTTTCCATGCATCTGTTTTGGCAAAGTGGGCCGTGAATAAGATTGAAGAAATTCGATCTCCAAATGGAGGAGTGGCAAGAGGTGAAACTGAGATTGGTAAGGCTGCAACAAAATTTTTCACAAATCTTCTTGGGGCGCAAAGCCAAATACCAGACAGCAATGATTTTCTGGAAGGTTTAGAACAGCGGGTAAGTGATGCAGATAATAAGTTGCTTTGCGAGAAAATAACAAAAGAAGAAGTCCGTAGTGCACTCTTCCAACTACATCCGGATAAAGCACCGGGTCCCGACGATTTCCCTGCCAGATTCTTTCAAAATTGCTGGGAGTTCATTGGGGATGATCTTTGGAAATTGGTGGAGGATTTCAGAAAATCTAAAAGTTTGTCAAGGATGCAAACAATTCGTCGATTGTAATCATCCCTAAGAAGTCTGATTGTGCATCCTTCAATGATTACATTCCGATTTCCTTGTGCAATACTATCTATAAAGTGATAGCCAAAGTTCTGGGCAATAGAATATAGGTTTTTCTGGACAAAATCATTGCTCCTGAACAAAATGGTTTCATACCAGGTAGAGATATTTCAGACATTATTCTTCTCATCTCAGAGGTGGCACATTTGCTCAAAATAAGTAAACAACCAAGTATGATCATTAAATTAGATGTAAGTAAAGCATATGATAAAGTTCGGTGGGATTTTCTATTAAAAGTTATGAGGAAATTGGGCTTCAACAATCACTGGTGTTCTCTAATACAGCATTGCATTTCTTCGGTACGCTTCTCAATTTCAGTCAACAGTTCTCTTCATGGTTTTTTCGAGGCATCCAATGGTCTCAGGCAAGGTGATTCTTTATCACCTTTTCTATTCGTAATTATGGCGGAGGCTCTAGGTAACACGATCAAAAATAAGTATAGACGGCTTGAATGGCATGGGGTAAAAGTGGCTCTAGGTGTAGAGTCTATTACTCACTCCCAATTTGCTGACGACACTAGCCTTTTTGGGGAGGCTAGCCTAAGGGAAGCGAAGTGTATTAAATTACTCCTATCAGATTATGAATACCAGTCGGGTCAAAAGATGAATAAGGAGAAATCTTGTGTTTTCTTTTTTAATACAAGGGCCCGCCTTCAAAAAGCAATAACTGCATTACTTGACTATAAATTTGGGAATTTACCGGCAAAGTTTCTTGGAATTCAAGTTTCGGCAAGGGCCAACAAAGCAAAGCAATGGGGGGAGGTGGTGGAACGTTGCCAAAACAAGGCAATGTCATGGAAGAACAAATGGCTTACCTTAGCCGGAAGAATCACAATCTCCAAAGCCGTTCTATCCGCCATCCCAATTTTTGCCATGTCAAGTATGGATATTTCTGGGAAAACTGAATCGAATATAGAGAAAATTTTGAAGAAATTCCTATGGGAAGGGTCAAAAAGCCAAAAACAATTCCCCTAATTGGGTGGGAAGCTGCATGCAAACCAAAAGATTGCGGTGGGGCAGGTCTTCGTAAAATTAGATGGCAAAACAATGCACTAGGGTCAAAAATCAGCTGGAAAATGTTTAAAAATCCGGACAAACTTTGGTGCCAAATCATGCAAAACAAATTTTTGGATAGTCCGGACAGTACCAGGATACTCACAGCTGCCAATCTATCAGGGGGCTCGATGGCTTGGAAATATATAGTGAAATGTAGGCCTCTGATTACTAATCATTTATCTTGGAAGATAGGTAATGGTAGGGAGGCTTCTTTTTGGAAAGATTTGTGGAATGGATATAGTAGCTTGGAGGTCCTCTTTGACTTAGGCCAACATTTGGACAAACTTCAAAGTGATTTCGGGACAAAAGTTGCTGACTATATCCAATCAAGCAATGATTCTTTGGTAGGACAGAGCACATGGATCAACATTGGAGCCTTACCAATCCCCCAAGTCTTGGCAATATCGGTCGCACAAGAGATCAATAAAAGAAAGGTTCACCTCACCAATGAAGAAGACTCTATCATCTGGTGCAGGGCATCATCTGGTATGTATTCAGCCAAAATTGGGTACAAAATACAGTCAACACAGGCAGGTGACAAGTCTTGGATGGCAAAATTATGTTGGAAGCAGGAAGTATTACTGAAGGCAGGGGCCTTTCTATGGCTAGCAGTTCATCATCGGTGCTTGACAGGAACAAGAATGCAAAGGATAGGAATTGCAGGGCCCACAGGGTGCATTATGTGTAAACAAGAAGAAGAATCTGGTGATCACCTCTTTTTATCTTGTCCAGTGGCTGCATCATGTTGGAATTGGCTGCAGAATGCTCTTAATTTTATTGGTCCTAGACAGAACCGGCTGGTAGAGTTCCTTTCTAGTTGGCCAAATATCAATAAGAAGGGTTATTGGCATGGGCTTTTGTCTTTGGCACCCTCTCTAATCATATGGCACATATGGAAGGAAAGGAATCACTGAATTTTCAAAGAAAACGCTTTAAATCGCACACAACTAATTGGAAGAATTCAAGATGCAATTATAGAGACAGCAAATAATAGAATTTCTATCAGCTCCAAAGCAGTCTTTTCTAGGTGGGATGAAGCAATCAGGAAAAATTGGAAAGGGCTGAAAGTACCGTCATGAAGAATGAAAGGAGTAGTCAAGGTTAACCGCAGTGAGATACATTGGCTACAACCGGTCAGGTTCAAGTGGAAATTAAATTTCGACGGAGCTACCAAAGGCAACCCCGAGCAAGCTGAGGCAGGGTGCATTGTAAGGGATGCAAGTGGCAAATGTGTTTGGGTGGCTTTGAAATCCTTAGGTGTTCGCTCAAACAATATAGCAAAAATGGAGGTGCTCTGGCTCGGGTTAAATGTGTGTATCCAACATGGTTTCGACTTGGTTGAATTAGAGGGAGACTCTTTGCTTTGTATACAAGCTATCACATCAGGTAAATCTCAAAACTGGCGCATTGGCAGTTGGATACCAATCATAAAGGAGTTGCTAAGCAAACTAGCAGATTACACATTGAATCATGTGTACAGAGAGGCAAATATGGCGACAGACTGCCTGGCAAATTGGGGAACTTTCCAAGAAGTTAAGGTCATATCAAGTTCGCTTCAATCTCGATGGCCAGGACTGTAGGAAATCCTAGAAAAGGATCTAGCATGTGACCCGAAATGACAAGGCAGTGGCGGGTGGTTTGATGCTAGGTCAAGTCGACAGTCAATAGCGGACTGTTGGAAGCAAAAGGTGGGAAACTCCTCGGTCATCGACTAAACCCGTGAGCGTACCATGGAATTCGTGGAGTAGCTATATTACCATGCTCTCAACGCGGGAGAATTAGCAGTGGACAGAAGCCCACAAAGATGGTTCACCAATTTGGGATTAGTTGTATGTGCGCAGCGGAGAGCCTGGCGGAGCAGTGTGCAAGGCTTTTTTACATTCAGGACCCGGTGTGCAGAGTGGCGGTGGTTCAGTTCATTAGGAAAGCAATCAGGGACCAATGCCATTGGTGCGATGGTAAAATTTACAAAATAGTGATCAGTGCACTAGTAGACATTGTTGGAAGCTCGGCGAGGACGGTGGAAATTCTTCAAGGCTTTATCTCAGAAGCATATGCTCAAAACGTTGCTAGTGCTACTCTGGCCTTAAACGATGAAGGAATAATTAGCATTCTTGGTCACTATTTCAAACCAAAGTATTATACGGGGGAAAATATTGATGAAAATCGGATGGCGGATGCTTGGGAGATTTTTAGAGGAGTGAAGAACAATAGTTTGGCTGCCTTTGCCAGATTCATGCGGTAGGAACATTGCTTTATAAATGCACAGAGTATGGACCGAGCCATCCAGCTAGGGCGTTGGTTGGCAGTACCATAGTTGGAAGACTCTGCTGGACTCGCCGCGGACTCTGCGGACTCGGGAGTCTGCAAGCTGGCCGAGTCGACTCGGTGCGGACTCGCGAGCCGAGTCCCTGGCTTGGACTCCCGAGTCCGAGCCAAGGACTCCCAAGTCCTTGGCTCAGACTCCCGAGTCTTGTGCCTGGACTCCCGAGTCCTGTGCCTGGACTCTTGCTGCAGCTGGAGGCTGCTTTCTCAGCTTTAAAACATGGTTTTTTTCAAAAAAAATTGCAGATTCCGTGTCGAGTTTTTTGCCGAGTCCGTGCCGAGTCCCGAGTCCGAGTCCTATTTTGGGCTGCCGAGTCCGCGCCGAGTCCGAGTTTTCAAACTATGGGCAGTACTATATCATGGCATTACTGTGTAAGGTTCGGGGCAACAAGATTTTGTAACAGGGTTTAGGTTCAGAAAGGCTCTCTTATAAACAGTGTTTAGGTGTAAAAAGGTTTTCTTATAGTCTTATGCAGGCCCTATAGATGGTCTTAGGACAATATTAGCAGGATCTACTTGCCCCTATTTGTAACTGGGCACTACCCCCATTTTGGTAGCACTCATCTATAAATAAAAAAATAATATATATTAATATATTATATATTATATTAATAAAATTATATATCAATATATAATTATTATATTAATATACTATTTTTTTCAAATTCGATTTTTGACGATCTTTTCCCTATTTTTTCAAAAAATCCTGAACTTTCGGTTTGTCGATTTTTTCCCCAAACAATTTTTGATGCTATGGTGAAGACCATTTTTGATGATAGATTTTCCAAAGTAATGGAGGAGATCATCAATGTAAGTTTTCAAACTTTGATTGATGATTTATTTTTTTGTTTTCTAATATTACAACTTGCTGATTTTGTTGAATGTTTTATATTTTAGGTGTCAAAACCGTCGGTTAGATTTCTACAATTGGTGGATGGGGATCAAAACCCCATGGGGTATCTATATGAGGCCATGGATAAGGCCAAAGAAGCAATTCAACATTTGTATGGGTCAAACAAGACCAAATATGAACCCATATGGCACATAGTAGATCAAAGGTGGAATTGACAACTCCACCAACATATTCATGTTGCTGCCTACTATTTGAGCCCCAATTTTTATCTCTCCTAATTTCAAAGAAGATGCAGAGGTTCTTGTTGGCCTCGACACATGTATTGAGAGATTGGTTAGTGATAATGACCTTCGAGATCTAATACTTGATGAGATACAGAGCTATAAGAAGGCCGAAGGGGCATTGTTTTCTTCCAATTTTTGCATTCGTAGGACAGACACTCTACAGCCAAGTAACAAATTCATGTGTTTAATATTATTTTACCATTTATGTTAATTTTTAACTTTATTAAATCCTTACTAAGTTATAAATGGCAATTGTTATCCTTGTAGATTTGTGGTGGGAAGATTATGGTGCCACAACGCCTAATCTTCAAAAGCTTGCCATTCGTATTTTATCTCAGCCTTGTAGTGCCTCTTGTTGTGAGCGCAATTGGAGTGTTTTTGAGGCCATTCACACAAAGAAGCACAATCAGATGACTCAAAAGCGTTTGAATGACCTTGTCTATGTGCGGTACAACCTTTGATTGCATGACAAGAAGGTACAAGGGTAGAGTTCACATGAAGCACTTGACCTTGATGGCATTGATCCATTCTTAGATTGGATTGCTAAGCCTGATGAGGTCGATGTGGAACCATTGGTAAGTGATGATGAGTTAGCTGAGATAGAGAGGGAGGCAGAGGCAGCTGAATGGGACACGAAAGTGGCAACATATGAGGAGGAAGAAGGTGAGCTTGTGTCAGTTAGCAGAGGCAGTTTCTTCATACATAGCTTGATCCTATCACTATGGATGAGACACCTCTTGAGGTACCTGTTGAGGCTCCTATTGAGGATACTGCAACTATACCATCTACTTCAGTAACTCCCACACAATAGCGACAAAATCTTTTGAGTTTCAGTCGTAGAAGAAATTTATGATATATAATTTTTATTGATACCAAAACTTGAAGTTGATATGTATTCAGAAGTTGAACTTGTTTTTTGGTCTATGATATGTATTAAACTCTAATTAGAGACAAGGAATTTGCATTTGTACAACCAAAATCTAGGCAGTTGACTTGGATAAATCATAGCAACTTAAAATTGGGTTGCAATACCAATAACAAGGGCACTATACATAAGAAAATCATTGAACAAATACCCATATTCAATAGATGCCTCTTTCAAACTAGATGAACAGGTTTAGCGATACTAGCAGCTCAAAGAAACTTGCAAAATATTTTACCACAAATATGAACCCTGTTTGGATCCGCCTCTAAATCTGAAATGAGGCTTTTTGTCCCCGTTTACTAAATGTTCAACACACCATTGATTTCTAGTAGGAACCGCACTACCTTCTAGGTTTTCGTCTGTCAAGAAACCTTTGGGATTTTAATTCCTCCGGTGAGAAATTTGGCCACAAGCACAAATCTCCAAAGAGAAATTAGCAATCTTCCAATAATGCAATGAGCTCACAAAACTCCTTTTTTAAAATTTCTAGAAGTTTTTTAGAAAATTTAATATAAAATCACTTCATAAATAAAATACGCCTTATTACTTCAACAAAATTGCTTTATTTATTTTCCAAACATTTCCAACACCAAAAGTCAGTTTATCGACACCAACATTTAAAACTTTCAATTCTCATTCCAACGAGCTATTATATTAAGGTGCCTATTAAATTATTTTAATAAAATTAACAACCTTAGTAAAAAATAATTAAATTATAGCTCATTAATACATCCGATTTGCGAAAACTTTTGAAAAGCATCGGAATCGAAAATTGACTTCACTGAAGTGATACTGATGATGAATAAATAATAAGAATTGGACTTGACCCAGTGACTTAACTATAAATAGATGCTCTCTCCAAGAATCATGGAGAACAAACCAAAAGTTAGAAATAACTTTAGAAAGTGTCATCTGAGTTCTCTAGATTATCTGAGCTCACTGGTAACATCAAATAATGCCTCTGATAAGGTTGACACACACCAAGAAGGTCAAATCCAATTGCAATGCAAGAGAACCCAAAAATGGGGACATTACACGTTACTTGTATTTTCTCTACTTGTAGAGTGTTGTCGGCCTTGTATGTTAGGGGAAGCTCTAGGGGGAATATTTAACTTCCTACTAGGATTGTCCAAATTTTCCTCCTCAATCTTGGACACCCCCCTATGAGCATTCTTAAGTCCTACCTAGGTCCTTCCGTTGTGTTGAAAGACAATATTGGTGGTTCTTCTAGTATGAATCTTAATGAAGACATTATATCTTTACTATTCTTTCATGGTATCTTGGTCGATCCCATGAACTCCTTGTTTCTTGTAAGAGTCTGGTGTAGCCATAACTAGGGGGTCTTACCAAATTGCCCAGTCATGCAGCCAAAACCACACAACTCCACACTTCCAAACATAATATTGAATATTTCCTTTATTAAATAGTAATAAAATCATTACAACAAGGTATAGACCTTCAATGGCCTTCAATGCCTTTGGCTCTCAAGCCTTACAACATTCATGCTTTCCAACCTTCACATTGAAACCCTCTTCTTCTAACTCTGATAGAAGGATCCCTCCAAAAGGAATAGAACTCCCAATTTACAGAGAAAAATGTAGAAGGTGGCATCCAATCCATGTCCTGACATGATGGGACATATGGCAATCACTCATTGGATCCAAAGATATGCATGCAAGGCTGTTTAAACCATCATATTGGTGTTTAGTGGAGAGAATTCCACATTTTAGGCATGATTGCGGAATTCTAAGGGGGTCATGAATTGTGAAGATCTATTGTAATGTCCCCTTTATAGCTCGTTCAGTTTCCTAGTGGTTTAGCCTATTATTTGACCCTCATAGGCTAAAGGAGTTGGATAGAAGGTCTTGTGTGGCAGATACCTGGTCCTTTGGTGGCGTTATTCTTCTCCAAAGAAAAGTATTGTTCAGGTTTGGCCTTTGTTGGTGTTTTGGGATTCAGTTATACACACTTACTATTTATAGTAAGTCACCTCGAGGTTGGATTCCAGTGTTACTATTTATAGTAAGGCACTTGGACGTGTGGTGGATGCAATATTCGACCTCCTAGTTCAGACAACATGGAAAACAAATGTTTGTTAAGGGAGATATGATACTTTTAATTATTATTAAAGTTAATTTTTAATAATAATTAATTATTAAAGTGCAATATAATATTATATTATGACTTTATGAAGTGGGGCCAATTAATGACTTAAATCATTTATTAAAGTGCATTGAAGTGGGTGCCTCATTAATGTGATATTATAAAGTCAAAAGCAAAGGCAAATATAAAATATATTTTAATGGATTTAAATGCCTTCTTAGGGGTCAAGCCATTTAATGCAAATATAAAGTCAACATCACAAGCACATTATAAAATATATTAAATGATTATTTAATGCATTGGGAGTCATGCTTTTCCAAGGAGAGTATAAAAGCATCCATCAAAAGCAAATATATTACTATTGAATGATTCTACACTTGTCGTGAATGAGCATATTGCTTTGTGAGAGGAAGAAACCAGGGTTTTTGCACTTTCTTGACTTTGGAGAACGTAGTATCTTCATTGATCCAATGATCTGAGGTTGTGAAATAGCTTTTGAAGGTTGCTCTCATTGTTGGCTGCATCTAGTGGTCAAATTTGTGCTTATTGGAGGAATCTCTACAAAGTTTTGAAGGGTTTATTATCAGAAAATCAGAGGAATTTAGCTGCTACTTGAATTCATTGTTGTGTACATTGTTGGGCCGTACTTTTCTGCTGACAGGCAATACTTAGCATACCCTGTGAGGCCATACAGCCCTGGTAGAGAGGCGTCATGATCCTAGGCAGAAGCGCCTTCCTTGTTAGCAAATAATCTCTTCCTTTGGGGGCAGCTAGGTCCAAGAAATCAATTGCAGCAATCTTTGGTATGGGAAATTGACTATCCTATGCTGGACGTGGATTATATTGGAGCATTAGGTTGCTGGTAGACAGTTTCCAGACCTGCATAATAATCAGCTACAGACTTGTGTCCAATTGCTATGGGTTCTGAGTATGAGACATTGTAGAACATCATTAAATGCATCTATTATTAAGAGCTAATGTATTTGCATATTATGAAAACAAATTTGAGGATTGGAGTGTGAGCATTTGTTACTCTCTTAGCTGAAATACTATTAGTTTGGTTAAATTTGCATTATCTTTAATTTCCAAGCATTCTATTTCAAAAAATACAAAAAAATAAGAAAACTTCCGACTCAAAAACATTGGATCAGGAGTTGCAAGAAATCTTAATTTGGGAGAACAAGGGTTCTTATAGTGGTGTTAGAGCTGTCTCCTGCCACCCTGTTGGGGTCTGAATTAAATATTTAGAGAGATCACATTGCATCATTTGAGTGACCAGCACTCATAAGTTTTAGTTATGGGTTACTACAATATTGTAGGGAAACTCCAGAGAAGAGATTGACCAAGATGCCATCAAGATGAGGGAAAGTTATGAACGGGAAGCCTCTCAAATCTTTGAGGGATATTAGTGTATGCCTGATGATTTCAAAGCACATAACTCACTCAATGATTACCTGACCTTTATTGTCACTTTGCATCCTGAAAATGGATTGGTAGAGTATTTCAAGAGGGTTTATAAGGAAAAAGTTAATGAAGTTTTGGTTGAATTCATTGATGACGCTATAGATAGGAATGACAACAATTCTGAATTTTGTAACAGCAGCCAAACTATGGAAAATAATCATGATGTAGATGTGATGGTATAGGTGGAAAATGTTATGGAAGGATCTACAAATGTTGGCACGCAAGTTGGGAGTGTCAAAGATGAGGAATGTGCAAAGAATACAAGTTCAAATAATTTTGATTTTATGAGCAGCAGTACATTACCTCCTGTTGGCGTAACAATTAGCACCTCTGGAGTGCGAGTTGGTACAGACAACTATGCAAAGTATGCGATGACTGCTCTTCAAATTAGGAGGGGAAGCTCCCTCTTTTGCTGATATGCGTTCTAAAACTAAAATATCTAAATCCTATATTTTTGACTCAGCTGGAAGAGGCACAAGGTTAAGAAAACCAAGGACATTGCAGCTAAGGATTTTCTCTAGTTTCGCAGGTCTTAACTACAACTAAAAACTAAATGTTTTAAACTATCCAATCTTCTCAAGAAAATAGAGCATGAGGAAAAGGAGCAGAAATGTGATTACACGATAAAATTCAAGCACAGATTCACAACGTGAAGGTAAGGTGGCACAACTATTTGCTTGGCTGGGAAGAAGTTTATTAAAAACAAACAAATACACGATAAACTGAGTACAGATTCACAACGTGAAGGCAAGGTGGCACAACTATTTGCTTGGCTGAATAGGTTTATTGACACACACATCAAATGATAAGCTTTAAGTACAAATTTGCAACATGAGGGCAAGGTGGCTCAGCAATTTGCTCATCTCAATAGGCTTATTATTAACATAATAGAAGGTAAGCAACTAGGACAGTAAATTGCATAGACGAGACACGCATACAATAAATGATCAAACTAGTAACCCCATTTAACTAAGATTCGAATAAACACCATAGTAATAACATGAAGGCAAGGTGGCACAACTATTCATTAATACAGTAATCACTCATGAAAAGATACATAATAACGATATTACAGGCAAGGTGGGCTCAACATATATTGCTATTGCATGCAAAATTTATTTACAAATGAGCTGAAAGCTCTTATTTATAGACATCAAAGGTGTAGGCAACCCTAAAATCACCTCGAGTCAACTTGAGTCTCGCAAGCATGCAAGATCTTTATTCCTAAATCTAAGGAAAATAAACTACACCATTAACAGGAAAGATACCATCAGTTAATTGAAACAGGACTTAACAAAATGGACATGTGCAACATGCACGTCTTTATTGAAATGAAAACTAACTAATAACTCCAACTATACAAAGATGTTTCCAAGAAAGACATAGCATGCATTGTGGAACAATGAGTTAACTCGGAAAGAAGCATCGAGTTCAACTCTTGTGTCTAATGTCTATCTTGGAAAAGGTGGGACGCCTTGAATTGAAGTTCACTGGCCCTGATCTCGAGAAACTAACCCCTCCATGAGGTCGTTGACTGCATCACCATCTGGGGCACTGATACTCTTTCGTAGTACACGATGTCTGCGCAACATATCCTCACCACTTGAGATCTAGCTCTGAAGTTCACCTCTTCTTTTGACTTTCTCATCGAACAACGCTGACATGACTGTAAGTTGATGTAACTTATAGCCAACAGAGTCTCCATTGAAAATACCATGGATGAGTGTTTGTAATTCTAATTGAATGTCAGCAAGCTCAACATACTCACCACCCTCATGCTGATATCAACAAGAAACTTGTGACACAAAAGTTCTTACATAATGAAGTGCAGTAGTCACATGCTCTCTACTCCCGACCAACTTTGAAGTTATTTTTTCCTGTATTTTTGTCTTGAAGATTAATTGTATTCTCCAATCAAAAATAGCTTCTCTATCTTCTTCATCAACGACCGAGTTATATGCTATCCCCAGGTGAGCGATCAAGATATCATCCCTAGGTTTGTCAACCGCCAAGCTGCGCTCTGAATCCTAAATTTGCAAATGGAGTTCGCGGGCATTGTATCTCAATTGAAATAACTCTGCAAGTACAAAGCGGCCCTTAGTGATAAACTCTTCTTCCCAATCCATCATGCGCTTCTCGTACACAACCATTTGATTGAGTGGTCCCTTGTAATGTCCCCAATTTAGCCCTATGCTCTTCTTGAGGTTTTAGCCTATTTTCGGAAACTCGTAGGCTAAGCAAAATGGAAAAATAGGGTTTACTATTTTTTAGGAGGTTTCAGATGCAGTTTTGAGGGCTTGCATGCAGGATTTTTTGATGCATGTTTGGTAGAGTTTTTTGGGTTTTCAAAGAGCTTCAGAATGGTGTATCATGCATCTCCATCTGATAACTTTTCCAGGCACTTAGTATTTATAGTAAGTCATGATTACTGCTTAGATGAAGTTTTGCAAACTTACTATTTATAGCAGTTGTTATTTTTTAGTAAGTCTATTTATAGCAGTATCTTTCTAGCAGCAGTTCAATCATCTACAGTCACATTTTGGGTAGTGTGGTTGTTCAGCTGGCGTTTTGAAGGGTTTTGAAGTTAACATACTATTTTTGGCAGTAGCTATTTTAGTAAGTCCTTTTGTGGCAGTGGCACCATCAACAATTCTGCTCAGGTCATCATTCTATTTCTGGTAGAATCAGTTTGAATGTTGGCTTCTATCCCTCCTTGGACTGAGTCCCAGACTTAGTCGATTTTTCATATCTAAAGTTGTACCCCATGCCTAGGCTTGATGACTTTAAGTTGTCTTAATGAAGCGGACATACGGGGGTCGATTTTCATAAACATTTAAATGTTTGTTTTAAATGTTTATTGTTGCTTTTTGAAATGGACACCTAAAAGGGAAATGTTTTGATATTTCAAATAAAGTAATTTTTTAAAAGGTGGCATCCCTTGGGGGAATTGAACAGTTTCTTGTTGGGAGTTACTGTTTGCTTCATTTGCTAATTTGAAGCTTATATATTGGTGCTTTGCTCTTTGTATCTCATCTTGGAAATTGAATACTAAGGTTATGCTACTGGTTTGAATCCAGAACCTGGTTAAGGGGAAGCTTAGCGAACTCAATCCATCCTTCGGGCCTGCAACTATGGCTTCCTAGGTGGATCATCATGGTTGTATTTCACTTTGAAATACAGATGGAGCTTCAATTGTTGGAATCGAACAGGTTGCTGATGTAAAACTTGTTTTTTGCAAGTTGCTGATTTGGCCTGGCTGGAGCTGTTTTCTGTTCAAAGCTTCAAGTCAGATTTTTGTTTGGTTTAGGATGTTAGCCCATGCTGTTCTACTGTGGAGGGCGCCCCTTTCTGCAAGTTTGCAGATTTTATCTTTGAGTTTCTGATTTTTGGGAGAAGGTCGACCCTTCTTGGAGGCCGTACCTTCCTTCTTGTTTGCCTTGGGAATCGTGCCAGCTGTTTCTCTCTGTTTTGGGATCGTTTTCTTAGTAGAGTTTGGACGCCTAGCTCTTAGCTATTGATTGGCTGTGGTATGAGAGCTTTCCGAGCTGAATTGGAGAAGATACGTCCAATTTGGTGAATTCTATCTTTGCTGATCTGATTTTCTATATTTCCTGTTTCTGATCAAATTAGTTTGAAATTGTTATAATGCTGTTCTAAGTTTCTTTCTATATCATTTTGGCATTGTAAATGTTAGAGAAAGTGATACTCTAACCATTGGACATTTTGGGAATTCATGGTTGTCACATTGGAGCTGTTTATTAATCATTTGTAAGCTGTTTAGTAGTACTAACAACAATTTGTTTGTTTGCTGCAATTTACTTTGTTGTATTCCCCCCACGTAATAAAGTGGTTGTGTGGATTGTATACCCCCCACAGTTTAAGTGGAAGTGAGGTTAATTGGCTGGCTTGCCACCTTTAAATGTTTGTAATAATCACACCCACGAAATAAGTGGAGTATTCCCACCGCTTGTGGATGCCTGCATTTGCAGAAGAAGTTGTATTTCAGTTTATTATCTAGCATTCCACCATATGTTAGCACCTCGCCTTGCAAAAGGATCTTGCATGCACATTCTTGGTGTCGAGTTTAGCTCTCTATTTTCAGTTGTTATCAAGTTATTAGATCCTAGGGATCCTCTAACCATATGCTCACCCCTCCTCCTTAAATGGTTTTAGGGCACATTCTTGGTTAGAGTTGTTTCAGCTGTGTTTTGGTTTAGAGCTAATTCTTAATGGGTGCATGATTTGCATTGTTGTGACTAAAAATTAAAGGCAAAAATTAAGGGGTATATTTCAGTGGTATCAAAGCCTGTTTTCCTGCCATCCTGTGTGTTCATCACTTCAGAAACAAATGAGAGTCAGAGAAGTCCGTTACTACGTCTCAAAGTAGAACAGAGTGTTGTTTCAGCCTGAGAAGTTTTAAGGTTGGCTTTTGTTGTGGTTGGCTAAGTCATGGCTTTGAACAAGGAGATAAGTTTGGCAAGATCACTTTACACAGTTGGAATAAGGTTCAATGAAGAATGTTCATCATGGGAAGAGGAAACAATTGTTCTTCAAGAATTGGAACTGTGTCTGAATCAAGTGAACTAGTCACCCTCTAATTTGATTAAAAGTGCTTTAACTCCTGCAATGATATCCATGAATCAACCATATCGGTTTATGCATCCTGATGAAGAAGTCAATTTGCTGGTCACTTCCTGTCTTAGTGAGATGATGAGGTTCCTGGCACCTATGATGCCTTATGATGATGTTACTCTGAAAAAAGTGTTGCATTTAATTGTTGAAGGCTTCCAGGATTTGGATGAAACGGGTAGCAGTCTCTTCCCAAGAAGAGTTGCCATCTTGAAGATGTTTTCCATGCTAAAAACAAGTGTGTTGTTAATTGATTTGGATATGCAAAATCAGATTTATCAATTGTTCCATTATCTCATAAATTCAACATGGAGTGAACAAGGGGAGGATGTTTTTGCTGTTGTTAAGAATATTCTTGTTTTGACAATTAATGAATTGGAATTTATTCCTAAAATTGTCCAAACACTTCCCTTGGACGCATATGAGCCAATGGAGCCAATTTCTCCTACTACTGAGTTTTTGTTCAAAGGATTGTTTCATCAATGTGAAGACAAACTAAAACGTCTTTTGATAAAGACTGTAGAGAACAATGAGGAGATTTCTAATGTTGAAGAAGAAGATGAAAATTGGAATCCATTTGATTTTGTATCCAATATTCAAAAGGAATTTTCTGAAAAACATTCATCCATGCATTCTAGGGAAGAATGTAGTATAACCACAACAGATTTAGAAACACATGAAGGAAATGTTGTGGAAACAAAGGTCGTGGAGACTCAAGATGAAGAGACAAAGGAGGAATTCCTTGACACTGAAAAAACATCTTCATTTGATGATATCTTATTAGCTGATGAATTTCTTCTACACCTTCGTAATTCAGGAGGATTTTGGTTAGAACAACACGAGAAAATGGAAGATGTAAACGAGGGAAATCCATCCTTCACAAATATTAAATCTTGTGTTGAAGACAACATGGAGGAAGTGGTGTCTAGTGAGCATAAAACAAAATTTTATTTGCTCGAAGCCAAGCAGTGAAATAAACCAAGCCAATTTTTTTGATTTTTTTATTACAATAAGCAGAGCAGCACACAGTCGTTAGGGTTAGCTCTAAACCAAAACGATGTTGAAGCAACTCGAACCAGAATGTACACCAGGATCCCGATGTGGGCAAGGTGTGAGCATTGGTCAGAGGATCTGAAAGCAGAACAGAGCTGGAAGGAACTCTAACCAAGAATGGCGCTAGTGATGGCGAGCATATGGTCAGAGGATCTTAATGGAAATGCTGGTACAAGAACTCTAACCAAGAAATGCGTCGGCGAACGACGAGCATGTGGTCAGAGGATCCTTATCATCTAGTAAACTGAAAGCAAGCTCAACACCAAGTATGTGCTACTCAATCCAATATGGAAATGAGGCGACCATATGGCGGAGATAAATGAAATACAATTGCGATTACAGAATGTAAAGATGAGCATTACAAATCATGATTAAGCAAGATTAAGAACGGCTGCCAGTACTACTGTCAGCTTACAATATGAAAGATAATGTCTTGCTATGATCGTGAATCAAGAGTTAGAGAGAGCTGCAATATTATATAGAACTTCCTTCACTGAATAATAACTTAGATCAGAAACTGCACTATTAAGACCAACTTCACAAACTGATTTATGACAGTCCTATTTTTCTTATGCATGAACAGTAGCCCTGAAACTCACAAATTTACTCATAACTCACTCCAAACTCATTCAAATTTCACGAGACGAAATGCAATATGATCCCAAGATGATGGCGACCAAGATAGAGCACTGAAACCCAATCGAAAGATCATATATTATTTATGCACGAATTTCAAGGCAAGTACAGAAGGTACGGCCCTCAAGAAAGTTCGATCTACCTTTAAAAATTCAATCCTACACTAAAAAATCTGCAACTTAAGGAGAAGGGTTGACCCTTATAGACAGAGAGAAATACTCAATACCCAGAATGACTCTTTTTGTATTTTTAGATTTATGAATGAAAACTACAATCTGCTATAATGAAAAATGCAGTTCTAGAATCTCTCTAATATGCATAAACTGATCTACAAAGCCACACATTCACTACAATGCACAAACTTCACTACAAATCACTCAAACTACACTATATCACCACTAGTCACTATTTTTCAAGCGAGAAGCAATGCCAAGCTAGAAGGCTTACATTCCTTGAAGCAATCCCACAGCCAATCCGGCAGCATAACATTCCTGTAAACAAAAGATAATCCAAATGAGAACCAATGGCTTTCTTTTATAATTTTCAGTTGACCCTTCTCGAAACCCTAATCTTCTTTTGAGTCAAACCCTAATCCTCCAATAGATGGCGTCCCATTCTCCCAAGCAATATTTGACTTTTTATTATAAACTTATCTCTCCCTTGAAGTTGGCGCCCAACTTATGCTTGAATTAAATCTGTTAAAACAAGTTAAAGTGAAGTTGCTAGGCCAAGGGGAAGTCAATGTTAAAATATAACATTAAAACATGACTTAATTAAAATAATTCAAACTTATCTCTCCAAATATGCCCCAAAGCCAAAAATGAGTAAACCAACTGATTTGTCTGAAGTAGAAAGCCGACTGTGCCAAAGCCAATAGGACCACTGCCAAAAATAGAATTTACTAAAAATAGTAAATTCCTGAAGATGCTCAGAATGCCAAGAAAAACATATCACTACGAAGCTTCCTGAAAACCCAGAAAGAAACTGGCATTGAATCAACCAACCTCAAGCAAGAGCAT
Organism: Sequoiadendron giganteum; assembly: GCA_007115665.2. Classification (NCBI taxonomy): domain Eukaryota; kingdom Viridiplantae; phylum Streptophyta; class Pinopsida; order Cupressales; family Cupressaceae; genus Sequoiadendron; species Sequoiadendron giganteum. The sequence goes on along the minus strand of CM021104.1, from coordinate 547,190,532 downwards.
CCTTCAAAACAAGAAACCCTAATTTTACCTTCCGAAAAGCCTACGGGTCTCCGGAATAGGCCAACGGTCAACTGGAAAGATCATGCTCGAGAAGGGGATATTACAGTTTTCCCTCCCCAAGATTGCTTGTCCTCAAGCAATTGCAAACCTGGATGCTGCAGAATCTCATCATTCTCCCAAGTCGCATCCTTCATAGGCAAATTCTTCCACTTCACCAAGTATTCTCGAATTGTTCTTTTTCTCAAAGAACGCTCTTGGGAATCAAGAATCTCTTCTGGAATCAAAACTAACTGCCCTTCTTCATCCAAAGGTGGCAACTGTGATGAAGCAACAACATTATGTCCAAGGGCCTTCTTGAGGCGAGACACGTGGAAGACATTGTGCACTCTGCTATTCGAGGGTAGCTCCAACTCATAAGCTACAGCTCCCACCTTTCTGATAACCCTGAACGACCCATAGAAACGAGGTTCGAGCTTCTCAGCTCCACTCTTCTTGAGAGTAGACTGTCTGTAGGGCTGTAGTCGAAGATAAACCATATCTCCAACCTCAAAAGAACGCTCAACTCGCCGCTGATCAGCGTACATCTTCTGCTGATTCTGTGCAATCTGAAGATTGTTCTTCAAGGATTTCAAAATGTTTTGACTCTGCTGCAAAAAATCCTTGGCTTGAGGGGCTTTGCTGTCGCCAAACACCAAATCAGCAAAGCTAGGAGCTTCGTAACTGTAAAGAGCCAAGAAGGGTGACATCCTTATTGACATGTGGAAGGTAGAATTATAACAATATTCTCCTATGTGAAGCCATTTCACCCATGCCCTCTGCTGCTCCGAAACGTAGTTTCTCAAATAGCCTTCCAACCACTTGTTCACTATCTCAGTTTGTCCATCTGTTTGGGGGTGATAACTAGTACTTGGAGTAAGTACTGTACCACTCATTCTAAAGATCTCTTGCCAAAAAGTGCTTAGGAACTTGCTGTCCCTATCACTCACAATGTTTTTTGGCAACCCATGTAGCCTAAACACCTCATGAAAAAACAAATCTGCAACTCGGGCTGCTGAAAACGAGCTGGTAATGGCGAAATGGTGAGCAAATTTTGTTAATTTGTCCACTACAACATAGATACAGTCTTTTCCTTGGGCCTTGGGCAACCCCGTGATGAAGTCCATCGATATGCTTTCCCATTTTTGATTGGGAATAGGAAGAGGTTGCAGCAGACCACCAGGTAGAGTATGCTCATTCTTGTTCATTTGACAAGTGGGACACTCCTGAATGTAGCTTTGAACTTCCCCTTTCAGCCCCTTCCAAAAAAATCTTTTCCGAATCTACCTATATGTCTTGAAGAATCCATGATGACCAGCAAGCGGGATGTCATGAAATGTCAACAAAATCTTCTTTTTGAGCTTAGAATCACCCACCAAAAAGATTCTTCCTTTATAATGTATCAGCCCTTCAACCACCTTGTACCTTTCATCATGGAAAGTGCCCTCAATGATGCTGGTTGTGAACTGATTTTTGGCATAATCAGCAAGCAACATGTCCTTCCAATCAGTAGTAAGCTCACATAATGAGTTCAAATGCGGTCTCCTAGATAGGGCATCTGCCACAATATTGTTTTTTCCCTTGACGTATTCAATATCAAAATCGTAAGCTTGAAGCTTACTCACCCACTTTTGTTGCCTTTCGTTCAAATCTTTCTGTTGCATGAAGTGCTTGAGACTGTTATGATCAGTCTTGACCACAAACTTGCTCCCCACTAGATACTGTCTGAACTTAGCTAAAACATGCATAATGGCGAGCATTTCCTTGTCGTAGATGGAGTAGGTCCTTTCCACACCTCTTAATTTTCTGCTCTCAAACACAATGGGATGTTTGTTTTGCATCAAAACAGCCCCGACTCCTTCACCGGATGCATCACACTGTAGCTCAAACGGTTTGGAAAAGTCAGGAATAGCTAAAACCGAACAAGAGCTCATGATTCGTTTAAACTTATTAAAAGTAATTTGGGCCTTTTCTGTCCAACAAAAAGCCCCCTTTTTCGTGAGGTCAGTAAGAGGAGCAGCATTCTGCGAATAGCCCTTCACAAATCTTCTATAAAATCCACAAAGGCCCAAGAATTCTTTTAAATGAGTCAAATTCTTAGGAGTTGGCCAATCAACCATTGCTTTGATTTTTCCGGGATTGACCTTGACTCCTTCAGCACTGATTATATGACCAAGGTACAACAACTCCTTCATGCCAAATTCACATTTGGATTCTTTTGCAAACAAACTCTCTGATTCAAGGATGCTAAGCACTTCCTCCAAGTGCTTGAGATGTTCTTCCCATGTCTTGCTGAAAATTAGAATATCATCGAAAAATATCAATACACACTTCCTCAACTGCTTCTGAAAGACTCTGTTCATACAAGATTGGAAGGTAGCTGGAGCATTAGTCAACCCAAATGGCATGACTAGAAACTCGAAGTGGCCATAGTGGCATCTAAATGCTGTCTTCTCAACATTAGATCCTCTCATCCAAATCTGGTAGTAGCTTGATCTAAAATCGATTTTTGAAAAGAACTTGGCTCCACGTAGCTCATCAATGAGCTCATCAATCCTCAGAATGGGGTATCGATTTTTGATGGTGCTTTGATTCAAAGCACGATAGTCCACACACATGTGGATGGTACCATCCTTCTTCTTCACAAGAACAACTGCTGAAGCAAAGGGACTCTTGCTTGGACGAATGAAGCCCATCTCCAAGAGTTCCTGAATATTTTTCTCAATCTTGTCCTTCTGCTTCTTAGGGTACCGATATGGAGTTGTAATAACTGGTTTAGTTCCCTCGTTGAGCTTTATGACATGCTCCGAACCCCGTTCAGGAGGCGGTCCAGGAGGTAAATCAGCAAACACCTTACTCCTTTTTGTGAGTACAGACTGAATATCAGGAGGATAGTCTCTCTTTGTTTTGACCGGACTGGTAGGAAGAATCATACATTTTGCAGCCCACTCAACTTGTTCATTCCGAATCAGCCTTGCCATTCTCTTGAATGACACAATCCGAGGACCACCATTGGACATTCCTCTTAGCACTACCTTCTTCCCATCGGATTGAAACTTGAGCTCCATGGTTTGCAGATTTAAAGTGATTTCTCCAAGGGAACGCAGCCATTGAATGCCTAAAACGGCATCCGTATCTCCAATGTTGACTACATAAAAGTCGTCCTTGACGTCATAGTTTCCCAATTGCATAGTCATGTTTGAGATCTTCTTAGTGCATGAGATGTGAAACCCATCAGCAACCATAACCTTAAAGCCTTCAAATTCTTCTGTTTGGAGCCCCTTCTTTACTACCACAACTTCATCAATGAAGTTATGCGTTGCTCCAGTGTCAATCAATGCAACTATTCGTTGCCCCTTAATCATGCCTCTAACTTTGAAGGATTCATTCTTCTGGAAGCTCGAAAGTTGAGCCAAGGTACCTCCACTTCCCTTTTCATCTTCAGACTCTTCTGGAACTCTTTCCACTTCACTATCTTCAAAATCAGATTGCTGGTCTGAGAAATCAGAATTACTTTCACGAGCTGAATAGTATTCAATTTGATTAAACTTAACTCCCTTTGGGCAAACATGATCATGAGACCATTTTTCCCTACACCGGAAACATAACCCCTTTCTTCTGAGTTCGTTCAGTGTCTCAGGATCCGATCTTGTGACGTGAAGATTCTGCTGTTTGAACTCCTTGTGTTGAGGTGTCACAGGAGGTCTTTAATGAGGCCTTTTCTCTTTATCCCCTCTGTGAAAGGATGGCCTGGGTTGGAACTTTGCCTTAGGAGCAGCCCACTCCATGTTTCTTGCCTTCTTCATGGGCTCCTGTAGGGAGGGTGGATCAAAAGCTTTAATCCAACCCTTGAGTGGCTCCATCAATCCTTCACTGAAAAGGATCACCAAACGCCTCTCAGTGATTCCTGTGACCATGACTGAGAGTCTCTGAAACTCAGCTATGTAGGCATCAACTGTACCATATTGCCTAAGCTGTGCCAATTCTCTGAAATGTATTTCAGGATCTTTTTTTTCAAATCTCTCGATGAGCCTATTGGTGAACTCATCATAGGTAGTGATAGACCGATGACCCAAGGTGATTAGGCCATGGTGCCACCACTCATGCGCCACCCCATCAAGGTGTAGCGTAGCAAACTTAATCGCCTCCTCTTCCGCCATGGGTCTAAGAGCTAGATAATTATCTAACTTCTGTATCCAAGCTCTGGTTGAGCTGTTGTCACTCCCGTCAAAGTGTGGAAGCATGACCTTGTTGACAGCTTGATGCAAGTCACCATGTACTATTGTTCTTCTTTGCTCATATTGTCTTCCTTGTCCTCTGTTCTTCCTTTTATGATCCATAAAATCATTATATGACATATCCATCTTAATTTCATCAGGTAGAGAATCATACTCAGTACGGTCGAGTCTCAACTATTCAAAAAATGAAGCATTTTCTTCTGGATCAGGTTGAGTGTTTACTGGTGCCAAGACGGTGGGTTTGAATGGTCTGGAGGAAATGTATGTGTTGTTTGAAGCAGGACGAGCAACATGTACATCATGCTGGTTGGTGGCATTCTGTTCTCCTCTATGTCCTGGATTGCTTTGTGGGGTTGTGTTCTGGCCCACTTTCCCCATCATGAGAGATACCATATCCATTAAGGCATCCATCTTCCTCTCAAATCTCCTCCCTTCCCATTATCTTCTCTGTTACCACCCGATGTCCTCTCATTATCTCCCATTTCTGTTTCCTGAGACGACTCCCAATGAGCCCTCAAGACCTCTGAAGCTGTCTGACCTTCTGGAACCTGATAGAATTGAAACTGATTTGCAGCCTTCTTGTCTTCCCTTGCTACGTATCTCTTTTCTCTGTCACTCATAGACGGTTTGTTTCACAGGATGGCAGGAAATGTGGCTCTGATACCACTGAAATAAACCAAGCCAATTTTTTTGATTTTTTGATTACAATAAGCAGAGCAGCACACAGTCGTTAGGGTTAGCTCTAAACCAAAACGATGCTGAAGCAACTCTAACCAGAATGTACACCAGGATCCCGATGTGGGCAAGGTGTGAGCATTGGTCAGAGGATCTGAAAGTAGAACAGAGCTGGAAGGAACTCTAACCAAGAATGGCACCAGTGATGGCGAGCATATGGTCAGAGGATCTTAATGGAAATGCTGGTACAAGAACTCTAACCAAGAAATGCGTCGACGAACGACGAGCATGTGGTCAGAGGATCCTTATCATCTAGTAAACTGAAAGCAAGCTCAACACCAAGTATGTGCTACTCAATCCAATATGGAAATGAGGCGACCATATGGCAGAGATAAATGAAATACAATTGCGATTACAAAATGTAAAGATGAGCATTACAAATCATGATTAAGCAAGATTAAGAACGGTTGCCAGTACTACTGTTAGCTTACAATATGAAAGATAATGCCTTTCTATGATCGTGAATCAAGAGTTAGAGAGAGCTGCAATATTATATAGAACTTCCTTCACTAAATAATAACTTAGATTAGAAATTGCACTACTAAGACCAACTTCACAAACTGATTTATGACAGTCCTGTTTTTCTTATGCATGAACAGTAGCCCTGAAACTCACAAATTTACTCATAACTCACTCCAAACTCATTCAAATTTCACGAGACGAAATGCAATATGATCCCAAGATGATGGCGACCAAGATAGAGCACCGAAACCCAATCAAAAGACCATATATTATTTATGCACGAATTTCAAGGCAAGTATAGAAGGTACAACCCTCAAGAAAGTTCGACCTACCTTTAAAAATTCAATCCTACACAAAAAAATCTGCAACTTAAGGAGAAGGGTCGCCCCTTATAGACAGAGAGAAATACTCAGTACCCAGAATGACTCTTTCTGTATTTTTAGATTTATGAATGAAAACTACAATCTGCTGTAATGAAAAATGCAGTTCCAGAATCTCTCTAATATGCATAAACTGATCTACAAAGCCACACACTCACTACAATGCACAGACTTCACTACAAATCACTCAAACTACACTATATCACCACTAGTCGCTATCTTTCAAGCAAGAAGCAATGCCAAGCTAGGAGGCTTACATTCCTTGAAGCAATCCCACAGCCAATCCGGCAGCATAACATTCTTGTGGACAAAAGATAATCCAAATGAGAACCAATGGCTTCCTTTTATAATTTTCAGTTGACCCTTCTCGAAACCCTAATCTTTTTTTGAGTCAAACCCTAATCCTCCAATAGATGGCGTCCCATTCTCCCAAGCAATATTTGACTTTTTATTATAAACTTATCTCTCCCTTGAAGTTGGCGCCCAACTTATACTTGAATTAAATCTTTTAAAACAAGTTAAAGTGAAGTTGCTAGGCCAAAGGGAAGTCAATGTTAAAATATAACATTAAAACATGACTTAATTAAAATAATTCGAACTTATCTCTCCAAATATGCCCCAAAGCCAAAAATGAGTAAACCAACTGATTTGTCTGAAGTAGAAAGCCGACCGTGCCAAAGCCAACAGGACCACTGCCAAAAATAGAATTTACTAAAAATAGTAAATTCCTGAAGATGCTTAGAATGCCAAGAAAAACATATCACTGCGAAGCTTCCTGAAAACCCAGAAAGAAACCGCCATTGAATCAACCAACCTCAAGCAAGAGCATCCTTCAAAACAAGAAACCCTAATTTTACCTTCCGAAAAGCCTACAGGTCTCCGGAATAGGCCAACGGTCAACTGGAAAGATCATGCTCGAGAAGGGGATATTACAAGCTGAGACAAAAAACTAACGAATTGGGAGGTACCATTGATGACATGTTAAAAAGTGTACAACAGATGCGTGAAAATTTGAGGAGTTCAGCGGAAAGAATCTTTGACATCTTTATACACCAAAGCAGCACAACCCCATTTCAACCAATTCATGCAGCATGCAACTCAAGTTCAATGACGGTTGAAAAAGAAATTCAAGTTTTATCCAGACTCGATGATATTCATCGACAGATAGAAAATTTGATTAATGAGGTACCAAGAAGCCGTGAAACGTGTTATATATCTATTGCTGATATGAAGTCAATTAATAATGCTCTGCAAGAATTGAAGTCAAATCTCGTGCTCATTATCCGTGATAAAGACAAAGTGGCTAATATTGCAGACAAGGCATTGGAATGGAATGAGCAAACTAAAGCAAAATTGCAAGAAGTACATGAGGCTCTAATGGATGCAGAGAATCGGATTTATGTGGCTCAATGTTCATGGGAACAAGAAAATAAAGGAAGAGCTAAAGAGATTAAAAAAATTCTTGATGAGCTTGATCTCATACAAGAAACTTTTGAGTTGGAATGTTGTCTTGAAAGATAGGAGTACCTGAATTCTCATCAACAAGTTCAGGCCTTTGATAATGCCTTGTATGAAGATGGTGCTAATGGGACTTATGAAAACCCTCTTTTTGAGAATGATGAGGGAAATTCTTCTAGTCCTATTTATGGTGGAAGATATTCTAGCATTGAAGAATTGAGGCATGAGGATGAATCCATCTCTGTTCCTAGCTCATCCCTTTTGTACGAAGTAGAGAATCCGGAAATTAGAAGGGATGAAAAAATTCTTCCTGAACAACAACAAAGAATTGCTTGGCATTCTGATGAAGAATTTATTCAATTTTTGATGAGGTTGCTGGTTAGTTTTATGTCTGGTTTTATGTTTGCTCTAGCTTCCTTGAGAGTAACTGACTTCAGAATTGAGATTGATGAAGGGTTCATTGAATCCCTCTGGCAATTTACAACTCTTGGTTTTGAATTCAGATTTGTTGAATACTTCTTGGAGTTTCAAGAGGTATCTATTGAAATGGAATGTTTGAGTTAGAGGGTCTAGTTAAGAGCAGTTCTCCGTCTAAGAAATGGTTCTTCAATGTTGATGACTTGGGATCCTGGCATATTTCTTCAAATTGAGGATAAAATAAAACTTAAAAGGGTGGTATCGATACAAGGTGTTATGCCCATTCACCGAGGTATTGAAGGTTGCTCCTTAATCAACAGTTGGATGGTAAATTCTTTCTATAAGGTGAAGGTTTGGAGAGATATCATGATCATAAATTATTCATTTGTTACAATGGGAATTTTGATTAAGGCACCACTAGCCTTACTCATGAGCAGATATGCTTATTTTGTTGCAGACTTTCCTTATCACAGCTGCTGTTTATTGTTTGGAATGCTGATTTTTCATGAATCAGATTTTGAAAAGTTTAAATCAGACTTGTTAGTTGTTGGGTGTCTTCATTTTCAGACCTTTCAATCAACTATTATGGGTGATTTCGTGACCCAAAAGAGAAAAGGATTGTTTCAGTATAGCCAAAATTCATATAAGGGATATTCTATAATGAAGTTCAGTGGTTTTTTCCGTGTTCTCTCCTATACCTATGTTCGGAGCAGCAAGTTGGAAACTGTTTTTTACAAGGTGAAGACTCATGAGGGAGTTGCTTTTGCCTTTGCAAGAGTCACTTATACTGTCGTGATTCTGCTTGATGCTATGAGGAGTTATGTTTTGGAGTATGTTTATGATTTGAACAGATTATTTCCTTTATTGTACAAGAATGTATTAGACTTCAATGTTGCAGATTTAGACTCTTCAGAGCTTTGCGATCGAGGAATGCTGCAAGGTTATGTTTCCATTATTTTCAGGGCTGTCAGAATGGGTTATACATGTTTGAAAAAAAAAACACAAAACAGTCTTGGAATTTTGATTGTGTTGATGAAATCAGTGAGGTGCAGCATCAGCATGGTGGATCCTTGCAGAGATGGTTTCCTTTTGGCATAGTACGGATCAAATTGTTTTCTTGGAGTGTGGTGGTATTGCTTGAGGTCAAGCAATTTTGGGAAGGGCGGACTGTAATGTCCCCAATTTAGCCCTATGCTCTTCTTGAGGTTTTAGCCTATTTCCGGAAACTCATAGGCTAAGCAAAATGGAAAATTAGGGTTTCCTATTTTTTAGGAGGTTTCAAATGCAGTTTTGATAGCTTGTGTGCAGGGGTTTTTGATGCATGTCTGGTGGAGTTTTCTGGGTTTTCAGAGAGCTTTAGAATGGTGTATCATGCATCTCCATCTGATAACTTTTCCAGGCACTTACTATTTATAGTAAGTAATGTTGGCTTCCCGGATTGTACTCAAAAGGCGTTTGGAGACACTTACTATTTATAGTAAGTCATGGTTACTGCTTAGATGAAGTTTTGCAAACTTACTATTTATAGCAGTTGCTATTTTTTAGTAAGTCTATTTATAGCAGTATCTTTCTAGCAGCAGTTCAATCATCTGCAGTTCA
>CM021104.1:547021089-547179659 GCA_007115665.2 Sequoiadendron giganteum | reverse complement strand
TTGTTACGCAACCGTGTATGGACTTCAAACAATTACCTTAGAAACTCCATGAACACCGTCTTATCCGAAGGATAACGTGGTAGCATGGTTGAATTTCCTGTATAACCGTAAACACAAGTGTAAGTATATGTAGGGAATTGAATGAACCAGTTCGCCCATTCTGCCATTGCCTCACGAGCAACTGCAGAAATACGAATGTGTAACTCCCAGTCTAGGTATCTCACTGTGTACATCAAGAATCCTTACTGCACATGCTTGAAATGTCGTTTAGACTTCGTGAACTCAAGCTGATCATAGTACTGATAAACTTTCTACACACTGAGAACGCCTGTGGTATTCAAACCTCTAAATTGATTCTAATATGCAATCAAGTATACGAGATAAGAACACATGTGAAAATTATGGGCAACAAGGAATCTAGTAATCTATTTGTAATGATGTTGCTGATCAAAGAAGCCCAATCATAATATTTTCGCCTAGAAACAATCTGGGCAATGACATAATACATCCAAGGCTGGAATTTATTTGCATCTGAATGACCGGAGATACGATTAAGAAGAGTGATCAAAATTGCATACACATCCCTGAACTCTCCGCGACCGACATTATGTGGCAATTTATTTTTCTTTTCTTTCAACCACCTTTCCACCATTTTGTTTTGACATACATCCTTATCAGCATTGAATGCTTTTTCACACAGTTTTATGGTAATGACACGACTGTTTGGATGTGAAGGAATACCAAAACACTTCTCAATGTCATGGGGCTTGAGACTGCAAATCACCTGTCCATCCGCTGGCTGAATTTCACGGGCAGTAGAATTGTAATGCTTGATACAAGACATCACAAATTCTATGCAGTGAACTGAAATGGGGATAGAAGCGGCCTCGAGCAACCCGAACCTTTCGATGTTTTGAAGTATTGTTGAATTTATCTTTTTTCGGATCCAAAACAGCCTATGGAAGCACCTAATGCAAATTCGTGTCAACCGTTCTGATGAAATCATGAATTAGGACCAACTTGGTTCTAAATTTGTTCTGTGTATTGCATTATGAAAAACTCGTCTGTTGACTATGAACACGGCTATGTTCTGACAACTTCTCCGGAAAGCCGAAAATCATTCCAGATGAGGCTAAAAATAGCCTATTGGAGGGCAATTTTTACAAAAAATTCTGAGATGTGGGTTTTGTGTAGAATCAAATTCTAAGATGACCCTCAACGTCAGAAATTTGAAAAAATGTGATTTAGGCCCGCATGCAAAAGGTTTTCAGTCGAGATTTGAGGGGTGGTGAGGACAAATTTTTCCAGAAAAATCTAGAAAATGGGTTTTGTGCAGAACTGAATTCTACGACAACCTACATCAATAGATTTTGGAAAAAACATGTTTTAGGCCCACATGCAAAGAGAATTTTAGAAAAAAGCATAGTGCTCTAGAATAGAGGCAGTGGGGCAATTTTCACGAAATATTCTAAGACATGGGTATTGTCGTTGATGTTGAAATACACGAACCCAGACGCTCTGTTTCTGAAAATTTGGTTGTTTTCTTTGACATGCGAAGAATACCTAAGACAAGAAATAGAAGAAATTTAGACAGAAGATAGAAGGTTTTATTTGTTTGTTTTCTCTACTTCTGTAGAAATTAGCCTATGTTTGTTTGAATTTTGCTGATTCTGGACTGTATCTGCAAGGAAATCTGAAAAATTATGCCGTTGAATGCTTGCACAAGAGAAAATTCGCTTGCACTTCAACCTGTTATGAGAGAAATGGACGCCATTTTGAAATAAATAGAGAAAATCTTAGGTTTATGGCGCCAACTACAAGAAGAAACCTTGATTTAGAAAGAAGAAATTTGATTGGTCCCCACTTTGTGCAACAAAAGCTGAGTTGAAGTCTCAAAGATATTAAAATATTCGGTTCCACTCAACATGCGAAACTCAATTGAGTCTCAAAATAGGCGCCAATATTAAAATATTGAAGAAATTCGCCCTTTGCACATCTGACATGCGGAAACTGAAATTTAATATTATTTTATTAAGTTAACTAAAGTCTCTCTTTCTGGGTCGCCTTAGAATATTTTTCTAATTTTGAAAAGTCAAAGTTTGACTTTCTAGGCGTCCATCTACAAAAGCTGAGATTTTTTGCTAACTTCCTACTTTGTAGCTTGTTGAAAACGTCATAGAAGCCTCTGTTGAACTCTGATTTTCGGGTGCCCGGGTGATGCTGAAACTGAACTGATGATTCATTGCGTAGCCAGATCAAAACTAATGAAATGTCTGCTAGAAGCTGTGACCTTAAAAAACTGAATTTGGTGCCTCAAAATGAAGGGCACCTTTTTCAAGGAGATATGTAATTTCATAGCCATTTTTCCGATTTGCCATTCGGTGCTTCAATCTGCCGTTGTCGGTGAACGATGACTCCTGCTGACTGGACGTTGGATCCATCACGTAGCTGGAAGAATTACACACCTGATGATTGCATGTGCAAAGCCTGCATGTTGGATTAAGACCTCCAAATGCAAGGGCGCCCTTGGCTTGCAGAGGAGAAGAAACAAAAATTAACTTGATTTTTCTTTTTTTTTAATTTCAACCAAGTGCCCTACTTTGGCCCTCGCTACTGGCAGCTGGATTACTCTGATTTGCGTGGTGACAGGCTTGTTGCGTAATTGGAACTTGGAAGAGATGTTCCTGGGAGTGACAAAGTGAAAAGACTGCGTTTAGTGCCTCCCAAAGAAGGGTGCCTTTTTCAAGGCAATGTGTAATTCCCATACTTAAGCCATTTTTCCACTTGTCCTCATTTTGCATAGATTCTTCGACTACGGGAGATTGACAAATCCCGAAGGTTGACGGATAGATTCACTACGTAACTAGGAGGATCCCGCACAAGTCTCATGAAGACGACAACTGCAAGAAACCTCATCTGACTGGCCTAAAGGCAAGGCGCCCCTAGCCAGCAAATGAGCAATTTGATATTTCATTTTATACTATCCTCCGTTTTACGTGCTCACTGGAACCACTATCACGGTCACTTAGCTTGTCTAACGATCTTACGAACGGGTGCATCGTGGAGCTGGGCTGAATCACCAAAGATTCCCTAGAAACAAAAACTGCAAATTCAATCATTTGAGGGGTCTAATTGAAGGGCGCCCCTGGGCTACAGGAGCGCAGATTTGCAAATTTGACTGCCTCCCTGATATGTAACTTCTTCGTAACTTCTGCTTCTGCCTTCGTTTGCCAGAGTTTTGCAACTTAGACAGACTCACTCCATAGCTTGTCGAAAAGCTGACAAAAAACCGAAGAGATTGAATGTATTTGCAACCCAAAACAATAGAATCTGAGCCTTCAAAATGAAGGGCGCCCTTGAGCTATAGGGGCGCAAATTTGCTCTGGACTTGATAATTACCTCTGTTTTGCGCTCTGCGAACACAATGTCGGCTATTGAGTTGACCACGTAGAAGCATTACTGCAGCTAACGTGTGTGTGTGACTGTATTTCACCATTTTCACATGTACGGACACTATAAAGTTGATTTGCACGTTGATTGTGCAAGCGTCTCCCACGTTACAAAGTGAAAGTGTTTCCAGACAGAATAATTTTCACTTTTCGCCATTTGAAAATCCCCTTTGTCAAGAAGCATCTTTCATCATAGATTGTTCTTCTTTGAGTTTCAGGCTTAGATTCTGATACTTTGTACCGGCCAACTACCATTGACAACCTCAGAGGTCCTAACTTTTCTCCTGAAAAAGTGAAAACTACCCACCAGGCTTAAACTGACTTTTAATTGAAACCGACTTCACCACTGTGATCGTGACGCAAAATAAGCCAATCAAAATTAATTTCAGCCAATTTTGACAAGTTTCTATTTTTAGGGTTTTTTGACCTAAAAACAAGGTCCAAAAACCCTAATTTTCAAATTTTGCCAGTATTTTCCTAACATCACATTGACCAAAAGCCCATACTTGATTTTCCCAAAGTTGAGTTTTGACATCACTTTTACAAGGTTTAGACCATTTTAAGCAAAATGCCTTAATGAAGCAAAAAATTTGGTTTGGGTACAACACCTTGACTAAATCATAAAGTGATAGATAAATCACATGGAGATAATCATGTTATGGAATCTCCTAACATTAGCATTGAAGTTTTGCATGTTGAACGTGAAGAATGTTTTGTGGATTCAAGTCACAAACAGTCTGATTTTATATATCAGACCTTGGAAGATGTGAACAAAACTCAAGTTTTGTGTGATGGGTGGCTACAAAGAGCTAAGAGGGAAAAGATGTTGGCTGTCCAAGCAAAACAACATTTGCAAGAGGTCAAGGAACGCTGCAACTAGCGAGATCAAGCAGGGAAGCAGAGTGAGTCACCCCTTAGATCTCTGATTCTACCAAGGGGAGAATGTGTAGGAGTTGAGCATTCTAAGGATGAGCTTCTTGAGATTAAGGAGCAAGAAGGAAGTGTAGTTATGCATGAGCAGGAGAAGAGATGTGATTCAGAAAATCCTACTGGTATACCTAGCTTTCATCTTGAGTCTCCTGAGATACCTCTAGTTGAGAACCCAATTAAGGCTCAAGTCTTAGAGTTGGGTGAACAAGTGGATCAGCCACTAGTGTCATTACTACACTTGTGGATGGGATCATGGGTGAGATAGATTTGTATGGGTTGGTGAGCATTCATGGCATACTTAATGAAACACAATCTGATCATGTTGATGGTTCTATAGCAGAGTGTGTAGCTTCTCTACTTCAAAGATTTGTGTTACATGCCATGGATATTCGTGTGCACAACTCATATGGGGTTGATTGTCAGTGTTGGGCTTTGGGTGGTGATAGGCTTGGCACAACAGTGTGGTTGAATCCCGGTGAATTACTTCACCACTTTCAACAAGGTGAAGGTTATATCAAAGTTGCGCAGGGGAAGTCAGTGGGTAATGTGTATGGTAGACTTCCATTCTGGCTATGGGATCCAGGGATCGATTTGGCTGGTGGATTGCTTCTTTCTTCTACTGACCTAATTATAGGGTACAGTGGTATCATGTTGACGCCAAAGGATTTGGATGGGGCATTCTACAGGGTGATCTGGGATCCCAGCATTCAGTTGAGCATTGATCGTAGAGTTTGAGATCCTTTTGGTGCATCAGGATTCCAAGCAGAGCTTAATGGTGATTTACACAGCGTGTACAGTGTGCAGAGAGCTTACAATTACATCTTTGATTTACTTGTACATGAGCTGATATTGATGCACAAATCTGGTTTGCATGAGATAGATAGTTTGTATGATGATTTACCTTGCACCAATGTGAGAAGCAAACTTTGTCAGTATCCTAAATCACTTCTTCTTGTTGTTCACACTCTTGAGACACCTGACACCGAGGTTGACTTTGTTCATCATGTTTTGTCAATTGTACTTATGCTGGTGCTGTGGGAGTTGGTTGTTGTTATGAGGGACATTACACAGTTCTTCCCTTGGGACCCTGGTGGGGTGGTGTTCTTTTGGCAGTGGAGATTGCTTAGGGACAAGCAATTCCAGGGAGGGCAGACTGTAATGTCCCCTTTTTAGCTCATTCAGTTTCTTGATGGTTTAGCCAATTATTTGACCCTCGTAGGCTAAAGGAGTTGGATGGAGGGTCTTGTGTGGCAGATAGTTGGTCCTTTAGTGGCATTATTCTTCTCCAGAGAAAGGTATTGTTCAAGTTTGGCCTTTGTTGGTGTTTTGGGATTCAATTATACATACTTACTATTTATAGTAAGTCACCTTGACATTGGAGTCAAGTGTTACTATTTATAGTAAAGCACCTGGACCTGTGGTGGATGCAGTATTCGACCTCCTCGTTTAGACAACATGGAAAACAAATCTTTATTAAGGGAGATATGATACTTTTAATTATTATTAAAGTGCATTATAATATTATATTATGACTTTATGAAGTGGGGCCAATGAATGACTTAAATCATTTATTAAAGTGCATTGAAGTGGGTGCCTCATTAATGTGATATTATAAAGTCAAAAGAAAAGGCAAATATAAAATATATTTTAATGGATTTAAATGCCTTCTTGGGGGTCGAGCCATTTAATGCAAATATAAAGTCAACATTTAAAGCACATTATAAAATATATTAAAGGATTATTTAATGCATTGGGAGTCGTGCTTTTCCAAGGAGAGTATAAAAGCATCCATCAAGAGAAAATATATTATTATTGAATGATTCTACACTTGTCATGAATGAGCATATTGCTTTGTGAGAGGAAGAAACCAGGGTTTCTGCACTTTCTTTACTTTAGAGAACGAAGTATCTTCATTGATCCAGTGATTCGAGGTTGTGAAATAGCTTCTAAAGGTTGCTCTCATTGTTGGCTGCATCTAGTGGTCAAATTTGTGCTTATTGAAGGAATCTCTACAAAGTTTTGAAGGGTTTATTATCAGAAAATCAGAGGAATTTAGCTGCTGCTTGAATTCATTGTTGTGTACATTACTGGGCCGTACTTTTCTGCTGACAGCGCGTACTTAGCATACCTTGTGAGGCCATACAACCTTGGTAGAGAGGCGTTATGATCCTAGGCAGAAGCGCCTTCCTTGTTAGAAAATAATCTCTTCCTTTGGAGGCGGCCAGTTCCAAGAAATCAATTGGAGCAATCTTTGGCGTGGGAAATTGACTATCCTATGCTGGACATGGATTATATTGGAGCATCAAGTTGCTGGTGGACAGTTTCCAGACCTGCATAATAATCAGCTACAGACTTGAGTCCAATTGCTACGGGTTCCAGGTATGAGACATTGTAGAACATCATTAAATGCATCTATTATTAAGAGCTAATGTATTTGCATATTATGAAAACAAATTTGAGGATTGGAGTGTGAGCATTTTGTTACTCTCTTAGCTGCAATACTATTAGTTTGGTCAAATTTTCATTATCTTTAATTTCCAAGCATTCTATTTCAAAAAATACAAAGAAAAAAAAAAAACTTTAAACTCGAAAACATCGGATCAGCAGTTGCAAGAAATTTTAATTTGGGAGAACAAGGGTTCTTACATCCAAGGGGATTAGGATATGACTTGGTTGTGTAGAACGCTCCAACATTCATCGTTTTATGGTGAAACATAGGTCTTTGACATGATCATGAAATTTTGAGGGGGTCCTGTTGTGACCTATTTCACACATCGCCCATTGCAAATGGAGACCCCCAAGTTTTGGTTTCGCTCTCTGCGTTGCCAGTTTAGAGTTCGGAATTTGGATAAATTTTTGAGAGTCAGTCCGGTCAAGTTGAGATTTTGAACCTGTTTGTGTGCCTAAACGTCATGGAAAGGCTCAGAAGGCCTGGAAGACGAGGATCACCTGTGCTTTCGGTCATTTCTAACACTTCCTATTTTTTAAGGATTCTGCTTTTTTGCTTTTTGGCATTTTTAGGCCATTCTGGAGATACTATTTTTTAGGGATGCTTTTTGCTTTTTTCTCTTTTTAGAAAGTTTCTATTTTGGGAAAAGTTTCTATTTTGGGATCCCACTCAGCATGAAGTCAATACGCCTCCAGAAATCATCATAAAAATCAAGGTAAATGGCAAAAAGTGAAAAAATGGCTGTCTGGTAAAGTGCGCCCATGAGAAATGAATGGTAGGCCAAGTATGAAGTCTGTCGTTGCCTTTGGCAAGCCAAAGTCAGGCACTGGCAAGCCAAGGTTGAAGTCCGCCATGGCACAAGAGGCCTCCAAGTCCGCAATTGGAAGGAAGGATGTCCAAGTCCGCCATGGCAAGGAGAAGGGTCAAGTCTGCCCTTGGAAGGATAGATGGATGGCAAGAGAAAAGGTCAAGTCCGCCCATGGCTTGATGAAGGGTGAAGTCCGCCCTAGGAGAGAATGGCTTGAGGAGAGGTGAAGTCCGCCCTTGGCACAAGGAAGCTCCAAGTCCGCCATGTCTTGGCAGATCTACAAGTCCGCCCTAGAGAGAAAGTGAATAGAATGAACAAGTGCCAAGTCTGCCCTTGGCAAAGAAGACATAAAGTCTGCCCAAGCCAAGTGAATGGCAAGACAAGAGGTAAAGTCCGCCCTTGAACAAGCAAGATGTAAAGTGCGCCCATGCCAAGAAGAGTATGAAGTCCGCCCAACTTCTAAGAGGAAATTTTCTAAGGCATAAGAAAATGGAAAAATGCCTAGAGAGAGAAGAGATTAAGCGAGCACGAAAGTCACTCTTCGGCATGACGGAATGAAATTCTAAGGCACAAAACAAAGAATGTCTGGCAAGGCAAACATAAAGTTCACCCAACTCGGCATGAAATAAATTCCTAAGACATGAATAAAAATGGCAAAATGGCAGATAAATCTCCAAGTCCGCCCAACCCAGAAGGGGAGAGAAAATGAATTGTTTGACTAAGTATGAACGTCCAGAGAAGCCAGAAGTCCGCCCGGAGAGTTGAAAATTGACAAAGAAGTCATTAAGCACATTTTGGCTAGGCAGACGATTGGAAAATAAAATATTTGGCCACGGACAAACAAATTTGGCCAGGTATCAAGTTTAAACGGGTTGGAATTTTAATATTTTAATATTTTTAATTATTTCATGACACTTAGGGAATTTTAATTAAAATATTCAAAATCTGGAGATTACTTGGAAGAATAAATCATTTCGCCTTAGGTAAAATTAAATTTGCCACGATTCAATGATTAAACGTGTTGGAAAATCAATTTTAATGATTAAATTAATATTTTCCAATAAATTTAAGTGTTCAACACTTAGGCGAATTTTAAAAGGAAAAAAAGAAATCTGAAGATTTCAGACAGAGGTGGCGCCATGGTAAAAAATTGGAAACTTGCCTTAATGATTCTGAAAAGAATTGCAAACTTGCCAATCAGAAAAAAGAAAACATTTCTAAAATTGAGAGAACTGAGAGAAAAGAAAGTAGTTGCTATAGAAAATCGCACTTCTTAGCCATAAAATGAGTTTCAGCCTCATTCTTCACAAATTCGATTGAGAAGAAGTTTGTTCTCTCAAATCTGCAAGAAGTAATTTTCGGAGAGGAAAATACTGAGGGTAATATTATTCTTCCTCAGTGGAAGAGGTAATTTTATGCAAAGATGTGATTTTTAGAAAGAAATAAATTATTTCTTTGCTGAAAGTCGCACTTCTCAGCAGATTGGCGCACTTCCTTTGTCAAAATTTCAGAAGTTTTATTCCATTTGCAGCCAGAGGACATTCCCGGAGGTTTGGAAATTCATTGGCAACACTTTTCTACTCTTTTCTAACTTCTACATTCATTCCGACACGGGATTTATCCAGTACTTGGCGAATTTATTTACTTTCAGCTTGCTTTTTCACAGAAATTTATTTTAAACAAGCTGAAAGTATGATTTTATCAAATAACATCTCGAAATAATTGGAGTTTTGAAGGTTCTTGTATTAGTGTTAGATATTTTTGGACTTGCAGGTTGATGACCAGCTAGGGAGAGCCGTCCAGACAAGCGCTCATGAAGTTCGCCAGCAAGGGGTCGCAGCTGGAGTCCAAGATAAAGTCAAAATGGAAGAATATTACGGACACCAACCTTGGGCACATCAACCTCAAGGAATTCAAACAAAGGATGTACGGGCACGGCGGATTCCTGCCGAAATGTATCGCCAGAAGAATGATGAGAAATGGGATTGTTTAGGCTATCGGATTCCCACCTACGATTGAATGTACTGAGCTGATGGTAGAATGCGCCCTCCACTATGACGCTGAAGAAAGGCGAATTGTTGCGCCTGATCGGAGGATATTGGCTCATCTCGGAGAGTTAGCCATACAAGAAGCTTTTGGCATCCCCACATACCACAAGACTGCTTATAAAACTAAAGAGGATGCAAAGAGACTGTATGATGAAAAGCTTGACCTCTGTGCCGCCAACATTAACAAGTCATGGGTGGATAAACCGAGAGCGTCAGCTAAAAAGATGCCGAAGAAGCTATTGTGCACAGACTTCAAGGAAGATTACGGGGATATTATTGTCCTGTTGAATAGGATAGTTGGCAATCCTTTGGGAGCACCCTTCGAGACTTGGATGTATTATTTTATTGAGGAAATCATAGAGGGGGTCAAAATGTTCAACTGGTCGCGCATGATAAGCAACAGTCTCCACGAGCAGTTGGTCAACCTAGAGAAGACCAAGACATTCTATATGAGCTCCTACGTCATCTACATGTTGGCTAGGACGTACAGGTATGTAGGCTTGATCTGCAAAGGAATAGTTGGCAACGGGGAAAATGAGCTGAAGTCTTACGACTGCTATCCACAGTTGTAGTTGAGTGAGAAGACCCACTTCAGACGAGCACACGATGCCTTCCTCATGTACATAACGAGGATACTTCACGGAGGAACGCATCAACGACTGACTCATGAGGCCAAAAGTCTGATAGGCAAATATGGATCTTGGTTCATCCAGTATCCGAGGTATACATATATCAGAATCCAAGGATTCACTGGGAATCCATACCGATTGCCTATCTTTCCTACAGGCAAGATGATCCTGTTTGAAGTGTTGCGGCAGTTGGAGGAATACCAAAGCTTCCAGAGGACGAAGTAGAAGGCGGCGGTCACCTTTCCCTTCTTTATAGGGAACATACTAGAGACATGTCCATTAGCGCAGGTAGCTGAGAGCGCCAGGCTTGAAATACAACATTACCCCTTCGCCACTTATCAGTCTAGGGACAACTTCGACCCACATCATCACATTAAGACTTTGGATGGGAGAAGGTATAGGCATAGGGTCGAATTAGAGGACTTCTGCCCAGACGTTGTGGATGAGTTCGAAGTCAGATGGAGAATGTGGTCCAGACTGTCGGTTAGCTTGATCAGGGCGACTGAGCTTTATCGAGTGCCTGATCAGCTAGAGGATGATGGAAAGCGGGTACAGCCGTGCTTTGATGAGAGCTCGCCCTTGCCTACTGTCAGATGGTCAGAACCCGAACATGCCAACCTGAACACCTTGATGAGACCAGTCATCAAGTACACACAATGGTGGGTCGACCAATAGATCCAGGAACTAAGGCGAATGAAGGTGACGTTGACTTATGACATGTTGAGTGAGATGGAATCCTACTCTTCTAATGCGGAGGCATCTCAGGGTGTAGACATGATGGAAGCCACTACTTCCAGGAAAAGGAAGGAGATAGCTTTAGGCAAGGAGCCGGTTCAGAAACAAACAAGGGTAGGGCCTTCACGCTCTACCGCATCTAGAAACATCGAGGAGATTCTGGCTATTGTTGATGCTTCATTAGCTGACATTAGGGATCCTTCTCCGATTCCCGAGGACAATGTGGAGCCTTAGCTGGACGATGATGAACCGCTGTCTCTCACAGGCATAGAGATATTGGGGTTTGATGATGATATAGGCGCCCAAAATGATGACTTTCAGGAGGGAATGATTTCAGCCCTTCGAGGAATTTTGGACGTTCCTGACAGAGAAGGTATGCCGGAAGAAGATGGCGTGGAACAGTTCACAATCCCGGACTGGCTAAAATAAAGGATGAAAATATAGGTGCCAGTGGAAGAACAGGAAGAGGATGATGATGCAGACTTCTTGGCCAGACTTACACAAACTTCAGTCAGGAAGTCGGCCAAGAAGTTCTCAAGCATATAGAGGGGTGAGGACAGCAACCGAACCGTACAGATTGCAGTGCCAACAGTGGACAAGCCATAGGAAGGCATAGCCGCACATGAGTACGCTGTCACCACCATCGACTTGGGTCCAACCACCAAGGGCCAGGAAGTTGAAGATTTGGACAATTCAGTGTCCACTATCAAGTCGAGTGTCACACCCCCATTGTATAGCTACTATTGCATAGGGCAATTGATTGTAATGTTTGAATCTTTGAGATGAATAGAACATGTTTTTGTTATCAATATAAATGTGTGCTATTTAAATGATTGTCTCATTTGATTGATACTTCTATTGGTGTAATTCTTGTTAATGTTGCAAGCATAGTATTGAATTATGAATATTCTAAATTAAGATGTTTTGTATACTGTTGACGTTGTGAACAAGTAACTGTCGAGATTGTATGTCTATGGGTGCAGGTACATGAACCATTCCTCTAGGCAGAGGGGAGACATCGCTCGAGAGAGGGGCTTGGTCGGGTAACTGGTAAAGTAAATCAATTGAACATACACACACTCACCTTAGACTGAGTAAACCAAGTCAGTTTTGTATGAGTATAAGGTAAGTCATCCATAGCTTGTATGTCTTGCAAGTAGAGGTCTTGACTGCTTTTGTGTGTGAAATTTATCTTTGTGCTTGATTGTGAGATTATGATCGTCATGGTGGTATCATGTTTGGATGTGAACATCAGAAGTAAGCATATAAACACATGTATAGTATATATACATATCGGTAGGTATAAACGTATTGATACAAGCATAATTGGCTAATGGACTTGTCAAATGGATGTATCAATATGATATACGTACGTATACGTGTACATAGAGGATTATACTGCAATATATATGTGTTTATAAGCGTACGTTCGATAATGTGGAATATTAAATATTTGCCTAGAATTTATATATACATACACATAGATATATATTTTGAAAGTACGCTGACTGGCTCGCAGAATATATATATAATCGACAATTATATATGTATATGTATATTTATATTTGTTAAATATATTTATATATGTAATTATATATAATATTATTATAGTTATATTAAGATATATAAGTATATTAAATACTCGGGTATTTTAATATTTATATGTTTAATAATTAAAAGAACTATAATAATATTTATATATTAAAATATGTAAATATATCTAGCTAAATATTTTAAAACTCTTAGTGTAAAAATTAAAAGATTTAATTCTTTTAATTAGAGTTAATGTTATATAGTGAATTTTTGGAGATACAATACTATATATTTATTTGGAAATAAATAAAATCTTGGGAAATAAATGAATTAGACTTCTATAGTATTTTGGTAAAAATCGTATGAAATATATCATGGGAAAATAAATCAAAACATTGGAAATCATATGAGGGATATCGAATATTTTATTAAGCTTACTATTGTGAATTTCATTCACCGAAATCTGAAGGTGAAAGAAATACGCCAAAAGTGTTATACGTTTTTTTTGGCAATGAACTTTGAAAAAAATAGGAAATGAAGGAAATCATGCGGCTGCAACACGCACGCCCAGGAGACCAGGTCGCAGTTGTAAATCTGCCATTTGTGAATACATGGAAAAAAGCCTGAAGTCTAGGCCAGATGGGACGCCTTCTACGTTGGACGTTTTCCCTGCATAGAATGTATTCCGCCATTTTTGGACGCCCAGGCTGAGTATGCCTAAAGGTGTCTTTCATCTGCTTTTTACCATGTGTGAGTTGAAAAATTCTCCTTGGATAAAGGACGAATCATCTTAAAAATTGCTGAGTAACTTGCTAAATAGCTGCCACTTCATGATTTGACATTTTCAAATATATAAGGTGTCAATTCTCATGCCAAAATGGTAGCATGGCATGAGAATTCGAAACCTATATATAGAGCTCTTCACTTTGTTAATTTTTACCAATTTACATCTACCTTTGGTATATCCGAATTTGCCTTTTTGAGTGCCACAATTTGTCTTTTGCTGCATTCAAACTTGTTTAGAGAGCCAATTCACAATTGCCATTGCCATTTTGTGAAGACTGTGGAGTTTATATGCTGCAAACATATACATACATACCTCTTGTAGAATCCAGAATTGTGAGAAGTGTAATTCAGCTTTACCTGGAAAATACTCCATCCAATCTGTAAATAGAATCTGAAAGAGGCAGAAAGAGAGTGAGATTAAATAAAAGAAGAAGCTGCCAGACTGCTACTACAGAATCAAAGGCATTCGTTAGCAGCAAGGAAACAGGCATGAGAGTTATCTCCTAATATCTCTGTTATTTGAAGTTAGATAAATCTACATGTTTAACTGTGCAATACTTTGTATTATAGTATAAGTAGAGTAGACAAGTAAAGGAGGAATTCAGTTTTCTATTTATGATTGCTTTATATAAGAACAACTTGTTTATAAAGGAATAGCTTGTTCATGATGGAATAGCTTGTTTATGAAGGAATAGCTTGTCCAAATTAGAAAGGAAATGTTTGAATACCTTTTATAGAATTTACTTGATGAATTGTATTTATGTGAATACTGCTTGATCTCCTTATATAAAGGAAGTGAGGGAACTAGTTATTAAATACTAGGACGAGGATGGAACCAGTACCAAGGTAGTCTAAAGCTTTAAAGTTAGTAGGTTAACTAGGAAAAACTATGTACTCCATGGATAAAGATTTCCAAGATAGGAGTTACCTGAGGGACCCTTGTTGACTGCATTTCAATTTCTGATTAAGTAGATGATGTAGGAGGTCTGGGGTGATTGACTACCCACGGTAAAGGACTTAGCCTACGCATAGTGTAAGATAGCCTTAAGTCAAATTGGCCCTGAGTAGTGTATATGGTAGATGACCTTCATTCGAAGTACTAAATGAGAATACTTTGGCCAAAGTAGTGGAAGGTACGACATGCACTTAGATGTGAGATAGTTGAGACTACACTGTCAGTTCATTGTGATCCATCATGCTAGTTCGGGATTGTGAAATAGAAAGTTCTAGATGTATAGGACACAACACTATGCTCAGTTGGGTTGTCGCAGCCGGTTACTTTACCAATCTCTTCGTTCGAAGGGAGGGCCATCTATCGAATGATAGATGTGCAAGGGACCGCATTAACAGTTCGTGGTTGGCGGAAAAGCGCCTGAGTGATGTTTCTCCTCCATAGCAGGCGACGGATACACCAAGATTTGAAAGGAAGGGAACCTGGACCGTCTTACTACTATTTGTGCAAAAGCTTACGAGCTATGTATGTAATTGTTTTACTTTTGTACTCTAATTTATATTTGCAATGAAAATGGAATTCATGTGGAAATATATATTGTAACTTGCATGTATTTATCAATAAAGAAAGGAAGAATTTTATTGTAATGTCTTTGTTATTTGTTACATTTATATGTTTGAAGTGAAATGTAGAAATTTTTTTAATTACCCAAGGATGGGGACATTACATCGAGGTTGGCGAAGGAGGTGGCAAAGAGGAAAGAGTGCCAGCAGGAGATTGAGTGCCTGAGGGAGTACATCCAGCATCTGATCAAGCCACTTGATCAAGATGACACGGCAGCTCCCCTTCTCCCAAACTCTTCACAGGAGGCAGCAAAGGATATAGAAGAAGATAGGATCACGACTAGGGAGGCTAAAGAGTGGATAGCGGTCAAAGGAACAGAAGCTGATGTGTTCATGGAGAAGTTGACCTTGGTCTATGGTCAGGTCACTTCATTACTTTCTAGACTGGCGGCCTTGGCGGAAATGTGGGATGGCCTTCCGAATGTATAGGAAAGAATAATTCCTTGCCTTAGGATTCTGAAAGGTGTTCCAAAGCAGGAACTGATAGATGGAGGCATCATTGCAACAAGAGCAACTTACGATTTCCACACCTAGTATTGGGCTTTGACAGAACGAGGAGAGGTCTTGGAAAGAGTAAAGGCTGATGGGCTCAAAGTGGAAGAGCAGATTAGAGAAGTCCAGACCAAGGTCCTCAACATGGCTGCCGACATCCTGGACAAGGAGGTCATACGAGAGAACGACTTGCAGTTGGAGGCTTTGAAGGGTAAGGTACAAGAAAGCTTCTTTGCTATCACTGGACCTATCTTGAGGCAGAACTGGGCCAAAATGGTGAACTTCCTTGACATCCGGGAATCTTTTGTGAAGACTGAGCCAGAATGGGAGGACATCTTTGTCAGATGTGCCGAAAGTGTGGACGGATTGGAGTTCAGGATCGGAATGCTTCCGCAGGTCACTATGGAAGAGGTTGCCTCAATTGTGTCTAGATTCATTGAACACACGACAACGCGGGAGGATAGGGATGTAATTCCTTGAAAATAGCTCCAGGCAACCTTGTCAACTCATAGTCTACTGATGTTATTTTGGGAAACCCTAATTAGGGTTTATTTGTTTCAATCTTGGCCGTCGGCTCATTTTAATCTGGGCCATTTATTCATTTTTGAGAACTCTATATAAACTTGTGTACTCTCATTTTCAATTTGTGAAGTGAGTAGCATGAGATTGTTGCGATAAGACTATTTCCATTAATAAAAGCTCTAGTGCATGATTTTCTTAGAACCACTTTTGTTTTCAAATAGTGTGCAAGGTTTACATCTTCTCCTTCAACATTTAGAGTAAAGTTAAACTAGTATTTTATTTGTATGTTTGTTAGCGAATGATAGATTTGATAGCAGTGGTGGATGAAATTATGCTCATACTTTTGTTGAATAGATGATTTGTATTCAATGTGTAAAGTTAGCCTGAGCTATTAAGTTGTGGATGCTTAACTTCCGTTTGGATAATTGTTAATTCAAACATGAAAATCATTATCACCTCCATTGAAGATTGCACCCGCTTTGCATAGTTGTCCTAAAGGAGGCAAAACAAAGTGTGGTTATCCTATTTTATCTAGTCACTGTCGTCTCTTGAGTTCTTAGGCGTAGCTTAGACCTCTAAAACCCTTATCTTTTTGCCTCTTTTTTGAAAATTTGGAATACCTGATGGAAAGAGACTCAATGTCAAAACCGTCTAAGTCTTCAACTTGCAAATAAATTTTAACACCAGCAGATCACAACACCCACTGGTCTTATCCACATGTCATGACCCGAGTAAAGAAACATTGGAGTTATTGCACAATCTTCTTAGCATTTGCAATCACTTTTCAAGAGAGGATAAAGTGTCCTTGGGCATTTTATTCTGTGTACGGTGGGTATTCAAAACGCACACCAGCAGGTCCCATATGTGTGAACACATGGAAGGGAAGAATTACAGGAAACCAAGGAGAACAGGAAGTTGTAGGAATTCGGGGAGCAATCAAATAATATTTGACATCAGAGGAAAGTTTCTCTCTTCTAAGTTCTACAAATAAATTGGGACCATTGACATCTTGTGGAGATTCGAGAGTCGAGATTGATCCAACATCAAAGAAAAGTTCCACCTTAGGCGACCTTGTGGGAATATTGGCGACATGAGGAATTCTGGGAATTAGAGGGTCATTAGGATATGTACGATACGATCTTACTAGGGAATTTTTCCATTGACGAGTATGCGGGAAAATATTGCTCGACGAGTCATTGCAAGAAAACGTGGGTCATTAGGATTTGGTGGAGATGCGAGGGGGACCCAAATATATTCGGCATCACTTGGAAGTTCTACAGATTCCGTAGAGGTAGGAAACTCCGCTAGTGATGAGGTAACTTGGCGCCGATGGAAGTTTGAAGTCTTTAAGACTTAGTGGAGATATGAAGGTGTACAAGAAGGCCCAAAATTTTTGTAGATCCGAATACATGCCCAAGTTTTGCCATCTAATCAGGAGGGAAAACTCTGCAACTTCATAACTTGTTCCATTTTCTATCAAAACTTCACCAATCTTGAAATGTGGATACCCTTTTGGCTCTTCTTCTAGGTGAAGTCATCAATTGAGCTTGAACACAATTTTTTTTCAGAATTTGATCATCAATTCCTGCAAGAAAAACAAAGAGGGAAAGAGCTAACTAGGAATTTTTTTCTCGTTGATACAAGTTTGCTTGTGAATCTGGATGCTCTTGTATCAGGGTCCTCTCGTAGGGCTCTTTGAACTTGTGCTATATCTTATAGCTTGGCATTTAACTATTTTAGCTTTTCCTACACTTTCTTTGTTCACCTTTAATTTGTACTTTATGTTTAGAACTTTAGATACTATTTATAACCTATGTTATCTATGTACTTTGATTTTCCAACCTATTATATTTTTAGTCCTATTTACCTATTCTGGTTATTCATGGAAACTAATACAATTTCATTCTTTCTTTCTCTCTCTCTCTCTATGTGGAATGGCGAGTTCTAGAAACATGTACAAAATTACTTGTTCAAAGGAAATCTAATACATAGTGAAAATATTTGATATCTCCTTATGACAGATTGGTACAAATACAGCAGAACTTGGTTATCTTGGAGTTCCTATGGTGGTCGTTTTTCCTACACATGTACTTGAGGTACTTTTCATGTTTTGTGTTTTTTTTTTTCAAATTCTTTTTAACATCTTAGCTAAATGGTTGTGTATGAAAGTCAAAACCAATAAACAAGGAATTTGTGTTAATTGTTTAAGGTGGCGTTCCATTTACATTATCTAGGATTTAAATTTAATGTGATGCTTAAAAGGCATGGATTTCTGTAAAGAACATAGGGGTTGCTTGGATTTGTATGACCTGCAAATGATTATTTGTATGAAAACTGCAAATGGTATTATAGAAAATGAATCAGAATTGCAATGAATTTTCTATCCTCCATGCATGCACCATTAAGATAAATACATATAAATCTAAACTTAATTTCTCTAAATGGTAAAAATTTAGGTTTTCAAGGCTACTACAGGAGGGCTGATGGGTATGTTGGTAAAGTTACATGGAATGATAGGAGTAATTTTGATGAATTTGGTGAAACTAAAGAGTTCTTCCTTTCTTGCATGGCCCAATCGGTACGTTTCATCTTGACAGCATCCTTTTATTTTAACAAAATCTATGTAGTATTGTTTCGTTCTTGGAGATTTCAATTTGATTTCTGCAATTAATTCCTTCAAACTCTTCTTTCTCTTATTGAAGCAGGATTGCCTGAAACACATGTTTACATTGATGATTATTTTATAGCAGAATAACATTATCAGATCTCTGTTACATACAAAATTTAGATCCATTGCGAGGCTATATGAACCAATTATCAGTCGGAAATTCAAGTTTCAGTTTTCAGACTACATTTACAGTGGAAAACTTTCATAAGTCTAGAATGTCTCTGGTTCTTTCTGTTTTATATGTTCTATACTAAAGGTGGTAATGAGACCTGAGAATGGAACGGACCAGTCAACACTGGCTAGCAGGATACTGGGAGAATCAAAATGTCAAGGATCAAATTAGGAGTCAACAAAAGAACTTCAGCTGAGCAAGGATCATCTAGTTCTGATGCAGTCAAGATTGGAGTGTCCAATTAAGGACTGTCTAACCTTGTAGCCAATAGGACTTTCAAATCTAAGCCTTATTAATATACAGTGGAACTAACCGAAACAATATAGAAAGAACAGTTACATGTTATTAGATTAATTGCTTGTGAGCTTGATTATATGCTAGGCTTCAGCCTTTGAGTTACAAACTAGATCTTAAAGATATTGACATATATTTCTTTATCTGCTTTCTTCCTTACCTTCCCTTTCTTCTCCTCCTCTATGTTTCTTGTTGTTTCTGTCTGCCACCGTTCTTACTTCCTCTGTTTCTATCTTCTTGGTTTCTGCCTGTCCTCAAATCATATCGCACCTCTCTTTATATAGAAGATATAGAATGAAATGTAGCGGGTGGCAACACGATACATCCTCATAGAGTAATGTGATAAGGATCAAGGCCCCAAAATTAAATATTTTTCTCATTGGCCAATGTTAGAAGTCAGTGCATCATCCTTTTGTAGCGTGCAGTTGCATTGGTAATGTGTAGCATTATCATTTCTGATAGACTTGGAACTAGGGGCCCTTAAATTCAATGTGGTTACATACATGGCATCTCTTAAAACCTATAACGAAGTACATAACTTTAAGAATTGGTACAAGTTTTAAATACTTGCTGCATTGTTCAAATGAGTTATTGTTATACAGTAAGTAACTCGGCCTTAACCTTAACTAACTTTTAGATGGAAAACATGCATGCAGTGATCAATAATACATGAAAATTGAATAGAATATTCTAGATATCTCATGTTATCTATGATCTCAACTGCAACCAATGATTATTAATTGTAGTGTCTTGTGGTGTCATTGATGGCTTGAATGTGCCTACTAGATCAATAACACATGAAAATTGAATGGAACATTCTAGACATGTGTTGTAGTATATGATCTCAACTGCAACCAGTGATTATTATTGTTATTTTATATTAGATATAGTTTACAAAAGAGAGATTACATCATTTAAAGCTGCTGCTCCCGAGAGTTTTAGAGAGGATTACAAGACATCAAAGATCAAAAGCAAGGATCGAGTTTGCAGTTCAAAACATTATAGGAGTAACAGTGAAACTAAAACTAGTCCCAAACTCCTATTATATTGCTACTTCAATCTGCTTTATCAACCTCATATGCAAATAGGAGGCATGATCAGAATAGGATCCATATTCATAACAGTAGGCAGATCACTGCCCTTGGGGTTTTTCACCTTTAAGATCTGCT
Organism: Sequoiadendron giganteum; assembly: GCA_007115665.2. Lineage (NCBI taxonomy): Eukaryota > Viridiplantae > Streptophyta > Pinopsida > Cupressales > Cupressaceae > Sequoiadendron > Sequoiadendron giganteum. Next base: position 547,159,400 of record CM021104.1, on the reverse strand, counting down.
TTTTCAATCTTCCTCTCTTGCAAATATTTGTTCAGCAGTTCCAGCTCCTCCTTGTTCAATCTATTCCTCCCTTGAGGAAAGAAATGAGCTAATGTAATGTCAGATCTGTAAATTAGCATGACACCTTCCTTTAATAGGATCATAAAATGATCTTTTGGGATCTTCATGGCAGCCGATACCTGTGATATAATATTCAAGAAAGTGAGTTCACTATTAAACTCGGTAAGATGCCTTCTTTTGCTCTGAAAAACCTCTTCATTCCTCTTCTTCCATAAAAACCATAAAAGCTCATTCGAAAAAACAAGCCTAAATTAATTTGAAGTATCATCAAATCTCTCAACATAGCCAACAAGAATCTCATGCCAAGAAAAACCAATGTCATCATTCCAATTCACAGGAAGACCAAAAAATAAAGACCATATAGCAATAGCATATTAGCAATCAAAGAACAAGTGTTCAAAAGTTTCAGGCATAGAACAACTGTCACAAGTTCTGGTAGGAAGCCCATACTTATGCAAAACTTGGCCAATAGCTAATTTTTTTAAAATAAGCAACCAATGAAAACAGGTCTTTTTAGGCTCAACATTATTATGCAAAGATGGGTAAGGATTGTAGTCCATTTAGAGTCAGGCCAGGTCAAATGCCAAGAAGAATTTAGCCACTCAAATACCTCTCCAGAGCCAACAAGCATCAAATATATATTCTTAACAGAGACTGAAAGCAGATTAGAACCATCTGTCCACTTTATTCTGTCTAGATCATCTGTATCACACACTGCAGACCCGGGAAACTAGTCCCCCAAGCAGTTACGGATATGGTAGTCCATACTTAGCACTCAACTGCTCCCAAGAGCTCAGGCTATCATTAATAAGCAGATCTTGAAGGTCTCTAATCCCCCGAGAGTTCCAATTTTTTGCAGAGAAACCTCAAAATAGAGCCAACGGTTTTCCATTCAGGCCAGCATTCCGCCATATAGATCTGTTAGGTACATAGTAGGAGGGAGAGAAATTCATTGCTTCACCTCCAGATAGCAAATGCCTAACCTGAGTCCAAGTTTTCCAAAGAGTGGTAAAAATAGTAAAGCCAAAAACTCTAACCTCAAACTGGCCAAAAATGGTATCATGTAAATGCAGATTTTGCCACTGATTACCCTTCTTTGGTTTGGATAGTGCCAGGTTATTCCTTACCAAAATTTTCCAGGGTTCATCACCCTCCAGAGCCTTGAAAATCCATTTTGAAGCTAAGGAAATCCCCTCGATTTGAAGATCCTTTAGGTCTAGTCCACCTTGCTTTTTTGGGAGGCAGCACCAATTCTAGTTTACATTGTGTCTCTTTTTGTTACCCTCACCATCTAACCATAAGAATTCCCTGAGAATCCTTTGAAGCTTTCCAAATTGAATATTGGCAAACAACCAAGCTGAGGAGTGGTACACTGCATGAGAAGCTATGACCTTTTGCACAACCTGAATCCTGCCAGCAAGAGAGAGCAGTTGTGTTTTCCATTTTTGATGTTTCTTCTCAATTTAAAAAAAAAGCCAGTCCCACATATTTTTTAATGAGGGAGAAACTGAGAATGGAATTCCCAAGTATATCACAATCTTATGGGGGTTGGACCATCCCCAACCCTTATTCACTAGCCAATTGGGGGGCTCATGAGACCAAGCAATAACAGTGGATTTATGAGGGGCAATCTGTGACCTAGAGGCAACACAAAAAAACTTCCACCCTCTTCATAGTATTATCAAAATTGGCTTCAGACAACTTAATGAAGAGGGCAGTGTCATCTGCAAATTGAGCATTCAACAATTGTTCTTGGTTGGGCAGTCTAATTCCATTAATTGGGGGGGACAACAAGTCAGACCTAAGAACATAGTGTAAGGCATCAAGTGCAATAACAAACAAGGCAAGAGCTATAGGACAGCCTTACCTAATCAACCTTTGGAGAATTATTGAATCAGTGAGCTAACCATTAACATCAATCACAGTGGATGAATCATTAAAAAGAAGCTTGATCCATTTACAAAAGATAGGTGGAAAACCAAAAGCATGCAACATATCCAACACAAAGGGCCATTCAATCCTATCATAAGCCTTCTAAAAATCTAGCAGAATCATTGCCACCTATTGCTTATCATGTTTGGCCCAACTCATTCCCTCCCAACTTGTTATAAGATTTTGAAGAATATACCTTCCCTTGATGAAGCCTATTTGAGTGACTGACACAACTTTCCCAAGGATTCCTGTTAATCTGCAAGAGAGAGTTTTTGCAAGGATCTTATATGAGACATTTAAAAGGGTAATAGGTCTCCAATTCTTAATAAGTGTTTTTTCTCCATCCTTGGGGATGTTTTGGCCCAAAGAGTTATTCTGAAAAGCATAGTTACATATTTCCAGCAACTCAGACCCAATCCAATCAATATTGGCTTTATAGAACTCGGCTGTAAGGCCATCTACACTCGGTGATTTCCCATTAGCTAGTGACCTAATGGTGTTTTCAATTTCTCGCAGAGAGAGGTCTTTCTCAAGCATCTTAGCATCCTCATCACTGACTTTCTTGGAAATCATCTTAAGACAGAATTCTCTAGCTTCCTTGTTTTTACTATTTTGCTCAGAAGAAAACAAATTCTGAAAGAAGGAATAAAAGGCTGTTTTCGTATAGGATCATCAGAGATTCCCTTTGTCCATAATAGGTCCTATATGCTCCTTCTCTTGCTTAGTCTTAATTAAGTTAAAAAAATATTTAGTCCCCCTATCACCTTCCTGCAACCAATTCATCCCAGCTCTAATCCTCTGACCTTGAAATTTGTAGTTTTTCAGTTTCCTAAGAAGGGATCTAGTTTTGATAAGAATGGTTTCCAACTGAATATTAGAATTATTATCTTGAACTTGTCTTTCAAGCACCAATAATTTCTGATGCAGCAAATTATCAATAATGTTTCTATCCTTAGCCTTTTTTTTGCCAACTACTTGAAAGAGTTTCCTCCAAATATCAATTAAGGCATCTCACTTCTGAAGAGGATCAAGGTTCCTATTAAGGGACTTGGCTAACATAGTGACAATTCTAATTCCACCAAGGCAAGTAGGATCATTAAGCAAGGAGTAGATCAACTTGAAAGAAGAGAGCCTCTGCTGAAAGGAGGGTGGAGTGGTGGGAGCAAATATTGCAGTGGTTTCAATGGGAGAGTGATCAGACATGGAGGTAGGAACCACCACAACAACATTTTCACCATGAGCGCCATAAAAGGTGAAATGGTTCCTATCCCCATAGGATCTATCCAATCGATTGTAAATTCTTTTATTTAGGGATTGGTTATTGCACCAAGTGAACCAAATTGAGCTAGAAGAAGCCTTGCTTTTCTCCGGAGGGTCACATAAGTTTAGATTGCTCTTCATCTTAGACCAAAAAAATAGTTCATCCCCTTTCCATAAGAGGTCTTTACCCCCTTTCTTATCAGAGCTAGATTCAATCATGTTAAAGCCCCCAGTGCAGATCCAGGGGATTTTAGGAAGGTTTGTGGCCATCCAATTCCAAAAGGTCTTGTTACACCCCAAATTGTGAGTTTACTATTTACAATTACTAGATAGGGTAAATGTGAATTCTGGAGATGAATTATTGATGCTTGTACCTTGTTATCAATATGAATGTTTTCTCATTTGATGTTGTTTCATTTGATGTTATCTCAATTGATGTTATCCATGGAGAAATACTGCATAGAGGAGAATAGATGGTTATTGAATTGTGAATATTCTATCTCTTGAAATGTTTAAGTATACTGCTTATGTTATGAACATATGACTTCCGTAAGTGTGTATTAGTGAATGCAAGTATATGAACCATTGCTCCAGGGAGAGGGGAAGTATCACTCGGGAGAGGAGTGTAATGTCCCTTACCTGTGGGGCTCTAAGGTGACCGAAAACTAGGAGTTTAGACCTTCTTTCCCTACCTCAGATATTTGGCTAGGCTTGTTTGAATAAAGTCCTGCAATCACCATTCATATACATATGTGCCATAGATCTATGTGTTAGCTTTAGTATCTAGCAACATAATCAGACATAATCTTAATTGCAAAAGGAAATGAGCAAACAAGAGGAGTGCCCTGTATGGATCTGCCCCGAAGCCTTTGTGTTGGGCACGAGAGGTTGCCTCTCACAAGCCTCCTTTCCCAACGGCTTAGTACCTGGATTCCCCATACATAATAGTACCTCAAAAGACACTTGCCCTATTAGGACAAGGTGAAGTCCTACGGACCAAGGGCCTACGACCTACCACCCCTATAATAGTGTAGTTTCCTACGGTGGGACCCTCACCTCCCTATGTCTAACCCATTTCTCGGGCCTACGAACATGATAGGGGGGTTTTTAGGCTAACCACTTGGACTCTACTACACCTGCCTAATAGGGTAACAATCACGGAGAAGACAATCTTTACATAAGCATAGTAAATGTATTTATTATCATTCTATTTCTGATATTTAGGAAAGAGGTATTTCATATATTCAATGAGATGCTTTCAAGGGAGGTTAGAAAAATGCATCAGCAGATATGTTCCTACATTATATTCATGCATAAAGAAAATGTCCATGCAATGTTTGGTAGTATATTTCTGATGCTATTGTCCCTATTATATTATATAGGCACTAAAATAAATCCCTGACAATCAGAGAAAATCGATACTAAGAGCAGGCAATGTTTTCTTTAATGCAATTTGAAGTATCTAAATTAGCTTTAGCACCAGACATTAATGTATGCAAGAAAGAGACCTGTAGTTGCATTCAGTTCTATATTCAATTAGACGTAATGGAATGATGTACTTCAATATTGTGTTTCTATGTTTCCATTGTTTTTGGCAGAGAGGTGAATTGATATTGTCTAATATAGATTATATGGGACGGTGCCCAGGATTATGTTGATTAAATAAACTAAATACAGGCTAAGTGAGAGGACTCACCAAATCGCGATCTGCAACAGGGCTCCACTTGTCTCCACATTTCTAGTTCGTTCTCTCTTTTACTCCAAGCCTGTCGAGTTCCCCTTTATCTCCTCTCTAATGGTGGCGACCAGATTCAGAGGGCGCGACCTTGGGAGAGCCCATTCCTATGAGTGGCGTCTCTTTGCGATTTGCGGGAGATTGTTGACTTTGATTTACTTTTATTGTTTCACTAATGCATGATTGATATATCATTTATTTTATTATATTTCTTTATTATTTTATTTCCTTTATTTCTTTATTTATATATTATTTTCTTTATTAATATAATAATATTAAGTGTTTTATTTCATATTATTACAATTATAATATTATAATGTTAAGTGGGCGTTACTTAAACATTTTAGTTTGTCAATATTATGATTATGATAACATTAGATTTTAGTATATATAATATAATTATAATATTGCCTTTGGCAATTATAATTATATTAAATGGTTATCTTTAGTGTCATGATGCCAGGGATATGACAAGGAGCTTGGTCGGATAACCAGTAAAGTAAACTAATTGGGCATACACACACGTTACCTTAGATTGAGTGAACTGAGTCGGTTGTGTTGGTTATAGGTAAGTCATCCGTAGCTTGTATGTTTGCATTAGGAGTCTTGTCTACTTCTGTATGTATTTATGAGTGATGTTTATCTATGTATTTGTCTTGTGATATTACGATCATAATAATTGTAACGTAAATGGATGTAAGTGAAACAGATGTGGACATATATACACATATCCATAGAGATATGCATATCAATACAAACGTACGTTGGCAAATGGATATGCTCATACGAATGAATTGATATGATATACCTACACATATGTTTACATAGAGGTATATACAGGTATATATATTTATATATGCACACATCCTGTATTATGTGGATATTAATAATATTATTATTATTGCCTTCTGAATTTGCATTTATTAGATGTATGCTAACTGGCTCACAATATATATATTTGTTTTTGATTAAGGAAAAAACAGGTTTTGAAGGGGTCTCTAAACCCTTTAACAACAGAGAAAATAAAGATAAAGCATGAAAGAGTTCAGATCAAAATAGAATGCTGCCAACAAAGATGAGAACAAAAGACCAGCCCAGAGGCAGCACAGCAAAAAAACTAGCAAAAACCTAGTGAAAGTCCAGCCGCTAGGCCAGATTCCTCAGGACGTCTACAACCTCCTGCTCCAAATTGTTCATATTTATTGTTGCTTTCTTAATTTCCTGAATGTCCACATGGATCTTGTTAGCCTTCCTCTTCAGGTTGGCTCTAGTTCTTTTGCTCGGCCCAGCACCCTCCGCTTGGCTTTGTTCTTTCTCATCTTCCACATCCACTGCAGTCCTTACCTAATAGGCCTTTTCCAGATTCTCAACCATCATGTTCATGGTGCTCGCGGTGGATTTTAAGATCTTGTGACTCATTTCCAAAACCTTTTGAATAGACTCTTTAACGTTCTTGAGCTTTTTCATCATAGCTGATAGCTTGCCGTCATGATTACTCTTGAATTTTTGCAAATCCTCCACAGTTTTCTTAAGGCAGTCTATCATATATCTCTTTTCTTCCTCAGTCCACAAGTCATCGGCCTTATCTCTGTCTTTGTTAGTTTTATACATCATATCATTCTTTTCCAACTTGCTGCTAAAAACCCTTTGATTCAACCTAATCTCCTTAATCTCAAAGAAAACCCACCTAATCAACCTGAAGAAATCCACGGACCCATTGCAAGCGATAGCAAGGATATTAGCAAGAAACTTGCGCTCAACTTTAAAGTAATGATCATCCTCCTTGAGGTCACTGGGATACCTAGGCCTATCCTCCCTATTAGTAGCAGGGTAGCTAGAGTACTCCAACGAAGGGGTTGGCTGAGGCTCATCCTGATTGGTTTCATAGGAGGGGTCCTCCACAAGATTCCTCTTGTCCTTCTCCTAAGGAGAGACACTGGCTTTACCTTTCACCTTCAGATTAGTAGCCTTAGAACCCAAGAAAATGACTTTAGCTCTGCCTGTGGAGATCATGGCACTAGGTTTAGGAAGGGCACGGGCTTTGGACTTACTTTTGTTACTACCCTTCCTCACCACCTTTGAGGGATGATCTTCCTCATCCTCCATATCAGTCTCCCATTCATCTTTGTCCGTGTAGCTAGCACTCGGTTCATCCTTAGTAGAGGCAGAGTGGGGAGAAGGGGTCTGGTGGGAAAGAGTCAACATAGCTTTGAAATGTTCAAAACTAAGAACAAGCAAACACTCTTGAAGAATGGGGTATCTAACCGGGTTCGATCTATGGTCCTAAAGACTAGCATTCAGCGAAGTAGAAAGATAGAAAGGGAAGGAAACCCTAACCTAATGCCGAAACTGATTCAGGAGCACAAAATGGTAGCCGAAAACCCTTATATATCTACCATCTAGCGTAATGTATTCCATAATTGCCTTCAACACGTCCCGCCAAAGCAATTTGATCTTGGTGGAGTCATAACTTCTTTTGGTAGCTCTGCATAGGTCCTCCTTCTTATCATTCTTTGGAAATTTTCTCACAGCCTGGTCAGAAAGCTTCCTATCCCTATAGAACTTGAGACCCTCCATGGGAAGCCCAATGACATCGGCAATTAACTGCTCATCAATGGCCACCTTTCTCCCAAACAAATTAACCTTACCATTGTTCCATTCCTTAGCAAAAAACCTAGTTATCTTCTGGTCCCAACCATGGAGTTTTTCGATGTAGTTAGTAATCCCACCCTTCTCCAGCAAATGCCAAACCTTAGTGTTACTCTTTAGGCCCTCACAATCCGTCGGTTCCACCAGGTGACGCTCGCCTCCCATGTTGACAGTGTTGCAATCCTACTGAGAAGATTCTAGAAATTCAAATAACTTGATAGCCGAAATGCCCAAAAAGTATGCGAAGCACAAAATATCAGAGTGGCAATTAATATTAAGGAACTCCAGCTGTAATGTCCCCTTTTCAGTGATGACCTTGTTATGGACTGATAGCCTATTTCCCAGAAATTTGTAGGCTATTCAGATGAGCATAGTAGGATTTCTAGTGTTTCCTTCTCAGTTTGGCCTTTTGTGGTTTTGATGTAAACTTACTATTTTTAGTAAGTCCATTTTTGGTAGTATCTTCATCAGTAGTATTGTTCAGATCATTATCCAAATCATGGTAATCTCTCAGTTTTGGTTTGGCGTTGGCTTTTTCATTGGACTAAGTTTATACTTAGTTAAAATTGTGTTTTGAAGTTGTACCCCACGCCTAGCTTAATGACTTCAAGTTGTTTTTAAGTTGGGGTCATAAAGCTGATACATTTAATATTTTATTAAATGTTTTATTTCTTATCAAAGTGGGACGACTTGGAGAGGAGAATGAAGAGTTTTAATATTTTATTTTAAAAGGTTCTTTTTGGAGATGGGCGTCCCTTTTGGGAAGATGAGGAGTTGTCTCTTGGAGTTACAGTTGATTCATCTCCTTCTAAGAAGCTCATTTATTGTTGGCTTGCTCTTTCTTCCTCATCTTGGAAATTTGAAAGTAAAGCTATGCTACTGATTTGAAACCCAGAACCTGGCTAAGGGGAAGCTTAGCATTTTGCAATCCATCCTTTGGGCCTGAAACTATGGCTTCCTAGGTGGTTCTTTGAGACTGTGCTTCACACAGGAGTGCAGATGGAGCTTTATTTCTGATGTTATTGTTACCTATTTTTCACTACCATGTCAAACAGGTAGAGCTGAATTGTAAATTCAAAGCCAAAAGGTACACCAGTTGTTCAAAATTTACTGCTAAGTACTCATTATTATGCAATGTTTCATTATAGTGTGAATTTCAGTGATATTATGCAAAAACATTTCAAAATGATATCATAAGATTGCATAATGTTTGCTGTTTTATTCATAATGTACAAACCAAAATCCCACACAAGCCGTGGGGGTAACTCAATTTGATTTTCACAATCAAATAAAGGGTGCATGAAGTAAAGTAAACTATACAGGTGAGAATAAAGAAAGTATAGGGTAGAAAGTGATTCGTCATTGCCTGGAATGAGGAATTGCTGACAAGTTGAAGTCTTCAGTTGGGACTCTGAGTCGATCTAGCTCCAAGCTCCAGCATACTTGCAAGTTGATGGAAGTGTGGTTAGAGCAATGCGAATCAAATCCTATCATATGCCTATGCTACCAACAAAAATATAGCATACAATCAATCAGACATCCATCAAATGATTTCATTAAAAAGGGCACAAAACTCAAGAGGAAGCTTTCAGCTTCTTTTATTTTGCTAACACGTTTGTTCACTGTGCAGGAATAGGTTCATTATGTTCGTGATCATTTTATCAGATATGTGGAGTAAAACGGGCTCCCACAAGGGTTGAGCTCGGCATATCAAGGAGAACACACTCTCAAGTTACATACGAGAGTTCATTAATATTGATAACAGTCATTAAGAGAGCTGCTGAAATTGAGAATATAATCATACAAGCAACCTTATTTCAGCTCTACCATATATTCTATACAGGTTACAAAATGAAGCAAACTCATAACACTGTCATGAGTATTCAAATGCTTCAGCTTAAATGACAGTCAGTAAGAGAGCAAATACATTGATATTACTTGTTGTCCTAGATGATGCAATTTTCAGCTTAAGAATAATCATAATCATCATAAGATTTCAGGGAGGAAACTTGCATAACAGTATGGTGAAGATCTGCCATGTCAATTAAGTGACAACTCAGGATGCTGAATTTAATGAAAAAAATAAATAGCCATGGTGACAGTCATAAGCCTCAACACTCAAAAAAGCAGCAATAAAGATAAACAGCATTCAGTGACAGCAGGATAAGCAGGAAAATGCATGTAATAGTGAATAAACGATAGTCATATATCTATAGAGTCTCAAGTCTCAACTTGCAAGAGGAAAGGAGGTCAGAAAACAAATACCCTTCATGAGGCAAGGCTGAGCCTTTTATAAAGTCAATTTACAGAACAGAAAAACCACGATGGGCAGCCTGTTGGCTTTATTATGCTACTTCAATGAAGGTATGATAAAAGTATATTCTTGCTAGAATGACAAGAAAAGCAACACATTACAGTTCAAGGGTTTGCATCACAGTCCTAGTTAAGGGGAAAACACATCGAGCGATAAGTGGTGATCATTTAGAAGATGGCAAGCACTGTTATGTTATAGCATGATAATTTAAAGAGTGATCTCTACTATATCTCGTGTTAGAGAAAATCAAAAGGTAAAAGCCGAAGGTGAGTTTTAAGTGAAAACACAGAAGTATTTATTTTAAGACTCGGCAACACTTGAGAGAGCTAGCACTGAGAAAGAAGGGAAAAGATCTAGTTGATGTTCTCATCGCCAATAACATACATATTATAAAAGACAGACAGGAGAACATGAGTGCATTAATTCAAGGATTTTGAGGGTTTGTATGAGCTTTCTACAATCTGATTATGTGAGTAGGAACAGAGAAAAATGAAAAGAAGGTGCCTTTCCCAAACAGGAGGTGATATTGCACCGTTTCAAAGCAATCAGAATTTACAAGTGTAGTGATGCTATGGAATAACAAAGTTATTGCTCTTATACCATTTTCAACATACCCATGTTGGGTTTTCACATAAAATGCAGAACCCACCTGTGTAGGGGTTATTCACAAAGATGCAAGTTACAAGGGAGAATCAAAACCGAGCCCAGTAATGAACAGAGTGAAGGGGGTTTTTGAGTTTTTCTGCAGTTAGGAGACTTCGAGATTATCGAACCTTCAAGATACCCAAGATTCATGGCGGCCTGCAATATATAAAAGGAAAAAACACCCAAAAGCACAAATATGGAGCAGTTCATGCACAGAGCTTCTTTTTTCTTTCTTTCACAAAGTGCATTAAAGAGGTTTCTTCTTTCACTTTTTAGGAGATATTCAAAAATGAGAAGCCATGGCCTGCAATAAAGGTATATATACTCAACTTATTTTAGAAATATTCAGAATGCTTGAAAGATTCAGAAGAGCAAATACAAGGTGCAGGTTACAAATATCATTTTCAGCTTAGATTTCGAATACCCACATGGGGTTTTCTATCAAAAAGCTAAAATACAGATTCAAGTTTCAGCCAAACACATCATGAATACCTGCGAGCCTATTTTGTGAATTTCAAGCACCAACAGTAGAATAAGCAATAGCCAGTAAATGCAAAAAACCCTTGAGAATATACACAAAAAAGAAAAGGAGAATAGGCCGCGGTTGTAGAAGCTAGAAAATGCTTCAAAAAATGGAAGTACAGAAGAAGAATAAACAAGCTTCAAGAAAACACTCTAGCCGTGGCCAGCCTCAGAGAGCTCTTAAAACACATGGTTCGAGCTTGCATCATGGTGGCTAGAACAGGAGTTTCAATCAAACAGAGGACAAATAATAGAAATATCAGACATAAAGCATACTGGTCGCGGCCTTATGGCTTTCTTTTTTTTGCTTCAATACACAGTAAAAGGCCATAATGCTGTCAAAAGTCAACTTACCCATGAATTGTAGAGGGTCGATCATGATGAAGGCAAGAATCTGAAGTATCAAGCATTTCCAAGCTACAAAAGCCTTAGTGTTCTCCATGGTGGCACAGCTCCATCTCAAGTAGAGCTTCAAGTCAAAATGTAAGAGGATGAGTAATGATTTAGGGTTCGGGCTTATCAATCTTGCCCTTTTTGGTCAATGACTTTTGATTATCTTTTGTCATAAAAAATCGAAGTAGCTCCAAAAATCATTCCTAAGTGTTACTGTCGTGGTTTGGGTCAATAAACCTAATGATATTGATATGGGGGCCGACCCTTATGTGCTGATATGGTGGCCGATTGGAATACATGCTAGAAGGTGGAATAATTTGTGTTATCTAATGCATGAAGAAGTGATACGGCAAGAAGGGATATTTGGTAATACCTTTGGGTTATTCACTCTTGGTTATATTTTTGGAGTGATAAGGAAGTTTTTTTTTTATGCATATTTAAGCATAATCAAGGATTAACCTTGTTAGATTTATAATATGTTTGCATAATATTATTTTTGTAAAGTCAATTGACTAAATGATATTTTATAAATCATTTAATTGATTGGACTCTCTTGAATGCAAACATAAATATAAAATTAATCCTTTTTCATGCTTAATTATAAAACATGAAGTTAGAGTTATGACTGAAGTTCCTAGTTGGAGATGAACACAAGTTCTATTTTTAGACTGTGCATGGTGGAATGTCGAAAATACTAAAAAAATTTCGATCATGCACAAGTGTTGTTCAGTTTCAGTTGATCGGATCATGCAGATAGGCCTCCTTCTTCAGTTCCACATCAGTTCACGGTTTTTTTGGTCATGCGCATGGAGAGGTGGTGGTTTTTTAGCAGAGAGTGCAGTTTACTTCATTTTTGATCTATTTTTAGTAGGGTTTCCTCTTCTGCTCGGATTTCAGCCTTGGAGTTATCACTTTTACTTCAGTTGGCTTTCACTTCTATTAGTGGCTGCTTTGAGCATGCCTATTGTATATATTGAGGAAACTTAGCCATTTTCCTCTAGTTCTTATTTTTCGCCTTTGCATTCTGCAAAGTGAATTATTTGTAACTCAGCTTATTTCAGATTAATACAGTAGTAGGTTTATAGGTTAATTAGTGTATGATTTGTAGAAAGTCTCCTTTTATTTCCAGTAATTCAGAATTTGCCTTCTAGATTTCAAGCATCATTGCTATGTAGGATTTGATCGAGGAGTTATTGTGTTAGCAATTTTGTAACCTTTAACACTTTTGTCCCCTTCATGAATTTTGTATGCATCCTAGTTTAAATTTTCTGGTTAAACACTGTGCAAATCAATAATCAAACAGTTTAGTTGTGAAAATCATATTTTCCTTCCAAATTTGTTTCTTTAAAGCCTCTGTTTAAAACATTTAAGTGATTGAGCTATTAGATTAGGTTGTGCGAATGAAAGTAGTGGGTAATCGTTTTGTGAGTTAAGTCTGCATATTGGATTCTTCGGTGCATCACCATAGTTAAGATTTACAGTTCTGCATTTAGATTTAGCCTTTCTCCCTTTTCCCAGCAAATTATTCAATTATTAATCAAGAAATCATATAGGAACCAGCCTAGAATCTGGAGGTCTAATTCCTTATAGGGTACCCACAACTTGGAATTAGTTCCCATGTTTCAATAGATTGTTGAATTTAACTATTCAAGCATTCGGGTGCAATTTGTTTGACAACAATTATTTAACAGGTTGCTGCTGTATAATCTGTTATTGAGTTGCTGGTTTGTTCATGGCTGAAGTGAATTTTTGTTTGTAGCTTCGCCATCGAATTTTCTATCGTCCTGGGTACTGGCCCATGCTGTTCGACTGTGGAGGGTGCCCCTTTCAGCAAGTTTGCAGATTTTATCATTGAGTTTTTTATTTTTAAGAAGAGGTCGACCTTCTTGCTTGGTCGTACCTTTTCCTGACTTGTACATTGGGATTCGTGCCACTCTGTGACTGTTGTTTTGGCTCGAATTCTTCATGGAGGTTGGACACCTAGCTCTTAGCTGTGGTTTGGTTGTGATTTGAGAGCTTTCCGAGCTGTTTAAAAGAAGATACGTCCATTTTGGTGAATTCACAACTTGCTGGTTTGATTTTCTATACCTTCTGTTTTTTATCAGATTAGTTATTTTGCAGCTGTATGTCATTTGTTTGTAAGTTGATTAGTAGTACTAACAGCCATTGTTTCATTGCTGCAAATTCTAGTTAATTTTATATTCCCACGATTGAGTGGTTGAGTTTAATAAAGCATCTTTCTTATGTTGTATTCCCCCCACAAAATAAGTGGTTGTGAGGACTTGTATACCCCCGACTGTACAAGTGGAAGTGTAACCACATGGCTAGCTTGCCACCTTAATTAAATTGTAATAATCTCACCCACTGAACAAGTGGAGTATTCCCACTGCTTGTGGATGCCTGCTCAGCATAAGAAGCGTTCTTTTAGTTTTGTAATTAGCACTCCATATGTTAGCACCTCGCCTTCTAAAGGATCTTGTGTGCACATTCTTGGTGTTGAGTTTAGCTCTCTCTCTAAATTGTAATCAAGTCAGTTATTGAGTTATTAGATCCTAGGGATCCTCCGACCATATGCCCACCCCTCTTCCTTAAGTGGTTTTAGGGTGCATTCTTGGTTAGAGTTTATTTCTGCATCGTTTTGATTTGGAGCTAACCTGAATGGGTGCATGATTGCATTGTATGTGAACTGAAAAAAATCAAGAAAAAATTAAGGGGAACATTTCAGTGGTATCAGAGCTTGTTTTCTTGCCATCCTGTGTGTTTAGCACTTCAGAGATAGATGAGTGATAGAGAATTACATTGCTACACCAGAGGAAACAGAGTTTAGTTTCAGCTTCCTGAGATTGACACCTTTTCAGAGGTTTTGAGAAACCAAGAAACATCAATTGACAGTATGGCTGACAAGGGTAAGGGACCAACCAATGAGACTAAAGATGGTAGTGATTCTAGAGTTGAAAAGAAGTTTGATGCAATGCTGGATATGATGTCAAGACTACTTGCAAGAATCGATCAACAAGTAATCACACCCCAGCCAACGCAAGGATCAGATTCTAGTGGTTCTAATTCAGAACCAAGAGGGAGAATAGTTGGGCAACATGTTGCCCATTCAAGGGAATCAACTCCTAGACCTCTCCTTCCTTCTTTCACTCCTAGGGAGGAAGCATCTGCTGAACCCGAAGTCCCCATGGCGGATGAAGTGAGACAAAGTTACATGGAGTATGTCTCTCTTCCATATGAAATCAAAGAGAATCTAACTTTTGATCAGTATATGAATCAAAAGAGAGGAAGAGGAGGAAAAAAGGATTTTCGAGCTCCTATGGGTCCCAAAATGGACTACCAACAAGCACTTGCCAAAGTCACCTTGGTTCATTATGATGGAAGTGATAAGTGCACAGCTCATTCCTAGGTCCAGAAGTTGGACAATTACCTATCACTCAAGCCTATGCCATCAAATTTGCAACATTGCATTTGGATGGAGCAACACACGAGTGGTGGTACCACGGTTTGGTCACTCTTGGCCATAACCTCATCCATACATATGAAGAATTTACCAACAAGATGATCAAAAGGTTTGATACCAAGGATCCAGAAATCAAGTTCCGTGAGCTTGCTCAGTTGAAATAGCATGGCTCATTGGACTCTTACATTATTGATTTTCAAAGACTTTCCATGATGGTGCCCAACATCACTGAGAGAAGGCTTGTTGTGTTGTTTTCTGAAGGTCTTATGGAGCCATTGAAAGGGTGGGTTAAAGCATTTGATCCACCAAGTCTTGAGGAAGCAATAAGGAAAGCTAGAAGCATGGAATTGGCTACTCCAAGGCCTAAGTTTCCTTCAAAACCATTTGTTCATAAGAAGGAAAAGAAACAATCTCTTATTCCATTCAAAAAAATTCCACCTAAGATGGATGAAGAGCTGCGTGAGAAGTTAAGAAAAGAGGGGGTTTGTTACAAATGCCGTGAACCATGGTCTAGAGGGTATAGATGCTATGGTAAAGGTCTTTCACATCACATGGGAGCTTATTCTGATTATGAATCAGAATCTGATTTTCTAGAACTGCAATATGAATATGAGTACAGTGATGAAGAAATAGTTCCAGATGAACCTGAAAGAGGGCAAGGAGGTGGAGATACCTTTGCTCAATTAACAAGTTTTCAGAAGAATGGATCTTTCAGGGTTCGTGGTATGCTTGGTGGGCAAAGAATGGTTGCTCTCATTGATACTGAAGCAACGCATAACTTCATTGATGAAGGGCTAGTTGCAAGAAGAGGGCTTAAGACTAAAGAATTTGAAGGATTCAAAGTTATGGTGGCGGATGGTTTCACAATTTCTTGCAACCGAAAGATCTCCAATCTATCCATGCAATTGGGAACCTATGAAGTCAAAGATGATTTTTACGTTGTAGGTATTGGAGAAACTGATGTTGTGCTTGGAATTCAGTGGTTGTGATCTCTTGGAGAGATTACTTTGAACTTACAAACAATGGAGTTGAAGTTCCAGGCAGAGGGAAATATGGTGATGTTAAGAGGATTGTCCAATGGAGGTCCTCGAATTGTGTCTTTCAAAAGAATGGAGAAGCTGATTCGGCATGATCATGTTGAATGGGCAGTTGAATGTTTGATTTTGCCCTCTAGTCTAGTGGAGGACAAAAGACACTACCACCCTGATGTTCAGTCTTTGATCACAAAGAGGAGTAAAGTTTTTGGCAATATACCTCTTGGACAATCACCAAAAAGAGGGGTTGAACATATTATTGAGCTTGAAAATGGGGCTAAACCGATTATTACTACTTCCTGTCGGTATCCCAAGAAGCAGAAGGATGAAATTGAAAAGGCCATCAAAGAGCTTTTGGAGATGGGTCATATCCGTCCAAGCAAAAGCCTTTTTGCTTTAGCTGTAGTTCTTGTAAAAACCAAAGATGGTATCATGCGCATGTGTGTTGATTACCGTGTGTTAAATCAGAAAACTATCAAGAATAGATACCCTATTCCTAGAATTGATGAGCTTCTTGATGAGCTCCATGGTGCAATGCA
Organism: Sequoiadendron giganteum; assembly: GCA_007115665.2. Classification (NCBI taxonomy): domain Eukaryota; kingdom Viridiplantae; phylum Streptophyta; class Pinopsida; order Cupressales; family Cupressaceae; genus Sequoiadendron; species Sequoiadendron giganteum. Next base: position 547,142,857 of record CM021104.1, on the reverse strand, counting down.
TTTTTCAAAGATTGATCTCAGATCCGGGTACCATCAAATCCGAATGAGGGAATCAGACATTGAGAAAACTGCTTTCCGATGTCATTTTGGGCATTATGAATTTTTAGTCATGCCATTTGGTTTGACTAATGCTCCAACAACCTTTCAGTCTTGCATGAACAAAATATTCCAGAAACAGATGAGGAGATTTGTGTTGATCTTCTTCGATGATATTCTCATCTACAAGTAGTCTTGGGAGGAGCATCTTAAGCACTTAGATGAGGTGCTTAGTATTCTTGAATCAAAATGCCTCTACGCCAAGGAATCAAAGTGTGAATTCAGGTTGACAAAACTACTCTACCCTGGCCATATAATCAGCTCTAAGGGAGTTAGAGTTGATCCAGATAAAATCAAGGCAGTCCTGGATTGGCCTCCACCTAAGAATTTGACACATCTGAAGGGATTCTTAGGACTTTGTGGATTCTACCGAAGGTTTGTCAAAGGGTACTCTCACATGGCTGCTCCATTGACCGACCTCACTAAAAAGGGGGCATTTGCATGGTCTCAAAATGCTCAAGTGGTTTTTGATAAGTTCAAACAGATCATGAGCTTGTGTCCAGTTTTGGCCTTACTAGACTTCTCCAAAACTTTTGAGCTGCACTGTGATGCTTCAGGAGAAGGGATTGGAGTTGTTCTCATGCAAGACAAGCACCCATTTTCTTTGAGAGTAGAAAATTAAGAGGCGCTGAAAGGACTTATTCAATTTATGACAAAGAAATGTGTTGTACCCAAACCAAATTTTTGCTTCATTAAGGCATTTTGCTTAAAACAGTCTAAACCTTGTAAAAATGATGTCAAAACATAGTTTTTGGGCAATTCAAGTATGGGCTTTGAGTTAGTGTGATGCCATGGAGATATTGGAAAAATTTGAAAAAAATAAAAATTAGGGTTTTTGGACCCCTATTTTTAGGTCAAAAACCCTAAAAATTGAAACTTGTTAGAATTGGCTGAATTTTTTTTTGATTGGCTTATTTTGCTTCATGATCACAATGGTGAAGTTAGTTTTAGTTAAAACTCAGTTTAAGCCTGGTGGGTAGTTTTCGTTTTTTCAAGTGAGAAGTTAGGTTTTCTGAGCTCATCAATGGCAGATGGCCTGGTGCCAGGTATCGAAAGCTAAGCTCAAAATGCTTCGGTGATGTTTCTATGGCGAGTTTTGTTCGAAAAGTTACTTCGTCTTGGAGGGGTTTTTCAACGAGGTGAAGATGTTGTGAAAATGGCTAACTCTAGAGTGAAAAAGCGCAACTTTGAGCTAGGGGTGCTCTTCATTCTGGAGGCCTAGATCAACATTTTGTGATTTGTTTCTTCCAAGATGTCTTCTCCAGATTCCTGTCAGCTTCGCGATGAGCCAGCCAGTCCAACGGATCAGTATATCACCTGAAACTGGAGATTGAACGCAAAATGAGGGATATTTAAAATGACTTAAGTCTGGAGTGAAAAAGCGCGCCTCTCAGCCAAGGGTGCCCATCTTTTTGGAGCTTCAAATGAAGTTTTCTGATCAAGTGACACCTAAGAGGTTTATTTCCAACTTGATCTAGCTTCGCAATGCATCTGTCAGTAGGTGAATCAGAGTTGTCATGTTGTCGTGGTCATAGGTCAAACTTGAGGTTCTAGACTTGATCAGAACTGTCCAGGAATGTCAAAAGTGCCCCTGGAGGCCAGGGGCGCCCAAGGTTCTGGAGCCTTGAATGAAGTCTGTTTGATGATTTCAGATGCTCGTCTTGTCCGTGCCAGCTCCAGCTTTACATTGCCTATCTCAGTTGGGTTAGAGGATGTCTCAGCAGCCTACAGCCAAAAGATTAGTGGATTTTAGCCATTTGTGAACACTGGTTGGGAAAAGCGCCCCTAGAGGCCAGGGGTGCCCATGTTTTAGAAAGGTCGAATGATGTTTTTATGCAAAGTGCTCTCCAAGAGCTCTTGCTCAGAATTCAGTCTGCTCCGTAGTGAGCCAGTCAGCTAACTCTAAAGTTTTGCCAAACACCGGAAAATGTTATGTGAAATAAGGTCAAATTCACGATGGAAATGATGGAAAGTGAAAAATTTCTAAGTCGAGGTTAAAAAAGCACCCCTGGAGGCCAGGGGCGCCCATCATTTTGAGGCCTCAGATTGATGAATTATGGGTTGTCACCTCAGGGAGTCTTTTTGTTAGATTTGGTCCTACTCTTCAACGAAACTGTCATCCAGTTGATCCGACATGGAAGCCAATTAGAATCAGTGGTCAAACGAGAGCTCCGGTGAGGTTTTCGATTCAAATTTTCAGAAAAATGTCTTTAAGTTTGGAAAGGACGCCTAAAGTCAAAGGTTGACTTTTGAAGTCAAGAATAGAAGTGCGCATGAGAGGTGAAGTAGTTAATTGAAAATTGATCTTCAGTTCAGCTCTTTCCAAGTCGACTTCTTCTAGAACCTATTTTTAGTCTGTAACTGACTAAAATTAGTTTGCATGCATCTATTAACTAAACTTCTCAAGGTGGCACCCTAATTAGGGTTTGTTCTTCTTCCAGTTAACTGATTTTGAAGCCAATTATAGGCCATGCGTGGGTTTTGGAGGCTCAGATAGACTTCAAGCGCTATTTCCAAGACATAGCATGCATTTAATACGCCTTAGAAGATATTTTCTTATATATTTTGTTTGTGGCGTCCATTATTCTTCATCTGAGTTGGCAAAAACGTCTTTTCTTGAGCATGAAAGTTATCTGAAGGTGCTACAGGTGTCAAATTTCAGTGCTCTTTGTAGCTACAAATTCAGAGTGTTTAGAAGAAGAATATTTCAGACTTTATTTTCCATTTGCATGTAGGTTTCATCAGATCTACTTCAAGCATAGGCGAATTTCTACAGAAGAAGAGAGAAAACAAACAAAACATAAAAACTTCTATTCTTCTGTCTTATTTCCTCTATTCTCGTCTTAGATTTTCTCCGCATGTCAAAGAAAATGACAAGATCTTCAGAAAAGCATCATCTGGGTTCGAGTATTTCAGCATCAACGACAATACCCATGTCTTAGATTATTTTGCGAAAATTGCCCCGCTGCCTCTATTCTAGAGCACTGTGCTTTTTTCCAGAGTTTTCTTTGCACGTGGGCCTAAAACACATTATTTCCAAAATCTATTGATCTGGGTCATCTTAGAATTCAGTTCTACACAAAACCCATGTTCCAGATTTTCACGAAAAAAATTGCCCCCAATGCCTTTAACTACCAATTCAAATCTCAACTAAAAACCTTTTGCATGCAGGCCTAAAACTCAATTTTTCGAAAAACAGAAGATTTGGGTTTGATCAGTTCTCCAGTGGCAACAAAACCCATATGCCTGTTTTTCTTGAGGAAAAATGTTCAAGAACCCCTAATTGTTAGTTCAGTTATCGACTGGAAACCCTTTGCATGCCTTACTAAAAGGTGCTTTTTCGAATTTGTGACGTTATGGGTTTGCTTAGAATCATTTTCTGCACAATATCCACGTCTCATAATTTTTCGTGAAAATTCTCCTTCGATTGGCTATTTTTAGCCTCATCAAGAACTATTTTAGCTTTCCAAAAAAAGTTGTCAGAACATAGCCGTGTTTATAGTCAACAGGCGAGTTTTTCAAAAGGAAGTTCACTCCAACTGAATTCAAGACCAAATTGGTCTTAATTCAGAAGTTCATAAGAAAAGCTGATGTTTTGCATCAAGCACATCCAGAGGGTTGATACCGTTGGAATTTTGTGGGTGCGGTGAGTTCGTGTGCATTTCTCATAACCAGAGTGTTCGTGGTCAAACTTCGCAGTTTTGTCATGCAACACTCTTCCATTGAGAGGAATCAAGAAAAGCGTTAGAGGCATCAAGTTGTAGAAGGAACATAGATCATCACTCCATTTATGGAGCCGCCAAAGTCACTCAGATCCTGTCCCATTATCTTCATGAAGATGGTGCATATGCTGAGCTTGATGCTGTGCAGACTGAGTTTGAGAAGCTGGTTTGTGATAACCTAGGTGGAAATCCTGAGGCGTCCAAGTTGGATAACTTCTCAGTGATGACTGCCAGTTTCAACAAGGCGACTGGGGAGGTCAGAGACAGTTAGAGAGTGATCCAGGACGAAGACAAGAGTTAGACAGACAGTTCATCATCATGGACAGCGTTAGAGTGCTAGATGATGACATAATCGACAAATTCCTAGATGAGATAATAAACAGAGAGGACTTGGAGTAGACGCCCAATTGGGCCCTGCAGTTATTTACGAGGATGAGTTAGAAGCAACAGTTAACTCAAAGTCAATTCTTGTGTTTTCCTCGTTGATATCAGGCATGTCTATCTCATTCTTGGAGATATCTTTGCAGGAGGATGCACTCTTAGTTCGTGTTAGTTGACTGATGTTAGCTATCAGTTAGTTTTTCATTCAATAAAGACGTGCATGTTGCACATTGTCCAGTTAGCATTGTTTGTATCGGTTAACTGATGGTAGCTTTCCAATTAACTGTATAGTTTCCTTTATTAGGGTTTTAGCAATAAGATCTTGCATGCATTGCAAGACTGTAGTTGACTCAAGGTGATTTTAGGGTTGCCTACACCTTTGATGTCTATAAATAAGAGCTTTCAGCTCATTTGTAAATAACTTTTGCACTAGAGAGTAATATATGCTGTGTCCACCTTGCCTGTAATATTGCCTTTTTGTATTTATTCATGAGTATTTGTTTTGATAATGAATTGTTATGCCACTTGGGTTTCATGCTATTATTATGGTGACTGCTCAACTTAGTTAAATATAGTGGCTAGTTTGATCGTCGATTGTACGCGTGTCTCGCCTATGCAATTTACTGTCCTAGTTGGCTATCCTTTATGTTTTGTTATCAATAAGCCTATTCGAATTGAGCAAATTGTTGTGCCACCTTGCCTTCATGTTGAGAGTTTGTACCTAAAGCTTATCGTGTGATGTGTGTGATAATAAGCCTATTCAGCCAAGCAAATTGTTGTGCCACCTTGCCTTCACGTTGTGAATCTGTATCGATTTATCATGTAAAACCATTCCTGCTCCTTTCCTCATGCTCTGTTTTCTTGAGTAAATTGGATAGATTAAAGTATTTAGTTTTAGTTGTAGTTAAGACCTGCAAACCCAGAGAAAACCCTTAGCTGCAACGTCCTTGGTTTCCTTAACCTTGTGCCTCTCACAGCTGAGTCGAAAGAGATAGGTTTAGATTACTTTACTTTTAGAACGCATACCAGCAAAAGAGGGAGCTTCCCCTCCTAATTTGAAGAGCACTCATCACGTAGTGTGCATAGTTGTCTGTTTTAACTTACACACCAAAGGTGTTAGTTATTACACCAACAAAATGCTTGCAATCATGCATGCATTAGCCAAGTTCAAGCAGTACTTGGTTGGGAGTAAATTCATTGTTAAGACTGATCATAACAGTCTTAGACATTTCTTGCATCAGAAGGATTTGAACGAGAGGCAATAGAAATGGGTAAGCTACAAGCTTACGACTTTGACATTGAATATGTCAAAGGGAAAAATAACATAGTTGTTGATGCATTGTCAAGGAAGCCTCATTTGTGCTTCTTATCGGAGATTTCTTTTGAATGGAAGGAGCAGATTTTAGCTGATTATGCTAAAAATTCTTTTGCAACCAGCATTGTTGAAGGCACTTTTCAGGATGATAGATACAAGTTGGTTGAAGGGCTAATCTACTATAAAGATAGAATCTTTTTGGCATCAGATTCTAAGTTGAAAAAGAAGGTTCTACATTCATTTCATGACATACCTCTTGCTAGTCACCAAGGATACTTCAAGACTTACAAGCAGATCCGTGAAAGATTTTCATGGAAGGGATTAAAAAATGAAGTTTTGAATTATGTAAGAGAATGTCATATATGTCAAGCAAATAAAAATGAGCATGTTTTTCCTGCTGGTTACTTGCAGCCCTTACCTATTCCGAATCAGAAATGGGAGAGTATCTCCATGGATTTTATTACAGGGTTGCCAAAGGTGCAAGGGAGGGATTGTATCTTTGTTGTGGTTGATAAATTGACCAAATTTTCTCATTTCTTGGCCATTACTAGCACTTTTACAGCAACACAAGTTGCTGATTTGTTCTTCCATGAGGTGTTTCGTTTGCATGGGATTCCAAAGAATATTGTAAGTGATAGAGATAGTAAATTTTTTATCACCTTTTGGCAAGAATTGTTTAAATTGTGTGGTATAGTGCTTACCCCAAGCACTAGTTATCACCCTCAAACTAATGGACAGACCAAAATTGTCAACAAGTGGTTAGAGGGTTATCTCATTAACTATGTCTTAGGGAAGCAAAAAGCGTGGGTGAGATGGCTCCATTTGGGTGAATATTGTTACAATTCATTCTATCATATGCCTATTAGAATGTCTCCTTTCATGGATTTGTATGGATATGAAGCTTCAAGCTTTGTTGATCTTGTTTTTGGTGATTGTAGAGCTCCCTAGGCAAAGGACAAGTTGCAACAAAGTCAAGACATTCTCAAGTCATTGAGGGACAATATCCAGCATGCTTAGAATCAACAAAAATTATATGCTGACCATCAGCGTTCTGAGGGTTCTTTTGAGGTTGGTGATTTGGTTTATTTGAGGCTCTAACCTTATAGACAGTCTACTCTCAAGAAGAGTGGGGCTGAAAAACTTAAGCCACGTTTTTATGGGCCTTTCAAGGTCATCAGAAGAGTGGGAGAAATGGCTTATCAATTAGAATTACCATCGAGCAGCAAGGTGCACAATGTTTTTCATGTTTCCAGACTCAAGAATGCTCTTGGTCATAAATGTGTTGCATCAACAGAATTGCTTCTGTTGGATAAGGAGGGACAACTTGTTTTGATTCCTGAGGCAATTATTGAGCTTAGAGAATGCTCTTTGAGGAAGAGGTCAATCAAAGAGTACTTGGTTAAGTGGAAAAACCTACCAGTAGAGGATGCTACATGGGAGAATGACCAGATTTTGCAGCACCCTGATTTGCAATTGCTTGGGGACAAGCAATTCTAGGAAGGGCGGACTGTAATGTTCCCTTTTCAGTGATGACCTTGTTATGGATTGATAGCCTATTTCTTGAAAATTTGTAGGCTATTCAGATGAGCATAGTAGGATTTCCAGTGTTTCCTGCTTAGCTTGGCCTTTTGTGGTTTTGATGTAAACTTACTATTTTTAGTATTGGCTATTTTTAGTAAGTCTTATTGTGACCTTTTCACACATCACCCCATTCAAGATGGGGACCCCCTAATTTTTGCTCCATTCTGGTCTTGTGGCTTTAGTTTTGCGTCTCTCTCTCTCTCTCTGATCTTCTGCCCTTTCGGGGATGTCTCCGCATTTGATCTAGGTTCAAATTTTGGCTAAGTCTCTAAAATTAGGGTTTCTATCCTTCAGGCTGGTTTGAGGTCAAATAGAGTTATCAAATTGAAATCTGAGCTTAATACTATGATCACGATGCTTCAGGCAGAGTCCCACTAAATTTTCACTGAGATCTGACAACTTACTATTTTTAGTAAGTACTTAATCTAGGATCTTCTTATTAGGATTTTAGAATTCTGACTGCTCCATCACATTCAGGGTACTCCAAGGTACTTGCACGCAAAATTAGGATAGATTCTGACAACTTGCTATTTTTAGCAGTTCCGGCTTCAGAGGCTATTTTTTGGGTTTGCATGCAGATTTTTTCAGTGGATGTCTGGATATTCCTTATGGGTTTTTCAAGAGCTTCGCAACGATATGACATGCAAGCAGAGGAGATCATGTTTCAGGAACTTACTATTTTTAGCCAGTGCACGCATGCAGACCAGTTTTCTGGGTTTTTATGAGTTTTTTGAGATCCCTCAGGCAATGCGACATGCAAACTCATCCAACAGTCAGTTGGTCACTTTTCAAGCACTTACTAGTTTTAGCAGGCACACTCTGGCAGCCACCCGACAGTTCAGTATCACAAGCAAAACAATATGCAGCAGGAATCAAGTCAAACTAAGGTCGTTTGAGGCACATGCAGGTCATATTAGGGTTTCCTACTTTGGTGCCTAAAAAGAGGGGTAAAAAGCTAGAATTTTGAAAAATGAAGATTTCCCATCACGATCAGCATCCTTCAGGCAATCTACTGGTAAAATTTGGGCGCAATTCGAGCACTTACTATTTATAGTAAGTCACCTCCAGAACATGGCTATAAATAGCAGGTCAGCATGAGAGGCAGGTGTGAACAAATTCGCCAAGCAATGAGGGCCACGTGGTGAAAATTTCAAGTCAAACGGAGTTGCAGAAGTCAAACAATATTAGGGTTTGTTAAAAATAGCAGATGAGCTTGGGAAATAGGTATAAACTGGGTAGCAAGGCCACAAGAGGCATATCACACCAGCTCCAAATTCAGAACAGATAAAAGCCATGGAGATTCACACCTCTTCGAAATTTGCTAATAATAGAGTGGCAAGGGGTAGCTGAGGCATTGAAAATTTCCAAGTTGAAAGCTAGGGCAGGCAGGTTGAAAATAAGCTAAGTGTTTAGATACGCCAAGAAGGGTAGCTTGAAAAATCTCCTAAGTCAAAATGTCAGCACTCACCCTCAAATGCGCCCTTGACAGGTATGAGTAGGGTGGCATAAAATTTTCCTAAGTCAAAAAATGGAAGTATACCCTCTCATATGCGCCCCATCATCGAGGAGGAGGTATGGAAAATTTCCAAGATATTCAAAATAAAAGCAGCTTACCTCAAATGCGCCCTCACCTTGAAGTAGAGGACTTGTAAAAAAAAAAAAGAGTCTAAAGCATTGAAATGAAAGTGCAAAGGTAGAAATGCGCCCTCAAGAAGGAAGGGACTTAGAAATTTTCTAAGTCACGCAAAGTTAAGGCACCACTAGGGAAATGCGCCCATGAAGTGAGGAGGTGTTATGAATTTTTCTAAGGCATGGAAACATAAGCTCATGCCTTCAAATGCGCCCAAGGGGTAAATATGTCAAAAACTTCTAAGGCAAGTTAAAATGGAAGTCCACCCTTCAATATGCGCCCAGCTTGCAAGAGGAAAACGTGGCAATGAGGAAAATATGCTAAGGCATGGGAATTCCTGCCCACCCCTCTAAATGCACCAAGGATGAGGAGAGTGGTGTTATGAAAATATTCTAAGTTATGAAAATTGCAGCACATGGCATCAAATGTGCCCAGGGTTGAAGGGAGCAAGACTTGAAAATTTTCTAAGTGTTAAAAATGGAAGTAGCACATGCAAAATGCGCCCAAGTAAGTAGGGTTGGATAAGAAACTTTCTAAGTGCATGAAAATGAAAGAGGACCCCTTGAAATGCGCCCTAGGAAGGATAAAGTGGCCTAGAAATATTCTAAGGGTTAAAAATGGATGCTTGATAGGTGAAATGCGCCCATGGTGGAAATAAGGTTTGAAAATGTTCTAAGTCACAAAAACAAAAGCACAAGGGGCAAAATGCGCCCAAGATAAGAGGGCAAGCCAGAGGCATGAGAAATACTCTGGGGCGTTGAAACATGAAGCTACCACTATGTCAAATGTGCCCGCAAGGTAGCTAGAGATTTAAAAAGTTTCTAAGGCATGGAAACTTGAGGCCCCACCTAGCAAATACGCCCAGCAAGGGTTATGAGTTGAGGAAATTTTCTAAGTGTGGTAAAATGAAAGTGTCACTTCTAGAATGTGCCTAGCAAGGGTAATGTGATGAAAATTTCCTAAGGTGTGAAAATGGAAGTTCATGGGCTGAAATGCGCCCTCAAGAAGGAAGCTCCTCCTCCACATGAGAAATGCGCCCAAAGAAGATAAGGCATGGCAAGAAGTTTCCAAGGCGTGTAAAGTTTCTCCTCCCTGTGTGAAATGTGCCCAAGGTGGAAGGGGTATTAAAATATTTTCTAAGGCAATGAGAATTCCTCCTCCTTACCTCATTTGTGCCCAAGCAAGGAATGATGGTGTGGGAATGCCCAGGGAGTTAAAATGGAAGCATGTGTTAGGAAATGCGCCCAAGGTGAGTTAACAAAATTTTAAAAGTTTCTAAGGCATTTCCTAAGGTGAAGATAGGAAATGCGCCCAAGGTGAGTTAACAAAATTTTAAAAGTTTCGAAGGCATTTCCTAAGATGAAGATGAGAAATACGCCCAGGGGAGGTAATATCAAAATTTCCAAGTACAAGATGAAATGCGCCCGTGAGCAGGAAGAGGAAATTCTTTAGGTAGACAAGAAAAATGCCAAGTTTTGAGAAGTAAAGGCTATAGGTGTGAGGTGTGCCCAGAATAAAAAAATGGAATAACCCTTAGCAAATTTTATTATTTTTCAAAAATAATAAAAATTAAACTTATCCCTTCGTTCGGATACACATGAAAATGATGATTTTTGAGGGGAAATTTCTTCTGGGTATTGGACATTTCCCACTGGGAGATGATTTTAGAATTTTCCCCACCTTGCTTGTGTTGTTTCGACAGAGATTTTAGCCTGGTGCCTGTTGATGAATTTCCTAGGCGAAAATGGTTATTTCTAAGGCAAATGAAAGAAATGTTTTTACAAAAAAATGCCTTGGCTTGGGATGTCAAAATGAGCGCCTAGATTATAGTGGATGAAATTTATAAGACAAGCACATAAAATTGTCTAAGGAAAGGGAAAATAAAACAACAAGGGGTCAAATACATTCACAAGGAAGAGATGAAATTTGTCTAAGGCATGAAGAATTTGAAGATGAAATGAAGTTCAAACATCAAGCGTTCAAATGCGTCCTCAAGGTGAAATATTTTCTAGGGCACAAACTCCAGGCACAAGGTGGTGGATGCGCCCTTGAAGAAGACCTCATGAAATGAACACAATGTGCCCATGATGAAAGTTTGCTAGAAAATGATGAATTTTATCAGATCTAGAGGTCAAGCAGACTTTGGAAATCAGAACATGGAAATTGGGTAAGTGAAGTGAAGTTATGTTATAAGTGTTATGATGCTCTTCTTTTTGTTTTGCAGGATGAACACCGAGGCTAAGGCATTAAGAACATGATGCGGAAGAGGCATATGCGCCCAAGGCAGTGGGCTAAAGAAATATGAAGATTATGAGGAAGAAGTGCGTTCAGGAATTAAAGCAACAGGAGGACTTAACGGAGAAAAAACTTTTTGCAAGGAGAGTTTGAACTGAGTATTGTTGTATGCTTGCCTCCTAACGCAACAGAATTGGTAGGCAGAATAGAGAAAGTCTTGTTGGACGAGAATCTTCCGATGGCAATGAGCATTAATTGCTCGTAGTGGTTCCTGCAGGGGAGTGGAGAATCTTTTGTGCATTCATTGCCCCACTCCTCTTTATGGTGGTTTTAGGTCAAAAACCCTAATTAGGGCATATGTGGCTCAATCTAAGCCCTTCATTGTAATTGAATCTAAGCAGTCCGTTGGACTAAGCCAACTATAAAAGGGGCATCCCCCCTCATTTGTAACATTAGATTAGATCAAGAGAGCAAAGAGTATAGAAGATAGAAGTTAGAATAGATAGAGAGTTAGCATAGATTGATAGTTAGATTGAAAAGGAAAGAAAGTTTTCCCATTTGAAGACTTTGTAAGAAGTTGTTGTGAACACTGTGATAATACAAAGATTTATCATTGCTTGGTGGTTCTATCTTTTGTTGTGAGTAGCTAGCAAGGATTTTTTGTCTCTCCGATTCACTTAGGGTCTTAAAGTAGGTTAAAGTAGAATAGATTTTATTTCATGCAAGTAATTGGTAGTTGTGGAATGTGGTGTTTAATTTGAGCAAGCTTCGCTTATCCATACCACTAGCGGGCTCACTGATGGCGGGTTCGCCTTGCGTGGTCAACTGGAACATTGTGAACTTAACTTCAATTGCGGTTTATATGTTGATATGCGTCATTGTGACGGTCTCTGCATGTTGAACCATGGTTTGAATATCTCTCGTTATCCCTTTGAAGATTGCACTAGTTCTGCGGAAGCTGTCCGAAGTGAGGCAAAGCAAAGCTTGGTTCGAAATTTGCAAGAATTGATCTTCGCATTCCGCATTTAGAGTAGATGGTAGCATCTCTAATCCTTACATCCTTTTACATTCAGCATTATCCGGTTAGTTTAAGAACCCGAGCGTCATTGACAAATCTCCCGAAATTTGAGAATCCTTTTCTTCTGAATGAGCAACTCGCGTAAGTCCCCTTGAAATAACCAGCAAATCACATTGAGCCAACTGAGACTATCCCTTGCATAAGGAACCTTGGAGTTGAATGTATGATCTTTTTGGCAATCTTAGCATGCATAATACTTTGATCAAGAGAGGATAGAGTATCCGTTGGGAAACTTTATTCTGTGTTGGTGCGGTCATAAAACACCCATCAACAAGTCCATTTTTGGCAGTATCTTCATTAACAGTATTGTTCAGATCATTATCCAAATCATGGTAATCTGTCAGTTCTGGTTTGGCGTTGGCTTTCTCATAGGACTAAGTTTTATACTTAGTTAAAATTGTGTTTTGAAGTTGTACCCCACGCCTAGCTTAATGACTTCAAGTTGTTTTTATGTTGGGGCCATAAAGCTGATACATTTAATATTTTATTAAATGTTTTATTTCTTATCAAAGTGGGACGACTTGGAGAGGAGAGTGAAGAGTTTTAATATTTTATTTTAAAAGGTTCTTTTTGGAGATGGGCGTACCTTGGAGTTACAGTTGATTCATCTCCTTCTGAGAAGCTTATTTATTGTTGGCTTGCTCTTTCTTCCTCATCTTGGAAATTTGAAAGTAAAGTTATGCTACTGGTTTGAAATCCAGAACCTGGCTAAGGGGAAGCTTAGCATTTTGCAATCCATCCTTCGGGCCTGAAACTATGGCTTCCTAGGTGGGTCTTTGAGACTGTACTTCACACAGGAGTGTAGTTGGAGCTTTATTTCTGATGTTATTTAATAGGTTGCCGCTGTATAACCTATTATTGAGTTGCTGGTTTGTTCATGGCTGAAGCGAATTTTTGTTCGTAGCTTCGCCATCAAATTTTCTATCGTTCTAGGTACTGGCCCATGCTGTTCCACTGTGGAGGGCGCCCCTTTCTGCAAGTTTGCATATTTTATCGTTGAGTTTTTTATTTTTAAGAAGAGGTCGACCTTCTTGCTTGGTCGTACCTTTTCTTGACTTGTGCATTGGGATTCGTGCCACTCTGTGATTGCTGTTTTTGGCTCGAATTCTTCATGGAGGTTGGACACCTAGCTCTTAGCTGTTGTTTGGTTGTGATTTGAGAGCTTTCCGAGCTGTTTTGGAGAAGATACATCCATTTTGGTGAATTCACAACTTGCTGCTCTAATTTTCTGTACCTTTTGTTTCTGATAAGATTAGTTAGTTTTTACTTATATGCTGATTTGAGCTTCAATTCTTCATCTATTCATGTTGTAAGAGTTAGAAAAAGTGATACTCTAACTGTCTCATGTTGTTGGAAGCTTATCTTTGATATTTTGCAGTTGTATGTCATTTGTTTATAAGTTGATTAGTAGTACTAACAACCATTGTTTCATTGCTGCAAATTCTAGTTAATTTTATACTCCCACGATTGAGTGGTTGAGTTTAATAAAGCATCTTTCTTCTGTTGTATTCCCCCCACAAAATAAGTGGTTGTGAGGACTTGTATACCCCCCACTGTACAAGCGGAAATGTGGTTACATGGCTGGCTTGCCACCTTAATTAAATTGTAATAATCTCACCCATTGAACAAGTGGAGTATTCCCACCACTTGTGGATGCCTGCTCAGTAGAAAAAGTGTTCTTTCAGTTTTGTAATTAGCATTCCACCATATGTTAGCACCTCGCCTTCTAAAGGATCTTGTGTGCACATTCTTGGTGTTGAGTTTAGCTCTCTCTTTCAATTGTAATCAAGTCAGTTATTGAGTTATTAGATCCTAGGGATCCTCTGACGATATATCCACCCCTCTTCCTTAAGCGGTTTTAGGGCGTATTCTTGGTTAGAGTTTATTTCCGCATCGTTTTGATTTGTAGCTAACCTTAACGGGTGCATGATTGCATTGTGTGTGAACTGAAAAAAAATCAAGAAAAAATTAAGGGGAACATTTCACCAGCCCACGATGAAAAATAATGAGACAACAGTTTCGAGACTACATGAAAAGACACTCCACACCCTTAATCATTAGTTGATAGGGGAAATTGAACCTTCCTGTGGGTTCTATCATACATTAATAAGGCAGTGACATCAACATCCAATTTGTCACTCCTTTGCCACATCATTTTACCCTTAGCCTTAACCCCCTTATTGGCAAAGAAGTCTGCCACCATGTTTATTTCCCTATAAGCATGGGAAATGAAGTATTTTTCAAAAGAGCTAATAATCCCCTTGGAGAGGTTGATCCAATTCTCTATGGTCCAAGAGGGCTTTTGGAGACCTTTAATACATTGAATAATATTGTTCGAGTCCCCTTCAAGCCAAACATTTTTGAAATTCAGTTGGTGAGCTAGATTTAAGGCTTGAAAAGTCCCTATGGCTTCAGCAAGGTGGTTGGTCTGGGTGCCCAAGGGGAGCGCCACTACTGAAATAAAATTGCCATTCTCATCCCTTATCACTCCCCCACACCCAGTAGGCCCAGGATTGCCCTTGGCCGCCCCATTATATATATATATATATAGTAAAGATTATATATATTATAGTTATATATGTTTAATATATTTAAAACTATAATTATATTTATATAATAAAATATATAATTATTATCATTCAACTATGGAAATCAAATTATTTCCTAATCAATTTAATATTATTCACAACTTTGGAAATCGAATTATTTCCTAAATTGATTTAATATTGATCTTTCAACTTTTGGAAATCGAAATATTTCTTATTCAATAAAATATTCATCATTTGGAACTTTGGGGAAATCAAATTATTTCCCATTCGATTATATTTTCATCACCGAACATTTGGAAATAAAATAGTTTGAATCAATATATATTTTTAAGCATTGGAAGTTTGAAATAAATAAAAACTCATAATGTATCATAGTTAAATAATTGAATTGAAAGTAATCACGACAATTCGCGCGACCTGGAAAATGCACACAAGAAGAAACAACTGTAAGGTGTTCCAGGACCGAGTCAATAAAATCCAACGCAGGCAAAGAAGTTGACCGACTTAGCCTGTAGAAGGCAATGCGTTCAAAAATTATTGATGACTTTTTCTAAAATCCTCCATTTTAGAAGTCTGGCACCACATCTGAGAGAAAAACCTGTAGGTGTCAATTGGCACAATTTTTCCATGTGTTTTGAATTAGTTTTCAAATGTTGTCAATTGTTGGAGGACGATTCACCAGTTTATGTGTTGAGTAAGGCAAGTAGTTAGCGCCACCTCTAGTTGAAAATGTCTAACAAGTTGTGGTGGCAAATCACATGCCAAAACAAAAGGGAGGTTGGGCTCTATAAATAGTCGCCCAACCTTCCTTGTTTTTATTAATTCGTATTCATTTATACACATTCACACATTCATTTTGATTATACTCATTTCAATGTGATTCAAGACTGAAATCATGATTCCCTCTTTCATACTAAGATATTTGAGCATCACACATTTACCAGTTGTAAGTAAATAACAACTTCCACCATTTTTGAGTATCTATTAGAGAAGACGTATTATAACAAATTACACACTTGCTGGTTAAATACTTCTGAGTTATTACAAGTTCTAAATATCCATTTTCTGAGTGAGGAAGAGTTGTCTAATTCTGAGAGAAGAATGCTTTCAACAAGAAAGGGAGTGAAAATAGGTTTGGGAAGCTAGGTTAAGCTAAGCAACCAAAGGAGAAGGTTACACTGTCAACATCATCTAGGAAAGTGATAACAGGCATAGAGTTTTCCACTTCTTAATGTTTGCAAAAAGAATTATGGTGTTTTCTTTACTGCATGAAATGTATTTTCTGCCTGTGCAATAGAAGTGATTTTGAAGTCTTCTGGTAAAGGGAATTGAAGCCTTTAGGCTGCTTTTATAATGTGTTTTAAAGTATCTCCATAATAGGAGAGTTTGCTTGACACAAATACTTAATTGTATTAGATATTTCAGTTCGACACAAGTATTTAACTATACTAGATATGTCAAAGAGATTACTTGGCTGAGGAATTCAACTATGTTATAAGAGGAACAACATAGGTATTTAAATATACTAGATATGTTTGAACATGAGATGCAATGTGTTTGTATTTATTCCATAGTAGGAGAATGGTGTTTATACTAGTTATTATTTACTAGGCTTGATTTGAATGCAAGTCACTTGAGGTACATCAGTTAAGTTATTAATTTAACTAGGAAAGCTTGTGTTACTCCTAGGATAAGCATGGGAGCGGCTTGTGTACTTACTTTCTATAAAACTTATGAATTCTCCTAGGAGGGGGAATCCAATATGGGAGATGGATTGATATACATACACGTAAGTTGAGTTATCCAAGTATGTAAGTTAATGGGCAATCCATAGAAGGAATACCTAGCTTGTGTACTTACAAGTTAAGTAGTTAATCCCAAGTAGATTAGTATGTGATAGGTTATTCTAGGGTGACGGATTTACCCATTGAAGGACAATACCTATGCGTAGTGTAAGATAGCCCTAAGTCAAATCGACCTTGAATAGTGTATGTGATAGATGACTTCATTCAAAGTACTGAATGAGAACTCTTTGATTAAAGTAGTGCAATGTACGAGACTCCACTCTAGATTGTGTGACTCCACTCTAGGTTGTGTGACTCTTGAGACTACATTGTCAGTTCACCATGATCCTGTCTTACATGCTAGTTCGAGAGTTGTCGGATTGCATAGGTTCTAGTTATGTAGGACACAACACTATGCTCAGTTGGTTAACAATATCAGTTACTCTACCAATCTCTTCGTTGAAGGGAGGGTCATCTATCAAATGATAGATATGCGGGGGATCGCATTATAAGTTCGTGGTTGGCGGAAAAGCGTCCGAGTGATGCTTCTCCTCCACATCAGGCTAGTAAAACACCAAGATTTGAAAGGACGGATTCTTTAACCTTCTTACTACTATTAGTTTTAAAGATCATTGGAGCTATGTTTATAAAGGTATGTTTTCTTGTTACTTGTACTTGTGAAGTTATTGAAATGAAATGGAATTTTTATTGAAATTTTAATATGATATCTTGTTCATATATTATTAATAAAAGAAAGAAAAATTATATTGCAATGTCTTGTTGGCACGTTTATTTACTCGTTGATGTAAATTTGGAAATTTGTATTTTACTGAAGGGTTGGGTCGTTACATGTGGTATCAGAGCTACCAGGTTCTGCACTGAAACCTATGAGCTCATTACGCAACAATGCGTAAACCTTATCAGAAGATAATGGCTGAAAAGTTCTTGTGCCACAATGGCAAGATAAAAGAACTTAGGGAGTTAAAAGGAAGATGAGATCCCTAGTAACTTGTGTAAAGTTGGGACTAGTTAAGAGTCGTCCCTGGAGTTAGGAACTCCTAAACCAAAAACTTATGATATTACCTGGGATTGCGGAAGATTATGCAATTAGGTTATGTGGGAGAGTTAGGAAGAATAACCAATATAAACCTTTATCCAACAATACAGTTATAAGACTCTAAGGGAATGAGAAGGAATGAGATAACCTTAATTGTAGCAACCTACAATTGTAAAGAGTCAAGAATTCTTGGATTTAGTGAAAACACCTACGAATCTATGTGTATGCAAGACAACATAATTTAGATTGAAGTAGGATGTCAGCGAAAGAGGTATCCACAAGGGTTGGAGAACTCATGACATAAATCTAATTCTTGTGTAAAGATAGGATCTTGCAAGAAAAGAGTTAGTACCTAGGAAATGAGAAATGACCAGAATGGTCAGAAAGAAATAATCAACGACATGGACAAGGTTCCACCAACCAAAATCAATGAGATTATTGGAGTTTTGACTAAGATGTGAAAAGAGACCAAACAACTTTCGTATCTCTAAAAGGTTATGAAAGAATAAGATTCCAAGCATTGGAATAAAGTCACTTTAAACCAGGTTGAGTTATAAGTAGAACTCACCAACATGTCTGCGGAAATCAACATTCGTTTAGAAGTTCCAAAAGGAAATGGAATGCAACATGGCACTATGCGTCAATTCAATAGAAGTTGCAAGGGAAACAACACTTTGAGTAGAAAGGTGCATTAATCAACGAAGTATTGTAGGTATGGATTATCCTCCACAAAAAAGATGCCGAAAAGTGAATTGGAATATTAGTGTGCCTCTTTAACTCCTAAAGTTGCTGATTATTCATTAGATCTCCTGTTGGATGATCCAAATTATTGAATCTATGAGAAAGAGAACAATGATGAATCAAACTTTGGGAAAGAGTATATTTGAAGTATGCTATTGAGGCAAGATAAGTCAATGGAAAGTCAACAACAAGGAATGACAAATCCTTTCCAAAGAAGCAATTGATTGCTAGGAATTCAACTTTGAGTAGAACACAAGTTGTGGAAAACACTAAGGGGGGAAGGAAGAGAGTAGATTGACTCGAGTTAAGTACCTCACCCAACAGAAAATGTGGGTATGTTCTCAGTTTTGAAGAACTAATGACTTCTTTGCAAGTCATAAGGACAATTAAGTCATACATTTTATGATCTCAAGAAAAAGGTATTGGGATTTTGGAGTAAGATAAATGGAAAGGTCAAGGGTTATGACCTATTATCATTCCATACCTTATGATTATCAGATTTGGAGATCAAATGATATTATTATTGATGCCTTAGAAAAGGATAGATAGATAGTTTGATCATGATAAGGAAGATCATTGTCTATGGGATTGGCAAGGAAAGATCTAAGATACTTTACGACATGGATGTCCTGAGATAATGGGAATTGTCTTCGTAAAACTTACGGGAATTAATGATGGTGTGAGATCAAAATAGGTTTTCACTTAGTCAAAGGATAGACTATTATTGGATATAAAATAACCTATGCACCCAAAAATTTGGAAGATTCAAGAATGGAAACGAGGAAATTAATGTCAGAGTTAGGACGTCGGAACGACAAAGGGAATTGTTGGATGAGGATCCACTATAATATGGGAAAAGATAGAGTAAGAGACTACACAAAATGTGGCAAGATATTGTCTAGTATGCCAAGAAATGAAGACCGGATGTCATCATCGGTAGGACATGTATACTCTCTTAAGATTCCAGAAGGAAATGGTAGAACACAAGACAGATCGATCTGTCTATGTTAGTAGAACTGACATAATGTTGTAGTGGACAAACTCATCAAAGAAACCAACGCTTTTTGGAAACTTGACTTATAGGATTTGGGTCCTAAATAATATATTGTGGGCAAATAGTTGCTTAGTAATCTTGAGAGGTTATTTCAGTTTAGCAAATAATGATAGGTTGTGTAAACCATGATCATACTATGAAACATTTAGTTGAATGAATGTGCAATATATTATTATAGTCAAATAAGCGAAAATGGTAGGCTAAATATTGAATGATTTATAAACTTCAACATTGAAGTTTAGAGCATTATATAAAAAGGAAAGGTTGGAAACTCTATTAAGTTGAAATAGGCTTAGAAATAGGGTAAACCATAGACTTGATAGAATGTCAAAAAGGAGTAATAGATCGAAGAGATCAATGAAACTATATCGATACAAAGCTTAAGTATGAAGCAGTATCAAGATTTGACTGGTGTCCAGAAGAAATGTTATGCTCAAGATGGACAAGTAATCAAGGGAAAGTACTCTATGGTAAGGAAAATGGATGTGTAAGTGACGGACGGACTCAGTTTATGAGTTGTTTAAAAGTATACATATCAAAGGGAAAGGGTGGGACCCATGATATAGTGTACAATACATCGACATTTCCTTTTCTATTGGGACTATACTAAGGATAAATTCACGGGCCATGATTTTCAATCACTATGTGTATAGCTATTATTATATATTAGATCTGTATGTGCAATAAACTCTTTGGGAGAGTAAGTATGTGTGAGGCATACAAGTTTTTCCCTATGCGATAGTAAGGACACCCGAAGCAAGGTCTAGGAAGGACAAGGTTACTACATAGGATGAATGTTTTGTAAATCTTACGTATTTTGAGAATTGTAAGTAAAACTTTATTTCACTTTAACTGTATGTTAAAAGGCTATAGATCATCGGGGACAATGATTCACAAGGGGGAAGTATGCTACACCCCAAATTGTGAGGCTACTATTTACTATTACTAGATAGGGTAAATGTGAATGTAATGTGAATTCTGGAGATGAATGAATGATGCTTGTACCTTGTTATCAGTATGAATATTTTCTCATTTGATGTTGTTTCATTTGATGTTATCTCAGTTGATGTTATCCATGGAGAAATATTGCATAGAGGAGAATAGATGGCTATTGAATTGTGAATATTCTAACTCTTGAAATGTTTATGTATACTGCTTATGTTATGAACATATGACTTCTGTAAGTGTGTGTCAGTGGATGTAGGTATATGAACCATTGCTCCAAGGGGAGGGGAAGTATCACTCGAGAGAGGAGCTTGGTTGGATAACTGGTCAAGTAAACTAACTGGGCATACACACATGTTACCTTAGATTGAGTGAACTAAGTCAGTTGTGTTGGTTATAGGTAAGTCATTTGTAGCTTGTATGTTTGCATTAGGAGTCTTGTCTACTTGCATATGTATTTATGAGTGATGTTTATCTATGTATCTGTCTTGTGATATTACGATCATAATAATTGTAACGTAAATGGATGTAAGTGAAACAGATGTGGACATATATACATATATATAGGATATATATGTATCCATAGAGATATGCATATCGATACAAACGTATGTTGGCAAATGGATATGCTCATATGAATGCATCGATATGATATACCTACACATATGTGTACATAGAGGTATATATATGTATATATGCACACATCCTATATTATGTGTGTTGGTTGAAAATTTTGTATACCTTGAGGATATGCAAAATTGTGATTTCAGCCACAGCGTGTGAGTATGATACTCTCCTAATTTAGGGAAGGCTCCCCCTTTTCTATTAACTAACTAAAACTAATATGGGTATGACAACAACCTTTCCTCTTTTTTCAGGAAAGATTATGTTCTTTTCTCCTCACAGGAAAGTAACAACCACCTTTAATTACAACAATTTAAGTTGAGATCGAGAGAAAGGAAATGAAGTTTCCTGAAAGCACAAAGACTTCCGTCACCTCCTTCGAGACAGGAAACAATCACCAACCACAAAGTCTTGAGTATCTGAAATCCTATCTACCCTTTTAGAATGATAACCTAAGAACAATATGCAACATATAACAGTGCAAAGTTTGCAAGTATGGTGCACTTACGAATCACTTTAATTTGGGAATAACCTCAAGCACAAAGACTTGCAGCTCTTATTATCTTCGAATCATAAATCAAACTAATTCAGTCTTCAATATATACAATGCAAAGTCTGCGAATATTTGGAGTGAAGCTCTTCTCAACAACCTTCTACAACTTCAAATAATCACAAAGAAATGCCCCAAAATGACACAAGAACACAATGAACACAAAGTAGGATCTCAAAACAAAGTTTGAAATTCCAACTCTTTGATATTATTTGAAAGGGAACAATTTATAACTATAAAGCTCAAAATCTTTATGAGTACAAAATTCTGCAGAATTTACTTGTTTGTCAAAAGATGATTTTTTTACAATGGACCTCCTCAAGTATATATAGGAGAGGATTCGTGAGAAAAAGGTGGGAGGATCCCAACTAACTTGAGAAATTCTCTCAACCACCATGACTTATTCCAACTACAGTCCTAATCTAACTCAACCTGTAGTTGCCTTACATGTAATTACATTTTACAAAAATGCAAGTGAAAGAAACACTTGCAATTACAAAAAAAAAATTTACATGTAACTTGTCGAAAACAAAATACATAAAATAAAGATAAAGTATCATGAGAGACACTTTTTATTCCATTTCATTTATGGCTTTGAAGGATTGGAAATTGTTGATAGTTCTTTGCAACTCATCAGGATCAAGACCCAACATATTCCTGGCAACCGCAACAGTATTAAGAATCACATCGAAATATCTCACTATTGCTTCTTTGTGTTCTTCAAGAACAGTTTGCATTTTATCAAAGATCATTTGATGATTTACAAACCTATGGATCAAATCTATAGTAAACTGCTTTGACTCTAGCTCTTGGCGAAGATTTGATGTCATTTCAGCAATAACCACATCTGCTCCAAACAACTCTCCTTCATGACTTAGAATCTTGCAAGACATTTTATCAAAACTAGAAAGTATGTCCTCAACTTCGCCACTCATTTCAAGTGTAGCCTGAACATCTTTGATGAGGTCTTCAACAACTAATGACTTGTTTGTCATAAGTTCTTCAAATTCTATATATTTTTCTCTGCCAAATATTATCATATTGCTGCACAAAATTTCCAGCTTGATTTGATCCATCTCATGCCAGATCTTTAAGTCTTTTTCAATTGAACTTGGACTTTGCTTGAAAGTTTCCAAAGTCTGATTCAACTTAACTTTTTCTGCTCTAACAGTGCTCAAAACATGCAATGCCTTCTCATTCACTTGAGTACCTTGATCAATCAGCTGATCTATGCAAGAATCAACTGCCTTGGCCTTTTGGGCAACCTTCTCCAATTGCTTAACCGATTCTTCAGATGTAGAAGAAGTCAATGGATTAACTTGCTCTGAAGAATTTGTTATTTTTTTAATCACCGTGATGAGCTGTAAATTCTTCTCTTTGAGCTCACTCTTCTTTGCCAGTAATTCATCATACTTCTGAACTAATGAGGCTACTGAATCTAGGGCATCATGCATGAGACCAGAATGTGTTTGTTTACCAAGTTCAATCCTGGTAAGCTTGTAAACTGACAGCTGCATCTCTTTAGGTGGCTTCTCAACCAATGGCTCAACTACTTCTGCATATTTCATTTTGTTTTCATCTATGACCACTTGTGAGACTTTCTTTGCCTTCTTAGCAATTCTGGACTTAGGCTTCGCAAGCTGTTGGAAATAAAAAATATCAAGAAAGATCTCCCGCTTCTTCCATTTGGGTGTAATTGAACTCAGCCATGGGGGTAGTTCTAATGAGTTCACATTGGAGACAACAACTGCGGTTTTTGAAGAAACATGCTCTACCTGTACCATAGTTGTCACCTTAGGAGAGTTTTTTGTTTGAATAGCAACAAGCCTTTGCTCAGGTGGTAACACATGATTTAATTTTGCCTTATCAAAACTTAAAGCAGAAGTATCAACCTCAGGAAAAAAACCACTGGACATGACCACATAGGAGGGATTCACATAAAAAATGCTCTCCAGATTTCCATGAGAAGTCTCAACAGGTAACTCCATACTAGCACCAACAGATGTACTAGGTTCAACAGGATCCAAGAATATTGTGGAGAAAGAATCCACATCCGTGTCAATATCCATGGACATTTGAGGAATAGCCATATGAGGGGAATCTAAGTCAACTGAAGGGGGTGATTCTGCTGTGTTCTCCTCATGGGTATCATTCTCAACATCAACAACATGAATCTTCATCTATGATGTTTCCTTTCTTTTCGACGACACTTTTGGTGGAGGAATAACCAAAGCTCTGCTAACCCTTAACTTGATTCTTGTACCAGAAGAAGAAGCACCTTCTTTAGACTTGACTCTGATTTCAGACCTTTGCCCAACTGGCCTAGCCAAATCATTTTCTGCTTCACCTTTGATCTTGATGATCTTGACATGGTTATCCTTCAACCAAGCATTAGTATTAGCGAGGATGGGCTGAAATCTGTCAATGATAGAGTCACACTCCTTTTTGGACCATTGTGGAGAAGAGAGAGGAGCTTCTGCAACTCTTTGTTCCATGTACTTTGGATCAAGGATTTCTCCATCATCCACCATCCCTTCCGAGATTCTGGTTAAATTAAGATCCACAATCTGCTCCAAGGTGAGCCTATTGTAGTCCATTCTCCCGATTTCTTCTTCAGTACGAAGATCAACCCAGATATCTTCAAGGCGATGAACATGAGCGAAGGCTCTCTTGACTTTGCCTTTCATCCCTCGGTAATCAAAATATTTCCTTGTGATGAACTTCTTCAACTTGATTTCTTGAAGCTCAACTTCCATTGCCTTGGCTCTCTAAGAAGTGTTCAAAGAATATCAACCAATCTGCAATGGATTGTGTGAAGAAATATTGATACCCAACTTGTGATTGGCAAGCTGTATAGAATGAACTACCATTAACTGCCTTGCCAACTCCATCAGAAGAATTCTATCAGTGGGATACCGAGGTAACATGTACGGTTTTCCTTCAAAACATCCAACCCTCATGTAATTGAAAGTAGGGAACTATAGCAACAAACAACCATACTCATTCACTTTTTTCCATGTTGCTTCGAAGACTCTTCTATTCTTGAGTGATTTATCAAAGAGACACATGAAGTGACCAAAGAAAGCATCCTGCACTCTTCTATAATGAAGCCTACTGGGCTTCAGAGTCAGCTGATCATAGTATTCCCATACTAGCACCAATGATCTATTACCCTTGGTAGAAAGACCAGGAAACTATCTGGGTGACGCAGCAATACACACCAAGAATGAATTCATATAAAAAGTGAAGGTAATGGGAACTTGTGCCAATTGCCTACACAAGTTATCACTAATTAACTCTCCCCAAAAAACATGAGACTGCCCTTTCCTCATAACCACGATGTACTTGTACATCCAAATTTCAAACACATTGGAGTGTTTTAAACCTGCTATCCTGCTGAGAAGCGTGATCATATCACTTACTTCCTCAATGAAATCAAAACGAAACAACTTAGGCCATCTGGAAAAACAAGTCTGGGGAGTCTTCAACCATTTAGCATTAATATGTCTAATACAATCTGATCTTCTCTGATTGTAGTGATCTGTAGCACTCTTCATTGTGATTTTAGCATACAAAGGGGCTACGGGAACTTTGAAGATCTTTTCGATTGTTTTTGCATCCAAACTTATTATAACATTCCCATCTTCATCCTTGATTGTCTTTGTTTCTTGATCAAAATGAGCAACACATGCAAGCACAAATTCAAGTTCTAAAGCGGCCACTGGGAATGAAGAAACCAAATGAATATAACTATTGAGAAGCAACTACATCCCATGAGTTGGTGAACCCTTCGTTCTTTCCAGAAACTCAGACATGTCAACATGCCCAATTTATGTATCTTTGATCTCATCAATGAGAGAAACCACCTGAGAGGGAGCAATCTCATTCAGATATTTGTCATACTTAGACTTCATTTTCTTGTTTAGAGGTGATACTGGTTCTTCTATCATCGAACAAGAATCTAAAACACTATGATGAAAACTCAGAAGAGAAAGAACATCTTCAGTAGCTATTGGTGATTCCATGACGCCAAATTCTTAAAAATCAATGCTTCCATCAAAACTTGCATGGGTATTTTACTTGCAACAACTTGGAATGACTCAAAGATGCTTTGCAGATATGCTTTGGACAGCGATGGGAAGGAAATCGGATCTGGGAAGGTCGACTACAAACTGAGATATTATAAGCTTTACTTGAAATCCGGTTTCTAAGACCCGATTGCAAGCAATGAGTATTTTTCAACAATGGATACTTGTAGTCGGGTCTTAGAGACCCGATTACAAGTAACTAAATGATGTAATGAAAGAATTTTGAAAAGCTTTTTGAAAATAAGGTATGGCGGATAGAAACCAAGTAGGTTGCCAAGTGTGACAAAACCTCTTACGTGCAATCGGATCTCTAAGACCCGATTACAAGTACGCAAGAGGAGTTTATAAATGTATGTCTCCTACTCGCAGTCGGGTCTTAGAGACCCGATTGCAAGCATACATAAAGGAGTTTCAAATGATTCACTTGCAAATGATTTACTTGCAAACGGGTTCACTTGCAAACGGTTTACTTGCTTGTAATACTTGCAATGAACATATATTTTGAAAGTAACTTGGGCGACGCCAAAAATGAAGGTGAATGCAAGCCAAAAGGGAGATTTAAATGCAAAAAAGAAGCCAGTTTTAAATGAAACAAGCATCTGAAAATAAAGGTTTAAACCCCATCAAAACAACAAAAGAAAAACGAAGAAACAAAACATACCTGGAAGAGAGGAATCGCTCAGCTCAAAGAAAACCTAAAGAACTTTGGTAAGATGAAATCGACACTTATAAGTGACAAGGGATGAAGACTCCTCTTTGAATGCAATAAGCTTAAAACTAAATGGTCTCCTCCAAAAACACAGATATAAGAGGAAGAAGAACGAGCTTCACATCACTACTTGACCAATGCAGGTTTCGCATATTCAATTGCAAGTAACTTTGCAAATGCAAAAGAAAACCTTCAAGTTCGAAATCGGGTCTTTTGGGTGCAATTTCAAAAAATTCACTTACTTGAAAGCGGATATTTAAGGCTCGATTGCAAGTCATAAAAATTCACTTACTTGAAATCTGGTATTTAAGGCTCGATTGCAAGTCATATAAAAAACATAAAAACCACTCACTTGAAGTTGGGTCTTTAAGACCCGATTACAAGTGACTTCAAAACATCAAAAAAAGTAACTTAACTTGAAATCGGGTTTCTAAGGCCCGATTGCAAGTTAGAACATAACTTGCACTTAGCTTCTCAAGACGCCCAACTTGCAATGAAGTCTTCAAAACCCGATTTGAGAAAGAAGAGGCAGAAAACATGACCAAAAAGATATCTAAACTAAAACAAAAAGGACCAAAACTGCTTAAGAGCTTAAAGATTATACAAGGCACGATTTTCTCTTGAAAAAGGTGCATTAGAGAAACCATAATAGGAATTTTTAAAGAAAAATTTGTGTAGGTTGTTCAATTTTTGCTTTAGAAAAACTGAGGACAACAATGTGGATATTAATAATATTATTATTATTGCCTTCTGAATTTGCATTTATCAAATGTATGCCAACTAACTCACACTATATATATTTATTTGTTAAATATATATATATATATATATAATTATATATTAAATATTATAGTTATATATTATAGTTATATATGTTTCATATATTTAAAACTATAATTATTATCATTCACCTATGGAAATTGATTTATTTCCTAATCAATTTAATATTATTCACAACTTTGGATATTGAATTATTTCCTAAATTGATTTACTATTGATCTTTCAACTTTTTGGAAATCGAAAGATTTCTTATTCAATAAAATATTCATCATTTGGAACTTTTGGGAAATCGAATTATTTCCCATTCGATTATATTTTCATCACCGAACATTTGGAAATAAAATAATCTGAATCGATATATTTTTAAGCATTGGGGGTTTGAAATAATCATTTTTTGTAATGTATCATGGTTAAATAATTGAATTGAAAGTAAACACAACAATTTGTGCGACCTGGAAAATGCGCGCAGGAAGAAAGAACTGTAAGGCGTTTGAGCCATGACTGAGTCAATAAAATCCAACACAGGCAAAGAAGCTGGCCAACTCAGCCTGTAGAAGGCTATGTGTTCAAAAATTATCGATGACTTTTTCTAAAATCTGCCATTTTAGAAGTCTAGCACCACATCTGAGAGCAAAACCTGTAGGTGTCAATTGGCACAATTTCTCTATGTGTTTTGAATTAGTCTTCAAATGTTGTCAATTGTTGGAGGATGATTCACCAGTTTATGTGCTGAGTAAGGCATGGAGTTAATGCCACCTCCAGTTGAAAATGTCTAACAAGTTGTGGTGGAAAATCACATGCCAAAACAAAAGGGAGGCTAGGCTCTATAAATAGTCTCCCAACCTTCCTTGTTTTTATTAATTCGTATTCATTCATACGCATTCACTCATTCATTCTGATTATACTCATTTCACTGTGATTCAAGACTGAAATCATAATTCCCTCTTTCATACTAAGATATCTGAGCATCACATATTTACCAGTTGTAAGTAAATAACAACTTCCACCATTTTTGAGTATCTATTAGAGAAGGCGTATTATACCAAATTATACACCTACTGGTTAAATACGTCTGAGTTATTACCAGTTCTGAATATCCATTTTCTGAGTGAGGAAGAGCTGTCTAATTCTGAGAGAAGAATGCTTTCAACAAGAAAGGGAGTGAAAATAGATTTAGGAAGCTAGGTTAAGTTGAGCAACCAAAGGAGAAGGTTGCATTGTCAACATCATCTGGGAAAGCGATAATAGGCATGGGGTTTTCTACTTCTTAATGTTTGCAAAAATAATTATTGTGTTTTCTTTACTGCATGAAATGTATTTTCTGCTTGTGCAATAGAAGTGTTTTTGAAGTCTTCTGGTAGAGGGAAATGAAGCCTTTAGGCTGATTTTATAATGTGTTTTAAAGTATCTCCATAATAGGAGACTTTGCTTGACACAAATACTTAATTGTATTAGAAATTTCAGTTCGAAACAAGTATTTAACTATACTAGATATGTCAAAGAGATTACTTGGCTGAGGAATTCAACTATGTTATAAGAGGAACAACATAGGTATTTAAATATACTAGATATGTTTGAACATGAGATGCAATGTGTTTGTATTTACTCCATAGTAGGAGAATGGTGTTTATACTAGTTATTATTTACTAGGCTTGATTTGAATGCAAGAGTCACTTAAGGTACATCAACTAAGTTATTAAGTTAACTAGGAAAGCTTGTGTTACTCCTAGGATAAGCATGGGAGTGGCTTGTGTACTTACTTTCTATAAAACTTATGAATTCTCCTAGGAGAGGGCATCCAATATGGGAGAGGGATTGATATACTTACACATAAGTCGAGTTATCCAAGAGAGTAGGTTATCTAGGATGATGGGCAATCCATAGAAGGAATACCTAGCTTGTGTACTTACCAGTTAAGTAGTTAATTCCAAGTAGATTAGTATGTTTTAGGTTAGTCTGGGGTGACGGATTTACCCATTGAAGGACAATACCTATGCATAGTGTAAGATAGCCCTAAGTCAAATTGACCCTGACTAGTGTATGTGATAGATGACTTCATTCGAAGTACTGAATGAGAACTCTTTGATCAAAGTAGTGCAATGTACGAGACTCCACTCTAGATTGTGTGACTCCACTCTAGGTTATGTGACTCTTGAGACTACACTGTTAGTTCACTGTGATCCTGTATTACATGCTAGTTCGAGAGTTGTCGAATTGCACAAGTTCTAGTTATGTAGGACACAACACTATGATTAGTTGGTTAACAGTATCGGTTACTCTACCAATCTCTTCATCGAAGGGAGGGCCATCTATCGAATGATAGATGTGCGGGGGACTGCATTATAAGTCCATGGTTGGCAGAAAAGCGCCCGAGTGATTCTTCTCCTCCACATCAGGCTATTGAAGCACCAAGATTTGAAAGGATGGATTATTGGACCTTCTTACTACTATTAGTTCTAAAGCTCATTGGAGCTATGTTTGTAAAGGTATGTTTTCTTGTTACTTGTACTTGTGAAGTTATTGAAATGAAATGGCATTTTTATTGTAATTTTAGTATGATATCTTGTTCACATATTATCAATAAAAGAAAGAAAAATTATATTGCAATGTCTTGTTAGCACGTTTATTTACTCATTGATGTAAATTTGGAAATTTTTATTTTACCGAAGGGTTGGGTCATTATAGGTTTGACCTTTCTTTGTGGTCATTCGAAGCATAGAGGGAAAAGATCCCCAAAACATCAGAACCAAAAGTCAAAGAAAGCCACACAAGTCTATTGCATGGGGAAGAACCCCATTGAGAGATATTTTGGTGCCATTTAGGATGGACTAGGATAGCAGTGCCTCCTTTACCTTTTTCATGTTCAGTGCAGATGAATTTTGCATTCTTCCATATAAATTTTAATACATTCCTAGCCTAAAAGCCAATCACCTTTATCTCTTGCAAACAAACAAAATCCAGATATTGTCTGTTACTGCAAAAAGCCCTAACCACATATTTCCTATCCATTGACTCCAACCCCCTCACATTCCAACTATGGATTGTAAAGTCCATTTAGGTTTAGGGGGAGGAGTATTCTTCTAGTTTTTATACAATCTATCAAAACACTTAAGCATCTTTCTTCCTTACCTTTCTTTGTCACTTTTTTCTCTAAACCAGAATCAGAGGAAGTAGGCCTATCAATGAGTTTCCTCTTCTTATTGTCATCCACCTTGGAGGGTGGACTTTTCAGGGGAAAAGGGTTGTCGATCTCAGGACCATCACATAAAGCATTGTAACATGACACAAGCTCTTCCTTACCATACGCATCATCTCTAGAATTAATGATAGATTTTGCATCAAAAGATTCCATTATTCCTTCCTCTTCAGAGAGATTCATGATTTGTCTAATTCTCTCAGTGTTAGCTTGGATTGAGTCCAAGGCCAACTGTTGAGCATTCTTCAACAAGCCCCCAATAGCTAGGGGATCACTGTCCAGATTGAGGTTAGATTTTGTGGCTATGTCATCTTTAGACACTCCAACATATGATTGTTTCATAATCTGCCTAATCATTTTCACTTTGGCCTGAATGGAATCCAAGGCAGAGATTTGATCATTCCTAGAACCCAAGGGGGAGGGAATTTTTTGTTTAGATGAAGCCTTTGGGGTAGACTTGGGAGGAGGCAGGTTCTTAGCATGAACTACCTCTAGCTCTCCATCAAAAGAGGATCTTCGTGAGACAAATTCAAGTTTTCTGACAAAGGTGAATTACCATTTCCTTGTTATTTTGGGGATTTCTAGTGCCCTCAAGGTCACCTTCTAAAATTTCCATTCCTTAAACATTTTTATCACCCATTGATTGAGGGATATCATCCCTTTTCTTATTCTCAATTGGCTTGAAATTCCCCATAGGTTTAACTCTAGCCTTAGGACAGTCCTTCCTAAGGTGACCATTCCTCTTACTGAGAAAACAAGAGTTTAATGAACTAAGCATTTCAATTTCACATTTAATTGTTTTGTTGTCAATTTGTAATGAAACTAGGTTAGGAATTTCAGCTTCAAGCAATAGAGAAACTAGAACCCTAGCATTTAAATGAGGGAGGGTAACCCTCAATTCTTCTATCTGCATAACATTACCAACCGGTTTCAAAATATTGGGAATGAATTTCCAATTTTTCAGAGGGACATTCTTAATTTCTAGCCAATTTGGTGCTGACCTAGCAACAACTTCTTCAAGATTATCCTTCGGCGTCCAAGGGAGGGCTCTAAACATGGACCGACCAATATTCCAGTATTCTTTTTTCACCACTCTTTCTTGTATACCATGGTTCCTAAAGAAAACCACAAATAAGCCTTTCCGAATCATCCTACAGAAGGATACATGAATACCCATTTTTTTTCCCCCAGACAGAGGCAATCCAGTCATCAAAAAGTTTTCAAGAAGGCAAAGAATTGGAATCCAAATAGACAAAAAACACTGCAATATTTCTCAACGTTGTTTCTTCTGCTTTCAAAGCCTTAAGCATATCTTCATTGGGAGAAATAGAGAGGATTTTACGAAAAGGAGGCATCTTACTATGGTTTTCTTGTCCACTGTCTCCATCTCCCTCTCCAACTGCCCCGAGTCCAAATAGTCCGTCTCCTCCCATTTCGGAATCCTCGGCCAACTGAATTCCCCCATGATAGGCAACAAAGGCAGCATAAGTGGGGCAATTTCCCTCACTCTCATTGGCTTTCACAACATGCCTATATGAAGGTTTTGTGAAGTTTCCAATTTCAACTGATCTTACCTTATTTATCATTGTGTGGGAGTTCATTTAATTCCACAGTACCTCTCTTCTCCACATTTGTGTCGGCTCCATCTCCCATGAGCCAGTTGGCCTAGGAGAGACAATTGGGGTTACGGGACGTACAGTCCAATACATGCAGTATTAACTACAAATCAAGCTGAGGTATCCAAGAAAACAAGACTCAAACCAAAAAGATTAATCAAAGAGAGCGGGATAAAAATTCAAAATTATAAACCACATCCTGCACACAGCCACACAAAATGAATACCAAAGCTATATCCAATAAAAACAAACTAGCACATCAGCTAAAACCAATAGGAAGAAGAGGACCAAAGGATTCAAAGACAACGAAGATCACCAATCTGAGTTTGAAAAAGTGACAGCAAAGCTCCAGAAGCAACAATGGTAGGAGACCATTCACCTTCTGCAGAGCTCTGCACTCACCCTCATCATCATGTACTCCAATTTGTGAATCTACCAATGATTATTAATTGTGATGCCTTGTGGTGTCATTGATGGCTTGAATGAGCCTGCGGTTACATATATGAATCTCTGAGCCTGTGAAAACATAAGTGCGGTGAGATGTGGCCACAAACTCAAATCACACTACCACACAATATCTAGAAAACTAGTAAGGTACTTACAAAACAAACAAACATTAAAGAGAATATTTTTTATTGATGCAAGATTGCTCATACACCTTGGATGCTTTTGTATTAGGTTCCTCTTTGATGATCCATCCATGACTTTTTGCACTTCTAGGAAGCCAGACAAAGAATAGCCTTAAACCACTTCAATGCAACAAGGACATGAATGTGGAACTATCAAATGCATTGGGTCAAGTTTTAGCATAGATGCCACAGCAATTGAATTCAAAACAGATGTTCAAGATTTTTGTGCAAGAATTCTTATTGTAAAGTTCAATTTTTCTTACTCTTTTCTTGATTGTTTTCAGAAATGGATAGAGCATTTTTAGAAAGAGGTTGTGATGCACGACTAGCTCTTCTAAATTAAATGATCAAGGTTCCTTTCATATCATATCACGTTTAAGAGCATTAATGATCTCAAATATGCTTTTATAAGAGGGATATTGCTCCATGATAATGTTGTGCTTACTCTTATTTGATGAACAAACAGTTTTAATAGGTCTAGAATCTTTTTCTGGATTCGTTACCTGATCCATCTAATGCATTTCACACCTGTATTTTAGTCCATACTCCATACAATAGAATCAATCTTTTGGACAATGATGAAAATTTATCCTTAAATCTTATTGAGAGAAAGGGGAATAGCCATGGTCAATAGTGGCACAGTGTGATGGTTAAGTTGTTGTGGTGTTGTACTTGCCATCAAGGTTCAAACCCCATTGAGCTGTTATTATTGAATGTTTAAGTTGGGGATGAGATCGCCCATTTGTGACCTCACCGGTTTCTAGCTCTGGGTTAAAAGCATTTACCTCTTAAAAAGAAAGGGGGGGAAGAGCCATGGTATACAAGGAAATGGATATGTAAGATGGTATACAGGGAAATGGATATGTAATATGCCAGAAGGATATTATTGAAGGTTGGCTATTCCATTATGATTGCATAAGCTTATATTTCTCTTGTTAAACAATTGAACAAATTTAGACATTTTTGTTCCCTCTTTCTACAAGCTAAGGTCAATGGTTCAAAATCTAAATGACCTCAAATTGAGGAAAAGTCTATGGGATTATTTCAGAAGGAATGAGGATAAGACTTGTGGATCATAGGGTGATTAGTAACGACTGACAGAATGACACTTATATCTTCATCTTTTTCTTATAGCTCACTGTACTTCACTAAATGTTAAATGGCGTATTGAAGATTTCTTGGAAACCTTGCTTTAAAGTTAAGCGGGACCCTATGTTTGGTAAGGACTGCACGGCACTACCTCTATATAGCAGTTTTCTAATCCTATTTGACTTATCCTATTGAATGTTGACATGGGAAAAATCCACTTGATAAGTATAGTACGTTTAACTTATTTTGAACCATTTTGGCTAGGAAAAATCCCAAAAGCTGAGATGGTTGGAGTCTTAGTTCTTTTCTTTTACTCGTCTCATTTGCTTCTTTTTTCAGTGTACGGTTGAGCATCAATCCGCCCGGTATGTAAATTTGGAAGTCGGGCTTAACTTCTCTAGACTTATCTGAACCTTGTTAGTCGATAATACTATGGAAACACTGCATATGGTAGAATGCAAGGTAGCGTCTCAGTAGAATTGATGGGAAGAACTAATAATTCTAATAACCTTTTGCTGGTATTCTTACTCTCCCTTTTTTGTATTCTTTGATTGCATTATAATTTATATTTCTAAATTTTGGAAACTAACCTGAAATTTGCAGGTGGGCACAAGAAGAGATTGTTCCTGAACTTGTTAGTCGAATTGAACCAAAAGAAGTAGCAATGAAGGTCATTGATCTTCTTGAATCTCCAAACACGTTAAAGAATATGCGAGCAACATTATTGAGAGTGAGTAGTGAAGTTAAGCAGAAGTATGAACAAAATGAAGCAGAAAACAATGATGATCCAGCCATTGCAATTTGTCGTATTGTTGATGAGTTGTTGAATGTCTGATTTTCTTTTTGAGCAGGAATTAATCTTCCCATATAACTGAATCATTTGACTGATCCTGAATTTATCATGTTTTAAGACAAGGAAAAGATAGTTATCCTATTTTCAATGCACATTAGGAGGCTGAAGTGATGTTTATGATATTGGCATCCCATGGGTACTAGTATTAATATTCTTTTATATATGCATAGAAAATGATTGCAAATTCTAGGAAATATGATATTGATTAGCTGACTGCGACTGCTTTTCCAGATTACCTTTTCTAGAGAGAATATTTCTTAGTCTTCATAGCACACTCTGCTTAATAGGCCCAATTGAACTTCTAACGTGAATTTTAAGCTGAAGCAATATAGAAATGCATTTTTAACATGGATTCCTTTGGAAATCTGAGCTTCGTGAAATCAGATTCAAGAGAACATCTTCTTAGGGAGATAAATGAATATGTATAACTCTGGGTTGGATTTGAATAATATTGGCATGCAGATAGAAATTGAGGTCCAATTAAGATATATGAGTCTGTTTCTTTTTGAGATAAAATATGTTAAAAGTGGATGATAAATTCGTTGCTTCTTTGAGTTGTTGGTTGTTCTTGAGGTTTTTTGGCGACCAATCAGTCTTATAACAAGTACTAATAATGGTAATTTGATTCCATATGTAACAAAGACTAATAAATTGATAAGAAAACATTCTTAAAAATAACTCGTAGAAGTTTGAGCAAGCAGTCTATAAGTAGTCATTTTCAAAGTAGTGTATTACATTAGAATTCTCTAAGACTGTTTACATGAAGTTGCTATCCACAGATCACTTGGCATCTAGGTATGGCGCAATAATAAGAATCTTATATAACGAAGTATCGATAGTCACTTTTGACTTACCTATTTATGGTGCTTTGTTGATTTATGACTGGTTTGATGAAGCTCACAAATTTAGGTGGATATGCTTTTTGCACTTTCTTTTGATACCCTGCATTTTTTAAACTTCTAATCTTAATAACATCTTAAATAGAAGGCATGCATGTAGTTTCAAGTAGAGTTTTATGTTTTTTATGTTATCTTTCCTTAAGTCGGAAGCATTGGTTGTCATTTGGAATAGCATGCAAGCGCGAGTATATACACATTTCTTACAAACTTAAAAATAAAATAAAATTGGTGTGATTGGTGTGAAGGTAACACTTAGGCGATATTATAGAGCTCATTGGAAAAAAAATTGAGTGAAAAAATATCAAACAATGAAAATGAAACTTTTTCATATTGTTGTTAATAAAGAACCCACAACAAGAAAACAATTGAGTGTAAAAAATCCAAACGATGAAAAAGAAAACTCTTATATGAACTCCTAAGGGAAAGATCAGAAAAGAAAAGTCCCAATAGCATGCAAAACTAAATAAATAAAGCTAATTCTAAATTGCTACATGAAGCATATCAATGAAAAGAGAGATATGGAAGATTTAGGATATAAGCTAGTCTTTCATCACCATCTTCTCCTAGGACAATTCTAAGAACCGGCCCTTGTTTGCTTTATAATTTTCATTAGAGATTTCACTTATTTTAGTCTTGTATATATTCAATTTGTTCATTTCTTTTACTTCGAACATGTGTATTAGTGTGCACCTCTCCATTGGGTGTCCAACTTTAAGGGGGAAATGCACTCCTAGGCATAAGTTGAAGTGATGTAAGTGAAAAAAAGATCTTTTCCATAATTTGATTTATAATTATCATAGAGTTTATACTTTGGGAAGAAATGACTATCAATTCATTCAAGAAGGAAAGCATTTATTCTTTAATTATTTCATTGTCTTCCTCTTCTTTGATCTTGCATGGTGATACTCCATTTTGGAAATGTCCTCAAATTTGTTTTCAATTATATCATCAATCTTAAATCCCAATAAAACAATAAAATATTGAATCATCAATTATAAGAGAACAAAATTTCAAAACACAGACATTTAGATTAAACTCTAGGTACTATTAGCCATTTACCTTACAAAGTAATTCACTACTCACAAACATCAACACAAATTTAGTTGAGAATCATGTCAACTAGAATATGGGCTAGGGCTAATAACATGTAAATAATCAATGTCATATGATCCAAATTCAGTTATATTTTAAAATAATAGCATGAATACGAGTTAGAGATATAACATCTTAGAGAATCCAATTTTCTTAATATAGATATCCAATTGTATATATATACAAAACTAATTATATAAAAATGGAGTTGTAGCCACGTATAAAAACACTAATTACATTGCTAGACCACTTCTTGATATTCATCTAAAAAGGTACTAGTTCATTTTTGTTCTCATAAAAAAGTTGTCGAGTACATAATGCTTCCATTTAGGGAGCCTAAAGCTTAAATGTGAAACATATCATGTAGCCTAGATACATGATTGCAAACATCCTAGAAAATTTTCATCTAATATGCATGGAGTTAGAGACCTTATTTAATTGATGTCTCCCTTTTCATTATTAAGTCAAACCATTATATTCTTAGTCAAGGTAGGCTTGTCCTATTAAGAGAATAGTTATAGTACAAGAATTTATATGCTCTACATTTACATTCACTATCCATAATAGTAGTAATATAAAGTCTTTACTCATTATTTAAGATAACTTAGAAATATTTGGAATTTATATGGATATGATCTTCCTATCTTCCAATAATAATAACCATTATAATATACATGGAGCCAAAGATCTTATTTAAGCGATGCCTCTTTTTTCGTTATTAATCCAATCTATTGTGTTCTTAGTCAAACTAGACTTGTCCTACTAAGAGAATAGTTATAGCACATGAATGCCAATTATAGATACCTTTACATTCACTATCCTTAATAGAGGTAACTTAAATAAGTCTTTACCCATTAATTAAAATAGTTCTTGAATAGATTTGGACTCAATATGAATAAGATCCCTATCTTCCAACAATAATAACCATTATGATATACATGGAGCTAGAGGAACAACTTAATTGAGTTCTCCTTTTCCATTACTAAGCTAAACCATTATAATCTTAGTCAAGGTAGACTTGTCCTATTAAGAGAATAGTTATAGCATAAGAATGTCAATACTCTACCTTTATATTCACTTTCCATAATAGGAGTAACTTAAATAATTATTTATTCATTACTTAAGATAAGTATAACTTAGAAAGATTTGGACTCAATTTATGGATATGATCTTCCTATCTTCCAACAATAATAACCATCATGGAGCTAGAGACCCTATTTAATTGATGTCTCCTTTTTTATTACAAAGCCAAACCATTATAATCTTAGTCAAGGTATGCTTTTCCTATTAAGAGAATAATTATAGGACAAACATGTCAATGCTCTACCTTTATGTTCACTATGCATAATAGGAGTAACTTTAATAAATCTCTCCCCGTTACTTAAGATAAGTTTAACTTAGAAATATTTGGACTTAATATGGATAATTATGATTTACTATCTTCCAACAATAATAACCCTTATTTTAGACCATAATCTTCACTCATAAAATGGTTTTTGACTTATATAATAGATCATTGCCATTAAGTTTTGTATCATATCTCGCCAATTTCTAAGTTACTTTCTTGTGTTTTCTTAGCTCATTGTTTTCACAAGAATCATATTTTTCACATAATTTACAAGGATAGTGGATTCGGTTGACAACATACACTAGTTTAGTTTAATTACAAGGTTCTATTTAAAATAGATCTCATAAGATAAGGTTATGAACAAATCCAATATCCCTAAGTCCAATAAATATTCCAAGCAAGTAGGTACACACAATATGTGACCTTCAATAAGATACCCTAAATGTCTCCTACTTCACTCCCTTGGTAGATAAGATGGAATGTTAGGTGTGGCCTACAAGCTAGCAAATGGAGGTAATAGGTGCAACTATCAAGGTTGTCAAAGCATAAGATAGGGTTGAAATCCTCCAAGAAGGTGCAAAGGTTTGGACTCTTGTCTCATTTCCCTATAGAGAAATTTCAAGAAGGGTGACATGAAATACGCAAGGAAAATTGCGAGGTCTCCAAAATAAAAATAAATGTGTTAAGAGGGTTAGGTATCCATGGTGTCCAAGAAAGACATTGAGGTGGAAGACATTCAGGCTCAAGATGTGAAGAGGTTCATCATTGAGGCACAAATGAAGTTGACAAAGGTCAAGTTAGACCTTGCTACAACAAAAGGGTAAAGTATCACAAAGAAGGAAACCATAGAATTTTAAGAAAATAAGTGGAAGACCTAAAATCATAAGTGGCTTAAGAGCACACAACCTCTAATGTCTTGGTAGTAGAGTTGGAATCCATAAAAATGATATTAAGCACCTATTATAATCATCTCTCCATAATTGAAACCTGGAGGGATGATGTAGAGGGGAATTCATACACTCTAATCCCTCTCTAAAACCCTCACAACAATAGCTAAAATAGAATAAGGAGATTACAAATTAAACTCAACAAATTGTTTGCACATGAAACCATTGAATTTTTCTATTAAAGAAATTTGATTACAAATAATTTTTAGTCATCAATGGGTTGATGAACAACAAGTAAAACCCTTACAAACATCAAATATGCAAATGAAATATCATTCAAACACAATTTGTGCTCAACTATGTGAGCTCCTGCAAACTATTCACCTTCTAGCACCTCAACTCCACCTGCAACTCTTGTAGCTTATCCTCCTGTCTTCAAAACTTCTTGACTTCAATCATCTTCTAAAATTTTATTTTTCTCTTCTTTATGCAGCCCTCATGGCTACCTTGAACACCTGCAAAATCCCTCTTCTCTTCACAAGCTGATTTTTTTGCACTCTTTCCTGTGCAACTCTCAGGAGCAACCTACAAGTTCTTCCTCCAAACTTGTTGCTACTGATTGCTTCTTCTTGACTCCATTTAAAGGGTCTATTTTACAGAGATTAAAACCTGTTTTAAGGCACCAAAAGGGGCACCAAAATTTGCTCATTCATTTCCATCCAATTGTCTTTTGAAATTCTTTTGTTTGTGCTTAAAATTCATCATTAAATGCTTCTAAATATGGCACACAAAGTTGTTGTACCATATTCCACAAATACTTGTTGTGCATGCCTCATAAAAATCAGCAAAACCATGAAATAAGTCGTGCTCATTCACCTTAAATTGAAAATTGAAGTCATTAATTTTTTTTTTCCAAATATCGTTATCTTTTTCCTCCATTCTAGGCATGTAAATTGAAAGAATAGAATGCCAAATGCCACTTTCCACATTAAAACTTCTATAGGCATCCAAATTGAGAAAATTAATTAATTTTAAATTTATAATATGTCAATGGACCCCTTCAACCCTTGAAACATTGAAATTGTGCAATATAATAATTTTAAAATCACATAAAACACCTTGTTTTCCTTTGAGCCAAGTCTTGATAAAATAAATATTTCATCCTTCATAACTTCGCAAGATTCTCTTGAAGCTCCAACCTAAACCAAAAATGCAAAAATTAAGCAAGAAAATAATTTATATTTTTTTTGGTGATGCAAGATTGATTGTGAGCCTAGATGCTCCTGCATCAAGAGATACTTAAAATCACTTAATAAAGGGGCTCACTTAAAAGAGAAATGATGGTGAACAAAGGCTAGATACAAAAAAGAAGAAATCAAGTAGCTCCAAGCCAAGATTGAGGAGCTCAAGCTATCCAATAGATCCTTGGATTTGGTCCATGTCCTTTTCCATGTGTATTGGAGAGATATTGAGTAGTTCATTACCATCTTCATGTCAATTTTAAACTCCATTGAATATTCGTATTTATATTCAATGGTGTAGAAGGATATTGATGTTGTGGAGCTTTCCCTTACACATGTGATCAGTGATTCTCATTCCACCATCTCATATCTATACAATGTGAATCCACTCAAGCTAATTACTATAGGGATTCAAAATAGATTTTCCACCACCTGATAGATTAATGATGTCTTGGATAAAGTTACAATGTTGCAAGAATGCAAGGTGCATCTGCTAATTCAAACACAATTAATTATAAATATCAAGTCTCACATCTATATCCTTTGAAAGCATGGCTTCCCCTCTCCTATGGATTCAAATGAAAAGGTTTTCTCTCCTATCATATTCTATGCAAAATAAAAAATAAATTTTGGATGATACTAAACCCAATGGATTGTCCCTAGCATCAACAATGGAGGAGATGTTAGCCACAATTAAGCACACCACTAACTTGGGGATGCTTCTCTATGTTTCCAATATTTAGACACAACAAATTGTATATGAACATATGTTGGAGTTAAAGCATAGGTGCATGCTATTACAAAAGATTATTTTGTCCAAGGATGAGAATTATAGGAATATTATGGCTTCTCTTGGTGACCTTCAAGGAGTAGTTATCTTTATATTTTTGTTAATATTTTAAAGTTATGAATTTTGTTGGAAACTCTTCACCCCATGGATACATTTCTAGGATCATATTTTTCCATGATGAAATAACCCCTAGGAATCACCAAGAGCATATGCATCCTTCACCACATGTGGTGAGTTCATCTTTCCTTGTAGTTTGATCAATAAAAAATTCCCTTTGACATTTGTGGGCCGCCTTGCTTTCATCCAATTTTGATAGTTGTATATCATGATACAACTCTTCCAAGTTTCAAAGTCCCTAGGACATTTGCACACCATATGATGCTCCAAACTAGATCCAATTTGATGGATCACTAAACTTTTATAAATGACATAGAAGGTTTTCATTGAAAAAATTTGATATCATGACACATGACAATGTAGACATATAATAAAGCTACACTATATAAGTATCAACAAGCCCAACTTCCTTGATCAATTTAAATTAAGTTGTAACTTACCTAAGGCCACATAGTGTGCTCCTAAGGATTTCTTGAAAAGAAAAGGGTTAATTTCTCTGAAGTTAGTATGGACCATCTAATCTACCACCAATAATTCATATGATGACCTATGAGACACATGGTCATTGTTTTATGTAACTACTCCACCTTGCATCATGACAACATAATTTTGGCATTTACAACTTCCCTAAATCATCCTAAGGAGGTTTACAACATTAAGGTAGTAGAGTTGAACTTGGTCACATCCAGAAGTTAAATTTTCATAAAATACAAGATCAAGCATTCATGGTAGCAATGATACATTACCTAAATAATCAAGTTTCACTTACTAATGTTGTGAAAGTGTAATACTAGGAAACAAACTTCATAAACCTGAAATCGAAGACAATACAACTATGTAATCCACCAAAAATAACCATTTAGGTTTCAAAATCTATATAAAAGTCTCTTTCTTTTCATAGTTCAAATTTAAATGTAATTTGGGTTGGTAAATCATTGTGGCTATGTTATAAATATTGGCATATGCACCCATTAATTGATAGAAGACACTTTGTATAGCTGAGCCATTAAACTTAATATATTAGTTGATTCTCATCTCTCTTTTCTACTATACAATGGAACCTCTATATATGTGTTTAAAAGAGTATGCATGTAGCATTGTAATGATTAATAAACTTAATAAGAAGAAAGTACCATCCTAAGTGATTCTTGTCTTGCCTTTTTTTAGCATTGATTTTTATATGTATGTTCCCTCTTGTTGATTATTGCATCATGAGATACTAAATACTACTTCAATAGTTAAGATTGTATACATTTGATCTGAGCCTTTTTTTCACCCCCTAGCACAACTTTAGGCTTAGCATTAGGTTAGATAGGGAGTTGACCCTCAATACTATAGATTGTCTTAAAGGCTCTACCCTCTTTTCTGACCCACATTATTTCCTACAAGAATTTATATGTTCGTAATCCTATATGGTGTATTGGCTCTTGAAAAAGACCTTGAGACTGAGTCAACAATAGCTAAGGCTCTAATATTGGGCTGATTAGAAACTAGACCACATTATTTATTTTTTCTGAACTTAAGAATTATGGAAAGGGGAATATTTATTATTTGCATTTGTATCTTGTTCAAAATTTATTACACATAATCATTAAAACTACATATTCTAAAACACCTTGTCAACATTCTAAGGGAAGCACAATTATGAGAATAAGGTCTTACATCATCACCCTCTACATATGAAAACCATGCCTTATCCCTCTTATGATTGGCCTCTCTCCTCTTCTCCATGTTCTCAATATCATGAGAATACATGGTGATAGGGATATCTTGGAGGACCATATCACTCAAGTTTGAAATGAAATTAACCCCTTCTTGGGTCATGCATTTTTTGGATGTAGGCCCCTTAAACTAAGCTTTGGTTCTTGAAGAGGTAGTCTACAAGCCATTTCTCAATCTCCCATAGCATTATTTCCTAGGTCTTGACTTTCTATTTCCTTTTCCAATATAGTTAAGTTTCCTCTATGGTATGAGACACCTCATGGATAATGTTCCATTTTTAATTGGTCCAATTTTCAAAATGTGTCGTATAGTAGGAAAAAGCAATAATGTGAGACATTTTTGTCTAGATAGGGATGGACATAATTGTACTCACCTACAAACTACATAAAAATGTGAAAAATACTCTTAATTAGGTCAAGCTCTTATTTATAATAGACCAAAAATTGTTAGTTGATATTTAATCCAATCATGGGATTGACATCTTCTATCTTGGAAACTATATTAGGAACTTAATTTTCTTCTTAGAGTGAGTTGATGCATCCATGTCACATCACATACTGAGATGAGAATTAATTGAATATATCAATTTAAGAAAGAATGTAACTAATTAGATACACCTTTATCGAAATGTTCTAATGCAATGAAGATGTTGGAGATAGGAATAGACTTGTCTCCAACTACAGTCATTGAATTGATATTCCTTGAGTAATCTAAAATTTGTCTTAGCTACAAAATAGAGGAAATTACATGATTAGTTAAGTTATTATAGTTAAAAATAAATTCAAATCTCAAATAGATATTTGTACCTTTTATATTTTTCAAAGCCTTGATTATGCCCAATATAAGTGGTTGTGATTGTTGGTGTAATTAAATATTTACACTTTATTAAGTTTACTTAGGTCCTAATTAGGTTTTACCTTTAGGGTTTTGCATATTACTGTATAAAATAAATTCATCTCATGTAATTCATTAATTCTCAATAATATTATTTGCACATCTTTTGTAAATTGCTCTTGCATCTTTGTTTTTTATCCTTGTAGAAGGCTAATCCAAGTTTTGTAGGTGATCTTGGTTTTATGGAGTTTATTGGAAACTCTAACATGGTATTAGAGCACTGATTTGCAAACCCCTTCTCAAATCCAGGAGAAATTCAATCAAAGAGTTTTTTTTGGGGATCCTCTAGGGATCAACCTTGAGAAATTTTTTGGTGCATTTTGGATAAAAAATGGCCAATATTTTTTTCTTCATGTATTTTTGAAAAAAAATAATTTATGGGTTTTGTTTAAAATCACCAAATACCATCTAGTATTTTCTAGATTTCGCAAATAGTGAGCATAACTTACAAAAATGACTATCAAAATCACGATATTTTCCTTGTAGATCCGAGGTCAATTTTTTTCATAGAGGCAGATGTGAACATTAGTCCTTGCATGCAATATTTCCTTTTTGCATGCTTTATGTTTTCATTTTCTCTTTGATTTCTACATGTTTTGCATGTTCTCTTTTTACAATCTTGGGGTTTTGTAATAAATGAACTTCAATAAAGTTCCATTAGGGGGCTTCTTTTATAATAATTTGATCAGAGTTTAGTCACATGTCATGCACTTTGATCTCATCTTCATATTGATAACAACTCGCATGAGTTGTATCTGGTGTTTGTAGTTTCTTTTGGCCACATCTTGCTCATAACTTGACACATTTTGGTTCGCATTAGTTCATGTCTTAGATTGAGAGCCTATGGTTAATGATCTTGAATCACATCAGATTCTCATCAGGTCACATCTTAGTTTGAGGGTCATTTATTTTATGGTTAATGTTCCAGAATATTCATGGTACTTGCTCCTATGGACCAGTTTTAGTCATAGTTTGGCATCGACATCAAGATACACATAGCTTCTAGATTCTTTCACCAAATATTTCCCTCTTATGGGGGGGCATTTCTTATGTATCTATGTGATGGATGGTGTACTTGGGGGGTCTTATGGAGTCCTCCATCTTTCATCACTTGATTGCATCCTATTTTGGGGAAGAGTTTTGTCCCACTGGATTTTCTCCTTTTCCTTGTTTATTTATTTTGTTTTACATTGCATATGTACATGGGTACCTAACATGGCCTTGTAGCTAGGACCCATT
Source organism: Sequoiadendron giganteum (assembly GCA_007115665.2). Classification (NCBI taxonomy): domain Eukaryota; kingdom Viridiplantae; phylum Streptophyta; class Pinopsida; order Cupressales; family Cupressaceae; genus Sequoiadendron; species Sequoiadendron giganteum. Next base: position 547,098,326 of record CM021104.1, on the reverse strand, counting down.
CATGCTTTCATGGACCCATCCTTGCATTATTTGCATGTTTCTTATTCTCCCTAAGTTGCACTTAAGTGGGGGGTTTTTGTGTAATTAATTATTTAATCACACTTTATTAAGTTTACTTAAGTCCTAATTAGCTTTTACCTTTAGGGTTTTGCATATTGCTTTATAAAAGAAATTCATTAATTATCAATAATATTATTTGTACATGTTTTGCAAATTGCTCTTGCATCTTTGTTTTTTCTCCTTCTAGAAGGCTAATCCATTTTTTACAGGTGATCTTGGTTTTATGGAGTTTATTGGAAACTCTAGCAATAATGAAGAACATAATCTACACAAATACATTGTAGGTTCTATGAACCACCTAAGAAGACCATCATTGGTACCTATCATTTTTCTCTTGTCCTCCACATTAATTTATGCAAGGGTTGAATACTATTTATTTTTGTATCTTACGACAAAATATAAGAAAATTCAATTAATTGTCCATATATGTAGTAATAATTTTCAAAATCAATTCAATTTAATTAAAATACATATGAATTAATGTGACATCCTCCAATATTTCATTGAAGAAACAAAGATTTTCAATCTTGTAAATTATCACACTATGCCAATAATCATTAATCACACTAGAGTGGATAGTTCCCTTCCTCTAATTTTTTATCACATTATGTCACTCAATAATAATTAACATGCAAATACAAAGGATTTTGTTTAATTTGTGGATAATTCCCTTCCTAATAGAGTGTGTGCCCCATGGTGAAGATGAGACTAATGATTCAAGTGATCTCATGGGGTATGTATGTGCATTAAACAATCTAGTCTAGATGTGTATGCTCTTTGATGAGTTTGAAATTTCTGTTGTTAGTGAAATCAATTTTGATGTCATGTATTTTAGTGTTTAATCAAGGCATTGCATAATTATCCTAGTCTACATGAATTTTCAAGGAAGTGAATCACTTCATAGGAATATTGCAAAAATTCAAGATAGAAGTAGAAAGGAATGGAATACAAATTTTAAACATCTCACATAATATCCACACTAAATCTTATAGAATTTAATCCCAAACCCAATTTTAAATGTCAGTTGTTAGACCATTTCTAAATCCTTTGACATACAATTTCTAGATTTGTCTCATCCTTGTCATCATAATAACACATTGGTTTCTCACATTGATAAAGTTAAACTTATGAATTTGTGTAAAGAAAATCCTAGATAATGGTAGAAAAGAGTAATTCATTAAAAAAATTTAATGGGCATGAAGAAAAGAGAAATTAAAAATGAGATAAAATAACTAACCCATTCATAGATGGTTTACTATTCCAAATCCTCAGTAAAAAAATGACATTTATAAATCCTCAAAGTTTATTCATTATTGGTTTCACTATTTCACATTTGTATTTATTGTTCTACCAATGAAGAGTTTGAAATAACCATTGTGAGGTGAGTTTTAAGTTAAGTTTTTCAATTAGTATTACTTTGTGTTAGTGGAATGGCAGCAATATGGTAATAATCATTATTAGTGTTAGTGAAATGATAGTGGTGTGGGAAGCAGTAGGAGATAAAAACAAAATCATGTTGTTGCCATAAGAAGGTAAGTGGAAATATTTGTGGACCTTGGTTGTCACATCATCAAGTCAACCTAGACTTAGTGTTCGATGAGAAAAAATGTTAATTGTACTAGTATTCTCTCCCCCTTTTATAACAGTGATATAATTTTATTTTATTTTATGATTGAATATGAGATTAGCATATCTTGTCACACCTTGTATTTTTCATAATTTACTTCTTGTCACACCTTGTATTTTTCATAGTTTACTTCTACATAATTTTGATGTGTTATGAGCTACATAAGAGGGATTATATTGGTAGTTTTAAGTTAGTTTTGGAGAGTTATTTTTCAGTTTTATTTTATATTTGATATATTTCAAGTTAGAGGTTGTTAGAGTATTTAGATCATTACTCGATAATTAATTAATTAAATTATTATTTTTTACTTTAATTACTTAAATTAAAGTTCGGAGTTGTTTTTTATATTAGATTGAGTTATATTTAGTACATGTTGTCTCATTTCATTAGATGATGACACTTGTCTCAATCTAAGCAAACCCTCATCTAGGTTGTTTTTTTTTTTGCATTTATAAACATTCACCTTTCATTTTAATCATTCATTCAGATTAACTCATTGCACAATTAGCTGCTTTTCTAGATCATCTCTTCTCAAGGTTGCATGAGCATATCAATGGATTTTTCTCTTCAGATGTGATAGACGTTTTGGTTGCATATGATTTTTGGGATTTGTGGGGTTCACTATCAACTCCAACATGGTATCAGATCACCAAATTTGTGACTTCCTATCCAAATTCTAAGAGATCTAATAGTTTTAGCCAATATCTTTTTCTTGGTGTATTTTTGAGAAAAATGATTTTTGGGTTTTGTTTAAAGTCACAAAAAACTATATGGGTATCTATTATATTATGTAGATAGTGAGAGGATCTTGCAAAAAGTTATGTCAAAAATAGCATAATGTGGCAATTTTCCCTACAAGTGAAGTTTATTTTTTACCAAATCGCATGTTTTTCTTTTTGGTTTTTTTTTTTTGGGTTTTGTTGACAACATCAAAATATTTTGTGGGTATCTATTAGTTTTTGCAAGCAATGATTAATTTTTTTAGAAATCAAATTAGAAGGGTGGTGTCTATTGAATATCAACTAGCTAAATTTACCTCATTTTTCAAAAATCATAACTTGGGCATACGATGTCGAAATTGGGCAAATGAGATATCATCGAAAATTTGATTTTGAGAATTTTCAAGTGGTGTAGGTCTCATCATCAAATTTTTCTGGTAGTTTATTGAATTCTTAGTCAAAATCAAATCTTAATTTTATTCTCTCAAGCTCATAACTTTTTCCTGTATCTCTATTTTTTGTGATTTAAGTGGAATCAAAAAGTTGATTTATTCCTCTTCATAGATATTAGACCTATTTTTATAGAAAATCAACTAGGTATTTATTATTTCAATCAAATCTCAAATTTTCCTTTTTTAGTTGTTCTCTTGGAAAATGTACAAATAGGCCAAATTTTTTGGGATCAAAGGGGAATTTTTCTGTATTGAATGGGTATATATTGTTGTATTAGTTCATTTCTATACTTATACATCATTCATCCATCACATACTATTCCACTCATTCCATACAACTACTCTAGTTGGAATACATATGAAGAAATCAGGGTTATGCAAAGTGGCCATTAGTACAAAACTTGAACCTCAAGCTGTTGTTGAGAAGAGAAAGTGGTTTAAATAGGGGTGATCAAACTTCTAGGACATTATGCATGTCTATGTCTCCTGATCTTCTCTTTCATGTTGCATCTTGCACCACACCCAATCAAATCTAGAATCAATTAAAGCCCTTGTTTGGGAAGCAAGTTACTATGATAGGATTTTAGTTGGAGAATTAGCTTATAGGCTTGACTCCTTGAGATGATAGAATGAACAATACTTCTTCACCAAACTCAAGTCTCTTAGATTGCAGTTGACACAATGTGGTATTCAAAAAGAGGATACTCAATCAATTTTTTGGACCATCCTTGCCAAGCTTGGTCTTGATTAGTTTCTACATTTTATGCCAAGAGAGATGCACTTGGTTTCAAATTTACTATGCCTTCATTTGATAAAATTTTCTACATTAGTCACTCGGAACTAGACAAATTTAGTGCATATGGGCTCATTGAAGTCTTCCAAATCACAAGCTCTTATTGCATCACCAGGCACTAGAGATCCAAAGGCTTCAAATAGAAAAGGTAAGAAACATAAATAAAAGGATTCCATGTTCAATGAGAAATACAAGGAATCACATTCATAGGATATCTCAGATTCCTCTTTCTCTTCTAAACGAGACTCATCCAAGAAGGATTGAAAAAAATGTGCATATTACACAAATATATGACATGATGAGAATCAATGTTATGTAAAGAAGAGTTATGAGCTGAAGCATCTTCTACAAAAGAGTCATATTCAGTTTCCTTCATCCTCTTCTTCCAATTTAGAACCTTCACAATCAAGGTCAACCACCATGGCACATGGAGTTGAGAAGATGAAATTCCATGCTCTCTTTTCATCCATTAATATATAGTTCAATAGATAGTTTCTTGATTCAAGAGCCTCACGTCACATGGATTCATCTTCGGGTATGTTCTCTTGATATGTGCCTTGCACATTATCACATATTTTTATTGGGAACAACACTTATATGAGTGTTATTAGGAAAGGGTCCATAGATGTTGATGATAGCACATTTTATGATGTACTTTGTGTCCCTTCATTATCTTCCAATCTTCTTTCCATCTATCAAATTACACACAATGGGGTAGGTAAGATAGTAGAGTTCACATCTGATTCACTACTTATCAGAGATATACATAGTAGAGAGATTCATATAGTTGGGATAGTAGATCATGTCTCTTGATTATATGCCTTCTCTTATTTTTCTCTAGATGAGCTTTCACTATCATTGATTGGTCTTCATTGTCATGCATCTAGAGTGGATCAAATATCTAAGGATAATTTTGGTCACTTGAACCTATGTATACTTCCATCATCCACCTTGTTTCATGATACTTGTGTTGAGATTACTCCTCCTACACCCCTTTCATCTTCATAGATCATTTCATTTTAGCAAGATTTTTAGAGTCTTTTAGTTTTAGCTTTGTGGGATGACTACTTGCTAGACATTGTAGAGTTATTTGTTGAGTCACACACTAAAAATATTGGGGACACACTTAAGGATATTCACTTTCTATTTGATGATATCTATGGCCCATCTATCATCGCATCATTACCTTTGGAGGTTTTTATATAGGTATCTTCACAGTTGTTTGGATTTTCTTCATTTGATTTGGCTTCATTTGATACATACATGTGGACCCTTAAGAATTTATATATGGAATCCATCATGAGACCTCTTCACTTGAGAGAGTGTCTTCTACATTCACTATTGGATGTGTTTCTTCCTAAGGGGAGGAACAACATTTTTTGTTTTAGGATCATCTTCAATATTCTTCTTCGAGCATTCATTTTTGGTAGAGGAGCTACTTCCTTTTGGGGGAATCCATTGCATCATATTTTATCTCCTATGGGGGATCTTGATTGTATTTATATGATCAAAGTAGCACTTGGGGGGATATTTTGAGTCCTATATTCTTTTGTCATATGTATTATTTCATTTCTTTTATCTATCTTCTAGAGAGGAGTTTTTTTCCATGAGGTTTTCTCCTTTTCTCCAGTTATGAGAGATTTTAGTTGCTTGTTCGTGGGTACCTCATTAGGCCTTGTAGCTGAGACCCATTTTGCATCCATCATTACATCCTTTATCAATTGTTTAGTTTCTCCCTAAGTTAATCTTAAGGGGGGTGTTGGAGTAAATAGGTCATCACCTGATAATTAATTAATTATTAGATACCTTTTACTTTAACTAATTAAGCTAAATTTAGGAGTTTTTATATTAGATTAAGCTATATTTAGCACATGCTATCTCATTACATTAGATGATGAAACTTGTCTCAATCTAATCAAACCCTCATCTAGGGTTTTCTTTTTTTCTTTTATAAACATTCATATTTCATTGTAATCATTCATTCAGATTAATTCATTTCACAATCAATTATTTTTCTAGATCATCTCTTCTCAAGGTTGCATGAGCATATCAATGGATTTGTCTCTTCATATATGAGGAGATTTGGTTGTAGGTAATTTCTAGGAGCTATTGGGTTCACTATCAACTCTAATAGAAGCTTGGAAGTTGGTTATTCAAAATGAAAATACATGTATTAAAGTTTTATGGATGCTTATCTCTCACTATCCTAGTTACAATCATGTCAATTTCGAGTGTAGGATAAAAGGAAAAATGATACATAGCTAAATCAAAGGAGAAGTTTAAAAAAATATATATATTTTTAAATATCAAGCACTAAAATAAAGGTCATATTGGGTGTCAGTAGGGTGTAAATGGTTGTTTACTGGTGAAATAGGTTTTATTATATATTTAGTTTTTGTGTTCCCTTTCCTCCTTAGTTTTCATGCTTTGGATTTTGTCCCTCATATTTTTGGAAAATGCTACAATATATTGATATCAAGGCATTTAACATCAAAGAATGAGACAAATCATAGACTTCAAAATTTGAATTTGAGTTGTCAAAAATTAATTTGAAATAGATAAAATTCATTTACCTTATTGAAATAATATTGTTGCATTGATAAAAATTGGTTTCCCATAATGGAATTGGAAAGAACCATTAACATCAACATCTTGGGATAAACATTTAAAATTATGGATAAGGCTTCATCTAATTTAGAAACCTAAAAAACCTACATATGCTAAAATAAAAATAATACAAATATAATTAGAAATAATGGTGAAATAGTCAACCTCAATGTCATCCTAGTTGCACTATACAAGTTAAATTGAAGGGATTTCCAACATGATTTCCATGATACTTCATAAATAAGGCCTCAAATGTACCTTAGAAGCCATTTTTACTATAATAAACCTTATCCTCTAGCCTAAGAACCTGAAGAGCTCTTTCTTAATTAGAAGTATATAAGATTTCTATTCTTGTAGCACACCCTACATTGGTGAGACTAGTCATTCCATTAGCAATAGGATCAAGGAGTATAATGTCAACATTAGATGTGAGTTATTATTAAAATCCATTATTACAAACACATTCCTCCATCACTAAACATATTTTCTATTTGAAGGGAACTCAAATCTTGGTCAAAGAAGATAACTAGTTCAAGAGAAAACTCAAAGAGGCTAGAGATATTTGCAAACACCATATTAACCTTAATTATGAAGATGGGTGCATTTTAAGTTTCCCCTAGAACCCAAAGTTGAACCACCTTAGAAATCACATTTCTTCCTATCTTGATAGTTATCTCTTCCTTATTTTCCTTTTCGTCTCCTCTCACGCCTTCCTCCCTCTATTTTTTCTTCATTCCATTCCCTTTCATTCTTGATGGCTCCACATTTCATCATCTTGTGAACCATCCTTATCATTTTCCCTATGTTTCATTCTTCTCCCATTGTCCGTAGTAAAGTTTAACCTCAATCTTTTTTTTCCTCCTTTCGAGGTATGGTCTATCCTTTATCTTATAACTTCATTTTTTCTATTCCATTTCTTTTATCTCTTAACTTTTTAATATTATTTTCATACTCTTCCTTATACAAACGCCAAGACTTTTATATATTATTGATGTCTAATTTATAATTTTAATCCAATAATTCTTTTATCTCTTCTTTCATCCTACTAATTATAATTATTTCAAAATTTTGCATCGTTACCCTACTTACATATTTTATTAATCAAGTTTTTTTTTTTTGATCTGTAAGCTGTGGGATGAGGGGCCCACTCCCTTTATTAAAATGAAAGAAAAGGTTACAAAAATCTGCCTCGCAAATAATAAGGATCCTAGGAAAGAAAAAAATATCTCGAGAAGATAGAAGAAGCCTATAGAGAAGCCAAGAACTGAGACAAATTCCAGCAAGAAAAAAACAACCAACATACAATGAAAAACATGGAGACAAAGAGAATTAGAAAATAGCCCACAACTAGAACTTAAGCCCTTTGACTTTTTCAAAGGAGAATGGATTCCAGAGTCCATTGGGAGCTGACCTCCACTGCTTCCATTCCTTCTATACGAAGATTCTCCACATTAGATTTCCTACTAGCCTTACATTTAGATCCGCAATTAGGTTTAGATTTACCTATAACAGACTGAGAGATCCCTAATTTTTGAGGAGGATCCAAAGTAAAGTCATCAAAATAAGCCTGGTTTTGATCTTCCAAGTCATCCATGAAATGGAAAGTCCCATCCAAATCAAAACCATCATCCTCTGTCTCCAAAGGGGAAATAGGAGAACAATCAAGAATAGGAGCATGTAGAGGGGAAGAGGGAGCCGAAGGTTGAACAAGATCCAACTCAGATGCCAAAGGATGCTCAAAAAAATTTCCATGATTCTGCCAAATAAATTCGTTATCTAGATTGCCGTCCTTCTTAACCCACTTCTTCAAGCACACATTCCTTGCCCCAATCGAATGTCAAAGGGGACAAGCATCAATTCTATGACCCAACTGGTTGCAATGAAAGCAACAGAATGGTAAACCCTCATAATTTAGAAATTGAGTCCATACACCATGTGAGGAATGAACCCTGACTAAATGAGTTAGAGGTTTAGAAATGTCCACCATAGCACAAACCCTATAAAAATGATGATCATAAGACACTGTGTCAAAATAGAGCTTGACAAAGGATCCCACTTGGTTAATCAAAGTGCTGAGAAGATCCACATTGCACAGAACTAAGGGGAGATTGTACAACCGAATCTAGACAGGAATACAAGTGATCTTGGCAATGGCCGGATCAAAGAAAGGCGATCATGGGTAAATAAAGAGGCCTGAATGTGCAAAGAACCATGGCCCGTTTTGTAAAACAAAGTTGCAATCCTCTACAGAAAAAAAGGTAACCAGAAAAAAACCGAAATCTAGAGATTCAACAATAGGGGTAGATAGATTACTCCACATGCAATTAATCCATTCAAGGATGGAAGCAACCGATGGACGCTTGTGCAAGCACCACACCACTACATAACGACTACCGAAATTCCCAACCACAACATCGATACAGTCATCAGTCAAGCAAAAATCCATAGGCTCATCATAGAAGACCACCTCAAAGTCCCCAAAGGAAAAATGAGGGCTTCCAAGTTGAGAGCCATTGTCCTGATTCAATAGAGGGGTCGAGGCAGGAGGAGTCAAAGGACGGGGAGAGCTAGGGTTAGTAGTCAGAGAGTGCACACGACATAAGTTCATGCACTCATGATAGGGGTTTGATTTTTTTTTACAACCAACAACTAGAAGATGCACCTGAAGAAGCCCCACCAGATTTCACAGCCAAGGGATCAAGGACCTGCGAAGGAGATATGACAGTCTGAGGCGAAGATAGAGGCTCCAGCAAAGCCCCCGAATGAAGGTCGTACTGTTTCCTACCTTCACCAGAAACCACAAAACGCCTACCTCGTTTTGAGTTAGGAGGCCAACGGGCATTACCATTCGCAGTCGCATTCCTTAGGGCAACACCGTCGCAATTTACATTAGGAGAACCCGCACACATAGTTAGGTTGTTTTAATCAAGTTAATTTTTTTATTCATTATAAAATTATAAATTATTTTAATATGGATAATTTTTTTAAAATTTTGAATGAATCTTTAGTAATTATAAAAATATTTAAAATTAAATTTTATTCTCTTGAATCCCTTTATATATATGAATTTTGGTAAAATTTCCTATTGGATTTTCTTCAAAAAAACAATCATGACCATTCTCAAGAAAAAATGAGAAAAGATAAGTGGTTGGTCACTTAAAGTGGAAGACTAACGATTATTTTTTATTGTTCTTCTCAAGGTAATCTAGGGGCCTTAGGAATAAGTTTCATCGTAAAAAAGGAGGCAATAATCCTCATTTGGGTAGTATCAAATATTTTTTTCCTATTACTTATAATGAGGCCAAGTTGGAACCTTTAAAGTTTACATGAAGGTTTGAAAATACATGAGAAAAAAAAAACATCAAAGCCATATACATAGAAGGTGACTGACTCTATGTTTTGCATTAATGCAATAAAATGTGATTAACTATAAATTGGAGAAAACGATGAATTGATCAAATCCCATTTTGGTTAAAAATGGAATATTTTACTATTAAGCATGTATGTTGGGAATCTAACATAGCTATATAATTCCTCACAAATCTTGACATTGAGTAGATTGAAGAGATAATTATGTCAAATAAAAGAAATGAATGAAAATATTTTAGTAGGTTTATTGGTGTAGATAGGCATGCAATACCCATTTAGGAGGAGAACTTGAGATATATGTGATGAGAGAAATTACTAGACAACCATTGACTATCTAATATCTTCAGGATAAAATATTAAAGGATCTTACAACGTGGTTTATGTAGAATAATGAAGCCTTTATTAATGGAAAGTATGGACACTTGTGGTAAGAAAAATTCCTCATAGGATTTTCAACAATTAGAGACAATGTGAGTGCATGGAAGGGGATCTCTTGAAGTAGATTGGAATAATATTTTATATTTTTATCCTTTTAGTTGAAGGTTCTATCAAAGCCATAGTAGCCTCAAAATATTTGAAGTATATGTTCATGACAATATCATAGTAGAAGAGTTTTTGATGATGATCATTGATGTTATGGGAATAAAAATGTATGGAAAATTGGCTATGAATATATACATATATAACTCCTAGTAAAATGATGTATTTATGGTTGTTTCTAATTATGATTGAAGGTTTCCTATGGGAGACATCAGAGGGGTTTTTGATAGAGTGGTGATGAAAGAAAATGTAGCATTGGGAGAGTGCCATTTGTTATTCACAATGGGAATCATGAAGTGCAATTTGGAGCAACACAAAAGATTCATGGATTGTCACATTAATCTACTATATTTTCAATAAAAGAGAGGCTATAGGATTTAAAGGAGATACTTTTATTTATTTTGCACAATAAGAATTATATGGAAATAATTATAATACATAGTTCTTCAACTTGATGTTTTTTCTCTAAGCTATTTAATCAAAAGGAGTTATCCCCATGACAAAAATTTGCATGTATATATTTACATGCTTGGATTTTTATTTTATTATTTTTAAAGAGTATTAATTCTGTAATTTTAATACTAATTAAAGGATACTATTGTTTCCAATATTAACAAGCCTAAAAAAATTCATAGGTATATGATGAATTCTTGTTAAGTTATATTCTTGTTATTTTTTATATTTTTATTGTTTTTACCTTTTTAATTTTGGGAATTATCAACAATTCCCTCTTCTTATGTTCTCTTGTAGTCTCTTTTTTTGTTTCTCCCATCCTTTTCCTCTTCTATTTAGTAAGATTGTGTCTACAATTTCTTCTTTCTTCTTTTCTTCATCTTAATGGGATGTGATCTAAAATATTCATATTATTAAAAAATATCACAATTAAGTATATAATCATTCATGTTCATTAATATTGATTATGAAAATATTATATTTTTAATGTATACCCTTAATGGGAGGAAAATACATTACAAATTATATAATATTTTAGTGAACTAAGTGCATGGATTAGCTAAGCGGATTTGATTGATCAAAGAAGTGTGAGTGACTATGAGTCAAACACGATATATTGGAAAAAAGACTAATTTGATTGATAATTGATATGAAAGTGAGTGGGAGTTGATTGGTGAGGTGGAAATGTATGATTAATAAATAAATAATTAAATACATTAATTATTAATTACATGTGCAAAGGAAAATAAAATAAAATAATCAATTTTATTTATTTTAGAAGAGGATAATGTTGAGAGGAATAATTGGATAAATTAAATAATAAAAAACAATTATTTAATTTGAGAAGTGGGAAATGAGAAATTAAATAAATAAATAATAATGAATTATTTAATTAATCTAGGAAAGAGGAATAATTAGTAAATCAATTAAATAATGTTAAGTATTTAATCAATATAGAGGAAAAGTGGTGAAATAGATAATTTAATTAAATAATGAAATTGTTTAATTAAATGCAAAAGACATATTGATGATACCTAATGATGGAAAATGATGATCTTTTGGTAGAAATATGTTAGTCAAATTTATGTGTATATTTTACCCCTCTTTGAGATAATGTATTTTTATGGCAAATTGTTTCAAAGAAAGTATGAAATAATTTATGATGACATGCCCCAGTTGAATGAGGAAATGAAGGTAGGATGCCTCCTCGAGAGATTGCATAAAATGAAATTTTTAGGTCAAACTCTCAAAAAGGGTTGGATAGATGTGATAGAGGTGAAGAAAATGGAAATAATAGGATAAGAGAGATTTGGATGAGGAGGAAGGTGGGTGAGAGGAGGTAATGTGGGGTGAGAGGAGGTAATGAGACTGTGGGTTAATATGGTAGAAGATAGTGATGAGATGGTTACTTTTTTTATCAATATCACATAATTGGATGGATAATGAATGAAATGAAATGGTTATAACTAAGATAGATGAATGTAAATAAATTGATGTTTTTAGATATTGATAGATAGTGTGCTTTCTATTTTGTTATTTTTTATCATCATAAAGCTTATTGTGGAAAATGGATATATGTACACCAAGGTATGACAAACCAAGATGAATTTTATATCCTTTACAAGGAAATTGACTCCACAATCAAGGAGTGTCCTTGTTCATACTAGACATGATAGAACCTTGTTGGAATATGTGAGTGAAATGATTTCAAAGAATGATAACCCTAGTACAAAAAAGGTATTATATGACCTTATATGCAAATGAAGTTTCTCAATGCTAGAAGTTCAATCAACACAGAAGGAACATGCATGCCCTAGTAATACAACAAGAACATTCCACAAACACAACATAAAAAAATAATGGCCTTTCCCCATTCTTTATCTTCTAATCATTTTAAGATGTCCTTGAGGAACATTGGAATAATAAAATATGATAAGTCAAGCAATAATAAGACTCATTGAACAAATAGATCAATAGTCATAAGATTTTCTTGCCAAGTGATATGTATTCTATTAGATGCACAAGAAAATTGAGAGGGGGGTGAATCAATTGTATACTTTAAAACATTCAAAACCCTCAATATATTTTCAAACCCTAATCAACCATTAAACCCTTAACATGCATTAATAGAATGTAAACATGTAAAGCAGTAATAAAAACACATCAAACATATAAGAAAATTGGATTTATGTGGAAAACCAAAGAAGGGAACAAATATGGTGAGGATTAGATCCCTAATATATGAATCTCAACACCGAATACAATAAGGCTCACTACCAGTGGTTCACTTCCAGAGGACTCACTATCCAGAAGAAAGAAGAATAGAAGAAGGTGTGGTTCACTACCAATTTGAACTACTAATAATGCATCTCTCATATGCCAAAGGTATAATTCCATTAAAGCACAAACAACTCATCAAATAGACTGAAATGTAGACACCTTCTTCTCACTACATCTGGAAGTCATAGGCATTAAGGCTCGCACTCAAATCATCACACTTGATCACATTCACATATTTCACATCACACACTTTGCACTTAATCCACACAACAATTCTTGTTGTATTTATACCCTTCGCAACCTAAAACAATCTCAATTAGGCTGGCCTAAAGTAAACATATATACCTCAACCATGCAACATCAAATAGGTCAACACTAAACACTTCAACGGTGGAAAGAAGTGAAGGAAGACCATACCACTACTTATTTGGGACCCAAATCTACATCGACATGCTTCTCAACACTTCCTCAAACAACAATTATCCTTCATAATTAGTGTTAGCACACCAGGTTGGCCAAACCTATACTAACACTAGCAAACGACTACAAGCACGCCTCGCTAGGTCTGGAAACATCTCAAAAACCACACAACAACATTCAAAAACATCTCAAAATATTCCACATCATTAGAATATTCACCACAACTACTGTAACCACCTAAAACTCAAGAACACCTTCATTTTATGCAACTAGACATACTGGCACAAACATCCAACACACTAGACAACTTATAGAAAAAATTAACACCTAAAACTTCAAGGGAAGGTAGATACAAATGATATAAGAATGTTCACAGATATACAACACTAGAACCTTCACTATGAAGAAAAGTGGAGCAATCTCATTTTTTCTAGACACCCTATTTCACCAGACAGACATACTGTCAAACACATCTTCCACTATAGTACAATCCAACACCTAAAACTATAGATATGACACCTCTGAACACCTGTGATCATCACGTACAAACCAAATGAGCATATCTTCAATCATAAATAATTGTGGAGAAACACATTGAACACCACTTTGTCACACTAAACTCTCTTTTATTCAAATTTTCTCAAAAGCAGTTGGAAACCAAGTGAACCAACTTCATCAACAATATTACTAACATCTCTACAACACATCTACGGTATCTACAATATGCAACACTTTCCAACTATGACAATCTCCCCAAACACAAGTCAGGCCAACAATCTCTATAACTATAGTGAAGTAGGACATCAATGACAACACCAACATGTGTTGACATCAATACTGACAATTCCAGGCACATCATCAATACCAATAGCATTCCAACACTCACTTTATATAAGGGGTTGATATCAATGACAACACCCAATAAACTCACAAACAACTAAAGCTTCCCACATCTATAAACTTCCAACAAGAATGTATCTATCAAGGCATGATAGTTTGCATAATGTTTTTAAAGCTAATTTGGAAATAGATCAATAGGTTGTATATATTTTAACAAGAGTTTTTTATTCATGATTATTTCATGAATGCTTAATGTCTTTAGGTGTTGCATAGTTTGTTCTTGCTTATGTGTCATGTCCAATCAATAAAAAAATATTATAGATATGGTGGATTGTTTTGTGTATGTTATATTTTGAACTTCTCTATGTAGCATCGAAAATTGTCACCCTTGATAATTTCACACTTGGTTTTTCTCCCCCTTTTTGGTTGGACCTAATTATGTATTTAATTACCCGTTTTATAAACATCTTCAAAAAATCAAAGGGAAATAAAAATAAGCATTCAATATTTTACCCCAACACTTTAAGCCCCAAAAAGAATGGGTTTGTTCTAGGGCGCCCCACGCTCTAGACTACCTCTTTTTGGCTCCAATTTGAATATTTCGGTGTTGGTATTTTATTATTTGAACTTCCAATTTCAATTGTTGACTATTGGCATTTGATTTTCAAAAAAATAGAAGAATTACATATAAATACAAGGCATTTTCAACATTTGAAACATAAATAAATTTCAAAGAAGCAATTAATATTATTGTTGATCACTCAAGAGCAATTAAGAGAAAAATAATTAGCATTTATAAATATTTACTCATGTCAACCATCGATCATGTTTTCATGTAAGTTTGTTCATATTTTGTGATCATTCTTTTTTAGCACTAACACTTGTAGGACTTCAATCAAGCTATCAAATTCTCCTTGAAGGTGATGAGTACATGAATTTAATCCATCAAGGAATATAAATCTGAGTGGTGAGTTTCAATAATTTGTCAATTCATTATTATTTTTTATCATTTAGCCTCTTCCCAACTGAGGGTAAGCTCTCTTTAAACATCATCATAGCCATTGTGGAGGTAGAAATATCAAAATGGGATTTGACTTAGGTAATCCCCTATATGACATAACCCTTCCCCCCCTATCATGTGTGCAAGTTTTCATATCTAAAGATATTTGAAGGAAGATGAAGGACTAATATTTCATTCGTTCATTCAATCCTACAAGTTGTCAAGACACAAGAACTAGATTTTCTCATCAATAGACAAATTTTTGGCATTGACCTCAAGAGGACAAGAGCTATAGACCAGGGACCTTAGGCCTATGTTTTCAGATCTTACAAGAAAGAAGGGAAGTTTGGGGAACACTTTTCCCTAGACTAGCTAAATCTACATCAAATTTATACCCTAGGTTCCTTTGTGTCTAGATTTTATATTCTATTTTTTTTTTCTGTCTTGTTGCATTTAATTTCTCAAAAATCAAAACAAACTACTACATTTTCATAGATTTCCTAGGAACATCATTGCATCTTCAAATTAAATCTATTAATCAATCATCACACCATCAACAAAACCCCACAACAAGGATTAGAACCCTGGTTCAAATTCTAACTCTTCCTATGAGGTTTGTAGTCTAGTGGATTTGAGTTCATTTCTAATCCTTCAAAAATTGGGATTAGTGTGATTTAGGACCTAGATCCCTTTTCCAATCAAACACTTTGTTGGAATATTGATGGTTTTTTTGGAATATTTAGTTTTTTTTTTTTTTGTTTAATGGTAATGATAATGATGGTGATGAATCATGAAGAGATATGGATGGGTAGGGATATCGAAGACCTTTTGAGATATTTTCACTAGCCAAGAGCTAAAGTTGATTGATTCGATTGATTGATTGATGATGGTGATAATGTTGTTGATGATAATAACAATGCAAGGATAGTGTTGTTAAGATAGGCAGAACACAATGATTAGGAATGATTCATCTTGATGATGATTGATTGGATAAGATGGATCAAGATTTGTATCCAAGCTAGGAATGAAATCTATTACATGGTTTGATATCATGTTGGAGTTTAAGCAAGATGAGATTATTGGGGATTGTATCTAGATTGGTATTAATGGAATGGTGAAAAATGCTTGAAGGTGTTGTTTATTTTTTTTCAAGATATTTAATTTTTTGGATTTTGGGAAGGTGTCCAAATCACAAAGTGAGCTATAGACATGTATCAATATTTTTTCCAAAGAAGGATGTATTCACCTACCCCCAGTGTCTAGACATGTATCAGACACTATGATTGGATGAATGGACTAGTGTGATTGAAATATATATGTGAAGGATAGGCATTATGCAAATAGATCTAGGATAAGGGATTTTACTTCCAAGGACTATCTCGTAATAGGATAACACATTTGAACCAAGATACATGTTTAGATAGTGCTATGTAGGTGGTATGACATGTGATAGTATATGGTCAAAGGAACTAACCATGTCAACAATTTTCCGAAATCATGTTTTGAAGTATATGCCCCTAGTATTTGTCAAGATCAAGTTGGACAGGGAAAATGGATGAAAGTGTAATGGATTGGATGGATAGTGGTGTTAGGATAAAATGGAATGATTTATGAGATAAGATGTTCACAACTAGAATGATACACATAGATAATCAAATTTATGCATGACACCCATGAATGTGTTTTCATCATGGTACTTTCCCAAAGCACCATAAGAATGGTTTTCACTAGAGGATAAATTTTTTTATCTTTACTTTTTATCTTTTTATTTTTTATTTTTTGATTGTTTTGGAATTGAATAATTATCAACTATGTGGGACCACTTAGTGGTGTAGATGGATATTTTTTTGTCATAATGTGTCAATAATGTCCTGCCTTGAGGAGTTGCTTTGTCAAGGTATGAGAGCTTGTATATATGGTGCAAGAGCACCTACACCTTGTGAAGTCCAAGTTGATAGCTAGGTGTGTCTTGTGTTCATTTATGCTTAATAAGGTCTAAAGGACCAGTCATAATGTAATTTGAAAAGGTTTTGAATCATTTAGTTGAATTTGTCAGTTTGATTCATAATGCAAAAACCATGTGAAATCATGAGTTTTAAGGGATATGGGGAGTAGGGTCTTATTCCATGTTAAATAAGGTCTCAATGAGAATTTTAAATGTATTGGAGGGATTAATAGGTCAGTTAGGTGGTATTTGCAAAATCAAGTTGATCAAGTTGTAATGGGATAGTGATTAAGAGCAAAATTGGCAAAAATTGTCATCTTAGACTCTAACAAAGGGTGGTTATGGTAGTTGGTCGGTTCAAGGGGTTATTTGAAGGTGGTAACATGATATATTGTGATAATATCTCGAAGAGAGGCTGTTGAAGAAGTTTGGAATGAGTTTCTAATAATAAGTTTGCTGTTTTTTTGTGTTTTCCATTAAGAAATTGCTGATCCCGTGCATTGTACGACCTGTACGTATTGTTTTACACTACATGCCTATTATGGTTGGATATATAGTTGAATAAAATTTCTTTTGGCATTGGAATGGTGTGATTTCATTAAAAATTGAGTGAGATATCCTTGTTTTACTGCCGAGTGGTCTCAAACCCCATGTTTTTCCTGTTTTCTTGAACTTTGCAGGCTTGGTACGGATCCGTACAATATCTTTTGGCTCTAAAAATAATTTGGAATGTGTATAAATATGAGTTAAATTTCAAATGCATTTGATTTGAGGATTTGAACGTTCATATTGAGGGAGAAATCATTATTTTTCTGAAACTGCCTATTTACACTGTTTTGGGGGTTGTGAGAGGAGTCAAAATGCCATTCTAAGCCTTCCACCCACTGTGAAGACCTATAACTCGGTGGATAGGCTTAGATAGGCATAATAAACATGTTAATACTTTTTTTTTTTCAGGTTAAGTGATTTTCATAACTTCGTGAGAGTCTCTAGGGTGGATTCCATTGGAAAGGTGCATGGTTTGATGGGTATAGTCTTGAATTGGACAATGGGAAGTTAGGTATGGCTATTTTATGAAATTTTGAGCATATTGGGGATAAAATATGAGTGTCTAAGTGGGTGGCATGGTCTGGGAGGATTTGTAAGTGTCATTTTCAATAAACCCTCATGAATTGTGCCTAAAACAAGGTTTTTCAAGTTTGACATGTGTTTATCCGTACCAATGGAATATTTTTGTGATTTTGGAGGTTTGAAGGCATATGAATTGCTTCCACAAGGTTTCATGGTCCTGTGATAGGTTTAAAGGCATTTTGCTTTGGAAAATAGGCCTAATCAGCATAATTGAGCCTCCTGGGTTTGCATCAATATAGCCCATGGATGTTACTGTGATCCTTATTGATACTAGAGTTGGATTTATCTAAATGTGCACATCATGATAGAGTGTCATTATAGTCCTTATAGTAAAGTGTTACTACCAATACGTGCAATGAATGTGGGATTTGGGATTTTAGGATTTTAGGTGAGATATTAGATTTGGTGAGGGATGTGAGATGTGGACGAATTACTTGGTAGTTTGGATGTAGGATTTTTTATTTTCCAAATTTGAGATGGTGGACATGATGGACTATGGATGTGAGATTTGAGTATCTTGGGGACCAATGATTTTATACTCCTTTCATGGTGGTATCAAATATTGTTTTAAAGGAGGTGGACACTTTTGAGTGATGGAAGGCCCTTTTTGAGATGGCTCCATAATTTCATTGACTTTTGGATTTGGATTTGGATTGGATGCTTTGCATGATATAGTTTTCCTTAGGATCCATTTTAAATTTATGTGTCCAATTTGATTTTTGGATTTATTAGCTTCAATGGCTTGAGTTTTATATTTTTCTTTGTGATTTTTTTTTATTTTGTTGGTCCCAATAAATAGATTGAAGGATTTGGGAATGATGGTCTGTGATGTGAATTGGAAACAACCTTATTATAAGGACTATTTATGAGCCTTATTTTTATGTTTGCATTAGATGAAGTTGCTCCTAGTATCGTTGAGTTACCACTAACATAATTATATTTCTTTATTGATGAATAACCAAGTCCTTGATATTTAGGATTATCCATACTATTGACTTATTTTAGGGTGTTGCCACAATAATGGGTTACACTTTCTGAGACATCCTGATTTTTGTTGAAATCACATATTTTTAGAAAATATAATGATTTAAGCCTTGAAATGTTTCATTTAAAGTATTTTAATTGAAGAGGGTTTGATCAAACCCCCTTCGATCAAAGCCCCTTGGATAGAACCCCACTAGTTTTAAACCATACATATAATGGAGTCTCCTCTACACCTATCAAATGTTGATAGAAAACCACTTTTGATTTACCTTTTGGGGGATCATATGAATTCATTTAAAATTTATATTTTGTAAGTATGTAGTAATTATTATAAGCTTCCCAAAAAGTATAATTTTAAATATATTTAATTTGGTTATTATATTTATTTTTTATATCTTATGAATGTAGGTTTTCACCAAAAATCAAGCTCTTTGTTTTGCACATGTGAAAAATAGTAGATTACCATTTTTTTTTACAGAAATATCTATGCTCTTGGTATTGATATCCTTGATGATCCAACCAAAAAAATAATTTCAATACATACAAATTTTTTATGTGTTATACAATAAACCTATGTCTAAATTATAATTGGTTTGACTTCAAAACTTAACTAAGAAAAAAATATTCAATAAAACGCTATGAAACCAAATGAAGGAGCTAGATATCGTAGTTACAAATCTAAATTCAAAATAAAATAAAATTATCCTTCATAAAAGAATAAGTTAAGTGTT
Organism: Sequoiadendron giganteum; assembly: GCA_007115665.2. NCBI lineage: Eukaryota > Viridiplantae > Streptophyta > Pinopsida > Cupressales > Cupressaceae > Sequoiadendron > Sequoiadendron giganteum. The sequence continues at coordinate 547,078,375 of CM021104.1, read as the reverse complement.
ATATACTAAACATCACTCTTTAAAAATATTGTTTACTATTAAAAAATAGTTATTGAAGGAGATGGAAAAAGAAATGTAATTTGATTCCAATTGTTTTTAAAAAATATATTTAGAATCTACAATCAAAATATCACAAATCACTAGTTTGCATAATCTTCAAATTCCTTTTGGTTTAAGAGTTATAGGTGGCCGAAAGTGAATATTTAGTTTAAAAAGTTCAATTCAATGTCAAGTTTGGCCAAAAAGTGTAACCCACTATTGCAGGATCACCCTTTGTTTGCACTAGGATATGTGTTGTTTTGGTAATAAGATCCTAACTCCTCTTTATGTTGTTGGGAATCATTAATGGTGGTTATCTTCTCATTAGTGAGAAATATTTCTTTAATAAAAGTGAGTGATCCAAGTTGATAGGATATTGATGTTTTCTCTATCTTCATGCTTGTTTCTTTGTCGTCCTATGAGATATCCTCATGTAGAGTTGTGAATTCAACTATAGCTTCATCATTTTCAAATATTTCTAGAGAGAAGGACTCTTGTTCTAGATGAACAAGGGGGAAATCATCTATGTGTCTAGTAGAAGCATCTCATATGTCAAAATAGAGGTTAATAGAATATGACCTAGGATAAGGGATGAATGGATGAATGGATAGGCATTATGCAAATAGATCAGACACCCCCAGTGTCTAGACATGTATCAGACACTATGATTGGATGAATGGACTAGTGTGATTGAAATATATATGTGAAGGATAGGCATTATGCAAATAGATCTAGGATAAGGGATTTTACTTCCAAGGACTATCTCGTAATAGGATAACACATTTGAACCAAGATACATGTTTAGATAGTGCTATGTAGGTGGTATGACATGTGATAGTATATGGTCAAAGGAACTAACCATGTCAACAATTTTCCGAAATCATGTTTTGAAGTATATGCCCCTAGTATTTGTCAAGATCAAGTTGGACAGGGAAAATGGATGAAAGTGTAATGGATTGGATGGATAGTGGTGTTAGGATAAAATGGAATGATTTATGAGATAAGATGTTCACAACTAGAATGATACACATAGATAATCAAATTTATGCATGACACCCATGAATGTGTTTTCATCATGGTACTTTCCCAAAGCACCATAAGAATGGTTTTCACTAGAGGATAAATTTTTTTATCTTTACTTTTTATCTTTTTATTTTTTATTTTTTGATTGTTTTGGAATTGAATAATTATCAACTATGTGGGACCACTTAGTGGTGTAGATGGATATTTTTTTGTCATAATGTGTCAATAATGTCCTGCCTTGAGGAGTTGCTTTGTCAAGGTATGAGAGCTTGTATATATGGTGCAAGAGCACCTACACCTTGTGAAGTCCAAGTTGATAGCTAGGTGTGTCTTGTGTTCATTTATGCTTAATAAGGTCTAAAGGACCAGTCATAATGTAATTTGAAAAGGTTTTGAATCATTTAGTTGAATTTGTCAGTTTGATTCATAATGCAAAAACCATGTGAAATCATGAGTTTTAAGGGATATGGGGAGTAGGGTCTTATTCCATGTTAAATAAGGTCTCAATGAGAATTTTAAATGTATTGGAGGGATTAATAGGTCAGTTAGGTGGTATTTGCAAAATCAAGTTGATCAAGTTGTAATGGGATAGTGATTAAGAGCAAAATTGGCAAAAATTGTCATCTTAGACTCTAACAAAGGGTGGTTATGGTAGTTGGTCGGTTCAAGGGGTTATTTGAAGGTGGTAACATGATATATTGTGATAATATCTCGAAGAGAGGCTGTTGAAGAAGTTTGGAATGAGTTTCTAATAATAAGTTTGCTGTTTTTTTGTGTTTTCCATTAAGAAATTGCTGATCCCGTGCATTGTACGACCTGTACGTATTGTTTTACACTACATGCCTATTATGGTTGGATATATAGTTGAATAAAATTTCTTTTGGCATTGGAATGGTGTGATTTAATTAAAAATTGAGTGAGATATCCTTGTTTTACTGCCGAGTGGTCTCAAACCCCATGTTTTTCCTGTTTTCTTGAACTTTGCAGGCTTGGTACGGATCCGTACAATATCTTTTGGCTCTAAAAATAATTTGGAATGTGTATAAATATGAGTTAAATTTCAAATGCATTTGATTTGAGGATTTGAACGTTCATATTGAGGGAGAAATCATTATTTTTCTGAAACTGCCTATTTACACTGTTTTGGGGGTTGTGAGAGGAGTCAAAATGCCATTCTAAGCCTTCCACCCACTGTGAAGACCTATAACTCGGTGGATAGGCTTAGATAGGCATAATAAACATGTTAATACTTTTTTTTTTTCAGGTTAAGTGATTTTCATAACTTCGTGAGAGTCTCTAGGGTGGATTCCATTGGAAAGGTGCATGGTTTGATGGGTATAGTCTTGAATTGGACAATGGGAAGTTAGGTATGGCTATTTTATGAAATTTTGAGCATATTGGGGATAAAATATGAGTGTCTAAGTGGGTGGCATGGTCTGGGAGGATTTGTAAGTGTCATTTTCAATAAACCCTCATGAATTGTGCCTAAAACAAGGTTTTTCAAGTTTGACATGTGTTTATCCGTACCAATGGAATATTTTTGTGATTTTGGAGGTTTGAAGGCATATGAATTGCTTCCACAAGGTTTCATGGTCCTGTGATAGGTTTAAAGGCATTTTGCTTTGGAAAATAGGCCTAATCAGCATAATTGAGCCTCCTGGGTTTGCATCAATATAGCCCATGGATGTTACTGTGATCCTTATTGATACTAGAGTTGGATTTATCTAAATGTGCACATCATGATAGAGTGTCATTATAGTCCTTATAGTAAAGTGTTACTACCAATACGTGCAATGAATGTGGGATTTGGGATTTTAGGATTTTAGGTGAGATATTAGATTTGGTGAGGGATGTGAGATGTGGACGAATTACTTGGTAGTTTGGATGTAGGATTTTTTATTTTCCAAATTTGAGATGGTGGACATGATGGACTATGGATGTGAGATTTGAGTATCTTGGGGACCAATGATTTTATACTCCTTTCATGGTGGTATCAAATATTGTTTTAAAGGAGGTGGACACTTTTGAGTGATGGAAGGCCCTTTTTGAGATGGCTCCATAATTTCATTGACTTTTGGATTTGGATTTGGATTGGATGCTTTGCATGATATAGTTTTCCTTAGGATCCATTTTAAATTTATGTGTCCAATTTGATTTTTGGATTTATTAGCTTCAATGGCTTGAGTTTTATATTTTTCTTTGTGATTTTTTTTTATTTTGTTGGTCCCAATAAATAGATTGAAGGATTTGGGAATGATGGTCTGTGATGTGAATTGGAAACAACCTTATTATAAGGACTATTTATGAGCCTTATTTTTATGTTTGCATTAGATGAAGTTGCTCCTAGTATCGTTGAGTTACCACTAACATAATTATATTTCTTTATTGATGAATAACCAAGTCCTTGATATTTAGGATTATCCATACTATTGACTTATTTTAGGGTGTTGCCACAATAATGGGTTACACTTTCTGAGACATCCTGATTTTTGTTGAAATCACATATTTTTAGAAAATATAATGATTTAAGCCTTGAAATGTTTCATTTAAAGTATTTTAATTGAAGAGGGTTTGATCAAACCCCCTTCGATCAAAGCCCCTTGGATAGAACCCCACTAGTTTTAAACCATACATATAATGGAGTCTCCTCTACACCTATCAAATGTTGATAGAAAACCACTTTTGATTTACCTTTTGGGGGATCATATGAATTCATTTAAAATTTATATTTTGTAAGTATGTAGTAATTATTATAAGCTTCCCAAAAAGTATAATTTTAAATATATTTAATTTGGTTATTATATTTATTTTTTATTTCTTATGAATGTAGGTTTTCACCAAAAATCAAGCTCTTTGTTTTGCACATGTGAAAAATAGTAGATTACCATTTTTTTTTACAAAAATATCTATGCTCTTGGTATTGATATCCTTGATGATCCAACCAAAAAAATAATTTCAATACATACAAATTTTTTATGTGTTATACAATAAACCTATGTCTAAATTATAATTGGTTTGACTTCAAAACTTAACTAAGAAAAAAATATTCAATAAAACGCTATGAAACCAAATGAAGGAGCTAGATATCGTAGTTACAAATCTAAATTCAAAATAAAATAAAATTATCCTTCATAAAAGAATAAGTTAAGTGTTATATACTAAACATCACTCTTTAAAAATATTGTTTACTATTAAAAAATAGTTATTGAAGGAGATGGAAAAAGAAATGTAATTTGATTCCAATTGTTTTTAAAAAATATATTTAGAATCTACAATCAAAATATCACAAATCACTAGTTTGCATAATCTTCAAATTCCTTTTGGTTTAAGAGTTATAGGTGGCCGAAAGTGAATATTTAGTTTAAAAAGTTCAATTCAATGTCAAGTTTGGCCAAAAAGTGTAACCCACTATTGCAGGATCACCCTTTGTTTGCACTAGGATATGTGTTGTTTTGGTAATAAGATCCTAACTCCTCTTTATGTTGTTGGGAATCATTAATGGTGGTTATCTTCTCATTAGTGAGAAATATTTCTTTAATAAAAGTGAGTGATCCAAGTTGATAGGATATTGATGTTTTCTCTATCTTCATGCTTGTTTCTTTGTCGTCCTATGAGATATCCTCATGTAGAGTTGTGAATTCAACTATAGCTTCATCATTTTCAAATATTTCTAGAGAGAAGGACTCTTGTTCTAGATGAACAAGGGGGAAATCATCTATGTGTCTAGTAGAAGCATCTCATATGTCAAAATAGAGGTTAATAGAATATGGATGGGGTCACTTTAGTTTTGGGATCATCATGAAAGTTGAGAGGAATGTGATCTCAGTCAATAATAGGATGAGATTGGAGAATTTTGGCAACTTGATCTTGATTCATTTCAAGGCTTTCTCCTTTACGCTTTGGATTGTGTTCTTGACATAGATCTATTTCAAAAATGGGGTATGAATAAGGGTACCTTGGATGGTTTTAGTATGTTGACATGGATATAATGGATTTTGGAGAGGACTCTATGGAGTGGAGATGCATTATGGTGTTTGATCTAGGATTTTATGATCATAGGTAGGACTTGTATCAAACAATGGATTATCTATCATGGATACCCTTGGGTAAAATCTTGAAAGGTGTTATTATTGGAAGATTTGATTGATGATGATGATGTTGTGAAGGTGCAAAGGATGAAGGAATGAGAGGAAAGATGGAGACTTTGTGTGGGTAGGCTAATTTAATACAACCTATTATGGAGTCAACTGAGCTATATATGTAATGGCCATAATTAATGTAATTATTTTGGGAAGAGTCATAGTTAGACATAGATGGATGGTTTTGATCATGCTCAATAAAATTATCTTGATATATATCTAATTTATCATCATGTGAGCTACATATCTTATTGATGTGATTATTGTGAGATGAAGTGTCAAGATTATCCTCAATAGTGATGTCACCTTCATCAATAAAATCTTGAATGAGATTATTAAGCTTAAAATAATTTAGAGTTGTATGTCCTTTAGCCCTATGGTACTCATAAAAATCAGTGTCCTTCCACCATATGGGCTTGACTTGGGGTTTGTATTGCCTGATTTATGGGAGTGTGACTAGATTTGATTGGACTAGTTTTTGGAGTGTTGATTCGATGGGATCTCCCAAAGGAGTATATTTTTTCCATGACATGTTGTTTTTGTTGGAAGAATGAGGAGGTTTCATTGATGCAGTTGTCGGAAAACATGAGCATGAGAGACAAGTACAGGGAATAATATTATGTGTTGCAATATTTTCATTGATTTCAACATTATATTTTGATGTGAAGGCTTATACTTTGATGTTTGTGGAAGAAAATTTTGCAAGAAGGTTTGATTCAGTGATGAAATCTATGATGAAAAATGACTGTGTTTTTACCAATATTTCTAAGTATAGAGTATCCAATTTTTGGGTTCACACTAGTCTGTGAATTAACATTTCACTATGCAATTCTAGTATGTTGTTTTGGTTGTTAGAAGTGTCTAACTCCAAAATTCCATCTTGTTTTGGCTTTTGTTTTGGAAGATATGAATGACAGAAGTTTAGCCTGACAAATTACAGTCATTTCCTATACAGAGCATGTGAGTAGGAGAGTCTGAACTTCTCTGTGGATATGATTTTTTTCTTTTGCAGATTTAAGGAGATGTTCATAGACTTCCAATTGGCATGATGTTCTGAGTACACGTGTCCAATAATGGGTATACAATTGAATAATTTTTGTATTAGGTCTTCTGTAGTTCCGACCTAATAGGTGTGAAGATATGTGAAGGTTAAATAAGTATTGTAGAGTTATGTGGGAGCTATTATAGGTCCATGTCAACCTATTTCAATTTTTTTTAAGGATTGAATCTTGGCACAAGGTGTGTGTGAAAGGATTTGAGTTGACAAGTTATATATTGTCTATTTTATATGTTACATCTAATTAGGCCAACCTAATTGATGTTATTCTTGAAGTGGATATATAAGCTAGATATTTTTTAGTTCTTTGATGAACATGAGACATGTATTGATGCAAATTAAGTGAATATTATCAGAGCATTGTGAATGTTGAGTAGAATGTTAGAAGTGATGCAAATGTAGAGGAAATAAAATGTTAGATCAGAATCAGATGAAGTGTGTAAAGTAAGTTTATTTCTAAAGCTTCATTGGAACTATAATTCATGCTATGACAGATGCAATTGTAACAGATGAATCTAGGATATGAGCCAAAAATTTCCGTTATCTATTTTTCTCTCAATGGATAGTGAGTTCACTTGGACAGTGAGTCCACCTGCAGTGAGCACTTCTATAAATATACTATAACCAGTTATAATATATTGTGAGCTACTTCTCACCATGGTTTTTCCCATTTTGGGTTTTCCACGTAAAAATCTTGGTGTTCATGTGTTATGTGATGTTTCATGCTATCTTTCATTACTGTAATTAAATATGCTATGTGGATTGGTTGATTAAATGTTTGAAAGGTTTAAAGGAATATTGATTCATCCTCCCTCTCAGTATTATGGGTGTTCAAAAATTGGTATCAAATCTTGGTTCCTTGGAATGAGCTTAACCACTTTGTGAAAGATCTTGGAGGTTGAGCACATGGCTATTAGAAAACTACCTTCTCCTCCAGAAGATATTCCTGCTATTAGATCCATAGAAGAAGATTGCATGCTTGACAAAGATGGAGAAATAAAAGTTGCTCTTGAAGATCTTGAAAGAACTGAAGGTGAAAACAAAAATCTAAAATAAAATGTCAAAGAAGCAGATGAATGCATTAGAAATTTGAGAAAGAAAATCAAGTTCAAAGAAAGGAATAAGGAATTCAGTGAAAAAATTAAGTAAGCAAATGAAACCATCATTGGTCTTAAGGTGAAAGTTGAAGAAAATAAAAGAATTGAGGAATGTCTGAATGCAATGGTGAAAAGAAAATATAAGGAATGTACAAGACTTGAACAAGAAGTTGTGAATCTGAGATAAGATCTAGAAAAAGCAAGGAGTCATGAAGAAAAATTCAAGATAAATTCTACAAATCTTGATGAAATGAATGTAATTTAAAAAGGCTCCAAAGATAAAGAAGGTTTAGGATTTGAAAAGGGTGAAAGTTCAAAATTAGATCAAACATCAAATGTTGAAGACAAGAAGAACAATGGCAAGAAGATCTAGAATCAAAGGAATGAAGCTAGAAGATCACTAGTCAGACAAAAAAATGCAAAAGTTACCCATCGTTTAATTATTTCTATTATTCTTACAATAAGTTGGACATAAAGAAATGGAATGTAGAAGTAGAATGAATCAAAATGTTCCACCTTTTTCTGCTCAATGTTTTACATGCAAGAAATTTGGTCATAGAGCTAGTGAGTGTAGAAGTCAAATGATGAATAGCTATAACAATGGTAGAATGGTTCAATCTTTCAAAGGATACTATTATACATGCTATGGATTTGGGCATAAAGCTAATCAATGTAGATCTATAATGAATGAAAGGAATACTAGTCAAAATAATGTCATATGTTACAATTGCAATAGGCCTAGACACATTTCCAAGTTTTGTAGAATTAAAAATATGAAGAAGGATAATTCAGTAAAAAGGAATGAACCAATACAAAAGATTGATCCAAAAAAAATAAAGAAGGAGATGGATAAGATTTGGAGAAAGAAGGAAGATACCGAGATTAAGGATGAATCTGTACCAACATCCAGTGCAAATTTTTCCTCTGGAAACTAAATTTAGGGGTTTGGCTTAGGGGGAGATTCAATGAACATATTTTATTCCCTACCAAAATAAATGGTGCTGATGCGTCAACACAAAGATATGTGATGCATATTGGCATGCTTGATATGTTGGCTAAGATTGTGCAAGAAAATATGAGAATGCATAAATTTGAAGAACATTTGAAGATGACTATGCACACAATGAAAGGTTTACCAGCTTTATTGTTTGAAGCATTCAATGCAAAATTAGGTGAGATTCAAAGAGCTATAAAGTGATTTCACTTAGCCAAATTCATTTACAAAAATAATTTGAGAAGGTGCAGAGCAATGAAGGAGTGATCAAGGCGATTTGAGATTTGGTGCATTTAGACTTAGTTTGGCAAGTGAAAGAAAAGGTATTTACAATCCTTGTTTTCCCTAGATTCACAAAGAAATTTGTTTGAAAAAAATTTGAATTCATTTTGCAATGGCTACACCAAGGGTTATTAAGGTTATTGAGAAGCCACAACCCAAATTCAAGAAATACCATGCTAAATCCATAGAAAATGATCTATTAGGTGTAATGCCCTGCCAAGTAACCCTAAAGGAAGTTGTAATTAACGACTTAAGTGAACCAATTTTTTTTGTTTTGTTTTTTTTTAAAGTGTAATAAACATACACAACATAACATAATAAGATAAACATCCAAGATACAAGTTCATAATCATTTACTTAATCCAATCGTTACATCACTTATTCCTAGAATGAGGTAATAGTACATAAGTGTTACAATTATAGAAACTCACCTCGTAAACATAAGAGGGGTAAAATAAATTATACAAATAGAAATATTACAATGCAAGAATAACACAAGAATCACGAGCTGTCCAACTGGATGTCTCACCACCAAGTACTAAAGATAGATGGGGACCCAACGGTGTATGATGCATGTTCCACCCAACCAAGTGGTACCCGAAGGCCCACCCCCCATGCTAGGAGATAGTAACAACATAACATGGAAAAAGATCTACAACCTCTAACAATAGGCAGACTCATACTGACATAACCAAACAAAAGTACAACACAAGTACAACTCTCACATCACTAACATAGGTCACATTGCTTCTAGACATAAAATAGATCAAGTATGTTCAGAGAACCATACACATAACAATACCAATTGTTGTCCTAGATAGAGTGTCATCGCACAACTCATAATAAGTTACCCTCAGCAGATCTTCATAGGCTCTGGAGTTCCTGGTGACCTCTACCGACCCTCGGCCCTCATACTTACTAGTGCGGAAACAAATACCTCTCGTACTGACAAGATAGATGACTATGACATTTCAGGCCTTCCCACTCACTCCAAGCCTTAACTAGCACTTGCGACTATGAGTGAGGTTAGAACTTATCTTTTTAGTGTGTAGTACTCCCCAAATTTTCATTACAATTTTAGTTATCACTTGATTAAACTTACTTCCAAATGTTACCCAAATCTTACCTCTTACGGGCTCTGGCCCCTACTGGAAGCCACTCTTCTATTCTACAACACACAAACAATCTAATCACCAAGGGAATCACAAGTGCATACAACCTAGGTATCAAAATCACTCCATCTCAAGGAGGAAACAAATAATAGAACTCACATGGGGGCAGTGGTGGAGGTAGAGGCTCCACCGCAACCTACCGCAACCTCCCCTTAACCCTTCTGTCTGCGCCCTTTGGTTATGTGGGGAAGGGTCGGCTGTGTATACACAACGCCCTCCCCACACACACTGTATGTGTTGGTGTATAATGGAAGCATCCGCCGGTATGAGAATTGGGGCGGGGGTTCAGCTACAGCTGACCCCTCCCCAATAAACTTGAAATTTATTTTATATTTTACCCTGTTTGAAACTTGCGGTCAATCTGTCGCCTCCGAAGAAATTCTGAATTTCTTATTAAATTAAATCAATATTAAATATATATTAAATATATATATATATGCATTGATATATATAAGAGGTAATATATATATAATGTATATATGTATATTTGTATATATATTTTATGGAATATTAATAATAAAGATTTATTTATTTGAAAACATCGAATGTAATATTTTGTAAAAGTTAGTAGATATTTTAATATATGAATATATATAGTTAAATATATGGATATATATTTAATGAATATATTGCATGAGTAGGTTTCAATTGAAGTATATTCAATATTTAATTTGTTTTATTTAGGTGCATGTAATCTACTTTTGAATTGAGTTTTTAAAAGATAAGATTTGAATGCATGGTCAAGTAGATAAGCAAAAAGATATTTTTATACATTGATGAAATTGCATGTTTTTAAATGGATAGTTGAAGAGACATAGACTCTGGATAGAAAATTGAAAAGATTATTTGCAATAGTTTTATGTTGTATTAAAAGTAAATTAAGGAATCGTTTAGATTGGTGAGGCAATTAATTATTTTTATTTGTTTATTTCTATTAGAGCAATTAAACTAATGTGATTGGAATATGAAAGAGTTATGGATTTAGAATATCTGAAAATAGTAATATCCTCGTGATTTCCTTTTAGATTTATTTTCCTTGTATTTCATAAAGGGATGTGAGTTTAATTGTTCAAGATTCCCAATTATGAAAATGGAAAAGGGGTTTATGAATATTTGAGTTAACCCTATTATTATGTCTTTGACTTTGTCAATGTTACCTATTGAATGAGTATGGATTTAAGAAATCCAAATATTAGATTTGATTAATGACTTGAATGCTTTTGTAGCTATGTCGTCAAGTTGTATTTTGGGATATGGGATTATGTGTTAGTCCAAATTTGTAAGTCTTCCAGAGAATCTTAGAGGATCTAAGAGGGTTGTCGATTCATTATGTAAACCAGTTGTTTTTCCCTTGGGGTAGTGCATGATGTCTTTTCAGTAATTTACCCAGTTTTCATGAATGGGGATGCTTTGTACCTCCTGTGAAAGGAGTGGACTATGTGTTTTGTTGCCTCCAAGATGCTGGAGTGAGTTCTATTATTTGTTTCTTCCTTGAGATGGAGTGATTTTGATACCTAGGTTGTATGCACTTGTGATTCCCTTGGTGATTAGATTGTTTGTGTGTTGTCGAATAGAAGAGTGGCTTGCAGTAGGGGCCAAAGCTCGTAAGAGGTAAGATTTGGGTAACCTTTGGAAGTTATTAATCAAGTGATAACTAAAATTGTAATGAAAATTTGGGGAGTACTACACACTAAAAAGATAAGTTCTAACCTCACTCATAGTCGCAAGTGCTAGTTAAGGCTTGGAGTGAGTGGGAAGGCCTGAAATGGCATAGTCATCTATCTTGTCAGTACGAGAGGTATTTGTTTCCGCACTAGTAAGTATGAGGGCCAAGGGCCGGTAGAGGTCACCAAGAACTCCAGAGCCTATGAAGATCTACTGAGGGTAACTTATTATGAGTTGTGCGATGACACTCTGTCTAGGACAACTGCTGGTTTTGTTATGTGTATGGTTCTCTGAACATACTTGATCTATTTTATGTCTGGAAGCAATGTGACCTATGTTAGTGATGTGAGAGTTGTACTTGTGTTGTACTTTTGTTTGGTTATGTCAATATGAGTCTGCCTATGGTTAGAGGTTGTAGATCTTTGTCCATGTTATGTTGTTACTATCTCCTAGCATGGGGGGTGGGCCTTTGGGTACCACTTGGTTGGGTGGAACATGCACCATACACCATTGGGTCCCCATCTATCTTCAGTACTTGGTGGCAAGACATCCAATTGGACAGCTCGTGATTCTTGTGTTATTCTTGCATTATAATATTTCTATTTGTATAAGTTATTTTACCCCTCTTATGTTTACGAGGTGAGTTTCTGTAATTATAACACTTATGTACTATTGCCTCATTCTGGGAATGAGTGATGTAACTATTGGATTAAGTAAATGATTATGAAATTGTGTCTTGGATGTTTATCTTATTATGTTATGTTGTATGATGCTTATTTCATAAAGTATTAAATGCTATGATTATTTGTAAGATGCTTGTGTGGGTTTAAGTAATCCCAACCTTGAAGCCTTAAAGGTTGTTGTTAATTAGTAAGAAAATGTGTATGTTTATTACACTTTAAACAAAAAAAAAAAAAAAAATTGGTTTGCTTAAGTTGTTAATTACAACTTCCTTTAGGGTTACTTGGCGGGGCATTACATTAGGCATGTTTTCACATGTTCCATATGGGGTTTTTCCAATAGAAGATACAAGGATCTATGTTCATGGAAAGATGGAGGTATATGATCACAATAGGCTAGTAGATATGTGGATGAAGGAACTTACTAGAGACAAATTTTCCCTAAATCCAGAATACCAAAACCTAGTCGCGAAGAAACTTGATGTATGGCAATGGTTTCTGAACTTTTGCTTTGATCATATATGAGTTTGGATTGCATTAAGCATAATTCATGATAAGTTTGTCTGGACTGATATGCCTGAAATGATAACAAAAGAAGTGATTAGAGAGGTTACAGGTCTATGCTTGATCAAACCTATCCCTATATTGAAATCAATCAAGAATGAAGTTGTAATGGAACTCATAGGTGTAACCTATGATAAGAGAGATCTAGCTATAAATCATATTATAAATCCAGTTTGAGGTATGCAAAAATATTAATTGGTTATAAAATATACTTCATTAACATACCAAACTCTATATCTGCCACCACAATCAATGTGGAATATGAAATGGTTGAAAAAGGAATTGACTATGATCTTTTTGAATTTTTAAGACAAAAATTGATGGAAAAATTGAAGCAAACCAAGGAGAAGAAGTGCATTTAAGTATGGAAATTTGGTTGTGTGTTTACTCTTCTATTTTCTAAAGGAACTCCCCAACACTAGAAGTGTGGTATGGTTGCAAGGAATATTAGTATCTCATTAGATTACAAACTTTATAAGAAGTCTTGGTGATGCAAAGGAACAATATGATGCTCTTGTTGCTTTCTTTTTAGTTTTCCAAAAGAGGATGCATAAAAGGCACAAAATTCCTAGGAAAATGGTAGAGAATTATAAAAATGATATCACATTCCTAGTATCAATAGATGAGTACATCATGGAAGCAATAGAACCAAGGATAGTATGGATCCATGCATTGGGATATGAGATCAATGAATAAGAGATCATTGGATTGGATGACATTTTGTTGAAGAGTACAAAAGACACCACTAAAGCAAGGTATGTCCTATATGAATAAAAAATATGAAGGTGCACATGGAGCAAAGAAAACCACAAATACATAAGTAGGTTAGAAAGATGGTTGACAAGTTTGCAGAGGATATGGGCTTCAAAAATGAGCAAGTGGAACAGGAAAGAGCAAAAGGATAATCAAGTGCTACAAGAGGATTTATAACCATATGAATTCTTTTAGCTACAGGCTCAAAAGGAGCATATCATTCTGTAGTTTGGAGAAATGAGGTACTTGGTGAACTCCAAACTTATATTTGTTTCAAGTTCCCTTTTGAGTGCTACCAAAGCTACACAGATGAATATGGTACCTAGCACTCTAGAAGAAGGAGAAGAGATATTAATGGAGTTTGAAACATAATGCAGATTGCTTGGGGAAACCAAGAATGCATGGGAAGATAGTAAATAAGTGTGATAGACCCATGTGCAGAAGCTACAAGGGTTAAACTCTTATAGTTGACAAAATTTCTTATTCTTTATGCATTTCCAATTTTCAATGTCAGATTCTTTGTACATATGCGGAGCGTATAAAGTAGTTTCCAGTACAAGATTTTGGTTTTTGATTTGGTACATGACTTAGGGGGAGTCAATTGAATCTGCCAGTTTGTGCATATGCATATATTTCTCTAGGGGAGATCTGGTATATATGTTAGAACAGTTTTTGTAGGAACCCTTTGCCCTTGATGTCAAAGGGTGATAATGTTTTGGAGAATATTTTTCAGATGTTTTGGCATGTTGCCAATAATTACAAAGGGGGAGATTGTTGGAAGAATGGGATGTCATTGATGTAGTTGTTGGAAACATGAGCATGAGGGACAAGTACAAGGTATAATATTATGTGTTGCAGTGTTGTCATTGATGTAAAAATTGTATTTTGGTGTGAAGGCTTATACTTTGATGTTTACATGAAAGACAATTTTGCAAGAAGGTTTGATTCAAGGAAGGCATCTATGATGCGAAATGACTAAGTGTTTTTACCATTATTTATGAGTACAAAGTATCTATTTTTTGGGTCCACACTGGTCTACGATTTAACATTCCACTCTACAGTTCTAGTATGCTTTTTTTGGTTGTTAGAAGAATATAATTCAATAATTCCATCTTGTTTTGGATTTTTTTTGGAAGATATGAATGAAAAAAGTTTGACCTAGAAAATTATAGTCATTTCCTATATAGTGCATGTGAGGAGGAGAGTCTGCACTTCTCTGCGGATAGGATTTTTTTTTTTTGCGGATTAAGGAGATGTTGATAGATGCCAATAGAGTATGAACTCCGATTGGCATGATGTTTTTAGGTATGTGTGTCCGAATATGGGTATACAGTTGAAGAATTTTTGTATTAGGTCTTTTGTGGTGTCGACCTAATAGGTGTGAAGATATGCAGAGGTTAAATAAGTATTGCAAAGTTATGTGGGAGCTATTATAGGTCCATGCTGACCTATTCCAATTTTTTTTAAGGATTTAATCTTGGTGTGAGGTGTGTGAAAGGATTTGAGCTGACAAGTTATATATTGTTTATTTTGTATGTTACATCTAATTAGGCTGACCTAATTGTTGTTATGCTTGAAGTAGATATAGATATTTTTTGGTGTTTTGATGAGCGTGATACATGTATGTGATGTGAATCAAGTGAATATTATCAGAGAATTGTGAATTTAAGTTATGAATGTTGAATAGAATGTTAGAAGTGATGTGAATGTAGAGGAAAGTGGAGTGCTAGATCAGAATAAGATGAAGTGTGAAAAGTAAGTTTATTGAGCTTCATTGGAACTGTAATTCATGAATATGATAGATGCAATTGTAACAACTCAATCTAGGTTGTGAGATAAAAAATTTATTCTATCTCTTTTTCTTTCAATAGATAGTGAGTCCACCTATATAGTGAGCACTTCTATAAATATATTATAACAGGTTATAATATATTATGAGCTAATCCTCATTGTGGTTTTTCCCATTTTGGTTTTTCCACATAAAAATCTTGGTGTTCATGTATTATGTGATGATGTTAGATGTTTCATGTTATCTTTCATTATTGTAATTGAATATGCTATGTGGATTGGTTGATTAAATGTTTGAAAGGTTTAAAGGAATACTGATTCACCCCCCTCTTAGTATTCTGGGTGTTCAACAGTTTTTTCTAGGAGGAATTCTCTGTGAGTTATCTTGTACTACTTCCGATGTTTGGACAATGGGCAGTGCTTTTAATATTAAAGTGTGTTGAAAATTTCAAGCCATCTTGGAATCAACCACACCGTCATTTACCAAATTTTTATTTTTATTCTAGAAACATGATTTGTCATTTGAGGAGCTTGTATAATATTTTTTGTCTTTGAATATATTGATGACACCTTTGGAAATAAGGTCCTTTCAATGGTAATCCCTTTCTTGATATCCTCATCCAAATTATTGGAGCATTGAAATTTTTGATGGAACCCTTTTTCTATATTCATGTTTTGGATGAATATTTGGACTAACTATTTCTTGAGTATATGGCATGGAGATTTACTGGATAAGCTTCTCTACCTCTATAAGGAAGTGAAAGTTTCTCTATTTTTTCTTTTGTAGTGCATAGATAGGTCATTGATACTTCATGCTTTATATCATAGGAGAAATGTGAGATTTTTTTTAACCAATTTGTTGCAATTCTTAATGCTAGATGGGAGTTGAGAAAATCATTCCATGGCCTCTCCTCCTAAGCTTCTTGGGAAGAGGCACATAAGATAAGTATCATTATGAACAACCTCTAAGCAAGCTACATAGAATTATTTAATGTGTTCATGTGGATCTTTGTTTCCTTTGTACTTGCATCTCGAAATTATGTGGAAGGGTGGCATGGGTATAGTCTTGTCAAATGGATAGGGGCATATGTCCTCTAGTGTGTAACTCTTCTTCATTAGTCCCATATGAATGTTTGAAATTTATTTTTGTGGATCTTGAATTTGTAGAGCCAAATAATTCAGGTGCATGAAAGTGGGTACGTTGATGGTTTTATAACTAGATATGGAATGTGATGTTGATTGACCTTGGGGGAAATTTGGTGATGATTTTTTTTGGTGAATGTGTGAATAGTTTTGTGGAATGTAGGTATGAGTTTATGTTTTGGAGTTAGTGAAGTGGTTTGATGTGGAAAATTGTTATTGAGGGTTTATAATTTTTTGAGTTGGGTATTGTTGATGAATGTTGTGGTTAGATAGGTTTACATTGTAGTTTAGATGAAGGTAGTTTGGTGGATTGATGTGTTGTTGACAAGGTTATGATGATAGGTTTTTTGGTTAGATGGATTTATATTTTGATTGGGATTGAGGTGATAGATTATGGATATTGTGATGTGGGATTGTAGTTTTGGTGGGTGGTGTTAAGGTTGTTAGGTATGTAGGTATAAATGTTAGATATGAGTGATTGAGAATTATGGGGTTCATATGGAGGTGCTTGGGTATTGATCATTGGAGTGGAGATGTTAGAGTTGTTGAATGAAATTTTTTATTCATATGATAGATTGTTGATAGTGTTTTGATGTTGAATGGTGTTTGTGTTTGCATGCAAGCTAGGTGAATATTCTTATGTGAGGTGAGATGTTTGTGATATTATTTGTGGATTAATTATTGAAGTGGGAGTGATAGTAATAATAGAGGTAGTGTTATATGATAGATTGGTTATTTGCATAGTGTATGTGGGATCTTGAGTGTGAATGGGAGGTAATGATACTTGTGTGGAATTAGTGGGTATGATTAGTTGTTAGATAATGGTGGAAATTTGTTGAGGTGTTACAATAGGAGAGTGTGAGGAATAAATGGAAGTGTTGTTAGGAGATTGGATGGTAAGGTTGTTATTAGGTTATATGGAGTTGCTTTATGCATTTCTAAGAAAATATGTGTTAAATTTTAAAGAATTTAGGGCATAAAAGTACTCTAGCTAATGAGGGATCTTGTTTTATTTCTAAAAGTTTCTCTTAAGTTGATTCCTCAAATTCCACAGATCCGTTTGTAATGTCTTTTATGATAATTTATGGATATTGAGGTTGTTTTTGTGATTGTGGAGTTTGATATTCATGAGGATCAAATAAATGACTAGGAATTACAAAATTTGGTTTGGCAACCCCCACAGGTGCTATGACATTTGAACTACTAGGATTATAATCCATGAGTTTCTTGTGTTGTGACCTTGTAACAGGCATACAATTGTGATGACCTTATGGAATATGGATGTAAGTGAAGGTTAATGATGTAATATGGATGATTGATGATTAAAGATTTGGTAGTTATCTAGAAGTAATTGGGTGGTGTTGGCACTAATAAAGATGATTTTTTGTTGTTGTTGATATTTTCTACATTTTAGTAAATCACATTTTTGAAGGCCTTTGATGTGGAATTCGGGGTCAATACTACCATTGGTCCTTTTAAATGGTTTTTGAAGGCATACATATCAATGGATTGAAATTATATCTCTTGGAGATCTTTCCAACGACGTAAAGAAGTCATAATTTCAACCAACGAGTTAGGAGTTATGACCTTTCCAAGTTGAGGTAGTAATGAATGGTATAATTTATGGATTTTGACCCAATATTTTGATGATGGACTTAGTTGGGCTACCTTAAGTCTATCTATATATGCTAGTAGATCTTAGGTTTTTTGGTAGGTCTAATTATATGAGTTTTGAGATCTAATGACAACAAGCACTCTGGATGATAAAACAATTACATTGAAATATAGTACAATTGTGTCTCAAGATATGAAAATTATAGAAATCAAGGATTCAAATGCATGAATTTGTGTAAAAATGGATGATAGTTTGGATTTTAAAACATAATTGGTCATATTACAGGCTAAGAAAAATGCGCTAAACTATGTGATAATTGTGCTACACAATACCACAAATACACCATAGAATGGTACAAATGTGCCAAAGAAAGGTAAAAATGCACCACAGGGTTGGAAACATGTGCCATAGTAAAAAAATTGCACCACAGGACAACAATTTTGCCAAAGGACTAAACAAATCAATTGTTTTGGCCTAAAACTAAGTATTTTAAGTGTTTTGTGATCGACAGTTACACAAAAGATATATAGTTGCATGACAAAATAGATAGGTGTGAGTTTCTAAGGTTCAATTGCATGATTTTGTGTAATTTAGTCTAATTTGAGTGTTTTTGAGAAAAATTTTGGGAAGAAAATAATCACACAGTAGATACTATAGCTATTGATATTTCCAAGGTAATAGATTGAATAGCATCACTAGTCTAAAGAAGGAAAACACTCCACAAATTACAACCTAACTAGTATTAAAGGCGTGTCTTGCTAGTAGAGGCCCAATCAATAAAATACCATAAAAGACCATAGATACATGGCTCCACTCTTGAAGGGGGATAATTAGATCTCCAATAGCACCTTCCTCCTCTTGCAATTTTTTTCACAGCTCCAATAGAATTATATCTCACCTTGAGAAGATACAAGTTGGTTAACTTCATGCATGATTTCGTACACTATACCCCACTAGCAATAATGATAGAATGGTCTTAAGACTTCTAAACTAATGGTTCGTAGTGGAATCGGTGAATAGTGAGCCCATCTATAGTGCTTGAGACATGTCTCAACAAACTAAGGGTCGCACGGATTGGGTCAAATGACACACCACACCTTGGGGTAAAAATTTTGTTCTCCCCTCTTTCTATACCTTCCTAAAAATGTGGTTGAGGTCACCCTTGGGATGATGAAGTACCGAAGTAGGCCTCCTACTAAATTTAAAAGGAAAATGATGTTTTTTATCCCAAAGATTGTACTATGTGTGAGGGGAGAGTATACACATATATCACTTCCTTGGGTAAATAAACAAAAAAGAGAATTATAAGGTATTTATGATCCCCAAGTTCATGCTAGACACATGCAGAGAACATATGTACCCAATACTTCGCCAAACATGACAAACAATTCATTTGCCTTAAGAAATTGAAGTGTTATTTAATCTATAAAAGTCAAGACACAAGAAATTGCAACAAATACATCAATAGTTTTAGTGTTTGGTCTTCTATCCATGAAAGCCACAACTATGTAATAAAATTTTAGTAACCCAGAAAGCTCAAAATACACAAAATAATTGCATCACTGGGTGAAAACAATTGTGCCAAACCTTGAGACAAGTGTGAAACAAAAAGAAACAAATACAAATAATCCGACAATCAATCAAAATGAATTATACCTTTTAGACAAATGTTCCATTCTAGGTGAAAAATACACCAAAATGTGTCACAATTACACCAAACTGTGTGACAATTGCGCCAAATTGTGTGAAAATTACACCAAAATACCAGAAAACAATAGAATTTTATACAAAACATAGATTAAACTTGATCAAAAATATGAATTCATTTTATATGGTTAGAGACCTACAAAAACACATTCAAAAATCAAGCAGAAGATGACAATGGGAGTCAAAAAACAACAAATTGATAATGATTAAATGAAATATTGATACCTAAAACCCAACAAATTTTTTTTCTACAAATGAATTATTCTATGTACTAGATGCACCATCCTCCTTCACACATGCACCATACTACTTGATAGATGTGCCACTTTGGAACAATTGTGCCAAATTGGCAACATATGCCAAATTAGGTACAAATACGCCAATCTGACCTGTAACTACTTAAAATTTGAAAAACTCACACAAACATTAAATTTTAGGGAGTTAAGGAGTCCCACAAGGTATGCCATAATATATGACTTGGAAAATAGTTCTATAAAACTAAATGATAAATAGTAAATGAAATCATTCACAATTAAATTCAATAGAGATCACACCAATAAAACATTAAGATAAAATTTCAATAATAATAGTGCAACAAAATTGCACACACACAACTCCACACAATTTGCCTTAGCTTAACTTTTTTTTTCTCTTCTTTGCACCTTAGAGAAAAGTGTAGTGATAATTGTTTTTAGATTTTGTAGAAAAAAAAATATATTGATAATATGTGTATATTTTATTTACAATGATGAGAGAGCTAGATAATTGATGAATGATAGGTTTGTGTAGCATCGTAAATTATCACCTTTTGACAATTTTACACTATGTTTTTTCCCCCATAAATTATTGAGCCTAATTAAGTCCCTAATTTCCTAAGTTATGCATTCTGGGGCCTTTTTTTACCATTTTCTAAGAAATTACAAGCATTGAACAAATGCATCCAATTAATGTTTTGCCCTATACTTTATGTCATGGAGAATAGAGCTAGGACCCATACGCCCTTGGGCATATGGGCCCTCCTACTTTGTCAAGACCCAATTTTGGATATGTTGGTGTCAACATTTTAACATTCAAAATTCAAATTGCAAATACCAGCTTTTGGGATTTAATTTTTGGGAAATTAGAATAAATTCTTTAAATACCTAGTTATTGCATTAACAAGAGATATCTAGGAAACTATTGGAAAAATTATGATCAAGAGCACTATCAAGAAAAGTCAAGAGCAACATTTCAAAGCTTTATTGCAGCAAGTAAGATCCAAAACCTTGAGGCGATGTGCATGACTTCAGTCCTTCAAGGAAGCCATTGAAGGGTGGCGAGTTGTAGCACTTTGTGATTTCATCATTCCTTCTTATCCATTATCATATTATCATTGGCATTGTCATTGTGGAACTAGAAAGACTAACACGAGGTTTGACTAAGGCAAGCCCCTAAATGGTACAACACTTTCCCTCTCTTTGAATGTGCAAGTTTCAAGTTTGAAGAGGATTGAAGGAAGTTTGAATATAAAATTTTCATTGTTGCATTTGAAGCCCTACATTTTTTCAACTCACAGAAAATCCCCTATAGAATTATCCGATAGTGTTTTGAAAACTTTGCAAGAAGAAATAGAGATCTTAGATCTGTCACCAGAGGACTGCAAAAAAAAAGATGAAGAGGCATACAAGGACCCATACACCCTTGTGTGAATTTTTCCTCATTACCCCACTAGCATCAATTTTTTTGGATAGGTACATAGTCCCCTTCACTTCTCAGATCTTCCTACAATTTACTATTTCAGTCTATTAATTGTTAGATTATTGAAAATTTTATATTAAGGCACATAGTCTCATTAGGTTAATCATAGAAAATCAATTCCAAATAATTCCAATCTATTTCCAATCCTTAATAGGATGAAGATCCAAGTTTGATTGGCTCACCTTCATGGTTGAAAGTTAATCTATACACCTTGCTGTTTTCCATCTTAATGAAACCCTAGGAAAAGGCCTTGTTGATCTCCTATTGTTCTAAGCAACCCTTAAACATTGGGGGATCATCATTCCCCCTTTTTCTTCATTTCAGTTTGTTTAATATATTTCTTGATATCGATTAATAGTTGAGATCTGATGAGAGATTGAGTAGATCAATGGATGAAAATCCACGAGAAGAATTGATGGATAGTTAACTAATTGCATAGTTTCAGTGAACTAAGTGCATGGATCAGCTAAGAGGATTTGATTGATCAAAGAAGTGTGAGTGACTAAGAGTCAGACACAATAGATTGGAAAAAAGACTAATTTGAATGATAATTGATATGAAAGTGAGTGGGAGTTGATTGGTGAGGTGTAAATGTATGATTAATCAATAAATAATTAAATACGTTAATTATTGATTACATGTGCAAAGGAAAATAAAATAAAATAATCAATTTTATTTATTTTAAAAGAGGATAATGTTGAGGGGAATAATTTGATAAATTAAATAATTAAAAAAAAATATTTAATTTGAGAAGTGGGAAATGGGAAATTAATTAATTAAATAATAACAAATTATTTAATTAATCTAGGAAAGAGGAATAATTAGTAAATCAATTAATAATGTTAATTATTTAATCAATATAGAGGAAAAGTGATGAAATAGATAATCTAATTAAATAATAAAACTATTTAATTAAATGTAGATGACAAAAATTGATGATACCTAATGATGGAAAATGATGATATTTTGGTAGAAATATGTTAGTCAAATTTAGGTGTCTATAGTTATAATTATTAGATGCACATTCATTTACTTAAACAAAATATGCAAAAAAGAACACCATAACAACATATTTATGTGGGGAAACCATTTTGGGAGAAAAAAACCACACTCCAAAAGTACAACCTAAATTGTATTACTAGTAAATAATGAAGTTTACAATACAATAAAAAAGCTAATATCATTCAGAAGTATTCAAATGTAACATGATTTCTGGAGTGATTCTAGTAGCATAAAAATACCCATGAAATCTCTAAATATATACTCCGAGCAAATGAACAAGTACCAAATAAGTACAACTCCACAAGAGAATATGGATGCCTAGGATTTGCACATGGAAAGAATATAATGATTGCATACCTATCTTGAGTCTCCTTGACATGCACAACACTTTCATGCATGCAACAACCTTGTCTGAAGTGTAATGCCATAACTGAGATCCTCCTGATTTTCTTTTTCCATTTCAAACACCTTTCTCCTCATGCATAAAACCCCATCAACATGCAATTTTATTGCATGCATAAAAGCACCTTGCATGCATAGGAACCTCAACCGCATGGGTCCAACCTGTCATAGTTTGTCATACATAACTCTTCCACCATCATAACATGTCATAGCAACTTGTCATTATTTGTCATAGATTGAACTATTACATACCACCAAGTTAGCCTACAATGCAACCCACCAAGTGGGATAACTACATCCCCATATGTAGCTTGTATGTCACATAATCATATCCATGCAGGATGCCACTTCAATCAGTATATCCCACAATATGATTTGACATTAGTAGGAAATAAATATTAGTACAAAATAAATAAATGATAGGACTTGCAGAGGTTGAGACACCCTAATCTCAACATTCTCCCACTTGTTAGAGACCTTTCAAGAGTCAAAATAGTAATCAATTGGTAGGGGTTGTGAGGTCCATTGAATTAGAACACCATATGAATTTTCTATGCTCACTATTTTTATCAACACATCTACAACATTCACTAAAGTACCAACCTTTTCCAATTTCACCTTTCCATCTTCCACCATATCATGGAAAAATGGAACTAAACATAAATGTGCTTTGTTTTGGCATGGAAAGTAGGATTATTTACTAAGAAAATGGAACTCTAACTCTCATAATAGATGGTAATCATCCTTACGTCATTCTCGACATTTGAAAAAAAACATATAAGATAAATGGATTCCTTATAAGAATGATTACCTACCATATACTCTGCTTCTATCATATACAAAGTGACTACAACTTGTCACTTACTCATCCAACTGATAGCACAACCAAACATCACGAAAAAATACCCATTGGTGGATATTTTGTTGTCAATGTCACCTGCCCAATTTAAATCGAAATACCCACAAATACAAACTAAATGTTGAGGAATAGTAGGATAACCATGAAAACATAGGGATTACTCAAAAGTACCACTAAAATATGTAAACACTCTCTTTATCACATCCCAATCTACCTATCTAGGATTGTCCATAAATAAACTCAAGACTCCCATTTCTTGGGAAATGTCTAATCTTTGTAGGACCATGGAATACATCAAACTTCCAATAGCACTCACATAAGGTAACTTTTCTCATGTCCTCCATCTTAGTAGGATATTTTGGACAAACCTCCATAAATAACATTGTCCCTTGTATAGCAATAATAACTAATGGTCTAAAAGTTGTCATATTGAATCTCTCCAAAAATGAATTTACATAATCACTCCGACTTAACTAAAGATTTATACTAACTCTATCTCTTTTGATATCCATTCCCAAAATGTACCTAGTTATACTTAAATATTTCATTTCAAATTGTGCTGACAACTGAGACTTCAACTAAAAAATTATAGTTTACCATTCCCAAAAAGTAACATATCATCCACATACAATGCAAATATGAGAATACGGTCATTATCAATTTTTTAATAAACACAATGATTAGATTTTTTATCTTAGAAATCTCAAGCTCAACACAAAGATATCAAAAAAATTCTAACACATTCTAGGATACTATTTTAGACCATATAAATACTTCTTCAACTTGCAAACCAAATTTTGTTTACCTTTCAAAACAAAATGTTCTGATTGTGATGTACAAATTTCCTCCTTCAAATCACTATAAAGGAATTACGTCTTTATATCCATCTTCTCAAATTATAAAGCATAGGCTACAACAAGTGATAATAGGAATCAAATGGACCTTAGCTTTTCTACAAGAGATAATATTTCACCATAATCAATTCCCTCCACCTATGAATACCTCTTTGTGATCAAACACACTTTATGTTTCTCAACACTACCATCATGACCAAAACATTTCTTGAACACCCATTATCAATCAATAGGTTTACATCTTGTAGGAAATGGCACCAAATCCTATGTGTTATTTTTCTTCAATGTAGTCATTCTTCGTCCATGGATTTCATCTAGGAATCTACATCACTCATACCCATATCCTATTTTACAATCCTAGGCTCATCAATGTTAGCAATCAAAGAAAAAATACAATTGGGATCCAATAGTAAATAACTAAAAAAAATCAATTATCACCTAACTCACATAGACCTCCTCAATATTTTATGTTGAGGTTGAGGTTATTCTTCTACAAAAAATTTAGAGTTGTTTGAGCTCTCCTCATTATCAAGTCCAATAGGCATGCATAGTTCATTTTTCATTAAAGTAGGTGGAACATGAACTACATCATTTTCTTCTCTTCTTTCTCTAATTATAGAATACAAAAATAAGGTGTTAACTCTTTTAAAGTTATGTAATGCCCCATCGTGGAACCCAGGGAACAACATGTCACTAACGCTAAACAACCGATTTTTTTTTTTTTAAACATTTAATAACAACATGTGATTAATAACCTAACATGACCGTTCTCGGTTTCCACAACTACCTTACTAAAGTAAATAAACATCATAACACATCAAGAACTATATATATCAAATCACGTGAATAATCATATCTAGATTACATAACATCAGGAGTTACATTACAAGTATATTTACAATAAGTGAGATTGTGAAAAATCCCGAAACATAACAAGTAATAATATAATAAAACCTCATATAACATCATGAGTATGTACAATAAAGAATAAGATCATGAATAGTTGATGACCAAGTCCACAAGCTCCTCCAAACAACCAATCTTTGTGAACGATGTGTATCCAGGATCCTGCCAAGAACAAGCATGTCTCGAACAATATCACCTGCAGGGGACCCAATAGAAGAAATGACACGTTCCTCCCAATCGTGTGGAACTCGAAAGCCCACCCCCATGAGATAGAATAGGTCCTCAATTCAAAACTGACAATAAGAAGAACATCACACAATACATGGTCGACATACATGACACCACAATGAAAAGACAACTAACATACTCCCAGAGGCGACTCCCAATCACAAGTGACTCAACACAAGATAACTAACAAGTGTACAAGGACAAGAGTGTCATCACATAAACGTACTAGGTTACCCTCGATAGCCTTCCCAAGTTACTAACCTTTTACTAGAGTCACCCTGGCAACCTCTAACGACTTCTGACCCATATACGAACTTATGTGGCTTCGAATCACTTCTCGAGAAGATGAATTGTTTGAGTTGCCATTCCAAGCCTTGTCAACCCGCTTTAACCTAAACAAACATTAAAGAACAAGGCGAGGAAAAACATTATCTGAATTAGTTATGAAGACCACCCAACCCCCAATACATTAATTAAAGTTTTCACTTAATTACCAACTTCTGAGAGGTTACCCTTGCAACCACTTCCGGGTCTGGCCCCTAATGGAAGCCACTCCTCCTAAGGTACAACTTCTCAAAATGACTAATCAATAAGGCCAACATGCATGTAACATAAAACTTCATTACACAAAGACTCAAAGTCATCAAAACCAACATCTCAAGAAGAACCACAAAACATACATGGCCAAGTTTAAATATGAACAAACATGACTCCACTCCACAAAATTTAAAATATACGAAGGTAATTCACAAGAATACTAAACATGCATGGCTCACATCTTCACATTAGATACAATACAAAACAATCATAATATTCTATCCAGGATTCAAAAACAACACTAACATTAAAAGCCTCCGGGGAACAATACCATAAACGACATATTTCTTTACACAAAAAGAATGGACTCATGAAAGAAATAACAATTGAGCATAGTTCACAAGTTCCATTCTAAATTTTCCATTCAAACAAGTCTATCTTAATACATTAAGCTTGTTGAACAAGATGATAATAAATCCTTCCATATAAGATGGAATTTCATTTCACCTCTTAACATATGATAATACGAAGAATTCATATCTTTATAACCAAACATATACATTCTTGCAATAAATATGCCAATTCATCCATCTAATCTTAACAAGGCATTTGTATTTAAATTTATAGACTACATTATATTCAATGGATTCATATTTTAAATAATATTCCATTTCAAAAATCAATGCATTTAATATAATATACCATTATATCTATATATATATATATATATCGTTGCATATATAATTACAAAAATAAATCATTTCATAATTTAAGAAGGGAATATAATACTTATTAATCTTAGGCATTGATATCATTAATTAAGAATGACAATAAATAAAACAATGACAAGACATATTTAAAATTAACCCTATCTATACTTGCAATTTTCGGTGAATAATATTCACAATGCAAATATATGTATTTTCGGTGATTACTATTATATATTTAAAACAACGAATCTAACCAAAGATTTTAATTTCATTTGCTATACAAAACTTTCATTTGCTATACAAAACTTTCATTTGCTATTACTCCTCACAGCCGAATCCAAAAGGGAGAAGAAAGACTACATTACTTCACATGCAGCCAACAGTGTGCATTATGAGAGAAACATGTACAGACTATAATCTACCGACGGTACAAAACATGCCTTAAGCCATGCGGTAAAGGGAAAGACTTTGGGTTGAAGACCGAACCAAAAGCTACAGAGATTCCGAATCAAAAACATGATGATTCTACGTTTCGTCGAACAGAGGTATTCTAACACTTTTGAAAACCAGACAAAAACAAAAGACTATCACATTACCAAACAGAAGGCATTTAAACATATAAATCGAATTCCATGCAAGCATCGACTGCTATGAAAACTAAAATCCAAACACAAGTAAAGTCGACAACTGATGATCACATTCCTGAATTAGCCACCAGAAAGGGTATCCAAATATCATCCTAATCTTGTCCATTCTTGATCTGATGTACAAGGTTACAAGTTTTGACGAACACATCATCAATTACATGGAGCTTCTTATGCCTCTTATTGGGCATGTCGCTTCGATAAGGCTCTTCAGCGCTAAGCTTAAAGGCCATGAGTAACTCCTGTTATCATTTAAGTGTGTAGGATAAACCGCAGTCCTCAACACAAGCCTGTGGAGAAACGCTAGTGCATCAGAAACGGGATAGAAGTTCATCAGCCTTACCAGCCCCATACCATTTATTAATGAATTCTGAAGTTGGAGGGGAATGCTCCCCAGGGCACGGCTTAACCAGCACACTCTAAGCGTTGACTGCTTAGAGTGGCTGCTGTGGGGTCCACCGAACTTTTTGTTTTCCGTTTTGTTTTCCGTTGTGCTTCCCGTTCTTCTCTAACTCCGTACAGTGACAGTCACTGTCACCGTTAAATTTGAATTTCAATTATGAATTTGCATCTCCCGCTCGCAACAAGGTTCTTGTACTTTTCCTGTGCATTTTCGCGTCCTACCTACAAACCAAGGCAAGGAGAGCATATCGAAAGAAGAAAGCAGCTCTCTGGAGTGACTAGATAAACAAGTTGCATCCTCCGTGGTGTACGTTTCAGCAGTACCTAGTGGTGATGTTAGAAGATGATCTGATGGAGTTCGCCTGGGGTTTGGAGGTGAGCAAGCATCACCTCCTGTGGACTGTTCTCCTGGATTTGCATCGCATGACTTTCTACAGGAAGCAAAGGAGCAGAGTTTGTTTTGTAAGCTAGATGCTACAGAGGAAACTATTGGCTCACCATGATCTAGGAGGGTTTTTAACCCACGGTGGGTGGAACTCGACGCTGGAAAGTATAGCAGAGGGCATCGGTATGTCTGCTGCCCCTTGCATGCCAAGGAGGCCATCAATTGGAGATTTGTAATTGCCATTTGGAAGATCCGATTGGAGATGATAGAAAAGCCTATCTCTCGAGCAGATGTAGAAGCACTCGTGTGGAGGCTCATGATGCCCAATGATCAAGCCAAAGAAATAAGGAAACAAGCACACTGTTTCAAAGAGTGTGCGAGAAGTGCCTTCACGCTAGGGGGCTCATCTTATAACAATCTCCAGAGGTTTCTTGCTTCATTGGTTCTTATGCTTTGCCTTCTCACTAATATCATTTATCCACCATTTGCAACCAAATAAAATCATTCCCAGGGACCTACCTCCATTTTCATCTCACATAAACTAAACAACCTGTCTTTTGCATTCGAAGTACTCTTTCAAGCTATTAAATTTGTGATCCTCACCATCTCTGGTTTTCAAAACATGTATCTCTATCCCAAACTTAGATTAAAGGTGTGGACTTGCTAAGTATATATCTAGAATTGTTTAGTTCTTTTGTAATTTATTCTTGATAGCTTTGTTGCATCTTTACTATTGACGTGTTGTAAATTGCAAGACAAAAGGGTTCTCATAATAAAATCTATGAGAGTATAAAGGAGAGGAGAGAGCATCTAAAGTTGATTCATAATGATCTCTTGACCAAACTATTGAGAGAGAAAACTTTTTCAAATGGAATAATTGTAGATATAGTACTTTTAATGCTCTTTACTAGAATTGAGACTATAGATATAGCTATGAAATTTTCTATAAATTTCATCACTTAAAATCCAAGATTATTGAAGGAGTTGAGGGTGAGTGCAATTATCTAATTCTAAATGTAGTCGAAATCAATTCTGCGATCTACAAAATGATTTTTTTTTTATATACGGGAATGAATCTATCAGGCTGAGAATTTGTATATTAGTTTCAAGTTGAATAGTGTGTCTTGCCATAGTAAGGTGTTTCTTTGGTTATCAAAATGTTCTTAGGATGATTTCTATCTTAGTTTAAAGTTTCATAGTGTTTCTTAGGTATAACAAGGTGTTATATTGTGATCAAGGTATTTCCTTATTGGCATGTCCCATTGAAGTGGTTGTAGGCCCCTAAACTATGTTGAATTTAGTACTTATTTTATTTTCCATGTTTTTGGGTTCTATCTACTCAAAAACCTCTGAATGAACATACACCTCAAAAACACCTCTATGAAGTTGAATACCTCATTGTAATGGTCAATATGAGGAAAATTAGGCATGAAACTTGGATGGGCCTCCAAGAAAAGTACTCTACACTTTAATAAAAATTGGTAACACATGTTCATATGTTATATGAATGAATGAATTACTTAAGTTGCAATAGTTTGATGAAAGCATATTATCTTTGTATTCGTGAATCTAACTACAACTATGTTTGATAACTAACTTTCTAATCTTTATTTACCCAATATGTCTATATGTCTATATGATAAAGGGTTAAGATAGGAATTGAATACTTTTATACTAGTTGCATGCTTAGAAAATTCTAGTGCAGAATAAATTGCATATGCCACATATAATGCTTGTTTACAATCCTTAATCACAACTACATTAAGAATCTTGAGTTCTTGTAATTGATTCATGTCAAAATTTTATAGTCCAGGAGATTCATTTCATGATGTCCAAAGACTTATGAGTCATGGATAATAATTTTATTTAGTTGATTTTAAATTGAATGCTTTGATTAGATTAAAATTGGAAGGGCCAATACCCATTACAAATAGTGTTTGTATGCAATGAAGGTAAGAAAAATAGTATTGTGGAAAGAATCTAGAATGATGAACTCTAAGAGATAGATTTTTTCTTAAAAAATTATTTATATGGATTCTTCCTTAGAATTTATTACATCCCATCCCACTTTTATGTTCCTTTTTAACTCATTCCAATGCTATCCAGCTATAAAATTTCTTTATTTCCTGGCAACATTAAATATCTTATTTCATGTTGAATAAGGATATTTCTTTTCCAATTGATTTTAGTACTTATTTTATTTTCCATTTTCTTGGGTTCTATCTACTCCCAACACCTTTTCTCTTTTTCCTCCATCTTAGAGGTTAGTAACTCATATATGAAGCACTCTTATCCTTCTATCATCTTCTCTCTTCTTCCTCATGGTTGAAGTTAAACCTATTAAAGAACAATGATAAATAAGTATTGTCTATTGATACACTACAAAAGACTATCTTTAAAACTTTAGCTTTCTAACTACTCA
This sequence comes from Sequoiadendron giganteum, assembly GCA_007115665.2. Taxonomy (NCBI): domain Eukaryota; kingdom Viridiplantae; phylum Streptophyta; class Pinopsida; order Cupressales; family Cupressaceae; genus Sequoiadendron; species Sequoiadendron giganteum. The sequence continues at coordinate 547,047,569 of CM021104.1, read as the reverse complement.
CATCAATAGAGTAATTCCATGATCAATCCATAATCAATATCGAAATTAAACCTAAAATTTTATCCTTAGTGACTCATCAGGCCCTTAGTTTAAACCATTCTTGGATGTTATATATGATATAGCCCAATGGACTAGGGAAAAATTAGACTATTTATTTAATTAAACTTCTTGTGCTTTTTCCCACATTATATAAATGAATGTAGTCTTACAAATTCAATAAATCCCTATGAAAATTCATCCAAAAACTCACTTCGAAAGACATACTTGGCTTCTTGGGTTTGATAACAACATTGAGCTCAAGTATTCATGCCCAAGTCTAAAAAAGTTCTTATTTTATCTTATCATAGGGTGGCATATGAGAGATGGGCCTTAAAACAAGATTTAGTTTGGGTTTAACCATCAAATTTTATTAGAATCAATATGAGAACACATGACCAACTCCAATTGGTGCATTCTCACATTCATGAGATCCCAAGCATATTTGACATACTTTAATTATACTTATGGATGTGAAATCATTTTATATGACCTAGTTTAATCAAGTGTTTAGGTCTCAAAATTTAAAGGCCTTAGATTTGTGGGCTCAATAGATGTAAGAGTCCTATAAATTATTTCATAATTATAAGTCAATTCTAGAATCCTAAGGTTTTATTTCTAAATATTCCAAAGAGGACATCTATTTTCTTAGGGTTAAGCTTAATATGAGCACATGAAATGCACCCAATTGTTAGGTTTCTTGATTCTTAACATTTTTGGCACAAATATATTATCAAACCTATTTTTTTTGGGAGCTTGGTTTTGGAAAGTTTATAAGATTTATCTCTAGAGTTACACATACCTAAGTCACCTAATAACTTTGACTAATTATATGATGTATTATGTATAATATATAGCATTGCCTTATATACTATATACTATAATATATAATAATATATTATATAGTACAATAATATACAATATAATATATTTATATAATATAATATAATATATGATAAGATATAATGTAATATAATATTATAATATATATAAAATACATAAGATATATAATATATAATAGAAATATATAATACGATATAAATATATATAATATAATACATATACATAGATCTACTAGATACTTGAGCTTGAGATAGGTTTTTTGAAACCTTTCAAAATTAAATATGTGAGCAATTAACAATTATGTACATCCTTATAAACTAACAAAGATGTATAGTGGGAAACATCGAATGAAAAAAATGGGAATATGGAATCAATTAGGAGGGTTCCACATGAGCCATACTAAGAATTTATATGTTTGGCCACAAATTCACCATCTTCCATCTTGAGGGTAAATAGCTTCTTTATCAATAAAATATAATATTCACCAAGGATTTATCCTAATAAATTTCTCCAAGCGTCTTCTAAAGACTCATTGTGGTAGTCTTTTCATGTAAATTTAGTGCAAAAAATAATAACTTTCCTATATGAGATTGAAAATGATAATAAATACCTCATAATGAAATCTTGAAGTGGGTTGCTATAGTTTTTATTGTGAAATAATTGCATGTGTATGATTGATGTTGTTAGGACTCAATCTAATAATGAAAAATATTCTTGGCTCACAACTCCTTTGTCCACTTAGGCCTCATTTTTTTTATCATATATAATCAATCTAAGAAATTTTGTATGGGTCTAGACTTCTTTGATATTTCCTAAATGTTCTCTTTTGTCACCCCCATGTGCCTATCATGTGGTAGAAGTTACAAAGGTCTAAAAATTATCTAGGTGTTGAGATTTTATGTTTAAATTTATACGAATTATATTGAAAGTCACAATTTCCCTCTCTATCAACACCCTACTCATTCTTTCTAAAAATCAATTCTATTGAGGGGTGTACGGAGTTGTCTTATGTCTTTCTATCCAATGGTCCTTATAGAATCTATCAAAATTTATTTATTTCCATAAGTAGTCCTCAAAATATTAATCTTCCTAGCATTCTAATTTTCTAGAAGAACCCTAAACTATTTTAAATGACCAAGGACTTTATATTTAATTCTAACAAAATATATTGATGTCTTACTATAATCATGAATAAAAGAAACATAATATACATATTTAGAAATTGAAGGAATTTTAATAGGACCTAATATATTAGAATGGATTAAATCTAACACCACGGAAGATTTACGAGACCTAGAATAAAACTAAACATAATTTTTGTTTCCATATTTGGAATGCTCACAAAAATTAAATTCAAGATTATAATCATTTAACCCCTCGATAAGATTTTAATTTTTCAAGGTCCTTAAAACCTTCTAGCCTATGTGACCAATCCTTGGGTGCCATAACATTATTTTCTCTATTGGTAACTTAGTCGAGCCAAGATAGAAGCACCCTTAGGTACCCAAAAGGTGTGACCATTTGAAATAGACACAACACATGGTCTCCTTATTGTTGATTCCAATGGTTAAGGTAAAAATTCTACAAATCGCTTCACTATAAGAATTGAAAACTATTACATTGAATTGTGCATGCGTCTAGCTAAAACATAGTGTCAACCTGAATACCTTTAGTAATAACCATAGTTGCTCTAACCATCTACTACCCTCCACTCAAGAAAATAACCTGTACACCTACATCATTTATTTTGCTTATAGAAAGTAGGTTTCATTCCAAACTAAGAATATGCTATACACCATTGATCCCCTTCACTCATCCATCAAGGAATGAAATCAAGAATCTACCATAGCCAACACTATTTAGATGAGAATAACCTCCTAGGGATACATTTCCACCATCATTTTCTTCATATTTTGTAAAACAACCTTGACGTGAGGTCATATGGAAAGAGGCGTGCAAAATTCTATCAACCACACATGTATTCTAATGCATTAATATCCAAGGTAGCATCAAAATCATCACCTTCATCTTGAGAAGATCTCTCAAACTCATCATCAAACTCTCTTTTTCTTCTTCTTCTCCCCCCCCCTTACAATCTCTTCTTAGATGTCCAATTTTACTATAGTTCCAACATTTCTCCTTGAACTTACCATGATATTTAGATCTCCTATAGGCTTTAGATCTAGACTTATCTTGATTATTTTCCTTCTTGAATTTTACTTTGGATCTTTCATGAACCACTAGGGCCTCCTTAGTCGACTAGTTTGATTTAAGTTTAAATATTGCTAAAACTTAAGCAATACTTCTCTGTATTTCATGAAATGTATGTGTATTAGTAATGTTTTGATTCATTTAATGGTTCATCTAAAGTCATACTAGCTTCTCTAGTAAATCCCACCTATTAGTATGATTTCAAATGAATGATCTAAACAATTCAAAACCTAGAGTGTGTTGTTTAAGCTAAAATGTGTAGATTTTCTTACATGCAATAAGTTAAAATATAGACAAATAGTTGTCCTAGGTCATCTTTCTATTGTTTTTTCCTTTGAACTTCAAGATATTGTCATGCTCAAATTGATAGATTCATTCTTATATGTAATAAAAAAATAAATCTTTTTTGTAGATCTCAGAATTGATTTCAACTACATTTAGAATTAGATCATTGCACTCACCCTCAACTCCTTCAATACTTTTGGATTCTTAGTGATGAAATTTATATCAAATTCCATAGCCATGTCTTAGTCTCAAAACCAGTAAAGAGCATTAAAATTACTATATATCTACAATAATTTCATTTGACAAAGTTTTCTCTCTCAATAGTTTGGTCAAGAGATCATTATGAATCAACTTCAAATGCTCTCTCCTCTCCTTTATACTCTTGTAGATTTTTATTATGAGAACCCTTTTGTATTGCAATTCAAAACCAATCAACAGTAAAGATGCAACAGAGCTATCAAGAATAAATTACAAAAGAACTAAGCAATTCCAAATATAGACTTAGCAAGTCTACACCTTTAATCTAAGTTTGGGATAGAGATACAAATTTTGAAAGTATGTATTTTAATTATTAGATTAAAGTATAGTTTATATTTTTTATTTAGTATTATATTTTATAATAATCAAGAATATCTTTTATATTTTCAAATTTGTATTATTTAAATTATTTTTATTTAATAAATTAAAAAGAAGGAAAAAAATATAAGAGAATATTTTTGGTAAAAATAGTCAGTATTTTTATATTAATATTTTGGACCATAATCTATTAATATATCATAGAAAAAAAATTATTATAAGATTGTACAATTCACTCAACAGATAAGGAGAGAACAAGAGAAGTCAACATGATTAGCTACAAAATAAAATATAAATAGAAATGTAATCATATTTTAATAAAATATAAAAAATAAAATAAATCAATTACAAAAGAATTAAAAATAGAACTATATTATCCAAGTTATGAGTAATTTGAAATACTATAATAAAACATAGCCCTAACTATATAAAAAAATATTCTTAAAAAAAACAAATTAATAAAGAAGAATAAAAAATAAAAAATAAAAAAATAAAAGAATCCATTGTATTATGATTTAAATTTTCATAAGTTTTCATGGGGTTGCTTAGTTTATTTTGGCTAGCAACCACTACTCAACTTATTTAGGAATTATTTGTGGAGCCGATGACCCCATCAATATTAGACTTTTTTGCTTATATTTAAGAAGTCATCTTAAATTTATTTTTATAGTATTAATAATGATTTGTGTATTTAGGAATTCTTTGTGGAACTGGTGTTCCCATGAATATTAGATTTTTTTCTTATATTTAAGAAGTCATCTTAAATTTACTTTTATAGTATTAATAATGTTTTGTTGGTTATTTATTTATCACATAGAGTCTATAATTTTACTACAAGGTTGAGGGTTCATATATAAGTATAATATGGCAGGTTGTGGGATAAAAGAGAAACCCATGAATATTAGATTTTTTTGCTTATATTTAAGAAGTCATCTTAAATTTGTTTTTATAGTATTAATAATGATTTGTTGGTTATTTATTTATTACATAGAGTCTATAATTTTACTGCAAAGTCGAGGGTTCATATATAAGTATAATATGATAGGTTGTGGGATAAAAGAGAAAAGGGTAGATTGGAGAAGAAATGCATCAATTATCTTGAATTTTTAATTAGTTATTTTATGTTGAGGATTCCAAGTTGGATTAGAAGTAGTTTGGGTAGGAGGATGTGTGGTGCTTATGAAGTCAAGGAGATTTGCTAAGTTGAGCTATAAAAGTTGATAGATGTGGATCATATAAACTTTATATTTACTTTACTTTTTCTTGGAACTTTTGATTCTTTGTATATTTTGTGGTCATTAACTATTCAGTTGATCTAATACTATGATGGTTCCTAATATAAAGAAAAAAGAATGAGCATCCATTACTCACAAGATTGTTCCATTCAATGATATGTAATTGGATTAAGCTAGTGCATCAAATGGGATCAAACTAAATAGTATTGAGAATGGACATCAAAATTTTACCATTACACTATTGTTTAAATAATTTTATTTGAGACTATTTAAAGTTTTATAAATATTTTTATTTTTTCATAATTGAATGTACAATATTTGAATATAAAATTAACTTTAAAATATAAAGAAAATAGAAGAGAGATAAAATATGGTTCCAATTAATGTAAATTTTAGTTCAAATGATATGAAATAAAATAATTTGAAAGGATAGTTAAACATGGAAATCAATTTTTTTACTCATTTAAAGATATTTTTTAATAACTAATATTAAAAACTAATATGAAATAATGAATTGAATATACAAATAAAGTTATGAATCTTTTGTTGTTAAAAATAATCAATAATAAAAATTAATATAAAAAAAAATTGAATATAAAAATTAAACAATTTACTTTTATTATTAAGAATAATAAAAAATAATAATAGAAAGAAAAATAAATAAATATAATTTTTTTTTTTAATTATTCTTTATTAGATTTTTCTTTTAACAAATTATAAAAATTAATATTAAAATATAAAACAATTTCGATCATAAATCAATAGTAAAATTTAATAGTAAAAAAAAGAGTGAAATATGAAAATAAAGACATTTAGAAACAAACCAAAAAATAATGAAATAATTACTTCCTTATTTTTTGCCTTATTTTTTGGCTTGATCATCGGGCATCATGAGCCTCCACACGAGTGCTTCCACATCTGCTTGAGAGATAGACTTTTCAGTCATCTCCAATCAAATCTTCCAAATGACAGTTACAAATTTCTAATTGGTGGCCTCATCGGCATGCAAGGGGCAGCAGATCATACTGACGCCCTCCCCTATGCTTTTTAGCGTCGAGTTCCACCCATTGTGGGTTAAAAACCCTCCCAGATCATGGTGAGCCAACGGTTTCCTTGGTAGCATCCAACTTACAAAATAAACTCTGCTCCTTCGCTTCCTGTAGAAAGTCATGTGATGCAGATCCAGGAGAACAGTCCATAGGAGGGGATGCTTGCTCACCTCCAAACCCCAGGCGAACTCCATCAAATCATCTTCTAACATCACCACTAGGTACTGCTGAAACGTACACCATGAAGGACGCAACTTGTTTATCCAATCACTCTAGAGAGCTGCTTTCTTCTTTCAATATGCTCTCCTTGCCTTGGTTTGTAGGTAGGACGCGAAAATGCGCGGACAGAAGTACAAGAACCTTGTTGCGCGCGGGAGATGCGAATTCATAATTGAAATTCAAACTTAACCATGATAATGACTATCACCGTAGGGAGTCAGAGAAGAACGGGAAGCACAACAGAAAAGAAAACGGAAAATGAAAAGTTTGGTGGACCCCACATCAGCCACTCTAAGCAGTCAACACTTAGAGTGTGCTGGTTAAGCCGTGCCACTCACCAGATGCCCCACTAATCGAGTAGGGCTTACTTGCCTCCTTGAGTAATGTTAAGTTCGGCATACTCATAGAAGGGAAAACAAGATACACAACGTAGCTTACAAAAATACTGTTGATGCCTTTTCCAAACATTCATATCAACAGGGTTCCAAAAGAGGAAGACAAACAATAGACTAGTATGTGGCATCCCAAAAGAAGTTCAGATGTCACCAATTCAAGAGTGGATATATAAAGCGTAAATGGCAGATCAAAATCTTATGCACAACTAGGAATTAGTAGTAGAAAAGTTTGAATAAAACAGATGAAAGTGAAAAAAAGGAAACATAGCGATAGTAACAACTTACAAATGTATCAAGCTTGCACCTACGCATTAAGCAGAGAACTACTATATTACAACCATCCCTAGAGCAATTTAAACTATACTTCACACGCTTAGCATGTATTAAGCATGCGCATACCTAACCCACTGAAAAATCATGCCAACGGTATGGACCTTCAGAGTTCATGCATGTAACACTACAACCGAAATGTATTCAACTGAAGGAATCAGGAAATCATGGGTATGTAGAAATTCGGTTAAAAGGAATAATCCACAATCCAAGTAAATAAACTCACACAGGTAGAATGAAATAATGTTAGAATAGAATAGAAAGTAGAATCTATGGTGAACAAGTAAAAATACATGCCGTTCCAGATCAAGAACAACATTCCAAGGAACCCAAGGCCTCCAAGCAACAAGACGATTACATCAATTCATTTTCAAAGTTTTCTCTAGATTTTCTTTTCTTCATAATTTTTTTTTTTTCAATCAAAATCATTTGATAAATTTTCATTTTCTATCTTATGTAGATTCAATCAAGAAATTCAGCGAAAGGATCAAGAAATCAGTTCTACTATAACATTTTAAGTTTATGATCCAAGTACTTAAATATAATTTCAGAAAAGAACCTGGCTTTCCTCCTTTAATCTGCAATAAGCAACGAAATTAAACGCATGATTTCAACCACGATATTACAATTAACTTGAAAAATTCCTTCCAATTACAATTTTCCAACTTTTCAACCAAATTCCAAAAAATCCAAAGGCAACTTCTTCCCGTGAAAAATAACCATTCCCTTTTTTGAAAATCATTTGCCCAAATAAATACAATTCACCCACTAAACTTTCAAATTGCATGCAATTTTTAATTAGCTAGTTTCAACTTTTCGGACATCAAGTTCAAAACAAGATATTTTGCCACTTTAAATCACAATTGACTATTTTAGTTTTTGAAAATATCTAAATTACACAAAAAAATCCATTACAACTAATCAATCTTTTGCAATTAATATATTTTAATATTCCGCATTAAATTCCTCAATATTCTAAAATAGGCTTTTAAATTTAAACATTATAATTAATCATTAATCAACATTACCATTGCATTAAATCATTAAATAATCTAAACAAAACATTATAAAACATGACAACATGTGATGACCAACGAACATTATGAAAAACAGACGACAACAAAACATATAGGTGACAAAATGATACTCGTTCTTTCCAGAATGAAGGTTCATGATAGAGGACAATACCATCTCCCTTCAACGAATTCCATTGGACCATGACACACTCAGACCTAACGAAGCAAGTGGAGTTGATGCATGTACCTGAAAGCTACAACACACTGCACGATCAATCAAACAACATATATATATAACAGAAGACACACCGTGAAGAAGAATCACAACGTAGCAGGGCACTCACAGATGAGTACTACTAAACTGTCTCCTTCACCAAACTGACTTAAGACATAACATCAACTACAACATAGTACCATCATAAACATTACGAAACATCATATGTCATCATAATTATGTCATCTCACAAAAATAAACAGTGCATCATAACGTAAAGTGTATCATCAACTGATTTTCACAACTGGTCATATAATCCATGATATAATGCATCTAAGTAGCATAGTCTCAAAAAACATAGATATCAACTATCAGCAACTCAAAACAACTAAAACAAAAACGTCATCAGAAGGGTCACTACAAGTTACAGTTCTACTATGGACAATCTTCTCAATCTCTAGATCCCAAATCTTGTACCCTTTCACACTAATGCCATAGCTAGTGAGGATACACTTAACCACCTTTTTCTCTAATTTAGACCTCTTCTCATTAAAAAATATGTGCATATGCCTCACAACCAAATACTTTGAGATGTCTCAATGAAGGATTCTTACTCAATCACACCTCCATGGGTTCCTTATCAAGAATAATTGATGTAGAAAATTTGTTGATCAGATAACATTCCATGGGTACTAGCTCTCTCCTTCACCAACCTATTCACCCTCTCTACAACTCCATTTTGCTAAGGGGTGTATGGAGTTGTCTTATTCCTCTCAATACTATTCTCTTTATATAGATTTTCAAAAATTTCCAAACAAAACTCACCACCATTGTCAATCCTCAAATACTTAATCTTTTTACCAATCTTGTTTTCAAAAAAGGCTTTAAACTCCTTAAACCAACAAAAGAATTTGAATTTTCTTTGAAGGAGATAAATAGATTTCCTATTGTAGTAATCAATAAATGAAACACAATATACAAATTTTGATAACAAAGGTACATTAACAAGACCAAATATATCATAATGAATATAGTTCAAAAACCTAGAAGATTTGTGAGAGTTAGAATAAATTTGAACATAGTTTTTATTTCCATAGATGCAATGTTCATAAAATTTGAACTTGAGATTACAATCATCAATCCCCTTTATGAGGTATTTATTTTTTATGGATCTAAGACCCTTCTCACCAATATGGGTAAGTCTTTGGAGCCATAACATCATATTCTCTACTAGAAGATCCATCTCTAGAGAATGATCACCCTTAGGTACCTAAAACGTATGACCATAAGAAGTAGATGCAACAAATTTCTTCACTTCTTGATCTGATGGTGAAGATAAAGAATCTGAGGCTCTTTTCTTCATTTTTTTAAAGAATAATTATTGCACTAAACAATGCATGAATCTAGATTGAATGAGGTGCCAATCCAAACACCCTTCACCAACACCGTAGCTCCTCTCATCATCTTACATCCTCCACTTCAGAAACAACCTACACACCCAAATCATTCAACTTGATCATTCAAAGTAGGTTTTGTGTCAAACTAAAGATATATGTAACACACCGTCAATCCCCTTCACTCTACCATTAGGGGATTTAATCTTGAATCTTCCATGACCAACAACACTCAAATGAGAGTCATCACCCAAGTGCACTTTTTCACTATCAAATTCTTCATACTTTGAGAACCAACCCTATGCGAGGTCATGTGAAAAGATGCACTAGAGTCTATCAAGCACACATCTTCAGGTGCATGCATTTCCAAGGTTACAAAAAAGTCTTCATTTTCATCCTAAGAGGATTTGTTTGAATTAGAATCAAAGGCATACATATTATTTTTCTTCTTTTTCTCCTTACATTATTTGCAGAAATGACCAATTTTTCATGGTACCAAAACTTTGCCTTGGACTTTATAGGAGATTTAGATTTCCTCAAGGATTTTAACTTTGAATTCTTGCCACAAATAATGAGGGCACCCTTATCCATCTCAAAATATTTTCTCTACATCTCTTTAAAAACAATGATACAACCACTTCATCCATCTTAAAGGTGGTAGTGGTACTCCCAATGACCATGACAAGGTGATCCCATTAATTTTATAAATAATAATAGTATCATGTAATGATCTTCATCCTCCATCTTTACACAAAAAGAACCCAACTGAGCAATGAGCATATTAAATACATTCAAGTGATCATCCACAAATCCTCCTTCTTCCATCATCAAAGAATATAGCTTCTTTCTTAGGAATAACTTGCTTACTATGGATTTATCTTGATAAATCTCAGAAAGATTCTTCCAAAGGCTCATTACAACCTTCTCTTTGTAGACATTCAAAAAAGTAGATTCTATCAAATAGAGTCTTATCAAATCATTAGATTTTATATCTATCAACTCCTAGTTCTCTTGAGCCATGCTGGTAGGTTTTACATTGGATATTGCAACCCATTAATATTTTTCTACAAGCATATCTTATATTTTAACCTTCCATAGCTCAAAATTGCTGCCGTCAAATTTCTCCATCTCGATCGTTTTGAATGTGCTTGTCATAGTTCTCTTGCAGCAAGGTCATAAAAATAATTCTACAAAATCTCCCACTCAAGCAAAGACCAGTACAAAAAACTCAACACTACAATGGGATCAAAATTGGCTAGGATTTTATACAAATTGAATGAAATATGAGTAAGAAAAAGCAATTTCCTACACTAATCTAAGTGGGGAGATGATGCATAATTTTCTTATGAACCGTTATCAATTACAATTATTAGATCCACATTTATTTACTTAAACAAAATATGCAAGAAAAAACCATAACAATATATATTTACATGGAGAAAACCCTTTTGAGATAAAAACCCACACTTCAAAAGCATAATCCAAATTGGATTATTAGTAAACAATGAAGGTTACAATATAGTCATAGAGCTAAGTTCATTTAGGATTCTTCAATTGCAATAGGATTTTTGGAGTGATTTTGATAGTATAATGGTACTAATGAAATATTAAAACTTATACTCCTAGAAAAATAAACAAGTAACAAATAAAAATCCACAAGACAATATGGATTCCTAAGATTTATACATGGAAAGAATCCAATTCTTGCATGCCTATCTTGAGTCTTCTTGACATACACAAAACTTGCATGTATGCAACAATGTTGCATGAAGTGCAATGTCATAATTGGGACCCTCTTGATTTTCTTTTTCCATTTCCAATTCATATCTCCTCATGCATAGGAATCCCTCAACATGCAATTCACTTGCACACATGCAAACACCTTGCATGCATAGGTGCCTCAATCACATGATGCCCACAGTGTATAGTTTTTCATACATAACTCTTCCACTATCATAACTTGTCATAACAACTTGTAATAGTCTATTAACTTGAAATATTACAACTTATGACACATGCCACCAAATTAGCCTCTAGTGGGGTCCACCAAGTGCTATACCTACTTCCACATATGTAGCTTATATGTCACATAGTCATCTCTATGTAGCCACCACAACTTGTAGGTCCCATAATATAACTTGACATTACTAAGCAATACGAGCTAGAATTATATAAATAAATAAACAATAAAAAAATGCTAGGGCTTGAAAATGTTGAGATGCCCTAATACCAAAAAAATCTGCTTGAGGTGGACATCTCTTACCTTCCAAGGAGTGGCCTATGAATAATTGGATGGGGTTTCCATGGGATCCCCTTTATCCCTAATTGTGTCTAACCTTTACATGGACCACTTCAAAGAGGTTACCCTCAACTCCTTCCCCTAAAAATCTAGATGGTGGAAATTATATGTTGATGATGCTAACATATGTTGGCCTTATGGCCCTAAGAAACTATAAGAATTCCACTAGCAATTAAATAATATTATTGAATGCATATTATTTATTGAATAACTTGAAACTAATAACAAAGTCCTATTCTTTGATATCTTTCTCATAAAAATCAATGTTTTCTTATCTCATAACATCTTCAAAAAACCACTCACACAAACATCTACTTTCACCCATCCTCTTATTACCACCTAGCCCAAATTTCTGACTCTAGCCACTAGATATTTTTGAATATATGATGATGAAAATAGATCACCCAACTAACTAAACTTTTTTTGAAAAATGGATACCATAGAAAAAAAACATGAGAGTGTTTAAACAATCCAAGTCATGGTTTAGTTCTAAAATCAAGGAATTCAATCTTCATGTCATCTCAATTTCTACTCTCCCATAGATTGAAAGAATTTACAATAAGATTTCCAATATCCTTCATAAAAATGGACTCAAATATACCTTGAAACTCATCTTGACTCTAAGAAACCTTATTCACTCACCCAAAGATCCCCAAAAAAATTCTTAACTCAAGGCTCTACAATATTATTTGTTCTTGTGGAATGCCCCATATAGATGACTAGTCATTCCATTAGCACTAAGATTAAGGAGCATAGTGCTAGCATCATACTTGATTGGGTCAATCCACTCTTTCAAATTGCTCCTTCATCACCAAAAACCTCATTTTCTTGGAGGAGACTCAAATCCTAGTAAAAGAAGATAAATAATTCAAGAGAAAAATCTAAGAGAATATACAAATTGGAAATCAACTCACTAACCTCAATTATGATTATGAGTGAAATAAGTTTCTCCTAGTACCCAATGTTGACCCACCTTAGAAACTACCCTTTTCCCCATCCTTATGATACTCTCTTGCTTCAGTTATTTTCTTTCTCCTTTTGTGTCCTACCTCCCTCTATTTTTTCTTCATTCTCTTCCCTTTCATTCTCGATGGCTCTACATTTATTTACCTTCTGAATGATCCTTGATATTTTTTCATGTGGTTCATTCTTCCCCCATTATCCTTAGCGTGTTAGCCACAATTGTATTTTATCCTTTTGAGATTTTTCCTATTCTCTATCTTATAAATTTTATTTTGTTATTTCATTTCTTTCATCTCTTGAATTGTAAATATTTTTATTTTTATTCTTCCCTTTGTATTAAAATTTATGTCTTATTTTATGTTATATAATTTTTTTTATCTTGGTTATTATTGCAATACATATTGTAATACTTATTCTCTCTTGGATATGTGTACAAATATGGGGGCCAAAATGTTTCCAAAAATGTTTTGAAGGTGAAGTGGAGAAAAACCCACTTGTTTTAAGGCTTAGATGTGTTATGAACATGAGCATAACCAAACCTAAACATGGGCACATACTATCTAATTAAATTTTTTTTGTTTTAAAGTATAGAGGTTACAACCTCATTTTCATTATGCCTTGCATATAGCCAGTAGAACATGATCAAGGAATTATGTGTACACATTTCATAATGGCTTAACGCCCATTAATAATGCCCTAAAATCAAAGGGGTAAGTCTTCTATCAATTTTTTGGTAGGTATGGCTAAGATTAAATGACATTTTTTAAATTGGTTCTAATAGATTAAAAAACTTAGTTAATCAAAACCCTCCTCCTCCACCTCAAAACTACCCTTTGTCTCAACAATATCATTCACCTAATCAAGAGCACAATGAAGAAAAAGAATTCAAACCCCTCGTCTCATATATCATCTAAAAACACAAGAAATATTATATGACAAATATGAAAAAAATGAGCTTGAAATGTCGATATAAACCTTAAGGAATCTTGATGCCATAAGCACCTACTAGCAAGATCTAGCAATATCCTTAGAATCTCGATTGTTCACATAGATTATTTCACTAACAAAATTAACACATGATTTAAATCTATATAGAAAATTTCAATAATAAAATGCAACAAAATATCTTATGATATAGCAGAAGGAAAAAAATAGGTAAACAAAATTTATGTGCATTATTTGCTAGCTTGAGAATTAATGCACAATTAGACAAAACTTGCAAATATTTCCCAATCCATTAGTGCACCCACTAAAAATCTAAAGATAAATTTTTGGGATAGGTGGTAGATGGTGTTTATCCAACCTTCATGTAATAAAAATGAGGTAACTCAATATTTATTATAAAAAGTATATTAAAAGTTTTTCCTAAATCTAATCAAGTAAAAAATTTTGATCATTGAGATTTATAGGGTAGGGGAAAAGTTTCTATTATTGTAGGGAGGGGGAACACCATGCATATATTTGGTTTGTGAGACCCCTTGGTTGTTCATATATTCAATATGTTATATTCCCTTTATATGTGAAGGACAATGTGGAGGTTCAAACATTATATTTTATTAGTTCCTTGACACAAACCTTGGTTGATCATAGTGCATACATCTATCATAGGGTTCTGAGGGTGAGCTTTTGAGGCATGAGGTATCACCTCACACTTATTAATCTTATGGGACTATATATATAATTCACATGGATTTATGATGGGACATAGAGAAAAAGGTGTATATGTTGATGAAGATACTTGAAAAGTAAACTAGGATGCTCAATAAGTAGACCAAAATGCTCCAAAAAAAAACCAAGATACTCCACAATTTTAAGGAGTATGCTACATAGGATGAACCTAATCATGCTTCTATGTTAGAAAATATTATCACATATGACTTACTAGAGGAGACCTTTAGTATTGAGTCATGAATAATTTTTAAAAAGGCTATGCAATTTAGTATACTTTCTATAAAATTGCAGAATTAACTATATTAATCCATTAAATGAGTGAAAATTAATCAAAATTGTGTATTTATTTAAAACTTTAGGTTCAATCAATTCAATCTACATGTAATGGTGCCACTTCATCACATACTTCTATAGGCCTAATAAATTAGTTTGATTTGTAATAAATTAGTAAATGTATTAGGTGTCAATTTATTTTTTATATATTAATGTTGATTTTCAAATTTGATAATTTGATGATGAAGAGGTGATGCCATACCTTTAACATATAGACACATTGGTGGTAGTAGTCATTTATCTAGTTTAATTGAGGCAAGTTTTAGCCTTTTAATCATGTTATGCATTAAATTTGTATAAGTTTTATTATTTCTATTAGGTAACCATGTTCTTTTTTTTAGTTAATGACTTAAAATTAAAGTATCCTCCCCATCTTCATGGATAATTAGATATGGGTGTCATTAAATAAATATAATATTGTATGCCTCTTATGAGCTAGTAATGTAAATATAACTATACATTTCTTTTATTAACATCCATCTTTACTTTAAATTAATTCTTCATTCTTGCCATAGGAGGAGGTGAAGACTATAGTTCCTACACTTGCCCCTAAGGATGTTGATGAGGAGTAGAGGATGAATTAAAAGGATCATGGGCTATAGTAAGTGTTTATTTACTTGTGTCATTTTATATGTCATATTTTCATTACAACATTTATATTGTATAATTGTTGGAGTGGGAAGCTAGTTATGAGCATAGGAGATTCAATTGACAAAGGATAGCTATCAATTATGATAGTGGTTCTTCATCTACTTAGTCTAGGGAAAGAGTCACACATTAGTTAGTATGTATGAATATTCTACTTTATAGATTTATGGTATGAAATCTTAGGTTTATCTTTTTTTGATGCCTATCATTGTATGCATGTATGCCTTTGTTGAGATATTCATTATATGTCTATATGAGATTGTAGGAATGAGTACTATATAAAATTCTTATTATATTATATATTCCTTTATGACCTCATGAACAATAATATATAAATATTTTGTATGTATTCATAGTTAAAATGGTTTGAAAAATAAGGCTTAAAACTAGTCATTATTGAGAGTGATTGAAAATTATTTATATGGTTATCCAACTTGGTAATTGTTAAAAAGAACAATGGAGAAATTTATCTTTTTGTGGAATTTAGGGGTCTAAATAATGTGTAATTCAAGAATAATTACCTTCTACCATCTATGGATCAAATCTTACAAATGGTGGCTAGTTCCAATAGGTTCTCCATCTTGGATTGATTTTGAAGTTCTAATCAAAATTTTGTAAAAGAATAGGACAAAAACAAGATGGCATTTACCATAAAATCGGTTACCTTTACCTACTAGAAAATTACATTAGGTTATCTAATGTTACGATAACATTTCAAAGAGAAATGCACATCACCTTCAAGGATTTAATCTGTAATACCCCTCCATTTTGCTTCTCATTTCATGTTGTTTTATGCTTTGCTTGGATTGTAGCTACTTTGATACTGGACACATTTTTATTATGATGTTTTGATCGCTACTCTTGAGCGACAACTATTACTATGTGATGTGATTATCTGATTTTTATTTTACATGCTTTGATGAATTAATGATGATAGTAGAATTATCATGTGATTATTTATGAGAATATTGTTATGACATTAGTGTCAGTCTTTGAGGAGTGTATTGGTGAAGGAGATGGGTTCGCATCACTCGCTTGCGAGCGCCCTGCGAATCCAAGATTTCTTCTTCAAGGTGTGAATTATATACTGCATCTATCATGTTGATTATTTGATTACAAGTTGCAGGTACATGACATCGACTCCACCTGGTTCCACATGTTTGAGCGTGTCGATCCAACGGTTAAGTTGAATGGGAGATAGTAGCTTGGTAACATGTGTCAGGTCTACACCCTAGCCTTAGTGTGTCGTCAGTTCTGATGATTGAGTCATGTTGTATCTTATTGGATGTTATGTAATGTTTTGAAAAGTGATGTCTTTTTTTTTATATAGTTCTTTTGAAAATTGTATTGGCTGGAAGAAATGTTTATTTTATATTATATTAATGTTATGCTCTTGGTTATATTTAAAATGATTTTTTTTGAAATTAAACTTAAATTATTTATTTAATTAAATTTAAATCTCAAGGGATTAAATTTAGTTAGTAAATAATTGTAAGTGGGCTTATTAAAGTCGAATTATTTAATTTATTAAATTTAAATTCCAAGGGATTAAATTTAATTAATAAATAATGGTAAGTAAGTTAATTAAAGTCAAATTATTTATTTAATTAAATTTAAATCTCAAGGGATTGGATTTAGTTATTAGATAATTTAATAATAATTAAGTAAGTGTATTTGATTGTTAAATTAATTTAAATCAAAAAGGGAATTTGAGAAATTGAAATTTTACTTTAAAGTCAAATTAGGGCCTTTTCAAATAAAAGAGAATATGAAATTATCTTGTAAATTCAATTCTTGCATTTGAAAGTGAATTAGGGTTACATTAGGTTATTTTGGAAATTTTGAGGAATTATTGTTTTATAAGTTTAGGGCAGAAAAATTTGGGGATTCTTCTCCCTTCATTTTTTTGACAGGCATGAAAATTGTTGGAGAGATTTTGATGAAAGTTTAGGAAATTATTTTCTGGTTGAGGAATTAAATTGAAAGGAGAGAAAAGATTCTGTGAAGAAGGTGGAGCTATTGGATAAAAGCTTGCTAGAAATTCTTTGCATTGGGGAAAAGAAATTGTGAAGAGTCCAAAGGAAATTCTGCATCAAGAAATTTGGTGGCTGCAAATAACCAGGTTCTCTTTTATTTCCTTGTTTTCTTGTTCCTAGTTTAACCTATTAGTTAAAATGATATGAAATTTGTAAATGGGGGATTTTTCTTCAAACCCTAGGTTAAACTTCAATATTTTGATATTCAGATTTATGTGAGTTAAAATGCAAACCCTTTTAGAAAATTTGTGGAAAAACCCTAGATCAATGTATTAATCTTCTTGTGTTTAGAATTATCTGAAAACACCAAGAAAAGGGAATGGTTTCATTTACTATTCAGAATTTAACCTTTGTTTTGAAAGGTTTCAATGTTTGCAAAATTTATTTTCTGGTTGTTAACTTATTTTCTTCAATTTCACTAGAAGAGGAAATTCTGGAAAAAAATTATATATATGTTAATATACATTACATATACCATATTCTGAATATGATATATATAATTTATATAAACACATATATAAAATTTTATTTTAATTCCTATATTAATGTTGTTTTTGGGCCGCCGTACGGACCCGTGTTGAATCGTACTCTGCGTACGAATTGTTATTTTTGCATTTTGAAAAAAATAAAATTTTAAATTTTATAAAGTGGGGGGGGTTCGGCCCCCACTGTGTTTTTTTGTTTGTATTTACCAGTGGGTACGCAGTACCCACTGGGCAGTGCGCCACCCGCATGGGGGACGCACTGTCCAATGGGACTGTGGCCCCCATGGTACCGCCGACCGCTGTACGTATAGTACAGTCGGTGCAGGCGCTGCGGACTGTGCGCAGGGTACGGGGTACCCTGTCACATCCACCAATGTTTTTATTTTTATTTTTATTTTTTTTGTTTATTTATGTTTTATTTAAATTTCGTTTTATGAAATTTTTATTTATGTTTTTTTTAATTTCGTTTTTAATTTTTAATTTTAATTTTATTTAATTTATTTTCAATTTTAATTTTAATATGGTTTAACTTTGTATTTATATGATATTTATTTATTTATATATATTATATATATATATTCTTTTTATATTATATATTTAAATATATATGATATTTAATATATATGTATATTTTTATGAATATAATTAATGTTATATAGTAAATTAGTTAACCTTATTAGAATGAATTTTTTTTTTATATAGTGGAATTATTGAATCAATGGGAAGGGGAGATATTTTCTTTTTATAACGAATATTAGTTTATGCATGAGTTTTCGTTGTGGAGATTATAGTTAAATATATTGTTAAACATAGAGACATCCTCCAACTAAACAAATAATTATAGTGAAATTATTACTCTCATGTTTTGATTTAGTTGAAAAGTTTTAGTTTTGATGAAGAATTATTGTTCAAATATAAAGTATAGAATGGAATAGTTCCTCTTTTGTGAGAAACATTAGATTAGGAACATGGTTTTAGAATAACCAAAAGTAGTATTTTTCATTGCCAATGCATGAGTCCATGATGTATCTTTTATTGAATATTCTGCGAATGATTGTTGAGTAGTTGTGTTGTAAAGTCTTCCAGTTAAACGTGGGTCATTCCCTTGTTAAAATATTGTTTTGATTTCCCTTGGGTAGTGTTACAATTATCTTGTATCCTCCTAGTATTGGAGTGGATTTCTTGTGTTGCCTCCTAGGATTGGAGAGAGTATATTGGTTCATTTATGTAGCACTTGAGTAACCCTTGGAGTTAGTTTTGTAGTGTGTTATCCAATTAGAAGAGTGGCTTTTGTTAGGGGCAGGAGCCCAAAGAGGTAAACCGGGAAACCTTCAAAAGTGATTTTAACAACTGAGAACTAAAGTAAATATACTTAGCATATTAGGATGTAGTTCACATTAACCAAGATAAGTTAACCTCACTCACAGGCACAAGGGTTTGTTTAGACTTGGGGTGGGTGAGAAGGCCTAGAATGGCAAGATCACTATCTCGTCCCTATGAGAGGTAGTTGATTCCGCTTGAGTTAGTATGAGTGCCGGGATTCGGTTGAGGTCACTAGGATTTCCAGAGCCTATGAAGAATGCCTAGAGGATATCTCATGACAAACCTTGCGATGACATTCTGTCTAGGATAACACCGTGTTTTTGTTGTGCGTATGTTTTCTTTAGCACACTGGATTATATTATGTCTGGAAGCAATGTAACCATGTTTTGAGTTTTGACTTTATTGTGCATATGTGTGGTTGAGTCAGTTTGTATCAGTATGAGTCTGCCTTTGGTTTGAGGTGGTAGGTTTCTCGTCCATGTTACTTGGTTACTATCTCCTAGCATGGGGGGTGGTCCTTCGGGTACCACATGGTTGGGTGGAACATGCACCATAACCGTTGGGTCCCCTTGATCTTCAGTACTTGGTGGCGAGACTTCTTGATGGACATCTCACTTGTCTTACTTTTGGATTCTTGTATTTTGTATCTCATAATGTAATGATATTGTTTTACCCCTCTTATGTATGAGGTGGACCTTGTAATAATCAGACTTATGTATTTGTACTCATTCCGGGAATGAGGATTGTAATAGATCCTTTGTAATTGATTTATGTAAATGAATGCTTTATCATATCTCGTTTCTTTCTATGATGTTGAATGTTATTACTTGTGTTATTTACTTTCAATGTATTCTAGTTGATGTATGTTATTGGGGTTTTAAGTAATCTCAGTTATGTAACCCTAGGGGATGTTATCAATTTAGTTGAACATGTGGGTTTAATTCACTTCTTTAAAAAAAAAAATTAGTACGCTTGTTTAGTGAATTGAAACTTCCTCTAGGGTTGCGTGGTGGGGCATTACATAATCAATGAGATAATTATAATATACCTTGATGAATTAACTGTGTTCTTCAAAAACAAAAATAAAAAACCTTTTGATTATTGGGGAAAATCTTTCAAAGATGACAACACTTATGAAATTTCATGAGCCCAAAGAAGTGCATATTTATTGTGATTTAAGGGAAATTAATTGGACTTGTGGTCTTCAAAGATAGTACATCCATTGATCCTAAAAGAGTCCAAGCCATATTTGATCTCTTGTTGCCACAACATAAAAAAAGTCTACAATCTTTCTAAAGGAAAATCAATTTATTAGAAAGTTCATATCAACTATGTAGGAATTATCTATCCAATCATAAATTGATTCTAAAAGGGGTTAGTAGTTCAAATGGATGGAGGAAGGAAAATATACCTTTGAAAAAATCAAGAAAGCCATTGCAAAGGTACAAATATTGACCAACCCAAAATTCTTTGAGTATTTCATCTTACACATGTATGTGGAGGAGAAACAACCATTGCTAAAGTGTTGGCATAGAAGGATGTAAAAGAAAATACAAATGAACAATCAATTGCATAATTTAGTCAAACACTTAAGGATGTTTAAGAAAGGTACAACTTTATAATAAAGTAGGCCTATGCTCTACTAAAAATGATAGAACATAATGTTATTAGGGGTCATACCCTTATAAAATTTGTATATTACTCTAATATAATATTATACAACCTTGTCTATTATATGTTTTACAAAGAATATACCATTAAAAAATTAATAATCTAACAAGATTATTATTTATAAATGGTAATTCTAAATAGGTGTGACTAGTGTCCATTTAGGTATTTTTCCATCCCTTCTATATTTAAGGAGGTTTTCTCTCATTGAGAGGGTGTGTGAATTTGAAGATTTATAGTGAATTCTATCACTATTAATATGAGGTATGATTTACCATTTAGAAGTAGGAAAGAAGTGTCTCTAAGTTTTGTTTATAATTTTATATACAATTTTGTAAGTGTTTTATAATGAAATGATGCTTTATGATAATTTTATATGAAAGGGTTTTCCCCATGCATATGGTGTGTAATGTGTTTAATCTATGCTTCTATAATCTCATATTATTTATTTTATATTTTATTTATAATGATTAATATCCTAGGATCCTAATTCCTAACATGACATTTGAGTAGGTTAAGAAGTACTAATCATTTTTATAGTTTTTCTCCTAACATGCTCATGAAATTTCTTACAATGACTTCTTCTCTTGGAAAAATATTTTGTTAGGGAATTTTTTAACTACCACTAACTCATGGTAACATTCAAATAGATAGATAGATAGATGTAAGGCAGTAGAAAATATGTTCACTAAGTTTGATGTTAAGCTGTAAGGTGAAATTTATATTCATTTTTACCTATTATCTTTGACTACATCTCTTGACATATTGTCACTTTAGTCTATCCTATGCATTATGGTTCATTTTAACAATGATTTATACCATTGAATTTAGTTGGAATATAATCTTTTATATTATATGAAAAATTATATAATATTTGGTGTTCCAATAGATTGAGACTAAGGAGCATTCCATATCCAATGCCCTATCTATTCTAGAAGATATGCCCTAAGAAGGGCATAGTTTTTTCCCTTTATTTTATTAATAAATTTTTAATTAATGGTATGTTGATGCTACTTTGTTGGGTGTGGCTACTTTGAAATAGGAAGCATGAATCCATGGGCCTCTCATAGGAGGTCGTGGGGTTTTCCCATTTACCATTGAACACCACAAAAGTGTCTTTGCCCACAAGAGAGAACGTATACCCAACCGACGCAGTAGAACCAATTGCTTGCTCTACTTAACTTACTAAACAAAGCTAGGGAGTAATGAGACTATTAAATCAATTATTAGTTTAGCCAATATTTAATTATCAAATAAACTAAGATATTAAATGACATCTAGTGAACATCAAAACAACTTGTTTGAGAGGCATGATTAGAAAGTTTCAACACAATTTTTTATTGTATTTACATGATTATAGAGATTGATATATTCATCCATCTTTTATATTTATCATATGTTTATGCTCCTCCATTTTTCATAAGAAATTTTAACATTAAATATCACTACAATTTATAAAAATGATAAAAAATCTTCCTTAATAATTTTTTTAAAACAAAATACTTTAATTTTTTTTTGAAAGATCATAATCATAAGTGATTTATGAAATAATACACCCCAAATATGAAAGAGTGTCTTCTAAATGCTCTGAATCATTTCTATTTACAAAGGCTGTGGTTTGGTCGAGCGATGTTAGATGGAGTGCACAAGATGAATATTTGAAATTTGTCCCATAGTGGATCACTCTAACTTCGCGTTTCTCAAAATCCTACATGGAAATTTCAAATCAGTCTCATTTTGTACAATAGTTTATTTGGCAACTCACCTGCTTCTAACTAATTTTAGGGCCACATCATCAAATATGATGCCACATCAGCATGCTTTTGTTGAGGTATCCAAAAAAGCCCCAAAAAAGGTTGAGGCTGATAGTGGTGCACTAAGTCATGTTTTATTGGTGTGCATATGTGGCATCACATGATTTGTTAGTTTATGTACTTTATGGATAAAAAGTGTTTTGCAATTGAATATTAAAATGCTCCACTATACAACCCACTGAAAACTACCTCTATCCCACTATTGATCCGCTTCCATTATAGCCCCTCACTTCTAATAGAACTATCGATTTGAAACGTAAAAGACAAAGGGGCAGCCAAAATTTTTCCATACCTAGAATTTCTTACGAAATCCCATCGCTCATGTCAAATCCTCAGGAAAATTTCTCAAAAAGAGAGCGGGGGGTTCACAAGCCAGAGTGGAAATTCGAGACCAAAGAAAAAGGCAAGGTCAGCAAACAAAGCCTGCAAAGACTGGTCCATGCACCAAAGAGCCTTCACAATCAAATGAATGAATGAATGAGATTTTAATGACATCCACGAGAACAAACAGTCTAAGGGACCAAGGGCCAAAAAGCTAAGAGATTTCCATATTCTTTTCAATGTTGGATCTTTTGTTATGAATTTTGACCAGAAAACTAGCCGTTTTGCTGATCCTTTCTTCCTCAAATAGCTCATGCAAGTTGTCGGCCTTTAAGTTGCCCTCATACTAAGTATGAATATTCTCATAAGCCATGCATTCCATGATAAAGTGCCATTCAGTCTCCACCACCCCTTTTCTACAAAATATGCAAATCCTATCCTCCCATACTTCCTTAGGCATTGTCCACCTTCCGGTTTCACATCTAAGATGATGTGATCCGGTCCTCAACTAAGCTATTAACATCCTTTCTTTACCTTTAATAGCAGCTCCCAAATAAGTTTTCTCATCGTGATCCCAAGTTGGGTTGAACTCTTTGACATAGTGAGTTTTCTTTCGCCCAATCGGCTTTGTCCACATGGCAGTCCTGAATTTTTCTGCGACATACTTTTTTATTTCCACATTGGTGTTGGGACACTCATGCAAACTAATGCTCCATTTTCTTAGCCATTTATTATTTTGCTTCATCCACGTTTTCTTCCTATAGTCTAAAGCCTCCTCCACAACTATTTTGGGCTGTTAGGTTTTCAATGGCAGATATCTAAAAGCTAAATGCAGATTTTATCAAATAAACCAGAAGTAAAACACACAGAAAAATAACACAGAGAATTTAACATGGTTCACCCAATGTGGGCTACATCCACCAAACCGCAGCCATCCAATGATTTCATTAACCAGTGTAAAACCCTATTACAATATCGCGAATAATCGCTTGTTTCATATAATACTGTAACTCTATCCTAAACCCTTTATAAATTAGGGTTATACAAAATTGGGGATTTTTCCCTTTTTTTGTAATTTTTCCCTTTTTCAGTAATTTCGCGAGGATACATGAAGAGTGTACAGTATAGAATGATCAGTCGCCACATACCAACAATCTCCCACTTGGAGACTGATCAGGCTCCACACCTAAACAATCTCCCACTTGGAGACTGAACCTGGACGACACCGCTGCACTTACAGCTCCCACTGGAAATAAGCACCTTGGATCCTGCTGCTTTCTTATACTTTAATTCAACCTTGAAGGCCAACCGAAGCTAAAGAGGAGCTCAGCTTCTCCCTTATCACTGCCTTAGTAAACATATCCGCTGGATTTACATCTGTATGTATCTTTGCCAGCTTTACCTGTCCATCCTCCATCACTGACC
Source organism: Sequoiadendron giganteum (assembly GCA_007115665.2). Lineage (NCBI taxonomy): Eukaryota > Viridiplantae > Streptophyta > Pinopsida > Cupressales > Cupressaceae > Sequoiadendron > Sequoiadendron giganteum. The sequence goes on along the minus strand of CM021104.1, from coordinate 547,022,780 downwards.
GAATGAAATGATACCTCAGCTGTATGTGTTTGGTTTTAGAGTGCAAAGCAGAATTCTTTGCAAGATGTATAGCACTCTGGCTGTCTGTAAACAAGTAATTTTCAGCCTGTTGTTTTCCCAACTCTTCCATGAAAAGTTGCATCCATATCATCTCTTTTGCTGCCTCTGTTGCAGCCACATACTCTGCCTCGGTGGTGGATAAAGCAACCACCTTTTGCAATCGAGATATCCAACTTACTGCTGTCCCACCAACGGTAAATACATAACCTGTGGTACTCCGCCTGGTATCAATATCCCCTGCCAGATCTGAGTCAACATAGCCTTTTAAATCTGTATTAGATCCCTCAAAGCATAAATGTTTATCTGGTGTACCTCTCAAATACCTGAGAATCCATTTCACTGCATTCCAATGCTCAATTCCTGGATTACTCATATACCGGCTAACAACTCCTACAGCATGTGCAATATCTGGTCTCGTGCATACCATGGCATACATTAAACTACCTACAGTTGAAGCATATGGTACTTTGGACATTTTTTCTTCCTCCTCTTGTGTCTTTGGACACATATCCTTAGTCAATTTTACATGACTGGGCAAAGGTGTGCTGACAGCTTTTGCATTCTCCATATGAAATCTCTGCAACACCTTTTTAACATAATCAGCCTAAGATAAAAACAATTTCCTATTTTTCCTATCTCTTGTAATCTTCATACCAAGGATTTGTTTTGCTGCCCCCAAATCCTTCATAGCGAATGAATTTGCTAACTGTTGTTTTAACTCCTTTATGTGATCCATGTTAGACCCCGCTACAAGCATATCATCAACATATAAACATAAAATAATGTAGCTATCTTCACCTAGCATCTTAAAATAAACACAATGGTTTGAATTACACCTATTGTAACCTTGCTCAGCCATAAAACTATCAAATTTAAGATACCATTGTCGAGGTGCTTGCTTCAAACCATATAAGCTTTTCTTCAATCTGCACACCAGTTTCTCCTTACCTTTGACCTCAAATCCTTGTGGTTGTTCCATATAAATTTCCTCTTCCAAATCACCATGGAGAAAGGCAGTTTTAACATCAAGCTATTCTAAATGCAAATCTTCAACAACCACAATACTTAACACAGTACTAATAGAGGTCATTTTAACAACTGGAGAAAATATTTCATCAAAATCAATACCCTGTTTCTGTGCAAATCCCTTTACAACTAATCTGGATTTAAATCTTTTCTTACCTCCATCCTCCTCTTTCATCCTATAAACCCATTTGTTTGCTAAAGCCTTTTTACCTGCAGGCAACTTGCATAATTCCCCAGTTTGATTTTTCAGCAAGGAGTCCATTTCTTCTTCCATTCCATGCTCCCACTGAACCTTGGTATCCACCTACATAGCTTCATGATAACATTCTGGTTCACCAGCATCAGTTAATAGAATAGAGTACAAAGAGGGAGAAAATCTTTCTGGAGGTCTACTTAACCTTGAAGATGGCCTAACATTAACTGGAGTTTGTGGTATTTCTTGTTGTTGCTGTTGCGGAGCATGAGGAACCACTGGAACATTGGTGTTTGTAATATCATCCAGCACTGCATAATCCTGTTTTTTCTTCTCATGCTGCTGCAATAGATCTTTGTACAACATTTTCTCATTGAATATGACATCCCTACTTCTCACAATTTTCTTATTT
>CM021104.1:547002806-547020989 GCA_007115665.2 Sequoiadendron giganteum | reverse complement strand
AATAGTTTATTTGGCAACTCACCTGCTTCTAACTAATTTTAGGGCCACATCATCAAATATGATGCCACATCAGCATGCTTTTGTTGAGGTATCCAAAAAAGCCCCAAAAAAGGTTGAGGCTGATAGTGGTGCACTAAGTCATGTTTTATTGGTGTGCATATGTGGCATCACATGATTTGTTAGTTTATGTACTTTATGGATAAAAAGTGTTTTGCAATTGAATATTAAAATGCTCCACTATACAACCCACTGAAAACTACCTCTATCCCACTATTGATCCGCTTCCATTATAGCCCCTCACTTCTAATAGAACTATCGATTTGAAACGTAAAAGACAAAGGGGCAGCCAAAATTTTTCCATACCTAGAATTTCTTACGAAATCCCATCGCTCATGTCAAATCCTCAGGAAAATTTCTCAAAAAGAGAGCGGGGGGTTCACAAGCCAGAGTGGAAATTCGAGACCAAAGAAAAAGGCAAGGTCAGCAAACAAAGCCTGCAAAGACTGGTCCATGCACCAAAGAGCCTTCACAATCAAATGAATGAATGAATGAGATTTTAATGACATCCACGAGAACAAACAGTCTAAGGGACCAAGGGCCAAAAAGCTAAGAGATTTCCATATTCTTTTCAATGTTGGATCTTTTGTTATGAATTTTGACCAGAAAACTAGCCGTTTTGCTGATCCTTTCTTCCTCAAATAGCTCATGCAAGTTGTCGGCCTTTAAGTTGCCCTCATACTAAGTATGAATATTCTCATAAGCCATGCATTCCATGATAAAGTGCCATTCAGTCTCCACCACCCCTTTTCTACAAAATATGCAAATCCTATCCTCCCATACTTCCTTAGGCATTGTCCACCTTCCGGTTTCACATCTAAGATGATGTGATCCGGTCCTCAACTAAGCTATTAACATCCTTTCTTTACCTTTAATAGCAGCTCCCAAATAAGTTTTCTCATCGTGATCCCAAGTTGGGTTGAACTCTTTGACATAGTGAGTTTTCTTTCGCCCAATCGGCTTTGTCCACATGGCAGTCCTGAATTTTTCTGCGACATACTTTTTTATTTCCACATTGGTGTTGGGACACTCATGCAAACTAATGCTCCATTTTCTTAGCCATTTATTATTTTGCTTCATCCACGTTTTCTTCCTATAGTCTAAAGCCTCCTCCACAACTATTTTGGGCTGTTAGGTTTTCAATGGCAGATATCTAAAAGCTAAATGCAGATTTTATCAAATAAACCAGAAGTAAAACACACAGAAAAATAACACAGAGAATTTAACATGGTTCACCCAATGTGGGCTACATCCACCAAACCGCAGCCATCCAATGATTTCATTAACCAGTGTAAAACCCTATTACAATATCGCGAATAATCGCTTGTTTCTTATAATACTGTAACTCTATCCTAAACCCTTTATAAATTAGGGTTATACAAAATCGGGGATTTTTCCCTTTTTGTGATTTTTCCCTTTTTCAGTAATTTCGCGAAAAAGCAGGCCAAAAATTTTCTCGGGGGCTACCGTGGCCCCAGACCCCGACGAGGATACATGAAGAGTGTACAGTATAGAATGATCAGTCGCCACATACCAACAATCTCCCACTTGGAGACTGATCAGGCTCCACACCTAAACAATCTCCCACTTGGAGACTGAACCTGGACGACACCGCTGCACTTACAGCTCCCACTGGAAATAAGCACCTTGGACCTTGCTGCTTTCTTATACTTTAATTCAACCTTGAAGGCCAACCAAAGCTGAAGAGGAGCTCAGCTTCTCCCTTATCACCGCCTTAGTAAACATATCCGCTGGATTTACATCTGTATGTATCTTTGCCAGCTTTACCTGTCCATCCTCCATCACTGACCGAATGAAATGATACCTCAACTGTATGTGTTTGGTTTTAGAGTGCAAAGCAGAATTCTTTGCAAGATGTATAGCACTCTGGCTGTCTGTAAACAAGTAATTTTCAGCCTGTTGTTTTCCCAACTCTTCCATGAAAAGTTGCATCCATATCATCTCTTTTGCTGCCTCTGTTGCAGCCACATACTCTGCCTCTATGGTGGATAAAGCAACCACCTTTTGCAATCGAGATATCCAACTTACTGCTGTCCCACCAACGGTAAATACATAACCTATGGTACTCCGCCTGGTATCAATATCCCCTGCCAGATCTGAGTCAACATAGCCTTTTAAATCTGTATTAGATCCCTCAAAACATAAATGTTTATCTGGTGTACCTCTCAAATACCTGAGAATCCATTTCACTACATTCCAATGCTCAATTCCTGGATTACTCATATACCGGCTAACAACTCCTACAGCATGTGCAATATCTGGTCTCATGCATACCATGGCATACATTAAACTACCTACAGCTGAAGCATATGGTACTTTGGACATTTTTTCTTCCTCCTCTTGTGTCTTTGGACACATATCCTTAGTCAATTTTACATGACTGGGCAAAGGTGTGCTGACAGCTTTTGCATTCTCCATATGAAATCTCTGCAACACCTTTTTAACATAATCAACCTGAGATAAAAACAATTTCCTATTTTTCCTATCTCTTGTAATCTTCATACCAAGGATTTGTTTTGCTGCCCCCAAATCCTTCATAGCAAATGAATTTGCTAACTATTGTTTTAACTCCTTTATGTGATCCATGATAGACCCCGCTACAAGCATATCATCAACATATAAACATAAAATAATGTAGCTATCTTCACCTAGCATCTTAAAATAAACACAATGGTCTGAATTACACCTATTGTAACCTTGCTCAGCCATAAAACTATCAAATTTAAGATACCATTGTCGAGGTGCTTGCTTCAAGCCATATAAGCTTTTCTTCAATCTGCACACTAGTTTCTCCTTACCTTTGACCTCAAATCCTTGTGGTTGTTCCATATAAATTTCCTCTTCCAAATCACCATGGAGAAAGGCAGTTTTAACATCAAGCTGTTCTAAATGCAAATCTTCAATAGCCACAATACTTAACACAGTACGAATAGAGGTCATTTTAACAACTGGAGAAAATATTTCATCAAAATCAATACCTTGTTTCTATGCAAATCCCTTTACAACTAATCTGGATTTAAATCTTTTCTTACCTCCATCCTCCTCTTTCATCCTATAAACCCATTTGTTTGCTAAAGCCTTTTTACCTACAGGCAACTTGCATAATTCCCAAGTTTGATTTTTCAGCAAGGAGTCCATTTCTTCTTCCATTCCATGCTCCCACTGAACCTTGGTATCCACCTACATAGCTTCATGATAACATTCTGGTTCACCAACATCAGTTAATAGAATAGAGTACAAAGAGGGAGAAAATCTTTCTGGAGGTCTACTTAACCTTGAAGATCGCCTAACATTAACTGGAGTTTGTGGTATTTCTTGTTGTTGTTGTTGTGGAGCATGAGGAACCACTAGAACATTGGTGTTTGTAATATCATCCAGCACTACATAATCCTGTACTTTCTTCTCATGCTGCTGCAATAGATCTTTGTACAACATTTTCTCATTGAATATGACATCCCTGCTTCTCACAATTTTCTTATTTTCAAAATCCCAAAGCCTATAACCAAATTCATCTATGCCATATCCAACAAATATACATTTATTTGATTTTGCATCAAGCTTGGTTCTATTTTCAGAATCTACATGTGCAAATGCTTCACAACCGAAGGTTTTCAGAAAAGAATAACTCACCTTCTTACCTTTCCATGCTTCCTCTGGAATACCACAACCCAAAGGATTAGATGGACCTCTATTAATTAAATAAACAACAGTGTTTACAGCCTCTGCCCACATGTTTAAAGGCAACCCAACATGCAATCTCATAGTCCGTGCACGCTCCATTATTGTTCTATTCATGCGCTCAGCCACTCCATTTTCCTATGGAGTCCTTGGAACCGTTTTCTGCCTACGAATACCATTAGAGGAACAATAATCTTCAAACTCTTTGCTGCAATACTCACCACCATTATCAGATCTGAGACATTTCAACTTTTTACCTGTCTCATTCTCAACCAAGCTTCTCCATTTTTTAAAAGTTTCAAATACATCAGATTTCTGCCTAATGAAATAAATCCATACCTTCCTAGTTGCATCATCGATGAATGTGACATAATAATGAGAGCCACCGAGAGAAGATACCTGAGCTAGTCCCCATACATCTATATGCACAAGCTCCAATTTCTCATCTTTCTTTTGTTTCCCATCCTTGAGAAAACTAACTCTTTTTTGTTTTCCATACACACAACTTTCACAGAAATCCATGTTAACACATTTTAGACCTGGTAAAACATTCTTTGAATGAAGTACTTTCATACCTTTTGCACTCATGTGACCAAGTATGTTATGCCATAGTACTAATTCAGAGTTTGCAGCAACTATCTGATTTTCTTCCTGTTGAACTGTAGCAACTATTCCTGAACATTGATTTTTATCTGCAACAGCTAAAGTAGAAGGAACAGTATGACCTGTACAAAGATATAAGGTGCCTACTTTCGTACCTTTTGCTACTACTAAGGCACCTTTTGTAACCTTCCAATTTTTATCACTAAATGTAACAACACAACCTTCATCATCTAGTTGCCCTGCAAAAATTAAATTTCTTTTTAGCTTTGGAATGTGCCTTACCTCATGTAGTAGCCAATGATTCCCATTCTGCAACTTGATCTTGATTCTTCCCTTTCAACAATCTGACAAGGTTCATTATCTCCCAAATAAACTAGCCCAAAATCCCCTTGGACATAATCAAGAAAATAATTTCTATGGGGCGTAGCATGAAATGAAGCCCCTGAATCTAACACCCAAGAATCATCAGCATTATCAAGAGAAAGAATCAAAGCATCCTCATCAGATTTATTACTTACCACATTTGCCTCTTTATTTTTTCGAGACCAACAATCTTTCTTTACATGCCCTAACTTACCACAGTACCAGCAATCCCTCTTGTCTCTAGATTGGGACCTTCTGTCCCTTGATTTTCCTCGTGACTTCCCACGACTCCCAAAATTGTTTCGTCTCTCATTTGTTCTGCCCCTGCTTTCTGCATTCAAAACACTGCCTGATGTGGATGTTCCACCTGAGCTTTTCCTACGAATTTCCTCGCTCAAAATAACACCAACAACATCATCAAATTTCAATGTATTTGAACCAGAAACAGAATTGCTAACCGCCATTACCAAGCTATTCCAGCTTTCAGGCAAAGAACACAAAATCAAAAGAGCCCTAACTTCTTCATCAAAGTTAACTTTTACAAAAGTTAATTGACTGGTAACCATATTAAATTCATTCAAATGATCAGTAACTGATCCACCTTCTACCATTTTCATATTAAATAAGCGCTTCATAAGAAATACCTTATTCGAAGCAGAAGGATTTTCATATAACTTTGCTAGGGTTTCCATCAACTCTAGAGTTGTCTTTGCTGTTGTGATATTGAACGCCACCGATTGTGCTAGGCATAATCGAATACTGCCAAGTGCCTTTCTGTCCAAAATATCCCAGTCCTCATCCAACATTGCTGTAGGTTTCTTGGTTTTCCCTTCCAATGGCCACCATAAATCCTTCTGATAGAGATAGTCCTCCATCTGCATCTTCCATAATTGATAGTTCTGCCCATTGAACTTATCAACCTTCATCTTACCCTCGTCTACCATTGCTCCCACTTAACCATGAGACTCCCACTCAACCGTGAGACTTTCCTGCAAACAACAATTGAAAACAACTCGCTCTGATACCACTTGTTAGGTTTTTAATGGCAGATATCTAAAAGCTAAATGCAGATTTTATCAAATAAACCAGAAGTAAAACACACAGAAAAATAACATAGAGAATTTAACGTGGTTCACCCAATGTGGGCTACATCCACCAAACCGCAACCATCCAATGATTTCATTAACCAGTGTAAAACCCTATTATAATATCGTGAATAATCGCCTATTTCTTATGATACTGTAACTCTATCCTAAACCCTTTATAAATTAAGGTTATACAAAATCGGGGATTTTTCCCTTTTTGTGATTTTTCCCCTTTTCAGTAATTTCGTGAAAAAGCAGGACCCCGACGAGGATACATGAAGAGTGTACAGTATAGAATGATCAGTCGCCACATACCAACATGGGCCAATGGTGAGTATCCATGTTTTCAGCCTTCTTTAGGTAGTTTAGCAACCGATTAATAGCTGATGCCTCCAAAGGCAAGGTTCTCGATTCAACAAAGAGAATATCATAAGGGACTATAGTTTTGACTTTGAGGTTGCATGTGATTAGATTCTTTTGGATTCTTTCAAGTTGTCTCCATCTATGATTTGACATGCTACTTCCCCACACCTTGCAGCCATAAAGAACCACTGGTGTGACCAACAAACCAAAGAGGGTTTTTTTTGGTTTTCCAATCCCAAAGCTCAGCCTTCCGACATCTATTTTGAAGTAAGAAAGAAGCCTTCTAGCCCCCTTGTATCCTTTTAGTTCTACTAGTCTCCCAATTGAGCTTATAGTGAAAATAAATCCCAAGGTACTTGTATTCTTTCACTATTTCCAAAGGATTACCTTCAAAAAGAAGGATATCTTGATTCATTTTCTTCCTTTGGGAAAAAATCATAACTTTGGTCTTGGAAGTGTTCACTTGCATCCCAACATCCTGACAAAAGAGATCCAGGGCCTTCAAAAGTTCTTTCAAACCATGAGCAATTTTAGAGATTAGGATAAGATCATCGGCATAAAAAGCAGCTTCACCACATACCCAGCCAAAAGGACACCTCCTCCATCAGTTTTGCTTACCCAATCTTCAAGTTTGTCGATGTATAACCCAAAGAGAGTGGGTGATAGAGGACAGCCTTGTTTGACCCCTATGTCACTGCCAAAACATTCAAACATTCCCTCACTTGTTTTGATTTTTTCCCAAACCTATTCATATAGTCTATGCACCACAACTCTATACTCATTTGGTATACTTAATTCAGCCATTCTATTCCATAATTCATCTCTAGGCACCATATCAAAGGATTTTTTAAAGTCAACAAAGCAACAAAAAGCTTCCCCGCCTTGAGTGTCCCATGTTTTTTCAATTAAGTGTCTAAGAGTGACACGATGGTCAATGGTAGAGTACTTAGGCCTAAAGCTAACCTCCCCTTTCACTCTTTTTCCCTCTTTTTCTACCCAGCTACTGATTCTACTTTCTATCAAGCTCCCAAAAAGCTTGCCAAGAATAGGGTTGACCATAATAGTGCGGTAGTTAGATGGGTTATTGATTTCACCACTTTTATAGAGAGGGATGACAACACTAGTTGTCCACTCCATCAGGAAGCCAACACGAGTGACGTCATTGAACATTCTTTTGATGTGGGGAGCAAGGATTTCCACTCCCCATTTTAAAAATTCAGCTTGCAACCCATCAATGTCTAAAGCTTTACCATTTTCCATATTCTTAATGCCTTGTTTAATATCATCTACCGAGAAGAGCTCTGTAGATGTGCTAATTACGGGAGGAGAATCCCTCCCTTGAATCCTCTCATAAAGAATCCTCTCATACTCCACCCACTGTGCCTCAGTTATGTTATTCTCAATCTTTTTTCTCTTTTGCTGAAGCTCCTTCCGAAAACCTTTAGGGTTGTGTCTTCCCAAAGAGATTAACTCTTTCCTCCTTGTGTCAATATACTTCTCTTTTTTTTCACGCACCAACTTCACATATTTCTTCTTGTTTTCTTTGTTCAACCCATTCTTTTTCAAAGATCTCTTGGAAGCTTTACAATCCTCATCATACCATGGGTTAGCTGGGAATGAGTTCACAACCCCTTTCTTAGGACGAGATCTTTTACAGGCATCTAAAGCCTTATGAATTATAGGAACAAGAAGATTGCTGCAGAAGTGACCGCTAGATCCCTTGGCAGCCTTGTCCCCTTTGATATTTTCAGCTTCAAGAAGATGTTGCACTAGAGCAGCATTAAATAGATCCCGATTTGCCTGATTCACGAGTATTTTTTCCTTGGGGATGAATTCATTTTGCTTGTGGTGGGCCTGCCTGCTATGTTGGTTGTTTGGAACAATGCTAAGTTTAACAAACAAAGGATCATGATCAGAATTCAACTCAAATGGACAAACCCCAATCTCAAACTCCGAAACTCTAGGAATAAAGCTCTGAGAGAAGATAACATAGTCTACCACACTTTGACCATTATAATTTTTGTAGGTGATATTACCAGAACTTGGCCAACCCTTCATGCCATTACAAATAACCAACTTATATAAGCTACAGGTACCTAATAATTTTGCCCCGAAGTGAGAAACATTCCCATTTCCATCTTGAGAAGTTCTTTCCCAAGGTTGCTTTTCTTCCTCTTCTAACCATAAAAGATTGTTGATTCCCTACTTTCCATTATTCAGCTAAAGAGATTGATTGTTAGTTGTTCTTGCATTGAAGTCCCCAATTAAAGCTATTTCCCCCAAGGTGCTGAATATAGAAACGTCTTTTTTTAATGAGGCATACGGATCTTCATTATCTAACTTTCTCTTTTTATAAAACTTTGAATTTTGTGGTGCAAAGTAGCAAGCAGCCAATCTGAAAGTAACCTCATTGTCAGTTATTTGTAGCCATATGTACTTTTTATTTGGCTCTTCTTTCTTGACTTTCACAATATCATCCCAACCTTCTTTGATTAAGAATGTTATACCCCCATGACCCTTGCCTGTTTCACTCCCTTTGTTCCATACTGAAATTTTCTTGTATCCTTCAAATTTTGGGACCTTGCAGCCCTCATGTTCATGTGTCTCAATGAGAATAATAATGTCCTTCCCTTCTGCTATGGGTTCCAAACCAGGTCCTTGTCTCCATGGATAACCTCTACAATTCCAACTTACTATATGTAAATTTTCTCGTGGGGCCCCTAATCCCTATTTCTTGTTTGGAAAACGATTGCTAATTTGAGTTGTGCCATTCTTCAACCAAGCCCACTTTCCTTCATTCCTTGTTGTTTTCACTTTCTCCCATTCTTTCCTTTGAGATATTCTTGTTGGGAAAAGGTCAAATCCTCATCTAGGTAGATGTGTGTGCCTTTGAGTAGCCATCTATACTTTAGAATTGCATTCTTGTCTTCTATATTCCTCATGGTAATTCTTACATGTTTGTCCCTTCCTCCTTCTATTTTCCTTCTAATTTAGCTTGCTTGTTGAATTTGTCCTGTCCACTTCAACTTGTCTTTGAGTAAGTCCCTTGCTAAAATGTCGGTTCTCTCCTTCTCGCCAAAGTCCCTTAGACCTTTGATAATGATATTTGCAGCCTTACTTTGTTTGTCTTTTTCTTCTCTTATCTGCACCTTGATTTGTTTTTGTATGATTTCCTTTTGTTTGTTTGATGCTCCATTTACCACTTGTGACCATGATTTGGCCTCCTCTATGTAGTTTTTCAATTGGTTTTCTTTCAGCTCCATGTCAACCAAAGTTGATTGAATCCCTTTTATTTGAGTTGTGTCTTCTCCATGTGTCATTTTTGATTTCTTGATGTTGGTTACCTTCAGGAGATCTAATTCTTGTTTTAATGCAGCCAGTTCTTGTTTCCCTCTTTCCATGTTATTATGCACATTTAAAATTTGGTCTTTGAGTACCTTATTTTCTCTTTCTAGATTGCACTTGGACTCTAAAGCTTCTTTTACCTCGCTGTCTTCACAAAGGGTTTTTGTTTCTAAGATTTCAAGCCTCATTTTCATGCTCATGAGCTCCTCCACGTATAACTTTGATGACCACAGTAGAGGAGTAGACGTAGGGCTATAAGTGTCTTTATTTTCTTGAGGTATTCCTTCCTTAGCACCTTTTTAGTGGCATTCACCTTTATTATGCTCATCCCTGGTTCATAATTCTTCAAACTTCCTTCCAAAATTTCTAAACCTGTATTCTTCTCTTGCATGTTTTTCTGTTCTCCCATTTGAAATACCTTACTAGCCACTTGTGCATTACTGTTGTGGACTTTGGATAGGATAAGAGTGAACTTTTTCTTTTGGGTTTGCCTCAGTTTACGGGCCTACCTACGTCTCAGGATCCCTTTATATTGCTTAGCATTTACAAAGAATAGATTTTCCTCTGCCTCCCCTATGACTGCCTTTGGGGGTTCTGATGTGCAAGAGCTCCAAGCTCCTATCAAATCCTGACCCGAATAACTGTTGTAAGGAGTTTCAGAACCATTTGTTACCTGTAGGGTGTGAACCTGAGGAGTCCCTAGACACTATGGGTATAAAAAACAAACAACAGGGCCACCTAGATGTGCATGGGGACCCCCAAAGCCTTTAAAGTTATTTACCATACATTCTACAATCTTGAAGGAATTTTGGTGTTCGTTTTCTTTCAAAAAGTTTGACTATTTTACCATGGACCCTTGACCCACCAGATCTACGTTTTCCCCCAAACCCCCATGTTTAACCATCATGCTTTGGACTGTTTTGGTTTGTGCATATTTGCAAAAGAGATGGAAAAAACACAAGAAAAGATGAAGGTAAAAGGAGTTGGGTCAAACCTGTCCCCATTGGCTTGCAAACTCGAACCCACGAGCCTGCCGGCTGTCTCCTTGCCCCCCGAACAGTTTTGTATTTTGTGTCCTTGTGCCCTCTGCCCCTGTTTTCCCACCTTTTGCGGTTGAAAAAGAATCCCTGATCACGTCTTAGGGCACACCAAAAACCTGAGCGGGACCCCGACAGTCAGCTCATAGAAACTTGAAAAAGCTTGCCTGTTCCTGAGAAAAACACTGGCCTGCTCTTGTCGTGCCTTGCTCCTGTCGCACCCTACTCCTATGACATACAATAAAATGAATATGCCCTTCCTTCCTGCTATTAGAAATGGGTCATACATGATGAAAAGGCACATAAACCGCTTTCGAGAATCGCAAAATATTGCTGTTGACATCATATTTATCTCATCGTTCATTGCAGAATATAAAGCTCCTGATGTGGGCATCATAAAGTGCATGGACGTACCTGTGGCATCAGGTCTATTAGACGGAGGGTCATTCATGTCAGAATTTCATGCAGGGCTGTGTACAGTTCAATGAAAAAGTGGGATGTGGAGATGCATGAGTGCCCGAACACAAATGAAGAAATAAAAAAATATGTGAGAGAAAAATTCAAATATGCAATATGGACGAAAAAAATAGGGCGTAAAAAAGATTATTATATCAAAGAATTCAATCCCATGAAGGACCATGAAGAAAAGGCCTATATAGGAGCGAATATCAAATGGAAAGCAAAAATGCTGATAGCTCAATTGCGAACTAGTTCACATCATCTTAGGTGTGAAACAGGCAAGTGGGTTGTTCCTAAAGAGGAGTGAGAAAATAGAATATGTCATTTTTGTAACAAGGGTATGGTGGAGATGAAGTGGCACTTCATCATGGAGTGCTCAACATATAAAGACATCTAGGACAACTATGGGGACATTGTGCAGGTTGATAATCTAAATACCTTGTTTGAAGAGTCAAGGTTAGACAAAATTGCAAACTTCATCATCAAAATACACTGCAGAAGGACTGATCTCAACTGGTGTTTACAAACTGACTAGGGCCTTTCTATTGGGGGATTTTGTGTTGTTCTTGGGTCTCATAGGCTTCTTTGGCCTCATGGACATCATTATTTTATTTCATTTCAATGATAGTTACGTTGTGTCACAGGGTCCTTTCAGTTGGCTTCTCCCAACTAAACACAGCCGTAGAAGGGTACCCACGACAGGGAAATGCCAATCTGGATTTCAAACTTGGTAAACATTTGACATCATGTAGATGGTTAAAAAATTCAAAGAAATCTTTATTTTGAATGGAATTCTATTATGAAAGCTTTCTTCTACTTAATATAGATGCATGTGTAGATTGTAAGGTGATTGATATCACAGTATAAGGATTACAATGAGATAAATATGATATCACATGTACCAATATATTGTTTAAGAAAAAAGAGGTCAATTTTGGGAATATGCAATGGTTGAATGGATTATCGTAAGATCTCTTTTTTTAGAAATGTCAGTGGTCTTTTATCTATCTATAGCTAAAGTTTGGAGGTGTGACTCATCATGCAACTTGTCACATCAACACATCTAATGAGAAGTGTCTTAAAATTGACTTTTTAAAGATTCTACCAAAACTTAATTATGGTATCCCTAATAATTGAACAAAAAAATATCATTTGTTGTTAGAACTATATCATATTCTTATTTAAAATATAGCATATAAATGCAACCTAAATGATCTCAATACCTTTTGGTAACCATAAATCTTGTTATCTCTAACCTTTATATCCAACACAAATTGACCAATGGTTGAACACAAAAAAACCTATTTGTTGTTATAGAAATAACACATTATTATTTAAATACAATTTATATTCAACTTGAAATGATCATAAATCTTTTTGACAATCCTTCATATTTCATAGGAAATTACAAGGAATTTATTGCACTTACCTTTTATATTTGTAATAGGACAAACTTTTGATACAAAGTACTTGAATGCATATGCATTGCCACCCCAATAGTTGTACACATAAGAATAGTATTTTTTCACCATGACAATACTTGTTTAAGTGAGAACCTTATTTTGTAAATAACACACTTATATTGGATACTTATGATATTCATCTGAAATAAAAATAAATAATTTTTTTCATTCGTTAATGAATGTATTTATGTTTTTTATATAACATTAATAGGTTCTTAAGTATGAGTCCATCAAGTGACCAACATTTGATTTTTTATTTATTTATACATAGACTAATTATTAATAATATATAGTGTAAATATGTTGTAAGACTAAATATTATAACCACAAGTATTGGGAAAAGGTACCATTAGTTGTGTGAGCTTGAAAATACCAAAGTAATGAGTGTTATTCGTATACAACAAATGCTTAAATATTCTTATGTGCCAATATAATAATATTGGTCTAATTAGCGTTAATAGATTAAGGGTTGTTATTGAGTTAATCTCATTTTGATAAGAATTATGAGACAAAGGTGATCCTCCAAAATCTTAAAAATAGTCTCAAAGACCTTCAAGTAGTTACAAGCAAGTTCAAGATGGGTGCAAAAAAATTATATAAGGTTGATGATCTATCATAAACTTCAAAGGCGTTGTTGGTCATTCTCCTTTCACTTTTGCAAACTAGAATTCTTCAAAAAATAAAATAATGTGATAAAAAATAAAAATTTAAGCACTTCACTTACAAGATCTAGCATCATAAATATTGTTGATATTTATTAGACCCTTAATAACACACTATTATTTAGTTATTTATAAAATAAAATCAAAATTAAAGAATAGTGTACAACATGAAATGAGAGATTTTGGAAAGATTATCAATTTTTTTTTTATATATCTATATATATATATATATATATATATATATCACATTTGAAGGCGTCATCTTAGGCACTTATATAAACACTTTGATTACTCGAATTTTAATAGTCTAATGGATTAATTATGTAAAATTGTAATTGAACTTTAATTTTGTATCATCTTAGTACACTTTTGTGTGGGCTAGTGTTTGTCTCTAGTTTCATGAGTAGAGTAGCTCTCTTTCTTTCTCAAATATTTTATCATTACTCCATAATCACTTAGATCTCTTTCATGAATATTTTTATGTACATGTATGTGGCTATTATTTTTTATAGTTTACAAATATAGCTCAAATGGGCATTTGATCCATGTAATACAAATATTTATCTCCTTAAGTGCAAAACATTATAAGTTATTTTTAGAGCTAAATAGTGGAAGACCAAGATTCACCATTTGAAATTTCATCTACATCACTTTAAGGATTTGAACTTCTTAAGAAATTGATCTCATTATTTTGGATGTATTATACTTATATACAAATTATCTCTATTATTTTAGCTATAACTTTTATATTTCTCAGTGTTTTCCTAGATGTTATGTTTTTTGAACTTCCAAAGGTAAAACCTTAAAACATATGCAAATAGACCTTAACAACACAAAGTGTGGATAGACACATTAGGTGGCCTAAAGAAACAATGATATTTAGTCATCTTAACTTACATAATAAACATGAAGGTGCATTAAATGGATCTATTGATTTGAAGAGTAGTCATATTCTCAAGACATATTTGGAAGGATGGTTTTCTTTGGAATTGTCTTTGATTTTAGGAAATATACTTAACAAACACCAATTTGGGATGCTTACTAAACCTTTACAATATTTTCTTTCATTTATATATTGTTCTTTATCTAATACCACTATAATGTGGTAACGATATAAATTTGTGTGCAAATGAATCCACACTTTAGATCAATTTAATGAGTTTTAGCCTAACGAGAAGATTCAAAAGGATTCCTCCTTTTAATAGGTTGATGCTTAACATATATTTATGGACCAATATTTTCATAAAAAATGGAGAAATATAATATATATTTTCTTTTCCTAAACTGTATAAATTAATACCAAGTTTTTGAACATACTAATCAAAATGGTTGATTTAACATGCATTTAAGCATTCTTATAAGCTTCATGTATTTTCAAATCCTCTAAAATTCTTGGGTACAATGCACCTTTTTGTAATGGGTGGCTGTTACCCTAATAAACTATATGAGAAGCAAGCCTAGAAATGATAGCTCTCTTATTTCTTAAATTTTTGTAATGAGGTAAGTGCACAAAGATGGTTCCCAAAAAGGGAACTTAAGTGGACAACTTTTTTCTGAAATCAGGAAATACTGACCTTGGACATGAAATTGAGGATAGTTACACTCAAAATTTTGAGATGGAACAAAAACAAGGATCGAAGTGCTCCGAGTCTACTTTCTAAACTACTAATTTTTTTTTAAAATGGTTGACATTAAGGGGTTCAAAAGAGGGACGTACACAAATTGGTGTTGTTTTTGTTAGAAAAACATAACATAGCAACTCCTGTACGACCCTCGTACGGTGAAATTTTTTTTAATATTTTTAAAATCGCAATGGTCAGAAGTTAGCTAATAGTATGTAGTTGATGCATGATTTTTCTGATAATTTTTTAATGAATATTTGATTTTTTACTAATTTTTGAAGTGTACATTTCCTAAAAATTAGAATTTTGGCTATGCTACCCCTACAAATTTTGGAAAGTAATTGATTTTTTTTTAATTTATTTTTTAAAATTTGTAGAATGGAGTCTAGTTTATAAAAATGTAATTTATTTGAAAATTTGATGAATGGTTAATTTATAAAAAAAAAAATACCAAACACTATTTTTTGGCAAAAAAAAGACATACAAATAAAATAAATTATGGATGAAAGGCTTAACATTTTCAGAAAGTGAAAAAAATTACATCGTTGGATAGCTAAGAGAGAACCCAACATTACCAATGTGTTCGATTTTTTCGAGATTGAACCACATGCAATCCTGACGGTGAGCACGAACTCGATTATGTGAAATATGGTAGATGTTTTAAAAACACATCTCTGGTCGTTGGGAATGCCTTCCAAGCCTTTGGGTTGGTATTCCAAGGAAAATACCTAGCCTAAGGCTCATGAATTCCCAAAGCAAGATATAACGTGAGCGTGCTATAAGGCGCTCCCATTATATTTCAGTTTTGACATTGTTTTTGCTTATGCGGGAAACATGTCAACTAAGACATAACACGAGCGCGTTATGTCCTCCTTTATGTTAAATGCCAATATATTGAATGTATTCTGATATATTTGTATGTACATGTATGCTTGTATGTCATGTATGCATGCTTGTATGTATGTACATATGCATGTATGTATCAATGCATATATGTTGTATGTATGTATGTAATATTGTATCTACACATGTATGTATTTAAAGGGAGTGATAATTTAGAGAGAGAGAGAGAGAGTCTGGAGAAATGGAGAGTGGGTGGATGTGAGAGTTTAAGAGAGAGGGAGTGGGAGAGAAGGGGTTGGAATGAGAGGGACTTAGTTAGGTAGGGTGGGAGGGATAGAGGGAGGGAGAGAGAGAGGGGGGAGAGAGAGACTGAGAGAAAAAGAGAGTTATGTAGGTAGGGTGCCAAAGGGAGAGAGTTGAGAGTGTGAGGGGGATGAGAGGAAGAGACTTGAGAGATAGGTAGTGAGAGGGAGTGTGAAAGAGAGGGAGTGGGAGAGAGAGGGAGTGAGAGTGAGAGACCTGAGAGAGGGAGAGGGTGTGGGAGGGAGTGACTTGATAGAGTTAGAGAAAGAGGGGGATGGATTGAGAGGGACTTATCTAGGTAGGATGGAAGGGATAGATAGAGAGAGGGGAGAGAGACAAAGAGAGAGTTACTTAGGTAGGTTTCCAGAGGGAGAGACCTAAGAGAGAGGGGGGTGGGAGGGAGAGACACGAGAGAGAAGGAGAGAGGGAGAGAGGGAGCGGGAGAGAGTGGGATAGAGTGGGAGGGACATAGAGAGAGATGGATACAGGGAGCGAGAGAGGTGGTAGGGATTAATTGAATGAGAGGTACGTAGAAAGAGGGAGATGGTAGATAGAGACAATTAGAGAGGGTAGGAGGGAGGGAGGGAGGGAGAGAGGGAGAGGTGATAAGTATAGATAGAGAGAAAGTGATAGGGTTTGAGGGTATAGGGTTGAGAGATTAGTGTGGAGGACTTATAGGGTTGATGGTTTCTAGGGTATTAGGGTTTAAGGTTTGAGGGTTGAGGGAATAGGGTCGATGGTAGAGGGTATTTGGTTGAGGGTATAGGGTAGAAGGTTTAAGGGTTTAGGGTTGAAAGGTTTAGGGTTAAGGGTTTACTTAGTTGAGGGTAGAGGGTTTAGGGTATAGGTTTGAGGGTATATGGTTGAAGGATTAGGTTCAGGGTCCAATGTAAGGGGTAGAGGGTATAGGGGTAGAGGGTTTAGGGTTTAAGGATTGAGGGTTGAGGGATTAAGGGTTGAGGGTTGAGGGTTTAATGTATAGGGTAGAGGGTAGAGGGTAGAGGGTTTAAGGGTTTAGGGTTTAAGGGTTGAGGGTTGAAGATTGAGGGTGGGTCCAATATATAGGGTAGAGGTTATAAGGATTGAGAGATTAAGGGTTGAGGGTTTAGGGATTAGGGTAGAGAGTTTTCTTGGATTTAATGGTGTAAGGGTTGAGGGATTAGGGTTGATGGATTATGGTTTAGGGTAGAGAGTATTGGGTTGAGGGTAGAGGGTTTTAGAGTTTAGGGTTTCAGGGTTGAGGGTTGAGGGTCAAGGGTTTAGGGATGAGTGTTTAAGGGTTGAGGGTTTAAGGGTCAAGAGGGTTGAGGGATTAGGGTAGAGAGTTTAATAAGTGGGTTTAAGGGTTGGGGGATTAGGGTAGAGGGTAGAGGGTAGAGGGTAGAGGGTAGAGGGTTAGGGTTTAAGGGTATAGGGTTTAGGGTTGAGGGATTAAGAGGTTATAGAGTAGAGGGTATAGGAGTTGAGAGATTAGGGTTTAAGGGTTGAGGGTTAAGGGTTTAGGGTTAAGGGTTTACTTGGTTGAGGGTAGATGGTTTAGGGTATAGGTTTGAGGGTATATGGTTGAAGGATTAGGTTCAGGGTCCAATGTAAGGGGTAGAGGGTATAGGGGTAGAGGGTTTAGGGTTTAAGGATTGAGGGTTGAGGGATTAAGGGTTGAGGGTTGAGAATTAAGGGTTGAGGGTTTAATGTATAGGGCATAGGGTATAGGGTTTATGGGTCAAGAGGGTTGAGGGATTAGGGTAGAGAGTTTACTAAGTGGTTTTAAGGGTTGGGGGATTAGGGTTGAGAGTAGAGGTTAGAGGATTGATGGTAGAGGGTAGAGGGTTTACAGGTTAGGGTTTAAGGGTTGAGGGTTTAGGGTTGATGGATTAAGAGGTTATAGAGTAGAGGGTATAGGGGTTGAGGGATTATGTTTTAAGGGTTGACGGTTGAGGATTGAGGGATTAAGAGGGTATAGGGGTTGAGGGATTAGGGTTGAAGGGTTGAGGGTTGAGGGATAAGGGTTGAGGGTTGAGGAATTAAGAGGGTATAGGGGTTGAGGGAATAGGGTTTAAAGGTTGAAGGTTGAGGGTTGAGGGATTAAGGGTCAAGAGGGTTGAGGGATTATGGTAGATAGTTTACTAAGTGGGTTTAAGGGTTGGGAGATTAGGGTAGAGGGTAGAGGGTAGAGGGTTTATGGGTTAGGGTTTAAGGGTTGAGGGATTAAGAGGTTATAGAGTAGAGGGTATAGGGGTTGAGAGATTAGGTTTTAAGGGTTGAGGGTTGAGGGTTGAGGG
>CM021104.1:546976660-547002786 GCA_007115665.2 Sequoiadendron giganteum | reverse complement strand
TCTCTCCCACTCTCTCTTTCTCCCACTCTCCTCCTCTATCCCTCCTTCTCTATATCCATCTCTCCCACTCCCTCTCCCTCCCTCTCCCACTTCCTCTCCCTAACACTCTCCCTCTCTCCTCCTCCCTCCCTCCCTCTCCCTCCCTCCCTTCCTCCCTCTCTATCTCTTTCTCTCCCACTCTCCCTCTCCCTCTTTATTTCCCACTATCTCTTTCTCTCCCACTCTTCCTCTCTCCCTCTCACTCCCTCCCTCACTCTCCCTCCCTCCCTCCATCTCTCTCCCTCTTTCTGTCACACTCTCTCTTTCTCTCCCACTCTTCCCCTCTCTCCCTCCCTATCTATCTCCATCTCTCCCACTATCTCTTTCTAACCCTCTCCCTCTCCATCTCCCTCTCCCTCTCCCTCTCCCGCTCCCTCTCTCTTCCTCCTCCCTCTCCCTCCCTCCCTTCCTCCCTCCCTCTCTCTCCCTCTCAGACAAAGAGGGAGAAAATAAATATATTAAGAAAACCATTTTCATATAACACATGTGCGTTTTGAAGAAGTAGAGATGCTACCATTTTAGGAAGAAATAACGTGCTCGTGTTATAATGCGAGCACATTTTGTATTCCACTAAAAACGGTAAAAAATTGAATATACCCATGATGTCAAGGCCCACAGTCTACATACTCTCCTGGTTCTACATGTGCTCCGACAAAAAGTAGCCTTTTGATGATGTTGTGAAGTGTGCAAGAATGTTTTTCACATTCCATCACCTTTTCCATGATCTTTCTACCACCTTTGCATGAAATAGAAGAGTTTCCACATTGAAATACATATAATATCAATTGAAGTTTGAATTCCATTGAAAACTAATATACAATTGAAGTTTGGAGGGGAACAAAATTTTGAACAAGTAAAATTGTTGTGGAGTTTGAAGAAAGAAGAAGCTAAGCCCACATAATTGGGTTGAACTCCATTTGAAAGTTTGGTTTTTTAGGTATGTGAAGTCTTCACACATTTTCTTTCATTTTATTATGGCTTGCTTTCAAATTTATTTGTCATTATAACCTTATGTTGTCAATGCAAATTTTAAACCTCCTAATGATTCCCATACATGGAAAATGTCTTTAAGACCCTCTTACGACATGGAGATACCCAAAAATTGAATCAAATTTCAAAATGGAAGCATAGATTGTCATGGCGCTCCTGCGCCACAAACTTATCAAACACTCACAATGCCATTACACTCATCATGATTGTAACTTACATGATATTTATCTCATCTCCCTTCAAAATGAACTCCCCCAATGTATCTAACTATTTTTGTAACTTCTTAACTAACTTATCTCTTCACAACTTTGCCAAAAAATGCAATTTTTTGCAAATGTCTATGCTTCCATTTTGAGCCTATCTTGCAATCATAGCATGCCATGTTACCACTTTTATTTAATGTATTTTGGATTGAAAAAAATCTTGTCACATTTGTCTATTCTAGGTTAACTTTTGTACAAGATGATTGTAAGTATTATTTAAATGAAGCCTTGAATGACATATATTTTTCAATTAACTTGAATGGATACAATTTTTAGGAACTAATATTCATCTCATTACCATGGTACAAATACAATTATCCGCCATGCCGAAGAAAAAGACAAAGAGGAAACTAACAAACAAAGAGAATGAAACCTTCAAAGAAAAGGAGAGAGTTTGGGTGGTGACATATCGTGAAAAGAATAAATTGGAAACAATTGACAAAAACAAGCCAATTGAAGAGGAACCTCAACCGTCAAAAAAATAATGAGAATTGGAAGCACAAAAGGGACAAATGCAAAAGAATCGTCATAAGACAGATTCAGATACCGTAGTTGGAGACACACCCTCTATGACAAGTGAATATGAAGGGACACCATTAAGCACAAGTGAATATGGAGGGACACCATCTAGTAGAAATGAATATGGATGAAAACCATCTAGTGCAAGTGAATATGGAGGGACATCATCTACCTCAAGTGAATATTGTTGGACACCATCCAACACATCTCATGTTGAGAGTACATCATCACTTGGATTTGATGAAGAAGGTATGCCATCATCCCCATGTGATCCTCAAGGTATGTCTTCCTCTCCACCCTCGATCGAAGGTACGCAATCTATCCCACCTCAATTAAATATTGATGAAATTCCAAATGTTGAGATGTATGTACCTAGGAGAAAACCACCTAGAATTTTGCATAGAAAGCCAAATTATTTGATTAATATTGATGATGAGATTTTGCAGCACCTGGAATGTAAGATTTCAACACACACTTGTAGAAGATATGCTGATAAGATTTGGGAATGATTATTTGAAAGACTAAATGAGATTGCAAGATGCTTACTATTTGTTGAAATGATATGGGGTGTAAAGTATAGGAACATCATGAAGACTCTTGGGTTGAAAACATCAAATGCATCGAGCGAATAAATTATTGTGAAGAATCTAATTGATGCTTATGAGAGTGTGGGTAAGACCTCACGCTCAAAGGATAGTAATGTCAACCGACGTGTCATTACATCGACTTTGGTAAGCTATCAAACAAAGAGAGCTCTTCTCATTAAAAAGATGAGTAAACACACGAGAATTAGTAGAATTTTTTTATCAAGAGCCATTCAAAGGCGGCGAAGAATTGAGGGCAATGATTTAAATGAATTATGGGCATTCTTGGGGAGACTGTCACGAAAAGATAAAGAAGTTGTCGAAGCCTTGAGAACACTAATTGAAGAGTATTGGAAGAATAACACAAGGCCATCTCCAAATCAAAGGGATTTGGTAAGAAGGAGAATCTGTAGTCAGAATCGTGAGCCACATCCAAAGTATTTTTTGGATATGACTCAAACCCAATTTTTTTGAAAATTTGAAAATGATTATCCTCAAATTAGTATTTCTCAAAGATTTTTTGAAATGCTTAAACCTTTTTATGTCAAGATAAATCACACACACACTACTTGTTGTAGAATACATATTAAATTTTCTAACCATTATGATGTTTATCATTCTATATGTGTAGATTTGCATACTAACAATGTTTTGCAGGATTGTGGCATAAAATCCCCACCAAAATCTTCATGAGAGTTCTTATCAAAAAAATTATGTGAAATAGAGGATGGCTAGATATTCTGCAAGACAACATGATTGGATGGTTCATGCGAGCATTGCAGTGGCTTCCATTGTATGCCAATATGTCAACATATGGAAAGCACAAATGAGGTGGGACAAAAACTAGTAGAGTTCGGGAAGTATAAAACAGTGGCATATGGTACAAAAGATGGGTCTTAAGAAAAAAGGTGTGATTTGGTTATTGAGAAGATTCTAGTGTACTAGTTTATGTCCATGTTTCATGACAATATACTATCTAAGTATGAAATGCATACCCATAGAGCCCAATGGTTGGACACACAATTCAAGCTATGCAAGGAAACCTTTCCAGTTGGAAGCATAGTATCAGTGGTTGAATTTGCAGAGAACTACACTCTACAACCACAACATGAGGTGCAGTCGCAGTATTACAACTCCACATAGGTTTCGATATTTGTGCACATAGCATTCAACATGCATTTGATAGTACAGATGACCAAAGGAAGGTATTGAGGGAGTACCACTTTTACATTAGTGATGATCGCATACATTCTCCAAATTTTCTATAGTAGTTTAGCTTAGAGGGGCATAAAATACGACCGACATAATATGGTCTGATAACTGTGCAACACAGTTCAAGAACTCATGCATGTTCTACTGGTTGTGCAGGATGCATGTAATTATAGGTGTTCAACATATATGGAACTTTTGTGAGGCTGAACATGGAAAGGGGGAGCATGATGGTGTAGGAGCATGCATGAAAAGAGCATAAGCATGAGAAGAGTTAAAGTATAAAGACAGTGCAAAGTTGACAGATGCAAAATCAATCGTTGAGTGGTGTAATGCTTTGATGGGTCCAGGTAATGAAGAGCCGTCTTCAATTTGTAGATTTTTTTGGTTGATAGATGATACTAAAATTGCACCATATGAGGACTGTTGTACACTAATAGGATCAAGTGAGGTACACTCTTTCCTTAGCTAAAATGCAGGCTCATGGAGTATCGATACATGAAAGATGGCATGCTTTTGTTCTTCATGTACAATGCAAGCCTGGAATGATTGTGAGTCAGGGGAGCAGGTTGACATATGGTTGACAAGTTATCTTAGCCCACTTCACACGTATCGCCCTTCGACGACATTGGAACTGACACAGATGGAATCATCGGTCGACTTTGACCATGTATAAGATCTAGTTCAACTAGGTGATATATCTACTTGCTTAGTTGTTGAAATTCCATATTGTTATCTTACTTTGTATTGTATTCGTAATGTTGAAAAATTTCAAGATATTTTCTGCACATATCAATGCAAGGCATGTTTATGCAGTTATTACAGATGAAGACAATGAAGAAGGAACATACTATTACTTGTGTCATTGTGTTGAGGCAAAAAAGAAATTGGAGGCCCTAGTTATAGATGGAGAAAACATTGAATACCCTATAGGCTCAGTTGTGGTTATTGGAACATGGCTTAGAAGGTACCCACATTCGAGTGTCAAACATTGGCTATTTCAGGACTTTGACATGCATTGTAAGATTCTTCATTACTCGAACCTTGTCGTGGCATCCAATATTTGGTTGACCAAATATGGGGGTAGACCTTTGAAGAAGACCTTGTGGAAGGTCTGTGAGTCTGACCATGAGGCAATACTTGACACAATAAAGAGTAGAGTAGACCCGGATGGTTCATTGGATTAATTTGGAAGTATATACACATTGGTTCTTATTAATTTATACTTGTATGAACATTAATTTGTTTGATGCCAATGCTATCATCTTCTTTTACGTTGCGTATTTGTAAGTAACATACTAAACAGTGATTGGTATCCCCTTGCAAAAAATATAGATATATGAGCCATCCAAGAGAATGTTAGCCAGAAAAGCAATGCAACATCCTTATTTTGATGATCTTGAAAAATCTCAATCATGATTTTAAGCCATTAGAAAAGTGTGTGCAAAGCTTGGTGAGGGAATTTCAAGTTATTCATTTGAAGTTAACCTTATCATGAGTAGCTATGATGTAGACATTATCAGAGCATCTAAAATTTCAACTTACTCTATTTATGATAGGTGTTGTGTGCAATAGGTATGTTGGAATTCCTAGTGAAGATGTATGACCAAGAGTGACTAAATTATGAGACCTGCATGCCTATATGTAAGTGCCTTCCATCTATTTTTATTTCATTTCCATTTTGCATGCTCTTTCTTTTTCTCTTTTACTTTGCGTATTTGTAAGTAAACTACTAAAAATTGATTGATCTCTCATTACAAAAAATGTTGAT
This sequence comes from Sequoiadendron giganteum, assembly GCA_007115665.2. NCBI lineage: Eukaryota > Viridiplantae > Streptophyta > Pinopsida > Cupressales > Cupressaceae > Sequoiadendron > Sequoiadendron giganteum. Next base: position 546,997,411 of record CM021104.1, on the reverse strand, counting down.
TTATGAGCCATCATAGAGAATCACAGCCAAAAAAGCAACACAACATCCTTATTTTGATGATCTTGACAAATCTCAATTTTGATTTCAAGCCATTGTAAAAGAGCGTGTGAAGCTTAGTGAGTGAATATGAAGTTACTCAATTGATGTTAACCTCATAATGAGCACCTATGATGTAGACATTTAAAGAGAATCTCGAATGTATGAGTGACATTGTAAAAGATCTGTGAGAACGAAGTACCTAGGGCATTGTAATGAGATTTACTTACATAATGAGATTTACTCAAATATTGTAATTTTGGAGTTCATGTTTGGTGCAATAGCACCTTGTTCTATAAATGCCTTCAATAGGAAAATTTGCAAAATTTGAATTTTGAAATGTAAACAATGTGAAAAAGGTCATATGTAATGTATTAAAAGTCTCAAAGAGGTCATTAGGTGATTAGAGAAGTGATATAAAGCATGTAAGGTCGAATTATGATGTTTTAGGTGTATGTGTGTTTATTTGTGCAGTGGAATTCAAGAAATAAAGGAACATACCTTTAAACATTCAAGAACCCCCTTAACTTGTTGAGGCTGAAATTATCATGTATCCAAACCCTTAGATCCACAATTTGTCTCAGGACAAACTCACTCCACCATGCCAAACCAAAACCCTTATTTTATGCTAGTATAAGGAGGATTTATTGAAAGGAATGGTTCCACACCTTACCAGAACATGCCACCACTTTAGACCTTCTTAAAATCACCTACAAAAACTCAAAAGAAAATCACCCAACCTCTACATGCAATATTTTATCAAACCCTAGGGTGAAACCTCATTTTTCATGCCCTTTTCCATCAAAATCTACAAGGGCAGCAACACAAGCCCCATAAAAATGATTCCATTTCACTTATAAATTTATCGTTTGATCCAATAGGAACATGTTGGACCCTTCTAGAAAATTTTCTCTCGGTATTTGCTATCTTGGAGTGGTTTTCCCGTGGCGGCAGGTTTTCACTTGATGAAAAAGTATCAAATTCAAGCTGTGCAAAGTTGCAAAGTGGTGCAACTTTTGCTCTGCAACTCGTGTGACCAAACTAACTGCTCCAACGCATTCAAATATGTATTTTTATGCTAGGCATGGTTCTCTTTTGCACCGAAACTCGTAAAATCACTCTGAGCTATGTTCCACCGGATCGATCCCTTAAGGGTCCAAAGTGCAAAATGGCTACAAACTTCAGCATGCTATTAATCGGATATTGTCATGCTTAGAAAATTCTCGTCTAATCCTAAAAAAATGTGCTAGTCCCCTCTGCAAAAACCTCTCTCAGTTTTGGCTATCTCAGAGTGGTCTTCCCGTGGCGGCGAATTTTCACTTGATGGAAAAAGTGTCAAATTCAAGATGTTCAAAGTTGCAAAGTGGTGCAACTATCGCTCTGCAACTCGTGTGACCAAACTAACTGCTCCAACACGTCTGAATAGGTATGTTTATGTTAGGCATGGTCTTTTTTCGCACCGAAACACGCAAAATCATTCCGAGCTACGTTCCACCGGATCAATCCCTTAAGGGTCCAAAGTGCAAAATGGTTGCAAACTTCAACATGCTATTAGTCAGATACCATGATTCTTAGAAACTTCTTGTTTGATCTTACAGGATTAATTTGGGCCTCTCTACAAAAACCTATCTTAGTTTCGGCTATCTTGGAGTGGTTTTCCCGTGGCGGCGGATGTTTACTTGATGGAAAAAGCGTCAAATGCAAGCAGTGCAAAGTTACAAAGTGGTGAAAATTTTGCTCTACAACTCATGTGACCAAACGAACTATTTCAATGCATCCGAATATGTATGTTTACTCTAGGCATGGCCCTCTTTCACACTGAAACACACAGAATCGCTCTGAGCTATGTTCCACCAGATCGATCCCTTAAGGGTCTAGATTGCAAAATGGCTGCAAAGTTCAACATGCTATTAATCGGATACCGTGACACTTAGAAACTTTTCTTCTGATCCTACAGGATTGCATTGGGCCCGTCTACAAAAACCTCTCTCGATTTTGGCTATCTCGGAGTGGTTTTCCCGTGGTGGTAGATTTTCACTTGATGGAAAAAGTGTCAAATTCAAGTTGTGCAAAGTGGTGCAACTTTCGCTCTGCAACTCGTGTGACCAAAATAACTGCTCCAACGCGTCTGAATAGGTATGTTTATGTTAGGCATGGTCCTCTTTCACACCGAAACATGCGGAATCGCTTCGAGCTATGTTCCATCGGATCGATCCCTCAAGGGTCCAAAGTGCAAAATATCTACAAATTTCAGCATGCTATTACTTAGATACTATGATGCTTAGAAACTTCTCGTTTGATCCTAGAGGATCATGTTGGGCCCCTCTACAAAAACCTCTCTCTTTTTTGGCTATCTCATAGTGGTTTTCCCGTGGCAGTGAATTTTCACTTGATGAAAAAAGTGTCAAATTCAAGTTGTGCAAAGTTGCAAAGTGGTGCAAATTTTTCTCTGCAACTCATGTGACCAAACTAATTGCTTTGACACATCTGAATAGGTATTTTTACACTAGGAATGGTTCTCTTTCACACTGAAACACACGGAATTGCTCCGAGCTATGTTCCACCAAATCGATCCCTTAAGGGTCCAAAGTGCAAAATGGCTACAAATTTTAACATGCTATTAATCAGATACCGTGATGCTTATAAAATTCTTGTCTAATCCTATAGGATTATGCTGGGCCCCTCTACAAAAACCTCTCTCGGTTTTGGCTATCTCATAGTAGTTTTCCCATGGCAGCAAATTTTCACTTGATGGAAAAAGTGTCAAATGCAAGTTGTGCAAAGTTGCAAAGTGGTGCAACTTTTGCTCTGCAACTTGTGTGACAAAACTAACTCTTTCAATGCATCTGAATAGGTGTGTTTATTCTAGGCATGGTCTTTTTTGCACCAAAACACATGGAATCGCTCCGAGCTACGTTCCACCGGATTGATCCCTCAAGGGTCCAAAGTGCAAAATGGTTGCAAACTTCATCATGCTATTACTCAGATAATGTGATGCTTAGAAACTTCTCGTCTAATCCTACAGGATCATGTTGGACCCCTCTACAAAAACCTCTCTCGGTTTTGGCTATCTTGGAATGGTTTTCCCGTGGTGGCGGATTTTCACTTGATGGAAAAAGCGTCAAATGCAAGTAGTGCAAAGTTGCAAAGTGGTGCAAATTTCGCTCCGCAACTCGTGTGACCAAGCGAACTGGTCCAATGTGTCTGAATAAGTATTTTTATGCTAGGCATGGTCCTCTTTTTCACCGAAACACGTGAAATCGCTCCGAGCTATATTCCACCGGATCAATCCCTTAAGGGTCCAAAGTGCAAAATGGCTGCAAACTTCAACATGCTATTATTCGGATACTGTGACACTTAGGAATTTCTCTTTTGATCCTAAAGGATTGCGTTGGGCCTATCTACAAAAACCTCTCTCGGTTTTGGCTATCTCGGGAGTGGTTTTTACGTGGCGATGAATTTTCACTTGATGGAAAAAGTGTCAACTTCAAGCTGTGCAAAGTTGCAAAGTGGTGCAACTTTCGCTTTGCAACTCATGTGACCAAGTGGATAGTTCCAACACGTCTAAATAGGTATTTTTATGCTAGACATGTTCCTCTTTTGTACTGAAACATGTGGAATCGCTCCAAGCTACGTTCCACCGGATCAATCCCTTAAGGGTCCAAAGTGCAAAATGGCTGAAAAATTCAACATGCTATTACTCGGATACCATGATGCTTAGAAAATTCTCATCTGATCCTACACGATTGTATTGGGACCCTCTACAAAAACCTCTCTTAGTTTTGGCTATCTCAGAGTCGATTTCCTATGGCGATGGATTTTCATTTGATGGAAAAAGTGTCAAATTCAAGCTGTGCAAAGTTGCAAAGTGGTGCAACTTTCATTTTGCAATTCATGTGACCAAACTAACTACTCCAATGCATCCCAATAGGTAGGTTTATAGTAGGCATGGTCCTTTTTCTCACCCAAACACATGGAATTGATCCGACTTGCATTCAACCGACTTGATCCCTTATGATGGCATGCAAAACACTGGAAAAGAGAAACATACAAATGACGGTTGAGAAGTTTGAGTATTCCACACAAAAAATGTATGATCATTGGTGCAGAGCACCTTGTTCCTCCATTTGATGAAGAAGGTCTAGTTCAATGGTTTTAGTGGTTATTTGATGGTGAATAGGTTGGTCAATAGGTTGTTGTGGGTATTTTGAGCATGCTTTGTCTTGAATAAGGTCAATTTAGACCATTAGGTATGTTTTAGGGTGACTTTTGGTTCTAGTGATAAAAAATGTGAAAATTTCAATCTTGCACTAGAAGTTGTCTTTGTAGCCTTTGAAGGAAAATTTGTGAATTTTTATATGATTGTGAAAGAATGGAGTTTTTCGATGTAATAAGGCTATTTGTACGCCATTTGTGTGGGTTTAGAGGTCATTAGATGTACTCATTAGGTTGGATGAGTCTAAATTTGCAAATTTGTAAGTTGCTTAGAGCAACAAACTTGAAATGCAATGGTTACTTGTTTTGAAAGTTGGGGGTATGTGTAGGATCATGATGGGCCAAAAAGTGGTGATATGTAAGTGATATGATGACCCATGTGGCTGATGACTTTTTTTTTACCCAAAATTGATGAAATGAAAAGGGTTTTTAAAGGAGATTCTCATCTTTCCACCAATATAAATTAGTTTTACTTTAAATTTAATAAATAATTATTATTCATTTTCTATTTGAATTATGACTAAAGTCCTGATTGATAAGCTGATTGAAAACATCTATAGCTTTCAAATGGTATCATATTTTTTGAATCCGAAACATGCATCACATTCTATGCTTCACATACTATAGGATTACAAAAAAAAGAATTGAATTTCATGAAGTTTTGACCAAGTTAAGGTGGTCAGACATACGAGTTTTTTTTATTTTTTAAAAGTTGTAATAAAAAATTCATAATTAATTATTTACTTGGAAATAAATTACAAAGAAATATGCATCACATCAGGACATGATTCCTCTACTTATATATAAAATATATAAAAAAAATATTATCATTTTATTGTGGTTAGGGTGGTTAGACAAACACCTACTTCTTATTTTTTCCCTGAAATTTAAGTACTTCTGCATTGAAATTTCAAATTTTCACCAAATAGATTATTTTAGTTTTTAAATAAACCTAGTAGTTTAGAAACTACATTCAATTTTATATAGATTCTATTCTTACATATTTTTGAAATAATATAGATAACTTATTCAATTTTTTACGTCAAGTTGCCTAACTCTGATTTTTCTAAATTTTATTGCCACTTAAGGGCCTATTTTTTCCATGATGATCCTGCACATACCCTTGATTTTTAGTTAGTTGAGGGCATGGATCAGTTAGAGAAGGGTGTAAAACACTATGTAAAGCCTTGATAGGATCGAATGGAGGTTGTTGATGAGCTTTTGGAGAAGATATAATAAGAATTATTCACACTATTCTCTGTTTTTTAGATTTTTGATACAAATTTGCTGATCTCGTACTTGGTACGACCTCCAAATTTTAGATAAAGAACATATTGGAATATTTTTATGAATCATTTCATGGAATGCCAATTGTAAACGTGTTTTTTTCTTTTAGATAAAGTTGTTTAGCATCAATCAATTAATATTCAAGACAAATCATTAAGGACAACAATGATCAATGCTAGGGCTAACAATTAATAATTATACACGTGAATAATTCAAGCATGTACATGTCAATAAAGGAAGCACAAGTACTAAAAAACATGTAAGCCTCAAAAAGTATGCACACGAATAGATAGTATACACAAATTAATACAAAGTATATGCACAAATACAAGGTATACGCATGAAAACACGTAAGCCACAATGTATACATTCAAATGCATGTAAATCATAAAGTATACACATAATTTGTAAAGTATACACTTGAATACACGTAACTCATATCTATTGAACCATAAATTTAGAATGTAAATATGGACAGGAATCGATAAAAGATATTTGTATTAACCAAATAGCCATGTAGGCATACATCAGTATATGTCGGTATAAGTATCAAATATATGTACAAAATAGCCATATAGGCTTATGAGAATCCCATATAGGCATACAATGTCAAATATGTACAAAACTGCCATGTAGGCATACAACAAAGGGCTCTGGAATCAAAAGTCATTGCTCTCCATGCCCTGGAAATAAATTATTTCCCTTTCCTTTTTGATCGGATGGCGATAGGTCTGTCACTCATTTTTGCTATGCTCGAGGAGTGCTCTTGCTCCTCCTCCTAGTGTTTAGTTCATGGTGAAGTTTTAACTATTACAATAAGAAGTAAAGACATGAATATATAGAAATTATATTATAAAAAATGATATATTTGACAAAATAATCACTTACTGCCATCTCATGATCTCTCTCCATAGGGGAAATATTCTCATGCTCATGCTCAAGCGTGCTCAAGCCCTGTATAAACCATACAAATAGAAATTAAACTACGTGAATCAATAATGGTTTGATTTTTCACTAACTAACATCTATAACAACAAATATAAATTGAAATTTAATAATTTGCCTCATACCTCTCTTATCAGAGCCATCAATGATTGTATAGCAAATGACACACCAATATCCATTGCCCTCGTCACATTCGTAGGTGTTTTGGCTTGCATCATCTAAAAATAAAACAACAAATTATTCAACGTAATCAATGATGTGCATATAAACTACACAAATCTATTAAGTACTTGATTCATTAGTTAAAATCTTCATTCTATTATGTCTATGTAGGTTTGAGTAAATCCACCACCACTGGGAAGTGTTCCATCAAAACCTCCAATATTAGTTTGTTCAACATCCAAAATCGCATATTAAATTACCATTCATAAAACAATGCTATTAACACGTAATAAATTTATAATTGTTTACTAGTTACATACCCCAGTGATAGGTGTACTGTAGAAATAAGTTGGTGGGGGGGTGGTGTATCGAGTCTCAACACTGTGACCCTGTAATTTTATTTAAATCATAAAACATTTTTAGTTAGTCTTGCATTTCAAAATTGAAATTTAATATAATAAATTTAATGAACATGCACTACTTTTACTTGACTATCAATGCCATATGCCTCATGCAAAATGTTAGCTACCCTTTCCATCTCCATAGCTACAGATGGATCCTGCATACCAGTCTCTTGAGTGTTGGTGGGGTCATATGAACAAGTAGCCCCGCAAGATTGACACACATGTGTTTGACGACTACCACTCGAAGACTCCCCTGGATGGCACTGTAGAATAGGCTAGTATGATGGATGACACTCTGGATCAAAGTGTTGATCGCCTGCAATGTCTCTACGTTAGCACTTTCCTTTACGACGAAAGGTATAACAATGTGCTCATGAGGTGGCCTAGCGAGATCTCATCTACCTTGCCGCGTAGGATCCGACTGTGCACTGGGTCTATCCTGAGCTAACCCCCCACCTTTTCCCTAGAAATCCCTCATATCAAAATAATTTAGGATTTTGTTCAATATGAACTCACTGTATAGTTTCCTAAGGAAATATTGTGGGACCTCACAATTGTTGCATAGTGGGTAATCGAAGACCATGTACCACCTATCGTAAAACTAGTCCCTAATCTACTGGTGGTGGCACCAATGGATAGGAAACCTCTTCGCATTAAGGGTAAGATTTTGATTTGTGCATGGGTCGGTGAATAATGAGCACAAATCACCTTTTGTAATTTTTAAATCCTTTACATCTTTGTATGATAGTTTATTTGCATAATAATCCCTAGCCGCCTACCTCCTATCTTTCCATCCAGTTATTTGTTTGCTAATTGAATCTATATTTTTTACCATATCTTTCAATGAATTTGCTAGGGTCATTCTTTCTGCAGTTGAACTATTTGGATCACTCAACCTACTAATCAAATCCTCAATTTGTTTTTTGTTGTTCTCAATTTCACTCATTAAATTTTGTTGAGTGCCAGGAGGGGGTTGAGTGATTGGTGGAGGAGGTTGTTGTTGTGGTTGATTTTGATCTTCGGGATTTGGTTGGTCTTCCTATTGAGGTTCTTGAGGGTTTGCAGGTTGATTTGCATCTCCTAAAAATTAAAACAAATATATATCAAATTCAACCTAAAACTAACTAATTCAAAACAAAAACCACAAAATCCTTACCTCTCACATCTCCTCATCATCGTGGTGCCATCATTGCAAAGAAATAGAAATTGTTGGTGAAAAAATTTGTTGAATTGCTCCTCCTAGAATGTGAGTGCATAAGTATGGGGGTTTTGGCCGAGACTCCAAGAAAAAAATAGTCGAAATAACAATGATAGGTTTTCACTTTTTTTTTTTTACTTTTAACAAGCAATAACATGAGCACACGCTGGCGTTATTGCTTTTCAAAAGTTTTTTGAAAGGTGTCTATGGAATTTATACCCATTTCCATGCACCCGCCCAATGAATCATTACTATATGTTTAGTAGGATGAATCTTTTCCTTAAAAGAGACAATGTGATTCATACTTATGTTTATGAAAACTCATATGGTCTCCTTACCAGTGATTGTTAGATCATCTACATTCAAATTACCTATATTGTAGGATAATTTATAAGTATCTTGAAACATGTGTACACTTAATAAATGTAATATGATCAAACTAGATGTTTACCTATTAGTCTTGGTATGCAATCCAATTATATTGCCATATTTAGACTAGATATTATCTAGGTATCACATCTAGATTTATATGGAATCCTATATGCTCATTAGAAAATGACAAACATGTTAGGATTTGACATTGTATGCCATTGCATAAAATGTTTTATTATAATATGTAATTAAATAATTATTTAGTTGTGGTGCATCTAGGGGATGTGTTTGGCCACACTAGGTAATTTAAATTTGTATTATGACATTGGGTTATTATTTTATGTGTGGGAGACATAGGATAATGATTTAATATTTGGGGAAAGTATCTAATAATGTGAAAACCTAGTACCCAATATTAAATGAGGGGTCAATGGTTTTATGTTCACATGGTTTTGTGGCATATTTTTTTTATCTTACCACTTGGTTGTATTTGTGTGAGCTCATATCTATAAAAGAAAATACATGTTTAGTGGTTAAGATTGGCTGGGTGAGTGGGATACCATATTATTTAGTCTTTTGGAGGAGTGCATATGTGAAGCGTGGCATAGGATGTGTGGATTCATGCTTGGAAACATGGAGGATGCATTGAAGAGGCTTGATATTTTAAAAGTATTCATTGTAACTTTGTAAGTGCATGCATTATTTATTTGATGAATAATAGATGGAGTATGGATGCCTTTGGAGGCTTGGATTTTCCCTCTTGAGGGTTTTCTCAAGGTATATCTTGTGTTATATTGTGGCTTGTCTATTTGATCTATGCATTATGACTATTCTATAAGCTTATATGTATGCTTTTCTCTCATGGGGTTATATGAGAAATGGATTAAATAAAATAGATATTGATACATTATTTCATAATCAAGTGGTATCTGAGTTTTCATGGTTGTGAGAGGTTTGAGCTCCCAAATTTTATTATAACCCTTGTTTGAGTAGATTTGGTTTAAATTTGAATCCATAGCAATGTAGGAAAAATATAAAGCATTAAAAGTTATGGAACACATGTGTAGATGTTATTTTGTAAATTTGAGTTTGTAGGGTTTGTAGATTTGTTGGGTTTATTGTAAATTTGGGGTTTGAGAAATTTGGGTCAAATGGGTTTCTTGGATTGTGCTTTCATATGAGGGTCATGTAAATGAACTTTCACAGATGACTTCTTGAGACAAAACATAACCTCACCATTGGATCCAAGATGGTCGAGAAATGAAGATTCATATAAAATTGCCCTATTTTGGTCATTATACAAAATGCAATTTATTTTTTCCCCCACAACTCGTTGTACGACCGTATGGCCATACGGGTCTGCAAAGCGCAAAATATATATATATATATATATATATATATTTATAAAACTTGCATATATTAAAATGTTTATTGAAAATGGAAAAGAAATAAAATTTTTTTTTGGAGGGGGTCTACAAACCCCCCCATGGCCTTGCTAGTTAGTTGTATGCCAATGTGACATGTCGATTGGTTGTACGCTGCCAACTTTGTTAGCCAACAATTGTCTTGGATGGTGGGTGTTGGGGCTAGCAAGGTCTTTGGCCCCTACACCCAAATCCCCTGGTCATATTGAGAGCCATCACCAATAGCCTGATGGAGCATAAAATAATATATCGCCAAAGAAAATTAAAATAAAATTTAAAACCTTTTTAAATTTTGTTGCTTAGTTTCAATTGTACCATTGGTGAAGCACTACCCAGGCACCACTAGCCTACCATCACTACTAGTGATTCCACTAGCTGTCTACCCAAGGGCCACCAACCAACCACCCATATGGTAGATTGGGGAACTTTTTTCAAATAGACATAACTTTCAGCTAGGTTGTCAGATTTTTGATTTCAAATAGTTGGCACAAAGATCTCTTTGAGCACTATGTAGTGGTATAGGTTTTTGGAACACACTTATCATTGTTCCAAAAGATTGACCTGTTAATGTTCGAGCATGTGCAATGTAATATATAGTGGATTAGGTATATTTTTAGTTTGTGGTGCAAAGAGAGGATTGTACTTGTTTGATGACTTGTAGGTGCTTGAGATTTAGGGTGTGATTGTGTGGGAATCTGAACAGGTGAAGAGGCAAAAATTTGAGGGATTACATATTTTTCTATGATATTTATGATGGTATAGTTGATTATCAATTTGGTGCTTCCTAATATAGGTTTACAAGTATTTTTCAGAGTTAGAATTTTATGGTGATAGATACACAAGTTGTCTTCTATTTTGAGGACATGGGATGACATTTATGGAGACTTGGAGTCTTGTGTGGGTGATATTTGAGTGTAGGTACATCATTGGTGATGATTATGGTGTCATGGGTATGTAGGCAAATTTGAGAATTTGCACAACATGATCATGTATGTGGTTGTTTGGAGGTGCTTTGGTTTGATATTAAGAGATTGTTCTTATCTCCTAGATGCTTGTTTTTCTTCCTTGGATATGGTTACTTGTTTGTGGACATGTTTGGAAAATTAGATTTATGGTTGATTTCATGTTTGAGTCTTGTTGTTTATATGATTAAATCTTCTTTGATATATCAGTTTGGAGGTTACTAAATGTGATGATGAGTTTTCATGCTCAATGTTTGAGATCTATGAGTTATGTAGCTTGTAGGTGTGTACAACCGATTGGGTTGTAGTGGGATGACTCAATGTGGACTATATATATCAACGAGATTGATTTAATGTTGATGCAAAATTTGTTAGTTGACCTTGCTTGTGGCCATTTATGCATTTTCATGTTGTTTTGAGATGAGAGGGTGGATGATTAGAGTACTTGGATAATTAGTTGTTAGGACTTTTAGCATGCATTTTTATCATGATGTCATGACATCTTGGTTACATTTCTTTGGTTACATGTTTCAGTGGGAACTTTTGATAGTGATGATTTGGTAGTGTAGGATTGATTCCTGATGTTTTGATGGTAGTTATATCTTCTTGGCTTGGATATATTGGTTCTACTTGTTCTTTGGAGCTTCTTATATTGCAGTTAAGGGTTTGTGGACCATAAGTGATCTTCATTTAGGATATGGTTGTCATGGTGCCATGTGTAGCTCAGTATCATGGTTCAATGGGAGTTTTTGGTAGTGACGTGGATTCATCGTTGGTGATGGATGATATTAATAAGTTTTGTCAAATGTTTGAGAGGAGCTCTTAGATCCTATTGTTGCAAAATATTTCTTTCACATTTATAGGTTCACTATATTAGGATATGGTTATCTTCATGCAATTGGAGATGTTGATTCTTGGTTTAGAGTGTGGTTTGGTATTGTCATGGTTTAGTCTTGATGAAAACTTAGAGGTTTAACATGATAAAGGTTCTCTTGAGACTAGGATACATGTATGCATTATTGCATGTGATCTCCTAAGAGGAGATGATTAGATCATGATGTCATGTTTAGGTTCTTTATTTTGTGATTGGAGCTTTGACATTGGTCTTGTTGGTACTCTTGGTATTTGGGTACATTGGTTATTTTATTGGGAGCTTCATGACAGTGTGTTATTGCATTTGGAGCTTAGCATGGATTGATACCTAGTCCAAATACAACATCTCATTATCCTCCAAACCATCTCCCAATCTATAATCATAATCCTCCATTCCATAATCCTAATTCATCATCCACATCCTCCTATCTCACTTCACCTTCCACCCCCTCATACCTTTATCCTCCCTCCAATTCATAATACTTCCATCCTCAATCTAATCTTGATCCTCACACTACTCCTAATTCACCAATCCATAATCCTAATCCTCCACCTATTCATAATCCCCCATCTAGTCCTAACCTTCCACCTAAGCCTAAAATATAAAAGTATCTCATTCCAGATTTCATCCAAGGACTCCTCCTACAAAATTCATCACCAAATTCACATCCCAAAGTTGTGGAGTCATTTCACCCCATTTCACCATGCACAATCATTAGTGATGAGGGCCTCCTCCATCCCACACCTATCATTTCTCTTCCCACTCCTAAAACCATCCAAACCATTGAAATCACCAAACCCATCAAATCCATCCAATCCCATTTTCCCACTCCTAGCATTAACCAAACAAAATCCCATGAACCCATGACTCCTTTATCCTTCCATCCACTCCATATGAGGATTCCGTCCAACTCTAATCCATCATCATACCACCCACACAAGTTAAAACATGCCAAGAGTTTGTTCCAAATCATACCAAAGTATCCCCTCATCCAAATAAATATCCTACCATCCCACCTACCCCCTCTCATGATTCCTTATCACCCTCTCATTTGAATCAAGATCCTACCACCCCATTGACTCCATCTCATGGTCCTTTATCACCTCTCATCAAAAATATCCCAAGGGTATTTGTAGGATCAGATGGGCCAAAAAGTGGCAATGAGAAAAAATCATGTTTTGGATCGACTCAAAAACACGGAAATGCCGAGTTGACTTTTCTAGGTTCGGGTGTCAATACATTTAACCAAGCCAAAAACCAAACCTAGTTTCCACAAATTGGATATCCGATTTCTGGAGATAGTATATAAAAAAACAACCGACTCTTTCAACTTCATTTCTTACAGTTTGACGCGGGCGCAAAAGGAAAATCCCAAATCCGATATCCACTTCGATCAGATATCTGATTTCAAAGGTATGTATTTGGTTTTTTCAATCTTGTAATCAATTTTTCAAGTAGATTCTCTTAAGTTTAAGTAGGTTTTATTAAATTTTTTTCAAAAATAGGGTTTTTTATTGATTTTTTTTAAAAACTAGAGTTTACATTGATTTTTTATTAAAAATTAATGTTTTGAAATGGATCTTGATTAAAAATTAGTGTTGTTGATGTATTTTTATCAAAAATAAGAGTTTGTTATTGATTTTTGTGAAAAAGTATGGTTTTTTTTGGATTTTTATTAAAAACTAGGGTTTTTTTTACAATAATTTCATTTATATTATGTAATTTCAATTAGTTTAATTAGTTTTTAACTTTAATTAGGTATTATGGCTGCGAATGAAAATCCACAAATGCAAAACGCTCCACCACCTCCGTAGCCAAATGCTCCACCACCTCCACAACCACCAATTGAAGACTTAATTGGTACAAAATTTGGGCAATTGAGGGGCATTTGTGAAATTTATCAGACAATGCCTCGATTGAGAGATATGACAAACACATTGAAGGAAATAATTAAAAATATAGAAACCCTCTCCACCCAACATAATTCCTTTTATTTGTGGTGAGAAGACATGAGGGAATATTATCGATGTGGATTGTCTTACGATGATGTGAAAGATCTCCAAATAACCAAAGCCCAAATAGCCTCTTTATTCATTGACCCCTGCACCGGTTTGCTAGTGAATGTTAATAAAACAAAACTTTCCATAAAATGATGCATGCATAGGGACATTGTAGCTAACTTTTTGGATCATTGGTGTATGGTTTTTGATAAACCACCGAACAATAATTCCGACATACCATTTTACTTTATTAAAAAATTATATGCTGAGTTTGTGTTAGGGCATCATGTCAATTACTTTGACATTAAACCATTCCAGGGCGTCGGTGGAGGTATGCCCCAGGATAGACTAGGGGCAGTTAGAGTAGTCTCGCGCCCAATTGTTCCCCTTCCTCCCCTTCCTCCCCTTCCTCCACCACCTCCAATATATCATCCAAAGATTATCCAGGATGCATCCACATAGACTATTCAGGCTATTCACTCTTTGAGTGGTCATTTGGTTTCGCATGCTTCTACAGTAGCTCAACCACTTTTGGTGATGTCAGTGAAGGCTCGAGTGTTGCTGCATCATCCTCCTTAGGTCCACATATTTGTGTGCCACATACTTGCACTATGTGCTACCAGATATGCTTGGGTCCTCTTGTACAGCCTGTTGAGCATCCCTTGGACACTTTTGATTATGACCTCCATGATATGGACATTATAGATCAGTCGTAGGGGAGTGGAGCGCACCCTACAGAATCCTCTCCTGCTAGAGAGGGAGATGCTGGAATAGTGACATAGGTAAGATTTAAGTTGTAATTTCATAACTTGCATTTGTTTTTAAATGAATATTAATAATAGATAGTATCAAGTACTAATATTTATTTACATGGTCTATTTAATAGTTGATGTCTGAGGAGGACCTCACATGGGTGACTGATAGCACCCTTAGGGCCATTTCATTTATCTTGGACACACACGCAGCATATATTTTTGCACTCACTCGTTTACATTTTATATTATACAATTGCTTGTCATTTGAATTATCATTAATGAAATTATATAATAACTTATATGTTTATCTTGTTTTCCTCCTGTAGGAAATACCTAGTGCGAGTGAGGTGCAACATTGTCGAGACTATGGAGGCGCAAATCTAGATAAGGGGAAGGTAATTGAACTCAAATTGGATTGAATTAAGATTTTTAAGATGTTATATTGATTATACATACGTCAACATAGATTGGTAGTTTCATATGTACTTGTCAATTTTATGTACAAGCAATTATGAGCTTTATAGATATGATGACAAGGGACACACCGCCTAAAGGAGTAGTCATTGGAACACCTCAAAGAGTAGGTGTTGAAACACCTCAAGGAGGAGGTGCCAAAACACCTAAAGGAGATAAAGAAAAATATCAACCTAAAGAGGTATGTGCTTATTTTATTTTGTGTTTGGTAAATAAGTTCCTATTACCAATAATCATATGCTAACTTGGATTAGTTTTATGTTTTTGTTCACATATATAGATTGGCATTTCAAAAGTTGATTTGGTATATTCTAGGACTCATGACCCTTTGAAGAGACGTATATTTCAGGAAATCAAGATTTCAATTTTAGAGTTCAATTAAAATTAAATGTATATTGATTTTGATGTTAATTATTCGATTTTAAATTATATAGTATAACTAATCTCAATTGTGGTTTGAATTTTTGTTGTGCAACTACCTTCAGAGCCAACGAGTGCTTCAAAGAGGCTCCATTTTGATGATCCACCAGTAATTTAGGATGAGATAGAAATTTTGGCATGTAAATTTTGAATACATATTGAGATGGCATATGCCACATTTTGTAAAACTTTGGTTGAGTTGGCGTCGATGCCATTTTTGTATATGGACACACACTTGATTATTGGATAATTTGATATATAGAAGTTGACAATCGAAATTTAATTTGTTCCTCATGTGCATGATTAAACTCTTTGAAAATTTTATCTTGAGCAATGGTTAAATATCAATGTACAATAGCTTAAAACTGAATTGTTATATTATGTAGTTAATATTTATATCGCTGATTACATTGCATTACCCATCTTACAAACTCAAATCATTAATGCACATTGCATAACTAACAACTAGATATTCATAGATGAAATTTTTTCAATTACAATATAGTTCTTACAAAGTCAACCTAAGCAGTTATGCAATTACTTCACATTGCATAAGTAAAAACTATGATCAGTTGTCAATTGCATTTGTTTGTCATTGAATTCTATGAGACCACATTTCTTTGAAGCTTTTTTTCAAATAGTCCACTGCCTTGTCTATACTACCACATTTTTCATACATGATAGCGATCACATTAAGTTGAAATAAATTAAATGATAGCCTATGGCTATTTAATTTATACTCATTTTATTTAAATGGATGAGGCCAACCTTGATATTATTTTGTAATTTATTATTTTCAAGAGAGGCTGACCTCCTTGAAGAGTCACCTTATTTTGTATAAATGTGAGGTGATGTTTGTTCATTTCCTCAATCAAGTTCATTCAGCATAATTTACAATCCAAGCAAAATTTTGCACTTGAGCAGCAGCGCTTCATCTTGCAGCAGCAGGCCGATTTCAAGGAGAAGCATATTCGATTGTATCTTTGCATCTACGAGAGGTGCTATTATTCATTGTATCAAATTTAGGCATGAGTTGGGCTTGAGTTGTAAGAAAATTTCTTGTTCTGTTTATTGTCTTATGTGTTTCATTTTGTGAGTGCTTTCAGATGTATTATATGATCTCTAAGTTGAAGATAACGAGAGAAATGATCATATTGTTGATGACAAAGATTTGACCATGTTGGCTCTTAATGGTCTTCCTTCATCTTGGGAGTCTTACATTCAAGGAGTCGGTGTGAGATCTAAACTTCCCAAGTTTGATTGGTTGAGGGCTGACTGTATTCAAGAGGAGTCAAGGTTGGTTGCAAAAGGTATTGGATGAAGCCCTACAAATGAAGACATTCATGTTCTTTCTCCTCAATCCTCGAAGAAGGAAGGAAAAGGAGGAAAGAAAAGATGCTTTAAGAGGAGTGGAGATAAAGGGTTAGATAGTGCTCCTGCATTCAAGAAGAAGTGGGACTTCTATTGTGTTTATCGGGATATGATTTTCTTAAAGTCATTCAACTTGGATTTAACATTGGTAGCTCCGCAAACCTATTCAGAATAGAGTGATTTGAAGAGGACATCCCTAAATCTCTACAGAGGTGTAAAGTTGCAAAGTGGTGCAAATTTCATTCTCAAACTCGTACGACCCAACAGACTATTCCAACACGTTTGGATGGGTACATTTACACTAGGTATGGTTCTCTTTTGCACCCAAATACGTTGAATCGCTTCGAGCTGCATTGGAGTGGCATATTCCCTCAAGAGTCCAAAGTGCTAAAAGGCAGCAATCTTTGACAGACTATTTCTCAGAAACCGTGATGCTTACAGACTCTTTGTTTGAGGATATGGGATTGTATTGAGACCATCTACAATAACCTCTCTCAGTTTTTGCTATCTCGAAGGTGTTTTCCCGTGCTGATGAGTTTTCAGTTGAGGGAAAAGTTGCTAGATGCAAGTAGTGTAAAGTTGCAAAGTGGTGCAACTTTCATTCTCAAACTCGTACGACCCAACAGACTATTCCAACATGTCTGGATGGGTACGTTTACACTAGGCATGGTTCTCTCTTGCACCCAAATATGCCAAATTGCTTCGAGCTCCATTGGAGCGACGTTTTCCCTTAAGAGTCCAAAGTGCTAAAAGGCATTAAACTTTGATGAACTATTTCTCAAAAATCGTGATGCTTACAGACTCTTCATCTAAGGATATGGGATCGTGTTGAGACCATCTTCAATAACCTCTCTTAGTTTTTGCTATCTCAAAGGTGTTTTCCCGTGGTGATTAGTTTTCAGTTGAGGGAAAAGTTGCCAGATGCAAGTAGTGTAAAGTTGCAAAGTGGTGCAACTTTCATTCTCAAACTTGTATGACCCAGCAAACTATTCCAACACATCTAGATGGGTACATTTACACTATGTATGGTTCTCTTTTGCACCCAAATATGCGGAAGCGCTCCGAGCTGCATTGGAGCGACGCTTTCCCTTAAGAGTCCAAAGTGCTAAAAGGCAGCAAACTTTGATAGACTATTTCTCAAAAACCGTGATGCTTACGAACTCTTCATCTGAGGATATGGGATCGTGTTGAGACCATCTACAATAACCTCTCTTGATTTTTGCTATCTTGAAGGCGTTTTCTTGTGGTGATGAGTTTTCAGTTGAGGGAAAAGTTGCCAGATGCAAGTAGTGTAAAGTTGCAAAGTGGTGCAACTTTCATTCTCAAACTCATACAAATCAATGGACTATTCCAACACATCTGGATGGGTATGTTTACACGAGGTATGGTTCTCTTTTGCACCCAAATACGCCGAATCACTCTGAGCTGCATTGGAGCGGTGTTTTCCCTTAAGAGTCTAAAGTGCTAAAAGGTAGCAAACTTTCACGGACTATTTCTTAGAAACTATGATGCTTATAGAATCTTCGTCTGAGGATATGGGATCATGTTGAGTAACCTCTCTCGGTTTTCGCTATCTCGAAGGCGTTTTCCTGTGGTGATGAGTTTTCAATTGAGGGAAAAGTTGCCAAATGCAAGTAGTGTAAAGTTGCAAAGTGGTGTAACTTTCATTCTCAAACTCGTACGACCTAACAAACTATTCCAACGTGTCTGGATGGGTACATTTACGCTAGGTATGGTTATCTTTTGCACACAAATACGCTGAATTGCTCCGAGCTACATTGGAGCAGCATTTTCCCTTAAGAGTCCAAAGTGCTAAAAGGAAGCAAAATTTGACAGACTATTTCTCGAAAACCATGATGCTTACAAAATTTTTGTCTAAGGATATGGGGTTGTGTTGAGACCATCTACAATAACCTCTCTCAGTTTTTGCTATCTCGAAGGCATTTTCTTGCAGTGATGAGTTTTCAGTTGAGGGAAAAGTTGCCAAATGCAAGCAGTGTAAAGTTACAAAGTGGTGCAACTTTCATTCTCGAACTCGTACGACCCAAAATGTTTTTCCAACATGTCTAGATGGGTACGTTTATGCTAGATATGGTTCTCTTTTGCACACAAATATGCCGAATCACTCCGAGTTGCATTGGAGCAGCATTTTCCCTTAAGATTCCAAAGTGCTAAAAGGCATCAAACTTTGACGAACTATTTCTCAAAAACCATGATGCTTACAGACTCTTCGTCTGAGGATATGGGATTGTGTTGAGACCATATATAATAACCTCTCTCGGTTTTCACTATCTTGAAGACATTTTTCCATGGTGATGAGTTTTCAGTTGAGGGAAAAGTTGCCAGATGCAAGTAGTGTAAAGTTGCAAAGTGGTGCAACTTTCATTCTCAAACTTGTACAACCCAATGGACTATTCCAACACGTCCAAAGGGGTATGTTTACGTTAGGTATGGTTCTCTTTTGCACCCAAATATGCGGAATCGCTCTGAGCTGCATTGGAGTGGTGTTTTCCCTTAAGAGTTCAAAGTGCTAAAGCTAATGAAATGTGGGGGTAGAAATATTTAAGGTTGGATCAAGATTCTGCAAGTCCTAGCTCTTGCATCAGAAAAATCTTACCCAATCAACTTGAATCAATTACATGGAAAATGAAATTCAGAAATTAACTTTTTACTTTTTTGTTTTTTGAAAAAGTGGCAAGCCACTGTAATTTGTTATATATAAATAGAAGATTAGAAAACCTAGTTCAAATGAGCATACTGACAGGAAAGAACTAGGAAGAAAACCAATATCATGTACAACATCTTCAATTCCAACATTTTCACCTTGAAAATTTTCAATATCAATTTGAACATTTTCATTCCCAATTTCAATATCATGTTCTCTATTTTCACCTTGAACATATTCAATTTCCTCTTCACTTGAAAGACCATAGGGCTCAGGTTCACCAATATTTAACATACCTTGTCTTTTCTTCCTATGACCTTCTCTATCTCTTTGTCTATATCCTTCAATTTGTTCTTTTGTCAACTTTCTCTTATGTTTTTGCTTTTGACGACTACTGCTCCCCATTATACCAAATAAAAGATGCTAAAAAATCATTATGTATGACAAATTGAAGTACAAGATGCTCCAAAAAGTTTATCTTTGTCTCTTCTTGTCTGAAACCGCATGTTTGTTACTTGCAAAGTGTTGAAATAGAATGCAGGGTCCGTTGGAATGCACAAAAATGACCCACATGGGGTTTTTCTATGGCCCACAAATCCGATATCTGATATAATCGGATATCCAATTTGTAAAACATGTTCTACAATGGTAATATTTAACCTATGCAAAATGAAGTTTCACAAATCGGATATTTGATTAAAATTAAATATCTGATTTGTGCACACATAGACCAAAGGGAGAGGGAGAGTGGGAGAGGGAGAGGGAGAGAGAGGGAGAGAGAGAGGGAGAGAGGGAGAGAGAGGGAGGGAGAGAGGAGAGAGAGAGGAGAGAGGGAGAGAGAGGGAGAGAGGAAGAGAGGAGAGTGGGAGATGAGAGGAGAGGAGGAGAGAGGAGGAGAGAGGGAGAGGGAGAGAGAGGAGAGAGAGAGGGAGAGAGGGAGAGGAGACAGGAAGAGGAGAGGGGAGATGGAGAAAGGAGGGGGAGAGTGAGAGTAGGAAAGGGGG
Source organism: Sequoiadendron giganteum (assembly GCA_007115665.2). Lineage (NCBI taxonomy): Eukaryota > Viridiplantae > Streptophyta > Pinopsida > Cupressales > Cupressaceae > Sequoiadendron > Sequoiadendron giganteum. The sequence continues at coordinate 546,976,843 of CM021104.1, read as the reverse complement.
AGGGATGAGAGAGAGGGAGAGGCAGAAGGGTGAAGGGAGGAGGGAGAGGGATGAGGGATGGGAGAAAGGAGGGGGAGAGGAGGAATGGGAGAAAAGGGGGAGAGAGAGCTGGGAGAGGGAGAGGAGGAAGGGGGAGAGTGGGAGGGGAGGAAGAGAGGCAGGGAGAGGGAGAGGAAGGGGAGG